>OX421319.1:27087690-27793940 GCA_949125395.1 Diaphora mendica
GGTGTGAAATCGAAAACCTATTTTTGCGTGCGCTGCAAAAAGAATTGACAATAGAACAAAATAATGTATTACGGGTTTGTAGGTCCCATTAATATCTACAAAAAAGTCCGGGAGAGCATATATCTAACTATCATGGTTTAGTCACAATAACCGCTTTTGTGTTCAAAAAAATTATTAAATTGTCTGAAGAAAGAAACTACGTTAAATGTTTATCGTAATATTAATCCTTATCTAAATAAAGCATTATGTTATCAAGGGTATTTATGTAGAAGTAAAATACTTTTTGTTTCATCCCATTCGGACATTTCGTTTAGAAGTTATCACGAGTATAAGACGCTAAGAGTTGGTACCTATTATTGAGTTATTTGCCAAAGAGTTTTTATCAACATAATACCTAATATTAGTCTTTATCCAAATAAATGTGTTGTTGATTATGAGTATTAGATCTTAGAAGAGTATAATAAATACATCTATACTAATATATAAAGCTGAAGAGTTTTTGTTTGTTTGAACACGCTCATCTCAGGAACTACTGGTCCAATTTGAAAAAGTTCTTTCAGTGTTAGATAGCCCGTTTATCGAGGAAGTTTATCGAGTTTATCTATATCATCACGCTATGACCAATAGGAGCGGAGTACCAATGAAGAATGTTTCAAAAACGGGGGGAAATTATTACGCTACGGGCAATAGGAGACGCAAACGACGTTGCGTGGGTCATCTATACTAATATATAAAGCTGAACAGTTTTTGTTCGTTTGAATGCGCTTATCTTAGGAACTACTGGTCAAATTTGAAAAAGTTCTTTCAGTGTTAGATAGCCCGTTTATCGAGGAAGTTTATCGAGTTTATCTATATCATCACGCTATGACCAATAGGAGCGGAGTACCAATGAAGAATGTTTCAAAAACGGCGGGAAATTATTACGCTACGGGCAATAGGAGACGCAAACGACGTTGCGTGGGTCATCTATACTAATATATAAAGCTGAAGAGTTTTTGTTTGTTTGAACGCGCTAATCTCAGGAACTACTGGTCCAATTTGAATAAAAATTTTCAGTGTTAGATAGCCCGTTTATCGAGGAAGTTTAGCGAGTTTATCTATATCATCACGCTATGACCAACAGGAGCGGAGTACCAATGAAGAATGTTTCAAAAACGGGGGGAAATTATTACGCTACGGGCAATAGGAGACGCAAACGACGTTGCGTGGGTCATCTATACTAATATATAAAGCTGAAGAGTTTTTGTTTGTCTGAACGTGCTAATCTCAGGAACTACTGGTCCAATTTGAAAAAGTTCTTTCAGTGTTAGATAGCCCGTTTATCGAGGAAGTTTATCGAGTTTATCTATATCATCACGCTATGACCAATAGGTGCGGAGTACCAATGAAGAATGTTTCAAAAGGGGGGGGAAACTATTACGCTACGGGCAATAGGAGACGCAAACGACGTTGCGTGGGTCAGCTAGTATTTAAAATATTGCGATAGTGGTACAGCTGAAATACTAAGTCATATTATTTGTAAATCGCGGCAACTTTCAAGAGTGAAACGAACGAAACGACGAAAGTCACCTGAACCATGCTACAGCGCAAAGAGTATAGTTTTATTGATTTATCGCCCCCGAAAGCCCCGCATACAAAATTTCATGAAAATCGTTGGAGCCTTTGCCGAGATTCAGACTAAATACACTATGTACGAAAAGAGCGTGACCGGCAAAATTTTATGAAAACCTTAGAAATATGAAACGATTATTGTAATCAATTAAGTCCTTTATTGCTGTTTGATGCTTTATATTAATACGCCCTCCAATTTCCATTATTGTCAAAAGTCACTCGGCATCTTTACGGCCTAATTTCCGCCAATTTTTCAGCATAGCTGTGAGATAAAGACCTCCACGCGCACTTCAGTTTACGAGTAAGGTCAACGACGGTCACTACATTTTTTGCCCTTAGTTTAAGCTTCACCCACGTCCAAATTTTTCAATTGGATTGGCATCTGGGGACTTCGAGGGCCAATCCAACACATTAATACCATGTTCTGCTGTCAAAGTAGTGCAGAGCCGACTTCGGTGTTTAGGATCATTCTCCTCTTGCAGAATCCAGAAATCATTTTGGTGTAGAAACATCTTCTTAGCCGACGGCAATTATGCTTAGTCTAAAATTTTCGTCATCTTCCCAGCATCCAAAGTCCCGGTAAACAAGTGCAAATTTTTGAAACCCTTTTTTGAGAAGCATCCTCAAACAGCACCTTTAAAGGGTGTTTCACGGTTAGTACCATCAGTGTATTGTCAGCCGTAGTACAAGCTCGAGTCGAGTAACCGCCTGCCCAAAATTAAGCTTTATCAAAAAAAAAATATCTTGTCCCAATCACGGTCTTTGTTTTCGCACGCCCAATGCAGCCTTTTTAGGGTTCCGTGCCAAAGGCAAAAAACGGAACCCTTATAGATTCGTCATGTCTGTCTGTCTGTCTGTCTGTCTGTCCGTCCGTATGTCACAGCCACTTTTTTCCGAAACTATTAGACCTATAATGTTGAAACTTGGTAAGTAGATGTATTCTGTGAACCGCTTTAAGATTTTTTCATCAAACCAATACGTGTGGGGTATCTATGGATAGGTCTTCGAAAATGATATTGAGGTTTCTAATATCATTTTTTTCTAAACTGAATAGGTTGCGCGAGAGACACTTCCAAAGTGGTAAAATGAGTGTCCCCCCCCTTTAACTTCTAAGATAAGAGAATGATAAATCTAAAAAAAATATATGATGTATATTACCATGTAAACTTCCAACGAAAATTGGTTTCAACGAAATCTAGTAACTAGTTTTTTTTTAATACGTCATAAATCGTAAACTGCAATTTACCTTTCATTCAATCAACACAAATATAAAAATTATATTATGTTACTTGCTGCCGCGGAACCCTTCATGGGCGAGTCCGACTCGCACTTGGCCGCTTTTTTCAATATGCGTTTCAGGAAGGAGAGGTTTCTTCACAGTGCTTCGATATTTCACGCCATTTACAACTAAATGCCTTTTGATGGTATCGAGTGATATTATTAGACCCTTTTTCGTCAACTGTTCTTGCCCAGAGTAAAGTGATAATAAAAAATTCTTGGCAAACAACTGCACAATCCGTTTATCCTCTGTGACAGACGTCTTTTTCGATTTGCTTGATCTGGTAAGTCATCGACGGCTTTTGTTTGCGAATACCTCTTGGCCCACTCACCTTGACCTTGGCTCACGAAGGTTTTGGACTTTTTCATATAATGGGCGGCCTGGTCGCGGGTTATTTAGGGTCCTTTCGGATGAGTACATAGAAACACAGCTTCAAAACGGGAAGCGTATGCGGCATTCATTGTAAAAAATAATATTTGGTTTTTACAATGCATTTTAGGCAAAGGATTGTTCTATTCAGACTAATATTTATTTTTTTATATTGCATTAAAATCATTAAAAATATGCCGGTCACGTTCTTGTCATACACACTGTATATTTATAAGAATTACTCGTTTAATAAGGGTATAAAGATACTTTCCAATTATATTCTTAACTAGCCGAGCCCCGCGGCTTAACCCGTGGGTAGAGTCACGTCGGCCAAGCTAATCTAAAACATGGTGCCACCTAAGACTGGTGATAAGGTCCGTCCAGCGTCTAAGAGATGAGACGGTTAACAGACAGACCACAATTTTAAACGTAGATTAACTTTCATATGCATTGTGAAAAACTGTTAATTTAAAATTACAAACAGATACTCCAATTTTATTTCGGTGGCGCAGGCGGAGTGGTAGCGTATGCCGGTGCTGTGCGTAAGGTCTCGGGTTCGATTCTCGGGTCGGACCAAATGTTTGTATGTTTCAGTTTTCTATGTATAGTACCTATCACAGAACAAATGAATATACTAGAAGAGGTGTCGAGCAGCAAGTGCAAGATACACTGTGTCGCCTAGACGCACACATTAACGATCAATAATATTATACACACATAACGAAGTCTTTCCTGATTCGTCCAAAGGATGTAATGTATATAAGTTCAAAAAGCCACTTACAATGTTACTAAATACAACCTTATACCTTTCAACTAAGGTAGGGTTTCACTTGCATATTTGTGTTCGTGGACAGTTTCTTCGAAAACCTTAGGGATGTCGTGAATTTGACATTTATCGATTATAATTATGTTACTATAATTTTTTAATTAATTATTTATTTGACTGATACTCTGATATCCTTTCATTTTACCTTATAATATTTTTTTTTATTTATTTACCTTTAATATATATATATATTTAATATATATAAAATAAATTATATTTTTGTGTGTTTAGGCATACATATTTCAGAAACTTTAAATAAATAAAAAACGACTGCGCATTTTCGAAAGTTCTCTACCACCACCGGTTCTTTACGTCCACATCGTACAGGAAGCCGTTGGATTAATGGCTAACTAACTTATATTACTAAAAATATGTCACGTTTATTATTTAGTTAAAAGTACTTACATATTATCTTTTTTTTAATCAAATCTGTTTTATTTGTCTGGTAGCTGTAAAATTATGATATATGAAATATTTATAAACTTTTTATTAAAACATTTATTTTCAAATATTTCTCCAAAATAATTTTATATAAAAATTTTGCGAATAAACAAAATCATATATTGTTTTAAAAACCATAGTACAATATAAATCGTACTACGATACTAAACATAAAATCACTGTAAAAATCAATATAATCGAAAAGTTTAACATTACGATATCGATTGAATTTGTCTACATCTCTATGTCAAATAATTGTAAACATTACTTTTATTAAATATTTTCGTGCCAAATGTTTTGAAATATTCCCGCAGGAAACGCAATTCATTGCGTGCTCTCGTGGCAACTATGCAAATGATACTTAAATTTAATACGTAATGTATGATTATTTCAATAGATTAGAATATAACGGTTTTCATGTGTATTACATAATACTTTTTAGTTTTTTGTTAATATTGCTTAAAAACAAAAGTTTTGAGATTATCGATGATACGATATGTTTCCTTTGAGTAAAATGTAGTCCTTGCTTTGTTTTCAGCACGTAATTATTGCACAGTTCGGCATGGCAATGATTTTTTACGCAGCTACGTTCCCAACGAAAGTTATACGTGTATTAAAGCGTTCAGTTGATGCCAGCAGACCTATTAGAGGTATCGGCGCTTAACTTCGGCGCGCCTACCCCGCCTACATAACAATTCTACTTGTTCTGTGGTACCTATGCATGTATTTACAAAAAAAAGAGAAAATTCTATTTTAATCATTTCTAAACAAATATATTATTAGTACTGGAAGACGAAGCGTGGGTAGGCCCTTCAAAATAGTCCGACGACCTGGTGAAGGTCGTGCAAAACCGTTGAATGAGGACAGCACAGAACCAGTTGTTATGGAGAGCGTTGGGGAAGGCTATGTCCAGCAATGGACGTATTTTGGCAGAGTGACGATGATGATGAAATAAATGATTTCCTAATAACTAGCTACCTGGCGAACTTCGTTCCGCCATTTTTTTCGTAATTATTTTCTAAATTTCCGAAAAGCTTGTTTTGATTATTTATGTCCGCCTCACCTGCCCTGTACATTTTTTTTTATTTTTTTTATGTATAGCCAGCCAAAATGACTCTACTCTGCCTGATGGAAAGCATAAGCAGAATCCAAGAGTGCTGGTCACCATACTCACTGAGAATGCAGACAATGCAGTATGGCGACCCACACCATGGCGGCCTAGTGATGCTGCTGCATCTTTTAGTCTAGTCAATAAGTATGCTACTTGTTGACTAGACTATTTGGGACATTGGCAGACTCAGGAAATATTAGGTCTTTACCTATGAAATTGCCTTTCTTCAGTACTGGTCATTTCAAATAAAAAAAAGTTTGTAGTGGCTCTGTATTCTAAATTCAAATTAATTTTGTTTTAAAACCATGACATTCTATTTACAAACTCAGTCTTTTGTTTTTTGATTAGCGTTGTATTCATTACATTTGAACATTTTTCGTCATAATGGATACTTTAAAAATTCGTGTAATTATGGAATATGAGTTCCGTCGTGGCACCAACGCGACACAAACGGCACGTAACATCAAAAACGTTTACGGAGAGAACTGTACAAACGAATGCACAACCCGTTATTGGTTTTCCCGGTTCCGTTCTGGAAATTTTGACTTGAAAAATGAAGCTCGTGGTCGTCCGGAGACTTTGGTTAACAATAATGAATTAAAGGCGATTGTGGAAGCTGAAGAAACTCAATCTACAGCTGAGCTACAAGCAGCTTTCAATGTAAGCATCAAAACAATATTGATCCATTTGCGACAAATTGGCAAGGTAAAAAAGCTTGATAGATGGGTGCCCCACGACCTTAACGATCGCCAGCGCAACGTACGCGTCGAGACCTGCCTTGCGCTGCTCAACAGGCAAAGAAATGAAGGAATTTTGAAACGAATTATTACGTGCGACGAAAAATGGATTCTGTTCGACAATCGAAAGCGCTCAGCAAGTTGGTTAGACCCTGGTTCAGCACCAAAGCAATGCCCTAAACCAAAAATGACCCCTAAAAAGGTGATGGTCACTGTTTGGTGGTCTAGTGCGGGTGTGATTCACCACAGCTTTTTACAAAACGGCATAAGCATTAATGCAGATGTGTACTGTGAAGAACTGGAGAGAATGATGGAGAAGCTTGCACATCTGCAACCAGCTTTGGTCAATCGGTCGTCCCCACTGCTCCTTCACGACAACGCGCGACCCCATACTGCGCAACAGACAGTCTCCAAGCTGCAAGAGCTGGAAGCTCTCCGTCATCCGCCATACTCACCAGACCTTGCACCTACCGACTATTACTTTTTCCAAAATTTAGACAACTTTTTAGTGGGTAAAAAAATCAATTCCCGAGAGGCAGTACAAAATGCCTTTGAAGAGTTTGTTGCCTCCCGTCCAGCTGATTTTTACAAGAAGGGCATCAATAAACTGCCAATGCGTTGGCAAAGATGCGTCGATTGCATGGTTGATTACTTCGAATAACAGAAATAAAAATGTTTGAAAAAATAAGTACTTTCACTTATTGCATACAAAACGGCAATTTCATAGGCAAAGACCTATTATAATACTTCCGGTCTTCTTATAACTTTCTAACAATAATAGACACATAAAACATGTATAGCTGATCAAAAGTTATGTGCGTACATACATTTCGGTGATTCATTTTTATTTATGTAGGTACTAGCTGTCGCCCGCGGCTCCGCCCGCGTGTCGGTTATCACGGCAAATAGTAGCCTATGTGTTATTCTGATGTATGATGTATAAGCTATATTACTGTAAAGTTTCATTCAAATACGTTTAGTAGTTTTTGCGTGAAGAAGTAACAAACGTACACACTCACAAACTTTCGCCTTTATATATTAGTGTGATGTGATGTGATAATATATAGTGTGATGATATTCTCAAAACATTTTTGGTTGATAAAATGGAGTCAATAGCTGTTAAACTTAAGACTGGTTTTGATGATTCCGAGACATTGAACTCAGCAAAATGATCTGATGATAAAGTTAGGAAATGGACAGGAGATATAGAAAACTAGCTTACCCACGCCATTCCGTCTGCTCTCTTTTCAATCATTCTCGGGTCATTTTGGAACCAAACCTATTCTATCTTAGACACACCATCAAAACCGGTCAAGTGCATCAGGCTATGCTTTTTTTTATGTATTAGCTGCCAAAATGACTCTGCCCTGCCTGATGGAAAGCATGAGCAGAATCCAAGAGTAGTGGTCACCATCTTCAATGCGAATAAGGGCAGTCCAGCATTGTGACCCACACTATGGCGGCCTGGTGAGATGCTTTTTCACGCCCCGCTTACACCCGGGATCATAGTGGGAAGGAAACACGTGCGCTGGTAGTGAGTTCCAGGTTTTAACCGCTCGGCACAAGAAGGAAGAACTGTCGCTTAGAATAGGGAAGTCAGTAGTCACCCATAATTATGGCACATGCCGATATGTAATTTATTTATAATTGTACTTAGCTATATTTTGTACAGAAACAGGCTGATAGAACGGTCACGTGGTTAAAAGTTTCAAATCCACGTGCCTAACAATACAAAAAGATATGGCGAAATATAAATTTATTATTGTCAAAGTCAAAAGTTTTACCCCATCGATGAAGGCGCCTCGTGTTTCGGAAACCGACCCCTTCTCAAGGGGTTGGCTTTTAAATCAAGGTTCTGTTTTTCTTTTCTATCGACCTGAAAACTTTTTTTATGTATACCAAATGTTTTTTTTTTTTTTTTTTTGTATGGCCCGCCAAAATGACTCTACTCTGCCTGATGGAAAGCATAAGCAGAATCCAAGAGTGGCGGTCACCATACTCACTGCGAATGCAGACAATGCAGTATGGCGACCCACATCATGGCGGCCTAGTGATGCTGCTGCATCTTTTAGTCTAGTCAACAAGTGTGGAACTTGTTGACTAGACTATTTGGGCCTCCGGTTTTGCACTCACCAACGAAACACGACAGCACGAACGCTGTCATTTTACGTTGATTTTCTGTGGGAGGGTAGTACCGCCCCGGTCGAGCCGGCCCATTCATGCTGAAATCAGCGTGGCTCTACTACCTTTTTGTATGTATGATGTTTGTATGATGTTTTCTATATACATATTATCTATACTATTATTATAAAGCGGAAGAATTTGTTTGTTTGTTTGAACGCGCTAATCTCAGGAACCGCTGGTCCGATTTAAAAAATCTTTCAGTGTTTGATAGTACATTTATCGAGAAAGGCTATATATCATCACGCTAAGACCAATAGGAGCGGAGCACCAATGAAGAATGTTACAAAAACAGGGGGGAATTTGTTAGGCTACGGGCAATAGGAGACGTAAACGACGTTGCCTGGGTCAGCTAGTGTATAATATGTGTGTATGTAAGTAGTTTCAAAAAAAGTTTAGATATTTTTTTTAAAGACATTTATTTATTTACACTTTATGTGGATCACACAAAGTGTTGTCCCATGTGGAATTCGAACACTTGGCGTAGTAGAAAGCGGCGTGGCATTCGTTTAAACCACCAGACCAACCGTGCAATCAAATCAATCGTCAAGTTATATCAGTTTTTTAGTACCCATAATACAAGCTCTGCTTAGCTTGCGACTATATGGCGTTGTGTGTTAGATGTCTGAACATACACACATAGGATACGGCTGATGTTCAATTTTTCACATGGAGCGATTGCCATCAGACTTCAACCTAAGTTCTAGGCAATATCGAAGTACTATAGAAAGACTTGCCGTAGTTTTTAGGGGTCTAACTACCCGTAACAATCACCAATGTTCGTATGGTAACTAGGCCCGATGGCTCAACAACGTCCTCTCCGATTAATAAATAAATAATAATAAATCATGTGACATGTGAGACAAATCGAGGATTGCTACCCCCTCCCCTTCACCTGTATGTACTTAGTTGGACAGCTTAGAAGTGACGGCATAGTGATGAATTTTATTGTTTATGCCCCTGTATCTTTTTAAAAAGGTCTCCTGGTGGTTCACATGACCCATCAATTTTCGACACGGGCCCGTAGTCTATATAGGTTTTAATTCTTTTGCGAGTGTCAAAATGTGAGGAAAAAACGAATTTTGATCGCGTCGGCTTAGAAGGTTCATTTTTTCACGTGTACAAGGAACTGCAGACAGACGGCCAACGAAGTGATCTTATAAGGGTTCCATTTTTGGTACTGAATACGAAACCCTTAAATAGAACAGAATAAAACCAATAAAGATCTTGCATTTTTTATTAAACTTATAAAATGTCTTAACAAACTTCATGAACAACTTTATTAACTATAAGTACATAATATATATTTATATATGCCTATTACTTAAAAATAATTATGAAACAATGGTATAATATTTAGTTAAACTGACTTTATGATTCTAATAAAATGGGACTAGCTTTTCTGTTTAGTGTGTAGATTGTAAGACAAATGCTTCAAAATGTCATAAGGTCGGAATAAAACAACGAAAAACTTTTTTAAGAGTTGCCAACAGTTGGAAACACTGAAATTGCCATCAATTTCAGTGGAGACGCGCCTTAATATGGCTAAACTAAGATTTTTTTACATGGAGTGACTCTCATCAGATCTCCACAACCCAAGAACCAATCAATTTGGAAGTTCTGTAGAAAGACTTGTCGGAATGTTTAGTTCTCCAACTATTCATAACGATTGTCATATATATTCGTATGACAACCGGAACCAATGGGTTAACGTGAGGTTAAGAAACGGTCTCCCATCAATAAACTGACCTCGCTAGGGTTGCTTAACTTTACAATGTACTTACTCGAGTACTACTTAGAAACGAACAAGTAACGTATGTACTTTACTATTTGGTATATTATTTATTACATAAATTTTACTAGATTTTAAACTAGTTAAGACTATCAAATTTCGTTAAATACAGTTATTATTCTTCTAAAATAGCATAATTACAATAGTTCACACATTTTGCAAAAATTGCATAACATTGCATTTTATTGCGTAAATTGCAATTTATTGCGTAAATTGCATTTTATCGCGTAACTTTTAAATATATAAATTAATCACATGATTTGATTTATTTTGCTTAGTATACAAGGCACTTATAAAATGTTGAGCAATGTTGGTATATAATGTACATATATATATACAATAATATTTTTATTACAGATGTAAATATATACAGAACGGTTTTATTTACATTACACTTTTAAACGGAAGCGCATGAGCATTGAACTAACTCGACAAGTCAGAGGCGTCATGGACTTGCAGCTTTTTTTTTTTATTATAGCTGCGCCAAAATGACTGCTCTGCAGCTTGGTAACTTTCTGCCTGATGGAAAGCATGAGGAGAATCCAAGAGTGGTGATCACCATCCTTATTGCTAACGTGGACAATGTAGCATGGTGACCCAAACTATGGTGTGAGTGAGAAGCTTTTTAACCGACTTCAAAAAAGGAGGAGGTTCTGCAGTCGATTGTTTTTTTTTTGTTACCTCATAACTTTCGACTGGGTGAACCGATTTTGATAATTCTTTTTTATTTTAAAGCTCGTGTGGACCCATTTCAATTTGGTCCAGATTGAAGTCGGTATTTTTTTTGTTTAAATTTGTGATTATTTATTAAGTAAACAGTAAAAAACTTATTACTTAGAAATACATACATGTGCGAAAAAAAGTGTTTTTTTTACAATAGTCAATTTTATTGTAGTCTGTTGGTTCCCTAGCCGCGATCTTAACATCATCATAATAAGCTTCACTTAACCTTCTTAACACATATTTGTCAAACTTAAAACACGTACAAAAAAGTACTATCAACAAATTTGAATCATGACCCACCATAAGCTTACTTTCTTACAGACATTGAAATACAATAAATTTAATTAAAAAGCTTTTAAAAACAAGCTTTTACTGGAATGCCTCGAGACGAATCGAACGAGTCCAAACTCGATGATGTTGCGACGTTTCTTTACAGAGTTCCTATGGCCACCTTCCAGCTCCAGCATCAGATCAGCCATTATCAGTCATTATAATATTGTATTGTCACGCTGTATACATATGCTTGCATCATTTCAGCAAAATCGGTTGAAGATATCTGCTTCAAAATTGAGTTGCAAGATTCCACCCGAATAACAAGCATACATACATACATTGCAAGTTAATAAAAAGCTTGTAATTAGGTCGACATTGGGTCATGATTCAAGTTTGTCATTAGTACAAATACATTAAAAAATATATCATTATATTTTTGATTCAACATAAATTTGATCTAGTTTCAAGCTGACTGATTTTGATCTCTGTGACAGCTGTCATTAGTGTCATTTTAGAACTCACGAGGTACATTTTAGATGTGATTTTTTTTATATTTATAATGTATTGCACTTCATTTGTGATAAAACTGGCACGTAAAGAATGAAAATATTGATGATACAAAAATAAAATCGCTTGTTCCTATAATACTTATAGTTACTTCGACGGTTTCGTACATATCTGTCATAGAGATCGAGCTACATATATTTAAAGGACTGAAGTATTTAGAATGTGTAGAAATGACTTAATTCCTAAACTAGCTAAAATTAAAGTATTGATGCTAAACTATTAATAATTTTCTTTATTTATAGCTTTAAAATCACAGGGCGATGTGGTCGCATAGGGACAAAATCCCTTAGTGAAAATACTCTTCTTGAAAAAGTAAGTTTTTTATTTTATTTAATATAAGTACAGATAATTTTAAAATGATAATAAACCCAATGTGTATATTGCATTACGCCTGCGCAACACATTTTAATGTATGTCAACATCTGTTATCAGTTCTTGTCAAGCTCACTAACAATAGATTTAAAAGTAATAATAAATTTCAACATAATTGGGCAAATAATTAATTGACTAATTATTATTCAATCAATTTTATTTATTAATCAAATAATTGTTCTATTAATTAAATAATTAAATCCTTTATTGTCGAAGAAGGAGGAAGTCATTATATTCGTCTTTACATTAAAGATAAGCAATTGATGTACTTTTAAAGAGAATTATGTTACAAAAGTAGAAATTAATTAACCATCTACCTTATAATTTGCATATAAACATAGCGATTATTATGTCGCAAATTGTTTGCTCAGTACGTTTACATAAGACAAGAAGCTGGCTAACTGTAAATATTTAATCCAAGTTGATTAAACATGTAGTTAATATGCTAACTTCAATAATAATAATTATAGTTCGCAGATTAACTACATTAAGAGTTTACTCAGAATTATTCAGAATAGCTACATTTCTGTACTAAGTGCCTGGCTTAGGAATGCGTGTCTGCAGGGTTAAACTCTCCATTTAGGTATCCTATCAACTTTTATAAATAGAAAAATTTAGTTCAACTAAAGTTATTGATGAAATTACTAATTATTTTATGAAAGCCAAATTTGACGAATAAAGTTCCAAGCGATAATTTCTTGAAACTTGATTGGTCAGTGGGCGGGGCTTGATTAACACGTCACTATTTTCTTAAAATGAACGGGCCATGGCCATTATACACACACTTAGTGAGAGTTCCTGGGTACACCAGGGTCATAAGTTAGTTATTTACTTTATTTTCCATGCTTCATGCTGCAAGCCCGAACCATGGTAAATCTAAAGATGTTCCAGTAAACCTAAGATTGTTCGTTACCTTCTATGATCGTTTGCTTTGAACTTTTACAACAAGTTACTTGGTAAATCTTATAATTTGTTTCAAATACACATACAACACACAATAGTCATTCAACAGTATAATATATAAAAGTTTGCATTTAGATCTCTTATTAATTTCTCAACGTGAATTCGATTAATATTAAGACTAATACAAAATAATAATAATAATATAAAGTACAGAAAAAAAGATAAATATAATATGTATGTACAAATAATAATAGTCACTTATATACAAAGTCTCTTAAGTCCATCACGTTTAGTCCCTAGCCGTGTTCTCCTCCTCCGGGAGTATCGGTGCGGATTCAGGAGACTTCAGCAACTTTCTTAGTAAAACTGTTATACCTACTACTAGGAGCGCTACACCGATTGCCTGTAAATCAAAAAAAGGTTTGGTTAAGATTTTTTTAGACACGGCGTAACTCGACACGTCACGGTATGGTACAACTCGACACACCACATATTAAATGAAAATAATAATAAATAAATAAATATTTCGGACATCTAACACACTACGCCATCTAGTCCCAAGCTAAGCAGAGCTTGTCTTATGGGTACTAGACAACTGATACAAATACATATATACTTTTTTTTTGTAAATACATACATATTATACATAGAAAACACCCAAACTCCGAAACAAATATCTGTAGATCATACAAACATTTGGTCCGACCCGGGAATCGAACCCGAGACCTCATGATCAGCAGTCGCACACGTCAACCGCGAGACCAACGAGGCAGTCAAATACACGTATTTGACTTCACGACTTTGATTGGTTTCAGGGGTGTTAAATCTAGGCTAATACTAAATAATATTCAATATAGTACAAGACACGCATACAGTCAAAAAAATACACTAGACTTAAAACAGGTGCGCCAACTTGTAGCTTAGGAATTAGATGAGGGGGATAGAAATGGGAATTAGATGCGGGATTGGAATAGGAATGGGAATCGGAATGGAAATTAACAGAGGAATGGGAATAGAAATAAAATACGGGATAGATAGGAATCATTGAACTCGTCAATTGACTAACAAACACTCTATTTCAGCCCTTAATATTGAAACATTTCCTAATTCTTCACCACATCTTGTCAACATCACCCGAATGTTCAAATCCTACAATAACATCGTTTTCCTCTTTTGTGCCGTCTAATCTAGGCTGGACCGATTTTGACGGGACTTTCACTAGCAGACAGCTGATGGTATAAGGAGTAACTTAGACTAGAATAATATATAAAAGTGTAGTACTCACCGTGAGTGCGTAGAACGCGTATGGTATCCAGTATCTCATACGAAGTGCGAACCTCGCAGTAGCGGCGTATTCTTCTGTCGTCTCCATCTCTTGACGGAACCAGAACATTGGCACCAGCGTGTCGTTGTCAGGCAACGCGTTGTTAATGCTGAAATTAAAATTTTACATAATATTTTACTAAGGGTTAGGTATCATATCACAGGGATGACATCTATATAAAACAAAACACTCTTTAGCGCCATCTACTTAAACGTTATTGCTATTCCTGCATCGCGATAACAAAATTTGCGAGATTTCATGGCCAGTATTGACAATAAAAGGAAGGGTAGAGTTGCCTTTGCCCGAATGTCAGCGAATAAAAATTACCTAGCATCATCCGAGAATACAGCACGTTTTTTATGTGTATAATAAACTCGTAAGAAAAATTCGTTCAAAATTTCAGTTCCGATCTTAATCTTACGATTTTCATAAAATGTATTCTAGTAGTAAGTAGTTTTAATCGTGGGAGAGCCACGCTTCGGCATGAATGGGCCGGCTCGACCGGAGTGATACCACGGCCTCACAGAAAACCGGTGTGAAATAGTGCTTGCGCTGTGTTTCACCGAGGGAGTGAGGATACCGGAGGCCCATACCCCAACCCCCCTACCTATCTCCCCCCACATCCCCCAAAGGCCGGCAACGCACTTGCGACGCTTCTGGTGTTGCAGGTGTCCATGGGCGGCGGTAATCGCTTACCATCAGGCGATACGTATGCTCGTTTGCCCACCAATTCCATAAAAAAAAAAGTAAAGTATTACTAAAAGACTCCAATCATAATTCTCGTGTCCAGTTTGTTGTTCACGATTAACTCCGAAACCGATATTCACGGAATTTTTTAATGCGTTTTGTTAGTGCCTTAGACAGGATTGTTACGTTTAGACCAATAAGAGCCGAGCAGGATTGAAATGAGACGTAAACTAAGTTGCGTGGGGTCAGCTAGTACGATATAATTACACCACAGACAACTTTGGATGTATTTTATATTAAACTAGCTGTCCCACGCAACCTCGTTTGCGTCTCCTATTGCCCGTACCGTTATAATTTTCCCCCGTTTTTGAAACATTTTTCATTGGTGCTCCGCTCCTATTGGTCATAGCGTGATGATATATAGCCTATAGCCTTCCTTGATAAATGGGCTATCTAACACTGAAAGAATTTTTCAAATCGGACCCGTAGTTCCCGAGATTAAAGCGTTCAAACAAACTCTTCAGCTTTATATAATAAGTATAGATTATCAGATAGATAGAGCGATGGACTCAGGGTAATAAAGACCCCAATATCAGATGAGAAACTTGGAGAGTAAATAACGATAGGGGTATCAACGAGGCAAGTGATTAAAATACTGTTACGTGCTAGGTTTCGATTTATTTGAAAAAGAAGCCTTTTGACGTGTTAAAGAGACTTTATTAAAACCACTATTAAAATCACAATACTACTCTGAATTACAATCCTTAAAGGTCGCTGAGGTCGCTAGGTTGATCGCTGATATCACTTCGATGTTTATCTTACTATGGCTCAAACTGAACTGAACTGCCTGCGGCCCGCGAGACGCTCTATTTATACTCATATTATTATTACTCTTCCATTTCTAGAAACGACGATAATACACGAGAATCGTCTCGTAAAGACGCTAATAAAAATAATCGAAGTTAATAATAATTTTAAAAAAAATTTGGCAACAACCAATCGATATAGTGTCTATGCATATATAAATAATGATTCCTTGTCTCAGGAGATCGATAAGAAGTGTGTGTTTGTATTTGTGTGCGCAGATAAGGCTTGAAGATTATTATTATTCGTAAAAATACTTACGTGAGTCCTGCATAATGTCGAACTAACAAATTGATTTGCAGTTGCGCTGACACCCCTAGTGGCATGCCGGTGAACATCTCCAGCGTCAGTCCGAAGTTCATGTCCCTGAAACAGCAATATTTGTAAATATATTACTTTTAGACTCTCGTATTCCGTGATGTTTGAGTTCAATTCAATTTTTACAACATAAAAATCATAATTTTAAATAAGTAGCCTCGGTTTAGGCTCTTCGTTGATGAACCATTTTGGGCAAGTAATTTTATATGTATAGGTAATAATAAAATTTTCACACATCTCATACACGATTTGTTGATCCCAAAGTAGACACGAGCCTGTACCGTGGCAACCAGACAGCTAATAATAATCATATTATATATATTTCTAAATACATACATAAATAAATATTTCGGACATCTTCATCTTACACACAACGCCATCTAGTCCCAAGCTAAGCAGAGCTTGAGTTATGGGTACTAGACAACTGATATACATACATACATATATACTTTTTTTGGAAATACATACATAATATACATGGAAAACACAAAAACTCCGAAACAATATTTGCAGATCATACAAACATTTGGTCCGACCCGGGAATCAAACCCGATACCTTAAGCACAGCAGTATCATACGCTACCACTGCGCCACCGAGGCAGTACTAAGTAAGAGGTATACTTACTCAGTAGCGTTGAGGCCGTCAATCTTGCTGGGATAGTAAGGGTCGGCGAGTAGGAAGTGTGGTAAGGACACGAAGGCGGGGGCTCCGAAACGACACTGAGACACGTTGAGGGCTCCGGGCGGCAAGCAATCTGGGTCCGATACCGGTCCGTCGCAAAAACATGCCTGAAATTAATATATATTTCATAATTATCAGCCTTTATTAGTTCACTCATGGACATGGACTAGCTAAGTCATAGCTAAGGAAGTTTTGATCTACACTACACTACCCAGACGGGTTGGTATAGTTTGTGTCAAGTTTTCCTGACACCCATGCATGGGATGAATCAAGTTCTATATTTTTTTTCATTTCATTACATTTTTACATAATGTTGTTTGACCTTACATATATGCTCTAAATTTTTTTTATATAAAAATGACAATTTATTTATTCTTGTTTGTTTTATGAACAGATTTTAAAACTTCTTTTTTGTACAAAAAGGTTAAACTAATTTCCCGTGTGACTAGACAAGGTACTCCTTTTCTAGATCACTGCTTACTAGCAGTGATCTCGTAAATGATAGAGGTGAAAATCAATTGAAACGCGTAAGAAGATAATAAAGCCATTAAAGTTTAAAAGGATTTCTCATTCAAAATCGTGAGACAATTTCTTATACCCGAGGCTACGCTTTTGCAAACTTGGCAAACTTATCGATCACGGCGAAATTTTCCAGACAATATAAATGGTATTAAGTTTTTTAGGGCAGTTTTACACCATTACGTGAATATTCAAAATTTCAAAAATCTTATATATAAAATTCTCGTGTCACAATGTTAGTTACAATACTTACTCCTCTGAAACGGCTGGACCGATTTTTATGAAATTTGGTGTGCATATCGGGTAGGTCTGAGAATCGACCAACATCATTTTTTTTTTTTTTAATATGGCAATACAACGTTTGACGGATCAACTAGTATATTATATATAAGAATGTATACATATTCTGTATCTTAAATATATTCTGTATATTTTATTAATATAACAGCCATGTTATCATTTGTTCCGTCTTGTATCTTTAACGGGGACGATGACGCCAGATGTCGGAATGCTGGCACGTTTTACGCATGCGCTTCGACGAGTCGTACTAAACCTATCTTATAGAATGTCGAATAATAAAGATAATAAATGCCGTAATGATTAAAATATTATGATTTAGGAGTAAGTACAAAGGTACTTTGCTGAAGCTGAAGAAGGTATGTATGTTATCACAGCATGGCTTGAAGATAGTTTACTATCTTTAAATACCACCAAAACAAAATTTCTCTGCTTTAGCAAAACATTGGCCTCAGCGCCTAACAATTGTCAGATTCGTGTACATTGCTATCCATGTAATCGAACTAATACTTTGCCTCCACATTGTTGTTGTCCTACATTATCAAAAAATAGTGACATCAAATATTTAGGAATTAACATCGATGACAAGTTGAATTGGAAAAAACATATAAATGTGGTCAGTGGTAGATTGAGAAAGCTTATATACATATTCAGAGATTTGAGACTGATACAAGATACTACACTTTTAGTTCAAACTTACAAAGCACTGGCTGAATGTGTAATTACCTATTGTATATGTTCATGGGGGTCAGCGGCCAAGACACATTTAATAGAATTAGAAAGGGCACAACGCGTTATCCTTAAAGTCCTTCTTTATCTGCCATTCCGCCACCCTACATATTTAGTCTATAAAATAGCTGATGTGCTTACAGTACGGAAGCTATTTGTTTACCAAACTATACGGAGATATCACAAAATAACTGTTCCACATTTAAAACCATCGGGTAAAAGGATTGAAAGGTGTCCAGTTCCAAGAGTGGCAAGCAAATTTGCCCAACAACACTATAGTCATCTTGCACCAAGACTTTATAACCAATTAAATTTAATCTATAAAACAAAAAACTTGAGCAACTTTAAAATGAAACAAATAATTAAATTATGGCTTAATAAACTGGAATTTGAAAATGTTGAAAACCTATTACAAATAGTAAAATAATGAAAGCTTGAATAATGTCACACACACCAACACTACACACAACTTTTAACACAAAGACTCAAATACACAATAAATCATACTCCCTCACACACTTATACTCACACATAAACACAGGCATATACAATTATCTAAATATACAAATATACACTTACACTAGTTAACTACTGTCTTATTAATGTCTACTATTATATTTTCTTTAACTATTAGTTTGTTCTCTTTGCCTGTGAATAGGAACTGACTCCCAACACACAGCTAGCGCTACTTTGGGAGTCAGGGCTGTACAGTGTCTTGTAATGCATTTTTGGTACAATAAAGATTTATTATTATTATTATTCTCTTTATTACATTTATATATACATATTATTTACATTTTTAAATATACATATAAAAACAAATACATTTAAAAATATAAAAAATAGTAGACCACCGACTTCGGGTACAGGGACCAAGAAACCGGTGGTTAGGGCTCCAGAGACAGGAACCTCCTCACAATACGAGCCGTGTCAAGAAGGACTGCCTTCTGCATCAGACCCTTGATCCAGCCCTCCAACGTGAGCCTCTTAAGATGTTGGTCAAGGCTCTTGGCTATCAATCCGTGAGCAGATACGACTATCGGAACAATGATCACCGAATCCACATTCCACATATCGACAATCTCGTGAGATAAATCCAAATATTTTATTTGTTTTTCTTTTTCAACTTTCACGAGATTCTCGTCATGAGGAACGGCGATATCGACAATCATTGCGCGGCGTTCTAATCGATCTATCACCACAATATCAGGCTTATTGGCAACAATAGTCCTGTCCGTGATAATAGATCGATCCCAATATAACGTAGCACGACCATTCTCGAGAACTGGGTCGGGCACATACCTGTAATATGGCACCTCTGAACTCACAAGTTTGTATTTCAGGGCAAGTTGTTGATGTACGATCCTGGCAACTTGGTTGTGCCTATGCAAATACTCGCCGTTAGCAAGACGAGAACAACCAGAAATAATATGCCTGATAGATTCTCCAGGACGGTGACATGCCCGACAGATGTCGACCGTACCATCCTTCAGGATATACCTCCGATAGTTATTCGTCATGATAACTTCATCCATAATCGCACAGACAAAACCTTCGGTTTCTCCGAACAGATCACCATACTGTAGCCAGGACGTAGATGCTTTAAAATCTATATCAGGCCCATTTAAGGCCCGATAAAATCGACCATGAAGTTCTTTGCCCTTCCATACCTCCCTGCGATCATCAGTACCAAGTACTACAGGTTTGCGCCAATTCTCTTTAGCCAAAGCGAGCGGAGTGAGTCCGGTATCCACTGCAACTACACTGCGATGCATTCCCACATCAGTATGAAGAAAATATTCTCTAAGATTGTATACCTCGCGATTGTGTAGGGTCTTGATATTTAATAGACCACGACCCCCGTACTTTCGCGGGATATACAACCTCATAACCGATGAACGTGGGTGATGCATTCGGAATGCAGTCAGCAATGTACGGACTCTCCTGTCTAGGGCATCTAATTCGGTCTGAGTCCATCTAAGTATACCAAAGGAATACATCAGAACCGGCATGACCCAACCATTGTAGGCTCGCACCTTGTTACCGCCTGATAAAAGACTTTTAAGTACTTTTTTCAGGCGGCCAAAGAAGCGTTCCCGCAACGACTGTTTCATGTCAGATTCTGGTATTCCTAAGGACTGTGAAAAACCTAGATACTTGTAGGTTTCGGCTGCAGACAGAGATCTGAGTCTTGTGGAATCTGAAAGCTCTATACCTTCAGATTCCGCAATCACACCTTTCTTTACATACATGACTGCACACTTATCCACACCAAACTCCATTTTGATAGAATTACTGAAGTTTTCCGTAACCCTTAGTAACGCTGTCAATTGTAATTTAGTGGGGGCAAATAGTTTCAAATCATCCATATAAAAAAGGTGAGATATAACTCGATCATCTTTCTGCAACCTATAGCCTAACCCTGAACCCTCCAATAGAGTACTTAGAGGATTCAAAGCCAGGCAAAACCACAAGGGACTCAGACTGTCACCTTGAAAGATGCCCCGCTCAATATTTATAAGTACGTCGTTTACCGCAGTCTGCCGACATCCAGGATAGCGAAGTACTGTTCTCCACTGCCCCATACACGACTTTAAGAAAGTGCACAGAGTTGTATCAATTTTATACAACTCCAGCACCTTCAAAAGCCATGTATGTGGAACCGAGTCATAGGCCTTCTTGTAATCTATCCAACATGTCGCCAGACTCTTACGATTACGACGTACTTGTTGGCTAATGGTCATGTCTATGATAAGGAGCTCTTTAGTGCCACGGGATCCACTTCTACATCCATTCTGAGAAACGGAAA
Organism: Diaphora mendica; assembly: GCA_949125395.1. Taxonomy (NCBI): domain Eukaryota; kingdom Metazoa; phylum Arthropoda; class Insecta; order Lepidoptera; family Erebidae; genus Diaphora; species Diaphora mendica. Next base: position 27,109,105 of record OX421319.1, read on the forward strand.
TTATCAAATTATTATTAATATGTGTAGAAATTTTTACTCTCAGAATAGATGTCAGAAGTTTATACATGGTTGGTAAACATGTAATGGGTCTAAAATTTTTGGGATCCATGGCACTACCAGATTTATAGAGTAAGTGGGTTATACCAGTGGTTAAAAATTGTGGTAATGACCCCGAGTCCAATGCTGCCTGGAATTGAGATGCCAGACACGCATGCGAGCTTCGGAACCATTTAAGCCAAAAGTTGTGCAGACCGTCTGGACCAGGTGATTTCCAATTCGGCAATGAACGGACTGCACAACTTACATCATCTTCATCAATGACAACTGGTTCCATAGATGTTATAGACTCACATGAGCGTCTGACATCCCGCATCCAATCACCATCTGTGTGAGTGACAGGCACCGACCAAATGTTACGCCAAAATGTATTTGTGGCATTTTCATCTGGCAAGTGCCCATCACGCTCACATGGACTCGGTGCCTCCCATTTTCGATACACCCACTTCTCATTTCTTTGGAAAATACGATTCTGATTGAAACGGTCTCCTCGTTTTTTGTACCGTCTTATCCTATTTGCCCATGCATAAACTTTCTGCTTCAAGAAGTCAATGCGCTCCGTGACACTCGACATGTACTGTTGAGGACTGATGGTAGTCCCCAAGAATGCCTGTTTCACAAAGCGCATTACTCTTGGCCGCGTATTACCTAATTTAAATGCAATTAATTTACCGATGAGTGTCCTGGTCTCAGCAATACGACGTTCTATTCTGTACTGCCAAGCTGGCACAGCATTTTTGGGTCGAGTAGTGCTTTGTTCAACAAATTTAACACCAGCTACTCGACAAACTGCCATAGCCGCACAGTACAAAATAGAATGTGTATCACTAAGATCCTCGCTATTACCAAAATAATCCGGTAATAACGAATTCAGGGCACCCACCAATGCTAAATTGCGTCTATGTATGGGCAAACGGGGCAATCGGGGTCTGTTATTAAAGTTAACATACCGTTATTATTATTAATTATTATTATTATTACTTTAATATTTTTTTGTTTCTAGTTTAAAAAATATTTTTGCAAAACTGTTGCGGGTCGGAATCATCTACTATTTGCTAGTGTTAACTTCTTTGGCATTGAATTCAATAGATATTAGTGATCACTCCTAATTAATTTCGTTAATAAGATAGTTTTATTATTGGAACGAAGTTCCTTATGGGGCGTTGCGGAGGGGTACCCTAGCCGGCAAACTTGTTTCAGTACAGATTACTAGATGGCAGCACAAGTGAAAAGATTAGTTTTATTTTTTTGTATTATCGATTAAAAATCATAATAAAAAACGTATACCTGATTATTTTCTTTATACCTCGCATAGAACTTTTATATATTTTTATAAATCATTTTAAATAAAATAAAGGTGTTAAGACAATTTTGTGGTTTTTAAAGAGCGTGAACGAAAAATTTTGTATAGCGCCATGTGGATTTTTGATAGTGTACTTCGTACCTATCTAGTGTCCCACGACACCACACAACTTATTTTATTTATGTATCTTTATTGAGTACATAAAAACCGACTTCAAAAACTAAAAAGTATAAAATAACTTAATTTGTATGTGATACCTATTCATAGGTTTGAAGTCAGTGCCAAGCCAATGGAATAGTAGGTACCACGCTCGCTATATTTCGAGACGAACGTCAACGACGCTTCGGTTGTTTTGTTCAACGCGAAGAGCAGCTATCCCGCTCCAGGTCACGCGCGGCGAGTGCGGTACCTACTATTACATTTTGGCTTGGCACCGACTTCACACCTATGAATAGGTATCACATACAAATTAAGTTATTTTATACTTCTTAGTTTTTGAAGTCGGTTTTTTTAAACGAAGTTTTTTTTTTCGCTTTTTAGTCTTTCTCAAGTCTCTCATCATCATTTCGTTTAAAAATTAATGATGTCTACAGAATATGAAGGCATGCAGACAATTGCTCGTAACTTCATTGCAGGCGCTCACGTGAATTTGAGGGTTTCCTTCGATTTCCTTAGGATCCCATCATCAGATCCTGATATGGTAGCCATAGGACCACATGGGGAGCATACCCTTTCGAATACAAAAATAATTTTCTAAATCGGTCCACAATTGACGGAGTAATCGATGTACATACATAAAAAAAAAACGATGAAATTGAGAACCTCCTCCTTTTGGAAGTCGGTTAAAAACAACCCCGCAAGGTTCAGCTAGTATTATAGTAAAAAGCAATCCGAGAATCTCAAAGACTTTGCGGAGCAGGGCCGGTTCATTGAATAGACCGTTTATCGAGGAAGGTTATACAGTACATAGCATTACACTACCGACACTACGACAAATAGAAACAACACAATAAAAAATGTTCTAAAACCAGTGAATATTTTTAACCGACTTCAAAAAAAGGAGGAGGTTCTCAAGTCGACGACGTTTTTTTTCTTTGTTAGTTACCTCATAACTTTCGACTGGGTGTACCGATTTAGATGATTCTTTTTTTATTTGAAAGCTGGTGCTTCCCGTGTGGTCCCATTTAAATTTGGTCCAGATTGAAGTTGGTTGATTTTAGTTTTTTTTTTTTCCCTTTGAGAGACTGACGCATGCACACTCGTGGTTTGTGAGTGGTATTTTGTGGATTATTTAACTATTAATAGGTATTTTTACACATACCATATGCGGGTAGTTATGTCCGTTATCAAATGTCGTCGCGTTAGCTGCGTACCGAACACCTTCGATGCCTTGGACGGTCACATCCCCAACCTTGCTCAGTTGTATGAATCTATAACAGAAAAATTGCATATAAACTTTCAAATTCAATAGAGTACTGTATTAGAACTATGTATTCTTTACGTATAACTAGCAACCCGCCCCGGCTTCGCACGGATTCTTTACGGAAAATATAATATAGCCTATGTAGTGGCATAAGTACAAGTGAGTTTCATTCAAGAATGTATTACTATGTTACTCTGAGAAGATGTGCGACGTCTTCAACAAATATCGTTAAATTTTAGTCAATATGCTCAAAAAATTATCAAATTATATACGAAAACCTTTCTCAAGAATCACTCTATCTATTAGTAAAACCCGCATCAAAATCCGTACAGTAGCTTTGATTCGTTCCGATTCCGAGCTTCGCCCCGCGGCGTTACCCGCGGTACGACAATAACCGCGGGTAACACTGGGTTCAGCTAGTTATTACTATAGGTACTCCTTTTACCTCTCTTATTGGTATAGTGGTCCGCGATTCTATATGCTGAGACCGAGTTTGTCAATTTAACTCCCATCCATTTGTAATCATTTCTTACTTGGGTTTACGGCTGGACCGATTTTGACAAGACTTTCACTGGCAGATGGCTGACGATATAAGACGTAACTAAGGCAGCTCTTTTAGACTAGCTTCGTCCGGCGGTACTCGCGGTGTTATTGCACCGCGGGGCTCAGTTAGTGTTTAATAACAGTCTGGTTAGCATAGTAATGAAACGGCCGTGTGTAAGGTGTCACAAGTTCTTATCATTTTTACCCGACTTCGAAAGAAGGAGAGTGATGTTTTTCGAGTGTATGTATATATATTTCTTTGGCACGCCCTAGAGCCTAAACGGCTTGTCGTATTTTAATGTGAGTCATGTCAATAGATTCGTCTTAGTCGTGAGAGTGACACAGGGTACATCAAAATTTTAAAAAAGACCACATAAACATTTTTCTTAAAACAACCTGAATTTAACAAAGATGGCAGATCAATATCTGCCATCTTTGTTAACGTGACGCAGTCGGGGATTTTTTAACCTACTTCAAAAAAAGGAGGAGGTTCTCAATTCGATTGTATTTTTTTTATGTTTGTTACCTCGTAACTTTCGACTGGGTGAACCGATTTTGATGGTTCTTTTTTTTTATTTGAATGCTGCTGCTTCCCGTGTGGTCCAATTTGAATTTGGTCCAGATTAAAGTCGTTCTTTTGTTATAATTTTTAAATAAATAATTTGTGTGCATTTATCAATTAAACAAAGATCAATGAAAACAAAGTACCTAACATGCTTAATGAAAAGCATTATTAAAAAGTCCGGTATGTCAGTAGGAAAATCCGATAAGATAAGAGTATAAAGTATTAGAGTATTAAATCTAAGATTAATTAGTATTAGCGTCATTATAAAATTAACATATAATACCAATACTGCACGTTTGGCCTAGTGGCTTAACGGTCACCACGCCGTTTCCTACTTCGCCAAGTGTCGTGGGTTCAAATCCCACGTAGGACAACACTTTGTGTGATCCACAAATTGTTGTTCTAAATCTTGGTGTTCATTGTGTCCGTTTCATGTTATTATTTGAAAATATAATTTAAATCAACGGGGTTCGTGATACTGAGCCATGAGGGGCTCGTTGGTCAGTTAGCAAGCCTAGCAAGGTCAGAATATGGGGTTCTCATTCTTAACACATCTAGACCGTCGTTAAGCCGTCCGCGCGTCCGACGGTGCCAGTTCCCTACGAAAGAAATACGCGAACACGAGTGCTTAGTTGATGCCATCAGAGATATTAGAGGTTTAGAGATACATATTTGCACTTAATTGCGGCGCGCCTGCCCCTCCTACTAAGCACTTCTACCTTATTCTATGTCCTGTGGTCGTAATGTTTTTTTTATATTTTTTATGTTTGACCCAGTCGAAATGACTACTCTGCCTGATAGAAAGCATAGGTATCCTCACTCATTCAGTGCTGTTTCACACCAGTTTTCTGTGAGGCCGTGGTATCACTCCGGTCGAGCCGGCCGAAGCGTGGCTTTCCCACGTGATTATTGTAATGATACAGAACTGAGCAAACGTTACGCTTCTTCTGACGCAGTCTGGTAAAAAACCTTTTTTTAAACGAATTTATCCGAATCACACCAGTCTTGTTATTAGTTCATACGAACATCTTGGTAATCGTGACGGCTACTTGGAGCTTCGTAAGCGTGTATGTCAGTTATTGTAGTAAAGAATATGTAGGTATGTTCTCCCACAAGAATCAAAGTATTTACATGCCAAATTTCGTTTATTGGATACAGTGGTTAAGCCCTGAAAGGGTAAAAGACGAACAGTTACTTTGGAATATAAACTAATATTATAAAGCTGAAGAGTTTGTTTGTTTGTTTGAACGCGCTAATCTCAGGAACCGCTGGACCGATTTGAAAAATTATTTCAGTGTTGGATAGTACATTTATCGAAGAGGGCTATATATCATCACGCTAAGATCAATAGGAGCGAAGCAACAATGAAGAATGTTATAAAAACGGGGGAAAATTATAACGCTACTGGCGTAGGAAACGTAAACGAGGTTGCGTGAGTCAGCTAATTTATAATATTAGCGTGGATTATGTTTTTGTTTTATCGCTGACATGAGCCTATGCTTGAACTAATTACAACAGAATTAATGCATTCATTATCTGAATACGTGCCGAGTATTAAATACTTCGGATCTGTTTACAAATGCCATAGTGATAGCGATTTAATTAATTAAGGAAACCATAGTGACCTTTTGTATCTGATAATTCACGTATCAACAGCCTGAACAGTCCACGTGTGTAGGCCGTTCCTAGTATAGCCCTACAACGAAGAAATAACAATTCCTAGTATTTCGAAAAAATCGTTAGATCTGACCTTAAGCTTTTAACACGCTTTTATTTAGCTTTAGGGTCCGTTCACATAGACCGGCTCAGAGAGGAGAGCACATTTTTATCACATTGGAAACAGAGTTTTGAGTTATTGTACTAAGGTTTATTTTTGCATGTACACTTCTTTTCTCATTCAGAATGCTTGAACGCGCTTCGTGTGAAATAATAAGAGAAGCTGACCGGCTCCGATTGCGTGCTCTTTCGCGCTCGCACTCGCGCAGGTCTCTTCCAGCCGGTTTATATGGCGGGTCCGCTTCGGCCAATTCCGACGACCGACGATCCGGTCTGTGTGAAAAGAAAAATGTGATCCGAAGCTCTCCGCGCCGGTCTGTGTGAACGGACCCGTACCTGTATGTTTGTTTGTAACCAACATTTGTAAGCGTGTTTTGATAAACTGATGCGACTTCCATACACGGCAACAAAAAATACTACAGCAGTAGATGGCCTACTGAAGACACAACGAACTACGGAATAACTAAGCCTGTATCGCGATCTTGAAGTTGGCTAGGCCCACCAGCCTGGTGGGAAAAATTCTCCCTTTGTGTTGGAGGGACATGATAATCGTTGCTTCACGAAACTTCATTAACCCCCGACGCAAAAAGAGGGGTGTTATAAGTTTGACATGTCTGTATGTCTGTCTCTGGCACCGTAGCTCGCGAACGGATGAAGCGATTTCAATTTAGTTTTTTTTGTATGAAAGGTGAGTTACGTGCGAGTGTTCTTAGACATGTTTCATGAAAATCGGTTGAGTCGTTTAAAAGCTATGGGGGTGAAAGTGGGGAAGAATAACAGAATGTCTGCAAAAATATCATTGGCGTATGATTACTCGATTAAGTGCTTGAGTAGGGGGTTTTTAAAATTTTGAATTTAATATTATTTATTATCCAAATCTGCTTTTGTAATTAATGTAATGTACATCAATTATAATGTTTGTTTAGGGACTGGTTTAATTTTTATTTCTCTAAATTCTTTAATTACATTTGATTTTGTAATTACTTAATATTGTAGGCCAGGTCATTTGAAAGTGTGTTTCAGAATAAGATGTCGAAATAGTTGTCATAATTGGGTATATTAATAATTCATAACTTAAATGTTTAAAAAAATGATTTTTATTAATATTAAGGTCTGTGTAGTGAATAACGAAAATATGGTCGTTTCTAACACGAGCAAAGTCAGGTCACATTAACAGCTTTGGGACTGCCTCGTTGGTCTCGCGGTTGGCGTTTGCGACTGCTAATCATTAGGTCTTGGGTTCGATTTCTGGATGGATGGATGGATGTTTGTTACTCTTTCACGCAAAAACTACTGAACGGATTTGGAAAGTAATATAGCTTATACATAATATACATCAGAATAACACATAGGGTACTGTTTGCCGCGATAACCGACATACATGCGGGCGGAGCCGCAGGCAACCACTAGTACATATATACTTTTTTTGTAAATACATACACATTTCGTCGTAGTTTGGGTGTTATCTAACACCCAAACTATACATATTCAGATACTAGCTTTTGCCCGCGGCTCTGCCCACATGCATGTCAGATATTGTGGTTAAAAGTAGTATATGTGTTATTCGGAAGTATGAGCTACATTACTTTAAAGTCTCATATAAATCTGATCAATAATTTTAGCGTGAAATATTATTCCTTACAAATATTTCACACTAGTTTTTGCCCGCGGTTCCGGCCGCGTATATATCGGTTATCGCGGCAGATAGTAACCTATGTGTTATTCTGATTTCTAAGCTATATTACTGTAAAGTTTCATCCAAATCCATTCAGGAGTTTTTGCGTGAAAGAGTATCAAACATCCATCCATCCATACTTACAAACTTTTGCGTTTATAATATTATTAGGATTTATATTTGTAGGAGTATTTTGACGTACGATTACAAACGGTTTAATAATTTAATTCTGTTTAGTAATCATAACACAACCTTGACGAATAATATCATTATTAAACATAATTAAAATTCTTGAAAATAAAAATTAACAAGGTTGAAATAATTACTTAAGATTTATTAAAAATAGTTATAATTTGTAATTTAAATATCATTTGTTGTAATCTTTGTAATGAGTTATGCAAACATTACTGTTGTATGAATTTTAAGAATTTTTTTAATATATTAGATACTAGCTCACGGATTCACTCGGGTGTTTCTTTATGAGATAGAGGGTTAACAAGCAGACGGATCGCCTGATGGTAAGCGATTACCGCCGCCCACGGACACCCGCAATACCAGAGGCGTCACAAGTGCGTTGCCGGCCTTTTAAGAAGGAGTACGCTCTTTTCTTGAAAGTTTGAAGGTCGTATTGGTCCGGGAATACCGCAGGCGACAGTTTCTGGTTTTGTATTTCTAACTTGAAAATGATGAACTCGAACCACCCCCTTAAGGGAAATTCTTAAAAATCCTTTATAACCTTTATTAATGCATTTTTTATGTATGGCCCTGCCAAAATGACTACTCTGCCTGTTGGAAAGCATAAGCAGAATCCAAAAGTGGTGGTCACCATACTCATTGCTAATGCAGCCAAACAATGCAGCATGGTGACCCACACCATGGCGGGCTAGTGATGCTTCTGGATCATTGGGCTGGGATGTTTAGACCATAAAAAGCATCAGCTGCCAAAATGTCAAGTTTGTAACCCCAGTGGTTTAGGCTCTGTGTTTATGAATCAGTCAGGATGAGTTAATGTTAGATGAGATAACTGTTAAAGAATACTTGTATAGTGTTAAATAGAAAACCTTTCAGCGTTTTTTACATTTTGCCTGATATACAAGACTCCTGCATGGGTGGATCTACACATTTGTTGTTTGAGTTGTAGCCCAGGGCCCCGTCGCTATAAAAGGGCCCCCAGTCTCCTCAATGGAGACAATGCAAGAAATTAAAATAGTTTCGACTAAATATAAAAAAAAAAATTGTAAACTTACGAGCAAAGATCCGAAGAGAATATATAAACCGTCTCTTGTCCATACTCTGGGGCCCACAACTCCCCAGTGGACCCCCTGACAGCCCCACACTCGTCTCTGTAGTCGGTCCTGTTGCTATACCGCCACATCTCCACGTTGCCCAGCTGTGAGAAGTCACCAGCGCCGGTATTCATGTTGAAGGAGCCGTCGAAATCTATGGAACCGTTACGCTGTGAACAAACACACATTATGATAGTAGATATTTATTTAAAGACACATCTTATGAATATCACCATTATTCTCCGAGCCATTTTGACTGCTTCGGTGGCGCAGTGGTGGCGTACGCGACTGCTGTGCTTAAGGTCTCGGGAATCGAATTCCCGGGTCGGACCAAACGTTTGTATGATCTGCAAATATTTATTTCGGAGTATAGGTGTTTTCTATGTATGTCTCTATTTACAAAAAAAGTATAATGTATTTATATCAGTTGTCTAGTACCCATAACACAAGCTTTGCTGAGCTTGGGACGAGATGGCGTTGTGTGTTAGATGTCCAAAAAAATATTTATAATATTTTTCTCAAAATGAACAATGAACTTTATTAAAAAATATGTAAATTTATTCCGAATCAGTCCGACTGTTCTACCTAAACCATTGGATTAATATTTCTTGGTATAGGTATTTATTTATGTAAATATGTCTCATGAAGCAATAGAAATATTTTATTTTCGGACATCTAACACAACGCCATCTAGTCCCAAACTTTTTTCTCAAATTATTCCAAAATGTTTTTCCTCGCGCCTTATTTTTTTACTTAGTTTGGTGACGGATTAGGAACACAAAGTGTCACCACCCCATTTTTTTTTTTTTATGGAATAGGCGGGCAAACGAGCAGACGTATCGCCTGATGGTAAGCAATTACCGCCGCCCATGGAAACCTGCAACACCAGAGGCGTCACAAGTGCGATGCCAGACTTCGGGGGATGGGGGGGGGGGGCGGAAAGAGGGGGAGGGATTAGGGTATGGGCCTCCGGTATCCTCACTCACTGGGTTAAACACAGCGCAAGCACTATTTCACACCGGTTTTCTGTGAGGCCGTGGAATCTATGGGTGTCGTAAGACAACATCACTGCACACGGAAGGAAAGCTTAAAACAAATCCTAAAGAAATATTCTTTCTACGAGGCCTTTATGCGTATCTCGCAGTGGACTGGTATATGTTATATGCTATTGATGATAATAATTCAATTTGAACGCAGAATAGAAATGGAAAATGGATGAAAACATACAGCAATAAACCGTTCGAGTGGTTGCACAAGAGGGAAAGTCTACACGAGCGTTCCATGAAGGAATTCCAATCGTAACGCGTGACGCAACTCATTAACTGCAGTGGCGAGTCTGTCTTGTGTTCTAGTCGATCAGTTGATAGATGAAAAAGTGAAAAAGAATTGCTGAAATTAGCTCTCTCTTCTGAAAAAGAAAATGGGAAAGATCATATGGGAGGATTCTCCGAACAGGTGAGGTGATCATTAACAGAATGTGCTGGAACTATAATACAGTTTTTTTTATGGAATAGGGGGCAAACGAGAAGACGTACGCCTGGTGGTAAGCGATTACCGCCGCCCGTGTACATCCGCAACACCAGAGGCATCACAAGTGCGTTGCCGGCCTTTGTGGGATGGGGGTATCCTCACTCAATCGGTGAAACACAGCGTAGGCGCTGTTTGACACCGGTTTTCTGTGAGGCCGTGGTATCACTCCGGTCGAGCCGGCCCATGCATGCCGAAGTGTGGCTCTCTCACCATGCAAACTCACAGTTGGATATCTTTAGGGTGGGTTCAGACTAAACGAACAAAGAGCTAAAGCGAGAATAAGAGCGTTCTTCCTTATTCTTTTAGTGAAAACGTAAACTCGTTTTCAGAGTTTACATCAAAATAGCAACGAGCAAGTATGAGAACCAAGAACTAGAATTCTCACAAAGATGCCACTGTTCGCGCGCTCTAATGCCGTTTACATTAAGCGAGCGAGCATACTTAGAAAATTGTATAGAATCTTTTAGAACAACGAAAGAATGGTCTATGTCTGTTTAAACTAAAAGAATTTAATAGATTGAGCATTCGCTCGTCTGATGTTAATAGGCCTTTTCACGAGTCTCAATGCTTTCAAGTATTCTCTCTTCCATTATAGCAGACCTTAATTTTAGTGTCCATTTCAATTTCATATACCTATTTCGTTTCTAACTTGGTATCTGATTATAGTTTTTTTTTATTTAGAACTTTATGCCAAAACGAAGTACTGTCCACTGTTGATGTTGTGTACAGTTGTAACTGGATGACAGGTTTACTGTATTGTACTGTTAAGACTGTGTTTTTAACCGACTTTAAAAAAGGGAAAAGGTTCTCAATTCGACTATATTTTGTTTATGTTTGTTACCTCAGAACTTTTGACTGGGTGAACCGATTTTGATGATTCTTTTTTATTTGGAAGTTGGTGCTTCCCGCGTAGTCCCATTTCCATTTCGCCCAGTTCATGAAGACGGTTCTTAAAATTTTAGATTATGTATTTTTTGAATATGTTATCTGTACCTATTGAATAAAATTAAAGTCTGGCGGACCGCGGTCCAACGGCTGATATGGGGAAGTTGTACATAAGCTAATTGGAACTACTTAGTTCAAACAATGACACAATATACTATAGACCGTCCCTCTCTTGGCCAATACTGTACGCCGTAAAAAGCTAGAAAAGTTCAACTAAATCTAGATGGCGCTTAAAATAAGCTCTAAAAAGCAGTTTAACAAAGTTTAACAGTATTTTATTGATGTGCTTCAATTCTAGTAACTATATTATTATTTTTCAAATATAAAACTTGCTTTGTATTGCTTGCTTTAAAAAAATGATTTTCAATTGCATAACTAAAAGTTATCACCTATGTTTAGGAGATGTCGTTGCAATCGATTTAAATAAACTTGAAAATAATGACCTATTTACTACGCTAGATGTCACATTTATAAGTTATTTGGTTGAATCAGAGAAACAATGCACTCATGAATGGCAACATTGCAAAAATCGTTCATATCTTCCAGTAGTTAATACGGAACGGCAACGTCGCTTGAGCCGCGTACTCAGTTCAAAAATTTAATAAATATGAATGTTTATTTTAACCGACTTAAAAAAAAGAAGGTAGTTATCAATTCGACTGTACTTTTATTTTTAACCGACTTCCAAAAAGGAGGAGGTTCTATGTTCCACTGTGTTTTTTATATGTATGTTCACCGATTACTGCGTCAATTGTGGACCGATTTTGAAAATTCTTTTTGTATTCGAAAGGGTATGCTCCCGAGGTGGTCTCATTGTCACCATATCAGGATCTGATGATGGGATCCCAGGGAAATCGAGGGAAACCCTCATTATTTTAGGCACATATTATGTTTTCGTATATTTCCTAAAGTTAACCCGGTATTTGCGTCTGGTAGTCATCATTTTATGATGATGAGCTGATGGTGTAAGGTACAACTCCTTAACGGTTAGGAGTTGGAGGATAAATCTTTAAATATCATATGTATGTATGTTACCTTTAGTCGTATTCTTTCAAATTATTTAGGTAAGCTGATGATCGAAGGTACAACTCCTCAACGGTTAGGAGTTGGAGGATAATTCTTTCAATTTCATACGTATCTATAGACCTTTAGTCGTATACTTTCAAGTTATTTAGGTGAGCTGATGATAGAAGGTTAAACTCTTCAACAGTTAGGGATTAGATGATGATTTTAATATTACACGTACGTATATACCTTAAGTTGTATTCTTTCAGTTATTCATATGGATCGTTTTATTGAGTAGACATTCACTAAGGAAGGTATTTTGGAATTTCTACCCCTAAGGGGGTGAAATACGGGTTGAAAGTGTGGACGAAAGTCCGTCATTTTTAAGTTAGAAACATGAAACTTTAACTTTGGGCTACTGATTAAAAATGAGTAGATACGTATTTAACCGTTTCTGGATATTATTTAACTTGGTTACGCGCGACGCGACGTAATATGACCCCTGCCCCTGGTAATACCACGGCCTCACAGCGCTGTGTTTCACCGAGTGAGTGAGGATACCGGAGGCTCATACCCCAACCTCTCCCCCCATCCCACTCCACTATGCCCCAAAGGCCGGTAACGCATTTGTCAAATTATTTTAGAAATAATCAAACTTTACAAAATATACTATAAAACAATATATTATTTTCTGTAAATAAATGCAAAAAGTCAACAACACGCGTGGTATTCCCAGGCGGTCACCCATCCAATTACTAACCACGCCCGATGTGGCTTAACTTCGGTGATCGGACGAGAACCGGTGCATTCAACACGGTATGGACGTTGGCAATCAGTTTGTTATATTTAACGTTGAGTATCCAGCACTATGACGTCAACTCAATGTTAAGTGTCGCTACAACTTTTGGCGCGAAAAGCGCGTTAGGGAACTTCGTTCTAAAAACATTTCTTATGATTGTTTTATTAATAACTAGGTTTCGCTTGCGACTTCATTCGCCCGCGACTTCGTTCGCATTTAATAAAAAGTATCCTATGTTACTTCTAATACCTCTACAAGAATATGTGTTTCATGATGATCAGATTGATCAGCTAAGTAGTTTTCGTCGGAAAGCGTAACAAAGGAACTTACGTTCGCATTTTTAACATTAGGATTATTTATAAGACACAAACCGAAAGAAAATCCTTAATTACACCTTTTTGTCATCTACAGTTGTTAATTAATATGTGCAAGCAATTCTCGACATTATCAACTCGTAATTATCAAATTTTTTATTTGCATACATTCACGATCAACAACATTTATAAATGCCAAAAACTGTTTTTAGACATGTGTCATTCATTAAGGACGGGAATTGCAACTGCAACATGCAACTATATTTTATTAATTCATCAATTTTTATTTTGTTTTTTGAATCCATTAAAAAAATAAAATGTCAGTCCTTAGTTCCTTACCTATGTCAATTGAGAAACATGCATACAAAGTTTAAAGTGAATCCATTGAAAATAAAAAAGTTTCAAACAATTAATAAAAAAAAAGATTGTAAAGAGAAAAGCGGTTATTTTAAAATTAAAAACAGACATTTCAATTTTATTTATTTGTGTAGATCTCTCTGACGATAAAATATTACATAAATTATGTAGGTACTAAGATAATTAATTATTTAAAAAACGACATCTAGTGGTACATTTCGCAATAATACAATGTCAATAAACTTGACAGTTGACTGTTGGGTTCGTATTGGTGTTGGGGGTTAGAAAATATCGTTGTAATTCACGATTTGATGCACTTAGTGACATCTAGGGAACATTAAGCTTACTATAAATCCGCGTACAGGTCTCGCCTAGTAGAGTGTTGGTCTAGTATATATTTCGTCAGTGGTTCAAATTGTACGGAAGGCTCCTGGGGCAAAGGCAGTATTGTAGGTGATAGTGTTATACTGTGGCAATTAAAATGTTTGTCTACTCTGTGTAGTGGACTAGCTGTTGTCTGTGGTCTGTGGCTTCCTCTTCGAGTTAAGTGTCATGTCGGTTGATTGTTCTAAAGTGGATAGATGTATAAAAATCTGTTTAATTAAACACAGTTGGCTTTTCTCAAAACTTTATTTATTTCTGTCTCCGTCCGATCAAGTACACCCTAACAGATAGTGATTACGATTATCGTTTCACAATTTAAATAATTGTTACACAATCAGTTAATACATCAAAGATTATGAGATTAACGTTAAAGATAATAGATATCTGATAGTCTTTTTTTATATTAACGATTACAATTTCCGAATACGGTTGCTAAAGCAACAATACTTGTATTTAATCCACCAAAGAATCCATGTTAACGTTATAAATTCGAAAGTAACTTTATAGGGAGCCATGCTGATATTAATACGAACGGGCCGGCTCACCCGGGGCGGTACCACACTCTCACAGAAGACGAACCTAAAATGATTTGCATTTGTGCTTCATTGGTGAGTTCGGAGGCCCAATAAAGCATCTCAATAGACCACAAAGTGTGGGTCACCATGCTGCATTGTCTGTATTCGCAATCAGCATGGTGACCACTACGTTTGGATTCTGCTTATGCTTTCCGTCAGGCAGAGTAGAGCACTTTAGCAGGCTCATATATAAAAACAAAAAAACAACTCTTGTCTGTCTGTAACCTTTCCACAGTTAAACTGAGAGAGCCACGCTTCGGCATGAATGGGCCGGCTCGACCGGAGTGATACCACGGCCTTACAGAAAACCGGTGTGAAATAGTGCTTGCGCTGTGTTTCACCGAGTGAGTGAGGTTACCGGAGGCCCATATCCCAACCCCTTGCCCTATCTCCCCCATCCCCCGAAGTCTGGCATCGCACTTGTGACGCCTCTGGCGTTGCGGGTGTCCATGGGCGGCGGTGATCGCTTTCCATCAGGTGATACGTCTGCTCGTTTAACTGTTTTAGCCCGCCCGCCTATTCCATAATAAACAAATAAAAAAAAGTGCTGCATCGATTTTAATAAAATTTGGCACGGAGATACTTTGATTCTTGAGGAGAGGACATCATCAGACTCTTACCGCAATAAAAGATATACACGCGGGTAGAATACTCCGACGGAATGGAACTCTCAAGTAAGTGAAGTATTCGGTGACCTCGAAAACTTGCAAGTAATAGCATAATGCTGGAACTACTGTACCATCAGACAGACGGGTTGTTATAGTGTCGGGTAACCTTCCCATCGGATTATGAGAGTGAGGGAACAGAGAGTGCACCTGTGTTTGCGCACATTTGTGCACTACAAAATCTCCTGCGTAGTTGGCTGGTCTCCGTTGACACCGTCGGCCGTGGACGAAATCGGCTAGGAAAACATCATTATCATAGAGTTAGTATCAAGTTTTCCTTCCAGAATCCTCAGGTCCTCCTCGAATCGACGCTCTGCCTTATGAGGCCCTGTCCCGGGGATAAATTATTTCCCCCCCTCGATCCCAGCCTGGTAGGCTGATTGCACAGTTATGCAATCATGCCGCTATCCTGACCGCAGCAATCAATCTGCCACCAGAGGTCCCTATCCTCCAACGGCTGTTGTCGTGCCTATGGTTTTATGACACTCACGGGATGCATAGGGGTGACACTCCGAATTATTAATCTGTCAATATCACGAACCCGTTTATTAAATTGTTATGTCTATTAGCACAAACCTCGAAGGAGTTTTATCGTGCCGTGACATTGACAAGTCGGTCAGACGAACCGCATTATGTAATGCATTGCGTAATACAATTGCGCTAGTAAGACTGCCATTTTGATTTCTAACGTTTATTGCATCGCTATAACTGTCCTGTTGTATGCTTTTCACTGTTAGAAACATGAAGAGTGAGATCTCTATGGAAAGTAGGGTAAGGGGAACGTAGATGTATAAAGGTCAATGACCCGAATTTTCGATGCGAAGCGAAACATTTTGTGAATAGTCGCTTATTTTTCTATTTTGATGAATAATTTTTGGTAATAAGTTTACCATTATACCAGATAATACAGGTTATATAAAACCATTCCAAACATTTGTAAGTCATCACCGGAATGGATCGATGAATCAACCGGAATGATACCACGGCGAAACAGAACATCGGTGCTAAGCAGTTCTTTAGTTGCTTTTCCAAGAGTCAATGATGTTACCGCAGCCCGAAATACCCCTTCCCAAATTTTGAGGAGATATAAAGGCGTTAACGCATTTGTGATTTTCGGGTGTCTATGGTCAGTTTCTGGTGTCTTAGTGGCGGTCCATATTCAGTTATGGTGTGGCTTTGTCACGGGTATGTGACTACGGCGTCTTTGAGCTACTGTGATCTTAATCCCACTTCCTAACCTGTGTCATTCGGTATTCTTTCCCATAGCTCCTTACCATATTCGTTTTGTTTACCCCAAGAATTTATTACAATCTTTACATAGTATAAAATTAAGGCGCTTCCACTGTCTGTGACCTTAGTTGTTCTAATCTATTTAATGCATTCCTTCATATGGATATGAAACCACTATAACTTTACAAATCGTCGAAGGAAATTAGCTTTGATAAAATCCACAATTTTTTACATTTCTAACTACACATAATGCGTTCAAGGGCGTCGTAAGTCATAAGTATTATAATACCGTCATATGATTTTATTTACAACTATTATGTATGACTCTTCTAATAATAATGCTTCTAGTGAGATGACTTCATATTCAGTTTAAAATTTAAACATCGAATACAACATTAATATTATTGCAGTTTTTCATTTGTATGTTAATAAAAATGTATGTTAAATCTATGAAATAACTAGTCAGATTTGGATGTTTTGAATAAGTTATCTCATCAAAATCGGTCCAGCCTTTGCAGAGTTTTGTCGGGACAAACGACTCCGTATTCTTAATCCATCACCACACGGGATACGGATGAGATTTAGAACTTCCAAGCAAAAGATGAATAGCTCAATACATACTGACAAATATTATAACTATCTCTATAGTTATAAATAAACTATGTACGTACAAAGTTCAAAGTGTACATTAATCATTTACAACGATTATATAAAACATAATTCAAATGTAAACACAATCAAAATAAGAGGAAACTTAGTCATAATTATAGTCACAACATTATTAGTCGGGAACTTTGATAGGAATGCATATTTGTGTATATTTCTGACTTTAAAAAAACATCCAACGAAAACTCTCTGCCAAAAAAACACTTAAAGCGTAAAATAAACTGGTTCTTCATAAATTGCCTATACCTAATTCTTTATTCATTTAAATAGTAGTATTAAAATGTGTGCTAGGTACCTAGAATCTGTTTGAAGTCGGTGCTAAGTGACTATCGCTTAGATTTTTGTAATTGTTCGTTTGTATTTTTTTTGGCTTAGCACCGACTTCAAACAGATTTTCTAGAACTATTTCATCAAATTTCATCATCAAGAATACAAATTAAGGTCTATACGTACGTTTAATATAAAAATCAACTCTAATCCCTAACTGTGGAAGAGTTTAACCTTCTGTCATCAGCTCACCTAAATAACTTGAAAGCATACGACTGAAGGTCTTTAGATACGTATGAAATTGAAAGAATTATCCTCCAACTCCTAACCGTTGAGGAATTGTACCTTCCATCATCAGCTTACCTAAATAATTTGAAAGAATACGACTAAAGGTAACATATATACATCTGATATTTAAAGATTTATCCTCCAACTCCTAACCGTTAAGGAGTTGTGCCTTACATCATCAGCTCATCATCATAAAATGATGACTACCAGACGCAAATACCAGTGTAACTTCAGAAAATATACGAAAAACATAGTACGTGCCTATAAAAATTGAGGGTTTCTCTCGATTTCCCTGGGATCCCATCATCAGATCCTGATATGGTGGCAATGGGACCACCTCGGGAGCATACCCTTTCGAATCCAAAAAAAAATTTCAAAATCGGTCCACAACTGACGGAGTAATCGGTGAACATACATAAAAAAAAATAAAAAAATACATACAGTGGAACATAGAACCTCCTCCTTTTTGGAAGTCGGTTAAAAAGAATGGCCATGAGTTTCTTTGCCAGTATTCTTCTCATAAGGCTCTACGCATTTTGGAAACTGGGAGTTATAGATCGACACAAGTAGGCAGTAGATTTTGTGTTTTCACCTAATTTACCTTGACAATCCCGTACATGCTGTGGCGTCTGTTTGTGTCGATCTATGATTTTTAGGGTTCCGTGCCAAAGGCAAAAAACGGAACCCTTATAGATTCGTCATGTCTGTCTGTCTGTCTGCCTGTCCGTCCGTATGTCACAGCCATTTTTTTCCGAAACTATATGAACTATAATATTGAAACTTGGTAAGTAGATGTATTCTGTGAATCGCATTAAGGTTTTCACACAAAAGTAGAAAAAAAAAATCGGGGTGCCCATACTTAGAACTGAAACTCTTTTTTTTTTTCATCAAACCCATACGTGTGGGGTATCTATGGATAGGTCTTCAAAAATTATATTGAGGTTTCTAATACCATTTTTTTCTAAATCGCTTCATGGGCGAGTCCGACTCGCACTTGGCCGCTTTTTAACTGTAGCTTCAATAGGGTATTACACCCATTTTTGAAAAGTGTCTTAATTAGACTATAATGTATAGTGCTATTAAACCAAAAAAAAAACACAACATTTTTATTCAATCGATAAGTGTCATAAAAATGCATTCAAATTTTTCATTTTCAAATTTCGCGCGGCCATACTGCTCTGTGGTAATGACGTCAGTTCGCTTTGTAGTTGACACCTTAGTGTACTTACAAAGTGGTGTGACGTAATAACATGGCGGCTACTATTTCATGGTGTTATAGAACAGATAAAAAAACTGAAAAAGAGAAAAAAGAGAGAGTTTTCCTTGCTAGGGTGCACCTGGTTCCCCGGCTCCTAGTACCCGAGACGGCGGCGGCGTGTGGTTTTAGTCGGTTCGAGTCCGACATAAATAAAATAAATATTTCGGACATCTAACACACAACGCCATCTAGTCTGTTATGGGTACTAGACAACTGATATAAATATGTACATACACACATCAAAAGTGTCTAGGGATCAAGCATTTTTATGCGGATTTCTTGAAATTGAGATGTGGCTTTGGCCCTGGCCTGCTCAGTCGCCAGACTTGAACCCGATTGAGCATGCATGGGATATGCTACAGAGAAGAGCTCTGCCGAATATGGAGGGTATCCAGTCGCAAGAAGACCTTTTTTTGTTGTTGCAACGAACATGGGCGGCCATTCCACAGCGTGTTTGGATGAACTCATTTTGAGTATGCCAAACCGATGTTCTTGTGTTGTTAGTGTTCGCGGTAGAAACACGGATTATTAATTGTTTAAGTTACCTAATAAAATTTTAAAGAAAACTGTTATTTCAGTCTTTTTTTCGAACTTTAATGTTAGTGGTTCAAATGTCAAAAATCCCTTTATTAGGAAAATGGCAAATTTCTTTATTAATGCAAAGGTGACTTGGTTTATCGTTACTGTGACAAACGAAAACACTTTATTTGATGAATCCTTAAAGAAAATTTTAATTAATATCAATCAGGAGAAAAGTTATTGCAAAAATATATGTTGATCCCTAGACACATATGTTGATCCCTAGACACTTTTGATGTGTGTATATACTTTTTTTTTTGTGAATACATACATATTATACATAGAAAAAATCCAAACTCCAAAACAAATATTTACAGTTCATACAAACATTTGGTCCGACCCGGGAATCGAACCCGAGACCTGATGCACAGCAGTCGCGTACGCTGCCACTGCGCCAACGAGGCAGACACGCCACCAGGAAGTGATATCCGAGGGGATTTCCGCACGAAAAAAACAAGGGGTGGTGACACTTTGATTTTCTAATCCGTCTTCATACAGACGAAATACCTAAATTTACCCATTCAAACCTGCGAATCGAAGTTTTCAATGCAATTAAAATAAAACTTACCCCATAAAACCATCCAAATTTATCATAAGGAATGACAAACGGTAGATCTGGCACGTGAGCAGCCAGCTCCAGTAAGGGGTCCTCTATGCCGTCAAATATCCATGAAGATACGTTGGCTGTCAAGAACATGTTCTCGTGGATTCCTCGCAGTACCATGTCAAGGCCTGCATTGATTCCGAAACCCCAATGACGCATTACATACCCCACTGTCTGTGGATGAATGGAAATATTGAGATATATTATACCTATATATATGTACATATATGCTAGTTGAGCCCCGCGGTATTACCCGCAGGGCAACCTTCGGTACATTAACAACCCGCGGATAACGTCGCAGGGCGAAAATAGTAAAAAAGTAGCCTAATTTACTCCTTATGTCATCAGCTATCTGCCAGTTAAAAAGCCAGCATCGCTCAGCTCAGCAGTACCATTTGCAGGTGAGGTTACCTTCCACCCATATAAATGCTATCATAATTACAAGTTTGAAGAATCAGTCATGGCAAATAATTGCATATTATTTACATTTCTAAAAGACAGATAATATCAACTTACGGCAATGATAGGGCTAATGCTGGTGATCTCATCTGACAAGGGGCCGACTGACTTGTGCTCCTCGAAGTGCCAGTACCTCTGGTTGTAGAAGGTAATCGTGTTGTTGTCGTTATTCCACGTCAAATTCGTCTATTGGAAAGAGAAGAATTCGCTTTTTAAAAAACATAATCTTTTCATTACATTCGCTATGTATCTCTTACAAATATTGCTTTATTGTACACCAGATTAATAAAACTTAAAGCTAGGAGGTACGAATGGCGGCCTCATCGCTCGAAGGCATTCTTTTACAGGCAATCATGACCAACTATACCACGCTTGCCAGACGGATTGGTATAAAGTTTGTGTCGAGTTTTTGCAGTGCGATTGTCTTGCGTAGTTAGCTCTCTTATGCAGCTATTATGAAATCATGGGATGGATAGGCAGGACATTGCATATTCTTAATCGTGAAGACATACCTACATAACTGGGACGTGAATTAGTGAGCTTCTGTCTACCCTATCTGATACACCAATTACACTTCATAGCAAAATAGACATTATAATGAGCGATAGGTTTCAAATACATAGTTCATTAACGACTGAGTAGGTATTTTAGTATAATGTATGCTATCGTCGATGTAACGATAATACCTATCGCTACATTCATTAGTTAAGCGAGTGTAAAAAGACTGCGTGTAAATTGCGGCCACTGATAACAACACAATAAATATATGTCCAATGATATCATTATGATTATGTCCTATTAATGGAGGAGTACCTGGATAATTAAGCTTTGCTCGGTATTTTTTGATGAAATGAATTCCAGCTAGATCGATTTATCGCCCCGGAAACCCCTGCATATAAATTTCAGGCGTTTCCGCGGTTCAGATTAAATATATAGATATTTATACAAGAATTGCTCATTTAACGGTATTACATTAGATAGATACCTAAACGCAGGGCAAACGCGCTTAAATATATTAGGCTACAAACGCACAGGCAGGCGGCTTGCTTAGCGCCTAGAGCCTAGCGAGTCAACTCGCTAGCAAGCATAGCAACTTAGTAAAACGAACGTTCTAAAACGTTTGCGGACCGGCCGCACTGCGCGGCTTCGTCCACTTGGAACCCCTGCTTTTTTTTGTATGTATGGCCCGCCAAAATGATTCTACTCTGCCTGATGGAAAGCATAAGCAGGATCCAAGAGTGGCGGTCACTATACTCACTGCGAATGCAGACAAGTATGGCGACCCACACCATGGCGGCCTAGTGATGCTGGTGCATTTTTTAGTCTAGTCAACAAGTATGGAACTTGTTGACTAGACTATTTGGGCCTCCGGTCTCGCACTCACCAACGAAACACGACAGCACGAACGTGGTCATTTTACGTTGATTTTCTGTGCGAGGGTAGTACCGCCCCGGTCGAGCCGGCCCGTTCGTGCTGAAATCAGCGTGGCTCTACTACCTTACTATGCTACTATGCTTAGATCCCCTGGGGGATCCATGTGGAAATTTCGTCCACACTGATCCTTTAGGGGCGCTTGTCGCCAACGTTTTAGATGGTTCGTTTTACTAAGTTGCTAGCAAGGTGACTCGCTAGGCTCTAAACGCTAAGGAAGCCGCCTGCCTGTGCATTTGTAGCCTAATAGTCTGCAGCCACATATCCAATACTTTTTATTTCGGAAAATTTATTGATATGATCGACATTAACGGAAAACTGAAGTTGGGACCGAAAGCTAAAATTAAATAGCATCTTCTGCCTTTAATAGTCCACTGCTGGACACAGGCCTACTGGTTTGGCCTACTAGATATACCACGCTAGCTAAACGGATTGGTATAAGATTTGTGTCCAGTTTTCCTTCTCTTTTCGGCACTTTTGCGCTGCGCCGTTTGCTCCCTAGTCTTACGACACCCATGGGAAAAATAGGGGTGATACTCTGTATTCTTGGTCTGTCACTATACAGACTGTAATTAAGTATATTGTTACAATAATAGTTAAGTTAAATACAATCATGTTTTATGTATTGTATATCCTGCGCATGACTGGCCTAGTTATTTTATCACTCCAAATGACTGGACGCTCGCACAAGTTAATAAAGTATTATAATAATAATCATAAACATACGCAAACCAGAGGGGCAAGTGTTTATTTTACTTTTTTTTTTTTAAAAAACAACTCCCGCACTAGGAATAAATCCTGCGTCGCGGGGGACTTTACAAACATACATGAAACGGACACAAATAACACCCAGACTCAGAACAACAATTTGTGGATCACACAAAGTGTTGTTCTACGTGGGATTTGAACCCACGACACTTGGCGAAGTAGGAAACGGCGTGGTGACCGTTAAACCACTAGGCCAAACGTGCGACAAACTTTAAGATTATACGATACGATAAAGACAATGTAGTGTTATTTTATTGTTTTGCGCCATTAAAATAACATACAATAATAAAATTGTGCATGGTGATAAGAACAAATGTTTTGTTTTCGTCAACTCGACAGCGTAAAGTTTGACTATCCTTCGAATTAACGTCAATAAATTTAGTTAAAAAGATTTTTAAAAACAAGCTTTTATTGGAATGCCTCGAGACGAATCAAACGAGTCCAAACTCGATGATGTTGCGACGTTTCTTTACAGAGTTCCTATGGCCACCTTCCAACTCCAGCATCAGATCAGCTACATGTCATTATAATGTTGTATTGTCACGATGTATAAATATGCTTGCAAAATTTCAGCAAAATCGGTTGAAGATATCTGCTTCAAAATTGAGTTGCAAGATTCCACCCGAACATACAAGAATACATACACACAAAACATTGCAAGTTAATAAAAAGCTTGTAATAAAAAGAAAACAAAAGTATGGATAGAGTATGGTCAGCACATTAATTATATTATCATCCTTTAACAGGCCACTGCTGGGCACAGGCGTCTCCTTAGAAAGAAGGCCAGATGGGCTGGTATAAGGTTCCCGGAATCCTGGCATGACTGTTCTGATATCACGGTCTTATAGTCTTCTCTTAATTTTAAGGGGCGGGCTCTCAAAGCAAAGCATTTGTGTCTTGTAATCCTGTTTTTTAACGTGTGCAAACCCCCTCGGACCATCACCAGATCGGGGTTTACGGGTGGTATGTCGGTGTCGGACCAACTAAAACCACACGGTGTGCCACTCTGCGCCTGATATAAAAGGGATTCGGGAACATCTGTTATTACGTCATCTTGGATTCTGCTCATGCTTTCCATCAGGCAGAGCAGAGTCACTCTGACAGTCTCAAACATAAAACGGATGTCTTGCAATCCTAGATTCACTCTTGAGCTTGACCATTCGCGGCGATAGTGACGTATGTTATTCTTATCGCGTCTATAAATAACTATTAATAATTAATAATTGTATTTTATCATAATTCGCAGTTCCTTATTACGTTGCATTATTATCAAATCAGTTATCGCAATAAATATTAGTATCGCCTTTAAAACTTTATCTAAAATATTTCTATAAACCCTCATGATTATAAAACAACAACGAATTAAAAATAAGCCTTTAAATGATAACTAATACGACGATAAAAGAAGGTTTTCGAGTTTTCTCGATGTTTACATAGCATAATTTGTCGTAATTTTTTACAAATTCACAGATGGCTTAGCGGTTTAACATCACCGCTTCCTACTGCGCTGAGCGTTGAGAGTTTGATCCCACACTACACTGTTAGACGAAGGAGAATTTTAAACCTAACTTAAGGGTATGATAAACATGGTATTCAATTCACGTCTATATTAATATAGATAGCTATATCAATACATTTCGATTTTATCCGAGATAACCAGAGCATGCCACGGCAGCAGCTTCCCCGCGGCAGTTCCCCTCTTCTATTGTTGGTGCATCATTTATGCCGGCTACAGACCTTCAGTTTCAACTACACAGTTTCAACTGAACAGTCGAAAACTGGAAACTGTACATTTGAACTGACAATTTATTTGAAATTTCATTAGATAAAACTGCTTCAAAATGTGCAAGTAAAACTGAAGGTGTGTAGCAAAAACTAACCCTCCCTCCATATTCTCCCTGTTGCTAAAAATGTAAGTGTTGCTGTTATTCTTTTATGTGGTGATATAGCACTTCTCATATGTATCTTGTTTCATTATTAAGGGTGTGAGTAAAGCAAGTATGTTTTTTCATCCATTCTTAAATAGTTATTATAGTCTTTTGGACAAATTCTTTTCAATAAGTGATCATGCGAATAATGTTTTCTTTTTAATAAACAACCGACGTGTTACTTCGAGCGCATAGAATACAACTGAAATAACTAACGTCAACTAACCTGTGTAGACACTAGGGACGCCAGTTTTAACTGAACAGTTTTACTGTGTGTAGACACTAGGGACGTCAGTTTTAACTGAACAGCTTTACTGTGTGTAGACACTAGGGACGCCAGTTTTAACTGAACAGTTTTACTGTTCAGTTAAAAATGTGCAGTTAAAACTGAAGGTCTGTAGGTGGCATTATAGTGAGGTTATAGTAGTAATTCTACTACTATAACCTCACTCACAAACATATTCATGTTTACAAAGGTTTAGGTTTATGTAAAACAAGGACAGGGGACATTAACTAGGGACATAACGAGGGGTAATATATTATGTGAGTTGATTTTATAAATCATCTGTTGAATCTATTTGTTTTATTAAATCCGAGAACAATTCATTGAACAGAAACTAATAAAATACTATTATTATTATACTACGCCACATTCTTATCCCTGGGTAAGCAGAGCCAACAGGGTGCTATTTCCCACGCGATCCTTGAATGATAGTTCAAGTTAAACTGGAAGACAAAAAACGCATTCAAAACAGTCGTTTGAGCGCCAGACATTCTTAATTGTAAACTTTTTCATATTTTTATTTTAAGTTTAAAATATAATAATTATACGGCATGTTAAGGCTCGTCTCCACCAAAATTGTTGGCAATTTCAGTGTTTGCAACACTTCAAAAAATTGCCAACTTTTGTTTCTATTGTGTTTACACCGAGTCGCCAACTTAGTGCCAGGCTCTACAGAGCCAATTAAAAACTGCAACAAGCGTATTCGTTTATCGCCAAAAACAGAAACACGGTTGCTAACATTTGTTGACAATTTTTGTTGCCAACACAAGGAAATTACAGAAACTTTTGTCACCAACACGTGTTGACAACACAAAAATTGACAACTTTTGTTCGGTGGAGACCCGGCTTTAGGACTATCAAAAGTTTCGTGTCTCACAATAAGTATAATGGACATTGTTTAACAGGATAATTAAGTGTTATTTACTACTTATTGCCCTTGAAAATCACGATACACCTTCTCAAGGCTTAAAAGCAATTTATTATTTCCAGTGTCAAGGAGGTTAATAAAATTATAGTAAAAGTCGGATTACATCAGTTTTCGATTAGTCAAATGTTTTCAAGTTTGACATTAATCTAATGCAGTAGGTAGTAGAGCCACGCTGATTTCAGCACGAACGGACCGGCTCGACCGGGGCGGTACTACCCTCGCACAGAAAATCAACGTAAAATGACAGCGTTCGTGCTATCGTGTTTCGTTGGTGAGTGCGAGACCGGAGGCCCAATAATGCAGAAGTATCACTAGGCCGCATGATGTGGGTCACCATGCTGCATTGTTGCATTGTCTGCGTTCGCAGTGAGTATGGTGACCACCACTCTTGGATTCTGCTTATGCTTTCCATCACGCAGAGTAGAGTCATTTTGGAAGGGCCAAAAAAAATACTTTATCGTCATTTATAGCGGTATAGAGTAGCCTATATAATTCCTCAAGCAGCTTTATAATATTATAATAGTATAGATCTATCTAATATAATACCTTTAAATGAACAATTGTTGTACCTATACTCCTCGTATCTATACTATAATATTATAAAGCTGAAGAGTTTGTTTGTTTGAAAGCGCTAATCTCAGGAACCGCTAGTCCGATTTGAAAAATTCTTTCAGTGTTCAATAGTATCATCACGCTAGGACCAATAGGAGCGGAGCACTAATGAAGAATATTACATAAACGGGGGAAAATTTTTACACTACGGGCAATAGGAGACGCAAACGACGTTGCGTGGGTCAGCTAGTATATTTTAATTTGAATCTCGGAAACGACTCGCGATTTTCATCACTTTGACTGCCTCGTTGGTCTCGCGGTTGGCGTGTGCGACTGCTGATCATGAGGTCTCGGGTTCGATTCCCGGGTCGGACCAAATGTTTGTATGATCTACAAACATTTGTTGCGGAGTTTGTGTGTTTTGTAGGTTATTATATGTATGTATTTACAAAAAAAAAGTATTTATGTATTTGTATCAGTTGTCTAGTACCCATAACACAAGCTCTGCTTAACTTGGGACTAGATGGCGTTGTGTGTTAGACGTCCGAAATATTTCATAGAATTTATGATATTTAGTATGCAGGGGTTTCGGGGGCGAGAAATCAATCTAACTAGGATTCATTTATAGAAAGAAAATAGCGAGCAAAGCTTGGTCATCCAGGTCTTGTATTGTAAATCCGTCATTAAATGGATAACAGTTCTTTACATAAAAGAATTAAATTAAGCGAATATAATGATAAATATGTAGTGTATGAGTGTGCTAGTAAATTTATTGATCAATCATTGTCAAATTGATCGATATCAAAGATGCTAATGTTTTGTGGACTGTGTTGACAAAGTCTGTTGAAACAACTACACTATATAAGTATACAAATATACTTAGTAGTAGAGATTCGAATGTCATGATTCATTACGAAATATTTATTTCTGTCATTAAAGGGTAAAAGTCGATTGACATGCATCACGGTTTTGTTATAGCGAGATAATAATTGATTCTCAGAAACTTTTACATTTTTATTTTATCTACCACCTGTATATATATATATATAAATATTTATGTATAAAAATCTATCAGATAGAGTTCCTGAAAAACGAATAATGACTTATCTGACAGATAACTACAGATTTCGTTTTCACAAGTCTTGGAAAGACATATTATCTGTCTGTAGTCTGTAGTTTATCTGGCAGATAAGTTCAGATTAGTCTATCAAAAACTTTATCAGCAAGTGGTGAATCGGGAACCCAAATATACAGGTAGGTATTAGATATACATAGGTACACATAGTTTACAGATACCGATATAATGAAGCAGAAGAGTTTGCGCTAATCTCAGGAAGTACTGGTCCGATTTGAAAAATTCTTTCAGTGTTAGATAGACCAGTGAGCGAGGAAGGCTATATGCTACATAACATCATGTTGCGGTTACTAGAACCAGAGTATTGTTACGTGTTAGGGATCAATGTATTTGAGAAATAAACCTTCTGACGTGTAAAAGAGACTTTATTAACAACACTCTTAAAATCACAATATCACTCCGAATAACAATCCTTAATGGTCGCCGAGGTCGCTAGGTTAATCACTGATATCACTTCGATGTTTATCACACCGTAGCTCAAATTGAACTCAACTGCGGCCCGCGAGGCGCGAGACACTCGTATTTATACACATAAAATAATTATTACTAGCACTTTCTGGAAACCTGTCGTACGTTCGGGGTCATTCACCGTACCAAGGACGCGGCGAAATCGTTGGGAGCAACCGCGTAACAATCAATATTCGACGATTGTGCATAGAAATAAGGTTCATTATTCCGTGCCTCTGGAGATCAACGAGAAGTTTCCGTGTGTGTTTTGTGTGCGTAGATACTTCTCGAGATTATTCGCGAATGATCATTCTTCGTAACATTATCAATAAAAATTGTTGCAAAAACAGGGGATTTTTTTTCCTTTTGAGAGCTTTCATTGCGTGCGCTGTATTGAAGTTTCGCAAAAATAATTTATGAAAGAATTGTTCCCTTTAAAGTTCTAAAAAGTCCTTAGCGGCGTCATATATGTATATTTTAAGGTTGGCTCACTATAACCTTTTTTATGGTAAATAAATTTGTTCACGCTGTTATTACATCACGCTACGGGCAAGCGGATCAGCTAGTTAGTAATAAAGACACTCTTAAAGTGTTATTCCGATGACTGACAATAATTGTCTATGAAGCTTCCGTACTGTATTTCACTGTACCGTATGAGTTCATTGTTTTCTGATAAGTGATTATTATGTAGCTATTAAATATAATTCTCGCGTCATGTGGTTGCTAACGATGCACTCCGAAACTGTCTAATCTATTTCCACGTATTTTTAATGTGTGACTAGTAGTAGAGCCACGTTGATTTTAGCACGAACGGGCCGGCTCTACCGGGCCGGTACTACCCTCTCACGTCATCGTGTTTCGTTCGAGGCCCAACGGTGCAGCAGCCTTTCAATAGGCCCCCATGTAGTAAGTAAGGATTTATAATGTAAATAAAGAATGTGTTATACTCACTACCCCCTGAAATAAAATAAATAAAGAACAAAGTATCAGAGTAGAGTATCAGGTCTCCCACCTGAAAAGTATGCAAGGTTGTATGCAAGAAAGAAATAGTATGAAGCATGAAAGTACGAGCAGTAGCAAAAGCGAGAACTGGTATGATTGGAAATAGATAGAAATAGGCTCCAACGAATATTGGAGGTGCTAGAATAAAAAAATAAAAAAAATATCGTGCCCCATGGCGCGGGTCACCATTGCCTGCATTCACAATGAGTATGGTGACCACTTCTCGTGGATTCTATTCATGCGTTTCATCAGGCAGAGTTGATTCACTTTGGCTCATAAATAAATTTAAAAGAAAATTTAGCCATCAGGCAACCTTTACCGATGATTCAACGAGTCTATTTCAAAGATTTATCCCGTCGAGGTATATCTAAAATGTGCCACTAAATTATTATTCTAAGTTTATTATGAAGGTGGAGCACAGGTTACAATCTATCTAAAATAGAAGAATTAGACACACACTAGTTGAAATGCCGATGCCGTTATGAACTGGTTGAAGGCTAACTGGTTTAGGAAGGAACCGGTAAACAATTTTTGCACAATCAAAACCTCCAGTTTGGGCAAAATTTCTTAATATTACTTATATTAAGAACTGGATGACTGAAGCTGTGCTTGGTATTTTTTTTTGGTGAATTTTCTAAAAATGATTTATTAATCTGGTCATAAATACTGGTTTGGCCAGACTAAGTTTAAACACAGTATACATATAGTTCTTGGAAAGCGTTCGGTGACGATGACGCGAATTTCATATATTTTGTTCACCGAAAAAGTGCTCAACGCGCCAAAAGATATTTTCACTTCTAAATATTTCTTAAAAACTCACCTTAATATGAGATTCTCTGAACACATAAGGGCCGACTTGTTGCACCCTCAGTTTGATATCCTTATTCCCTGATTTTATCTCTTCTACGTTGGTGATGTTGAAGAAGAAGATCTCCAGGTACATGGGGATGGGAGTCTCTCGCCAGATTTCAAACGACATAGATTCTTTGGTTAATATCATCATCTGAAAAAAAAATCATTTTTGTATTTTGCCTTCCTGCCTCGGTGGCGCAGTGGTGGTGTATGCGACTGCTGTGCTTCAGGATTCGGGTTCGATTCCCGGGTCGGACCATGTGTCTGTATGATCTGCAAACATTTGTTTCGAAGTTTTGGTGTTTTCTGCGTATATATTTCCAAAAAAAAGCAGGTATATAAGTATTCTAACAGTCAATCTAGCTTTCATAATACAAGCTGTGCTTAGTTTAAGGTTAGATGGAGTTGTGTGTCAGATGTCCGAAATATTATTTTATTCATTGGCGAATGTGACAAGTTCACAGGAGAACGGATAATCAATAGCTTTAAAGCCGGTAGCAAAAGCTTAAGTAGCATCATCAGTTGGACATATCAAGGTAGGTAGAGCCACGCTGATTTCAGCACGAACGGACCGGCTCGACCGGGGCGGTACTACCCTCGAACAGAAAATAAAATGACAGCGTTCGTGCTGTCGTGTTTCGTTAGTGAGTGCGAGACCGGACGCCCAATGATGCAGAAGCATCACTAGGCCGTCATGTTGTGGATCACCATGCTGCATTGTTGCATTGTCTGCATTCGCAATGAGTATGGTGACTGCCACTCTTGGATTCTGCTTATGCTTTCCATCAGGCAGAGTAGAGTCATTTTGGCAAGACCATACATAAAAAATAAATAAATACATAGGTATTTCCTTACAAAGAAGGCTTTGGCTTACTATGACACTGACTTAGATAATAATGACTTAGATTTATTAAATAAGTTGGTTAGTAAATCCACATGAATTAAGTTATTTTCCGACTAATTATCGTAATTCTAGATGAACGCTCATCAACATATTTAGGTGTTATCTTAAACGATTTAAATAACATCAGTCTTCGATCAAATATATTATAGATGCACAGTTCCATACAAAAATAAACAAAATACTGTCCACGCTTCTATACGTACTTAGGTACATGTATACCATTAGAGATATAGCGAAAAAAGTCCTGAACTGGCATACAGGTTAACCTAATTTTAACTTTAAGTAATTGACGTACGGACGGAAATAAATCCATATTAAGTTCACTATATATTACCTTTTAATTTGATGACAGGATAGGACAATAAAATTTTACGACTCTCACAAAAATCAGAAATAAAACAACACATGCCCAAAAACAAGTGTATTGAAAAATTTAACTTAGCGTATTACAATAAAGCACATAATAGTACAAAGAATAACGAGAGTTACATTCCACTGACATTAAATAGTGTGTTCGCGTCTTATCACTTCTACTTGGAACATGGTAAAAATGGAGCTGCTTAGGGTACTTTTCGATTTAAAAAAAATACGGTAGTTGGATGGACCAACAAATAATTAATTCTTCACACAATTTTTATTTCTTCTTTTGATTCTGATAGCTAAAAGTTTGAATAGAATTATATTATAAAGTATGATATGTACGAGTATTAATTTAATATTGAATATTCCACCCAGTGTTGACCACCTAAACACACAACAACAAACGAAAATCTGCTTATTTTATGACCCATCCCCCCTCTTCCTCCTTAGACCTTCTACACATACGTACCTGTACTTAAACATATATTGCTCTTTTCCATAAGTTGAACTATACCTAAACAGTAATTTATCAAAAATATTTTATATTCCAATTTAAAGGTTTTTCAGATACATTTTTGAATTAAAATCACTTGTACTTATTCCACTATTTTATTTTTGTTTACACCTGACCGCCTTATGGCATCATCAAAGGTTACTGATATTTTCAGATATTTACGAAAAGACATATGTACATATAATTTTAAATTTTGGTAATCACGTTTAGAATCTGGTATAGACCAACATTTGTAAACAGTGTGCAATTTTGACAAAAATACATACATGTAGATCGAATTAATAACTTCATTTTTTAAAGTCGGTTAAATATTCTTAGTAGATTATAATATCTACCTGTAAAGTTGGTAAGGCTGTGTTTTTATTCTCCTGAATTCTTTTTCTGTTGTGTAGGTACATATAATCTTCACAAAAATGGTTGGAACACACAACACTAGATGCATTTGGTTAATAAAAATTTCGGAAAACAAAAACAAATCTTCAATTAACCTAAAAAAAATATTGTAAAGGCGACTCCATCATTATCCTACTGACTTTGTTCGCTAGCACTGGCTTGTCTTGTTTTTTCTTATGAGCATCGCCCGTGAGTGTGAAAGGGATGGATGCGTACATTAGAGCCGTTGTAAATCACAAATTTTATCAAAATATTAATAAAATTAGCCTTAAAGCATAACGAAAATACACCAATATGTTAGATTAAAGATAGACTTACTGAAAATATGATATTCCATCCTTCTTTTGCACTTTTAAGAGTGTAATTATTTCATTTTTTTACTACGCACTTCGGCATTACTAATTGTGTAAACACGAGGGCGGCCACCAAGCGAATGAGAGCGAAACAAGGCATATTGTTGTTTTATGCCTTGTTTTGTCGGTGCCACTTTTTAAGCGGCAACAGTGCATCTATGATATATTTGATCGAAGACATCAGTTTAGGGTGATTAATCAGTGGTAATTACTATAATTAGTTTAATTTCAGTTGAGCCTGCATATGTCCAGCAATGGACTGAAAATGATGAAGCATGCTTAATATCTATTAAAAAAGGATTAAATTAAGCGTTGTTGGAATTGACTAGTCTAATATATTTTCCCAGTATTGGGATTCTTAAATCGTTTGAGTGAACTAAGTACTTATTGAAAACAAAACAAAAAATCGAAGGGTTCCGTTGCTTTCCCCGGTCGTGTCGGATAACCGTCATCGGGTTACTGGGCGCCGTGGCCGAAATCGGCTAGGCGAACATCTTCAAATATTCTAAATAAACAAACATACCCTTTGCAATTGTGTGATGAATATTGGCGGCCAATAAACCACCATAACGGCTCCCACCACCACTGCCGCAGCGCCGAACCCCATGAACAATCCACTTTTCAACCCCGTTCTAACCATCTTGATAATCTGTAAATAAAAACATAATTAATATTATGGTTCTTTAACCTCGTCCTTAACTGATATAAAAAGCACGAATTAGTTACATCAGTTCAGTAGTGGACTAAGAGCTAGGTGTAATACCGATTGCGAGTTAAGATGGAACGGAACGAAACGGAACAGAACAGAATAAATTAGAACGGAACGGGACTGGGTAGACAAGACTAAACTTAATTGTACACCAGTGATTACAGTTTACTTGAAAGAGTAAATCAATATAATATACGAGATTACAAATTGAAACGCAAAAATATCAAAAGGACAGACCCTTCATTAATTTCATATCGTTTTCCTTATTGTCTTAATTAAGCAACATTTTTCGCCTAATAGACCTATTTCTCAGCGTTCCATGGATTCACCGTGCGGGTGCCGGATCCATCGCGTGACAGGTGGGGGCAACACATGCGACTTAGACAGTGCCTGGGAATTGCGACCCAGGTTTAGGTTTAAGGAGCACTCCTTACGACGCGTCAACGCTCACCTCCACTGTCCGCCGTGTTACCCCCTCTACCTAACCATATTTGAAGTGAGCCTAGCAATGCCGCTTTGGATATTCGTTCAAGAAAAGAGCTTACTGAAGCTCTTGGCAATCCAAGGTCTTTAAGCAGGTTATAGAGGGATTTAGCTGGTATACCCCTCGCACCCACTTCCACGGCATACAGCGCAACGACATAACCATTTTTAGTTATTTCGTTGGTTAAGTCAAAGTACTTGTTTCTTTTTAAAGCGTGGTCTTTAGGGATGTTCCTTTCCCACGGCACCGTGAGTTCTACTAGTACTACACGCTTAATTGACATTGCATAAAGAAATATGTCCGGTCTGGACGCCGAGGCACAGATATCCTCCGGTATTCTGTAGTGATTTTCATACGTGTCCACTAATAATGTCCAGTCACTGGCGGTATTTATAATTGAGTACGGCTTTTGTGTGAGTGAAGTCTTTTTTGTTGAGCCTTCCTTTACAAACGCGATGTTAGTTTTTATGTTTGTTGTTATTCCTTTTTTCGCTCTCGCCAGTGATAAACTATACTATACGATAACTATACTATACTAATATTATAAAGCTGAAGAGTTTGTTTGTTTGTTTGAACGCGCTAATCGCAGGAACCGCTGATCCGATTTGAAAAAATGTTTCAGTTTTAGATAGTACATTTATCGAGGAAGGCTATAGGCTATATATCATCACGCTAAGACCAATAGGAGCGGAGCACCAAAGAAAAATGGTACAAAAACGGGGGATTTTTTTTACGCTACGGGCAATAGGAGACGTAAACGACGTTGCGTGGGTCAGCTAGTTACTCTATAACCGCTATAGTTTATTGTAGGTTGTGGAGGGACGGGTGCTGATGCTGCTTTGAAGGCTGCTTCCAATCACGTCGGGGTCATCACTATGGGGGACAGGTGTCATGTCCCACCAACACAAAGGGAGGATCCTCCGACCAGGCGAGGTGATCATGCCTGGCGGGCCAACTGCCCAACGGTTGATGTTGGGATGTTGTATGTATCTTAATTGGCGCGCGAACTTTTCACTGCGCGATTCAGGATTGGTAGTTTCTTAGTTTCCTTCGTTACTCCGTAGTTCAGTGTAACTTCGGTAGATGGCGCTGTAGTATATTTCTGTTGCGCTGTATGTGGAAGTCGCCACATAGGTAAATACTTAATTCATTAGTTTTATTTAATTTACTTCATAATTGTAGGAAATGTTACAGCTATATTATTAAAGTATACAAAGTTAGTACGAAAAAATAAGACTAAATATTCATAAATTCAAAATTTTAAAAACCCCCCTACTCAAGCACTTAATCGAGTAATCATACGCCAATGATATTTTTGCAGACATTCGGTTATTCTTCCCCACTTTCACCCCCATAACTTTTAAACGACTCAACCGATTTTCATGAAACATGTCTAAGAACACTCGCACGTAACTCACTTTTCATACAAAAAAAACTAAATTGAAATTGCTTTATCCGTTCGCGAGCTACGGTGCCACAGACAGACACGTTAACTTATAACGCCCCTCTTTTTCCGTCGGGCGTTAATAAAAGATTTCACATATAGCAGAACAAGTGGAAATAAATAGAAATACACATTCACGTAACACTTCAAATACAAGCAAGATAGACAATCAATAAATCGATATCATCACTTTTGGTTGCAAGAAGCGAAGGAGTCAGTCAGGGTTTTCCTGAGCTGGTTGTTTACATGCACAAACAAGTCCATATCAACACCCCGGCATGCCGCATTGAACATACAATGCAACTCGCTCGAAAAATAAACGAGTTATGCCTGTAGCTCGTATTTGCTTTAGGTATATGTAACAAGTGTGATTTACGTAGGAACGTAGATGGCACACGCACGCAAGCCTATTTTACTCACCAGTTTACCAACGTTAAGGGCCTACCTCCCTTCAGATGCGTAAAAATGGTTGCATTCTAAAGACTACTCCTCCTTAACAGCTGCATCAAAAGATTCGAAAAAAATATATGTTTACTGCAGATTCATGTGCAAGAATATGTAGATTTAATTTTTTACATACGATAAATAGTATTGCCATAAAAAAAATTTAACAACACTCTATTTTGTTCGCTTTTTTGCCTAAAGCTTTTAAACGGCTTTGAAGCAAAAAAATATTTTTACACAGAAATATTGGTGGTTGAATTAGCTATAAACTAGGCATACTCATATTTAAATCAATCAATATTTTGTAAAGAAAATGATCAATATTGCGATTCCCAAAATTAAAAGTACAGCGGGTCTCTGTGCGGGCGCAGGCGGCAGTCGTGCGTTGGCATTCAGACGGGAAGGCTGTGTCGCTCGCTGCTCTGCTCACGCTTACGACTAACTATGCTTAAACGTTTGTGTTTGTGTAAGTATTTAGGTACTTTCTGAGTTAGTGTGCATTAGAGACTAACTCGCTGCAAAGGACTCAAAGTGATCGTGCGCTTGGATGATTTTTGGTGTTTTGACTGCCTCGATGGCGCAGTGGTAGCGTATGCGACTGCAGGCTATGCTTGAGGTCTCGGGTTCGATTCCCGGGTCGGATTAAATATTTGTATGATTTGAAAATATTTATTTCGGTATTTGACTGTTTTCTATGCATAATATGTATCTACTTACATATTTACAAAAAAGTAATATATTAGTAGAGAATACGATTAGGAACGCCCTTCACCCATCTGTTTATTAGATGAAAAGTATTTTAATATATCATATTTAATATTATATCGCGGGTGGGTTGGCTAAAAATCCCTGTCTGAACTATTATAATATGTTTATATATCTAATATTTATATAATTATCATTTATTTATTATCATATTTAAATATTAATACGTGTATCCGTGTATGCATTTTACATAGCATTAATATTATTATTGTTACTTATAAACCGATAAATTAAAGTTTTTCTTCCCTTATCTCTTTTTCTTATTACAATTGTATGATAGGATAGGCACCTGCCTTGTCCCTTACTGAACCAACTCAAGGTTGACTGAGAGATAATACCATGTGGCATAAAGTCTATAAGTCTTATAAAGGCGGACTTATCGGTTTATAAGTAACAATAATAATATTAATCACTACATAGTATAAAACAGAGTCGCTTTCTCTGTCCCTATATACCTTTGTTTGCTTAAATCTTTAAAACTACGCAACGGATTTTGATGCGGATTTCTTTGATAGATAGAATGATTGAAGAGGAAGGTTTTTATGTATAATAAATGCATAATATAGTGTGGAAACGCTGTTAATTTTCGAGGTTTCTAATGTGATGTAGCAAATAAACACATTTTTTTGCGCTTACATTGCAAACGCTGGTTGCACCCTACGAGATAGATCAAAATAATGTACTACAGTATTATACACCTTAAAAAGATCTACAAAAAAGTCCGCGACGGTATATGTCTATCTCTTAGGGATAATCCACAACAACCATTTTTTATTCCTTTCTTTTTACGAGAAATAATGGCTTATTTACGAAGCGATTTTAAGCAATACAGAATGAATCCTTATACAATTAAGTAAATTAAATACATTGTGCATTTAATATAGATCAAAATAGCCCTTTACAGTATCTAATTTAAATGAATATATTCGAAGATATTACAGATTTAAAATGCACGAATCGTGTCGTCGGCGGGGGCATCTGAAATCCACCCGAGCGAAGCCGGGGCGGGTCGCTAGTGCTATATAAAATGCATACACGGATATACATATTAATATTTAAACATGATAATTATATAAATATTTGATATATAAACATATTATAATAGTTCAGACAGGGATTTTTAGCCAACCCACCCGCGATATAATATTAAAGATGGTACAAGAGTATAGAGGTCTAACTTATAAAATACACACACTCACATTCAAAGCTTTGAAAATAATAATCAATATATATTTCGGACATCTGACACACAACGTCTATTAGTTTCAAACTAAGTGGAGCTTGTACTATGAAAGCTAGATTGACTGATAGAACAATTATATGCTTTTATTTGTAAATACAAATATATCATACATAGAGAACACCCAAACGAACCTGAGACCTCATGGACAATAGTCGCGTAAGCTATCACTGCACCAACGTACATGTAAAATCTCTACAAATAAAAAAAATGGAGTGTCTGTTTGTAATATTAAAAAAACCGCTTTTAATAAAAGCATATGTATGTATACACGATACATGTACCATTTTTTTTTTTTACAATTTTTGTCTGACTGTTTGTTACGGGTAATCTCTGCAACGGCTGGACCGATTTTGACGGGACTTTCAGTGATAGGTCGTTACCCGCGGCAAGACGATAGCCGCGGGTAACACCGCGGGGTTCAGCTAGTTAAAAATAAATTCATGATAATTATCTGTTCGACACGATTTTATTTCAATTTGTAGACATTGCAGGTGACTTCGGAACCTTATTCTATGGGTGACCTGACACGTAACGCATTTACCTGTTTTTAACCGACTTAAAAAAAGGAGGTTTCTCAATTCGACCGTATATTTTTTTTTTTATGTGTGTTCGGGGATAACTACGATTTTGATGATTCCTTTTTTAATGGAAAGGAGATATCCCAACGGTGGTACCATTATAAGGACACTAAGATCTGATTATGGCATCCAAGATAAATCGAGTTGAACCTTGAAGTCGGTTTTATTTTGTTAAAATTTTACTTGTTAATTTATTTAAACATGCTAGAAGTTTTCAGAAATATGATAATTTTTACTTTTTTCTACAAAGGGTTTACTTTTTTCTACAAAGGGTAAAATGAATTAATTTATTTTATCAGATTTCTTACCTAATTTAACATACTTTTTCGTATTTAGTACCTACCTATGATAAAATGTGTTAATTTTAAATCTTACTAAACTTTTAGAAATACCCCTTTCTTATGTTAACATTTTAACCATTTATAATTATGTTTTGAAGTTAAGGCAAAAACGTCAGACAAGTGCGCATGTCTGTCTCGCTCCCTAGTCTTTGATCATCGTTTTGAAGTAACGCGTAAGGTACGGAGATATGAATGTGTGCGGTGCAGATATGATACTATGCGTTTAGCTCCGCCCAGACGCTCAAGGTCATTGAGGCTACTATACGCCTTAATCAACCCTAGTTCCGCATTTAATTACTCATAAAAATAAATAATTACTTAAATCAATACCCGTTTATAAGTTTGTAACTATTATGCAGAAATGGCTGCGTATAGTTTTGTATGTATATATGTAATATGTATATATTCGTATTTCACAACATTTTCCACAATTGCGTGCGGGTGCACCGACATTATCTAAACGAATGGACTATACATTTTGATGAATTTTTAAACTCAGGACATATATGTTGTGATGAGTACGACCATTTGTTCTGTGTTTGGGTATAATTTATCTATTTGTATGTATTTAGAAATATATAAGCATGTTTACCAGCAGTCTGATTACCACTGGCTCTGCTAAGTTTGTGAACAGACGGCCGTGTGTGAGATGCATCGAATTATAATCATTATTTTACATACGTAGCCATTTGAGGATATCAAATCCTTACCATACATCATAGGTAGTAGAGCCACGCTGATTTCAGCACGAACGGACCTCGACCGGGGCGGTACTACCCTCGCACAGAAGACCAACCTAAAATGACAGCGTTCATGTCGTGTTTCGTTGGTAAGTGCGCGACCGGATGCCCGATGAGACATAAGTATCACTAGGCCGCCATAGTGTGGGTCACCATGCTGCATTATTTGTATTCGCAATGAGTATGGTGACCACCACTCTTGGATTCTGCTTATGCTTTCCATCAGGCAGAGTAGTTATTTTGGATGAAACTTTACAGTAATATAGCTTATACATCAGAATAACACATAGGCTACTATTTGCCGCGATAACCGAAATATACGCGGGCGGAGCCGCGGGCAACCACTAGTATAATATAAAATTCAAAGAAAAAAGAACTCCTGACGGTCTCTGGTTAGTATTAGTCATCAATGCTTACGCATTTACTTAATTTGATTAACTTGAAACCCTGTAACTGTATTATCGAGCTTAGAAGATTTTTCATAGTGTCATACAATATACATCATCCTTTAATATTCCACTATTGTAGATAGGCCTCCTGGTCTCGGGATTAGAAAGGAGGTCTTGGTCAACTATACCACCCTGGCCAGACGGGTTGGTATAGGGTTTGATTAAAATGTTCCTTCTCTTTACAGTGACGTTGTCATGTGTAGTTTGCTTTCTTAGTCTAAATTGAATTCTACAGTCGCCCATGGACAACGGAAACTTGCGTTGCCACTCTTAAGTGCCTACCACACGCGCAAGTATCACCACAGTTTTGCCTGCGCAGGCCGGCTTGTACACGGAACACCGTACGTGTGGTTGGTAAAACTGTATCACGCGCAGTTATACTTTAGAGTCCATCCACAAACAGGTTTGGGCTTAGGTAACACGGCTCACTCACATGAAACAGCAACGTAACGAATAGCTTAGCGCCGGTTTTGCGTGAGATACGGGGTAGAGACGGTAGCAACTGTAAGAAGTAGAGGTCACGTTTCAAGCGTAGGAGAGCCACGCTTCGGCATGAATGGGCCAGCTCGACCGGAGTGATACCACGGCCTCACAGAAAACCGGTGTGAAACAGCGCTTGCGCTGTGTTTCACCGATTGAGTGAGGACACGGGAGGACCATACTCCATCCCCTCCCCCCATCCTATCTATGGCACAGTGCGTTACCGGCCAAAGGCCGGCAACGCACTTGTGGTGCCTTTGGTGTTGCGGGTGTCCATGGGCGGCGGTAATCACTTACCATCAGGTGATACGCCTGTTCGTTTGCCCCCAATTCCATCCCAAAAAAAATCTGTTGTATATCTATCAGTTATTCTAAAGGTCACTGAGTCACGGTTATCTGCACACCAAAAATCACTTTCTAACAAATTATATTATTTTTTTAAAGACAAACTTTACAAACATAAATGAAAATCACACAAAGAATACTCACATATTAAGTAAGAACAAAACACAATAAATACGCATTCATAACATTATCAAGATAAATAAAATTGACTCAACTTTTGTGATGTATTGTACAGACTAATCGATTGTCGAATGCCTCGCCGTTATCGATTAGACGTGCACAAACACAGAAAGCATTTAAAACATGGTCAAAGATCACACGTACTTAAGTTCTTAATGATATTCTTTACTCTCATTATCTGTATATATCTAATTTCTTAGCCCATGTTCTCATGCGCTCGTCATCTGAACATGGCCTTATCGTTGAACCAATTTTGATGAAAATTTTATATTCGAATCGGTTTCATGAGTTTTTTAGATGGAACTGGGGTCCAGGATTGCTATTACAGTCGGCTAAGGTAAGAACCTGGATGACGGAGCTTTGCTCTGTAATTTTTATTTTGGTAAATTTGCTAGCCGTTTTTGAGATTTCGATTATATTTATACAAGAATAGTTCGCTTAAAAGTATTAGATAGTTTTTTTTTGGAACGAAGTTCCTTATCGCGCGTTGCGAAAGTCGCGACCAAAAGTTGTAACGACACTTTTAACATTGAGTTGACGTCATAGTGCTGGATACTCAACGTTAAATATAACAAACTGATTGCCAACGTCCATACCATGTCGAATACACCGGTTCTCGTCCAATCACTGAAGTTAAGCAACATCGGGCGTGGTTAGTACTTGGATGGGTGACCGCCCAGGAATACCACGAGATGTCGGCTTTTTGCATTTATTTACAGATTTAGATTTAGTATATTTTGTACAGTCTGATTATTTCTAAAATAATTTGAGTATTGTATGCGCATTTTTATTAGTAGTAGCATATCAATTATATTTTATGACTAGCTGACCCGGCGAACTTCGCACCGCCATATTTACATATCTGTCTCAGCTTCCCACAGGTAGTGTACAGTCGTGGACAAAAAAAGACCTTTCCCGTTATCTTTTATTTTTTTTATTTGTAGCAAAAAAAGAATGAATGAAATCGGACTATGTGTTATTGAATTACAACTAAGTACATATTTTGACTTTCATCCCCTCTCTCCAGGAAACCGTGCTGAATTTCGGGATAAAAAGTATCCTATGTCCTACCTCGTAAAATGAACTCAAATCATGCCAAGTTTAATTTGAATCCATTCAGTAGTTTCGGCGTGATGCGCGGCCAAGATACAGACAGACAGACAGACGGACGGACAGACAGACAAAAATGAAAAAAATTACAGTTTTGACTTCAGTATCGATTATAGAGAGCCCTCCAAATTTTTTTTTCAAAATATCTTTATTGTACAGAATTGGACCTGTTACATTTTTATTATAAGTACTAGCTGACCCGGCGAACTTCGTACCGCCATATTTACATATCTGTCTCAGCTTCCCACAGGCAGTGTACAGTCGCGGACGAAAAAAAAACACTTTTCCCGTTATCTTTTCTTTCTAGCAAAAAAAGAATGAATGAAATCGGACTATGTGTTATTGAATTACAACTAAGTACATATTTTGACTTTCATCCCCTCTCTCCAGGAAACCGTGCTGAATTTCGGGATAAAAAGTATCCTATGTCCTACCTCGTAGTATGAACTTAAATCATGCCAAGTTTCATTTGAATCCGTTCAGTAGTTTCGGCGTGATGCGCGGCCAAGATACAGACAGACAGACAGACAGACAGACAGACGGACAGACAGACAGACAGACAAAAATTTAAAAAATTACAGTTTTGGCTTCAGTATCGATTATAGAGAGCCCTCCAAAAAAAATTTTCAAAATATCTTTAATGTACAGAATTTGACGCGTTACATTTTTATTATAAGTATAGATAGATAAGGAACTTCGTTCCTATCTGGTGTCCCACGAAACCACACGATATTTTTTTTCATGGAATAGGCGGGCAAACGAGCAGACGTATCGCTTGATGGTAAGCGATTACCGCCACCTATGGACACCGGAAGCGTCACAATCACAAGTGTATTGCCGGCCTTTGGGGGTGGGGAGGGGGAGACAGGGGGAGGGGGGTCGGGGCCTCTGTTATCCTCACTCACTCGGTGAAACACAGCGCAAGCACTTCACACCGGTTTTCTGTGAGGCCGTGGTGCCACTCCGGTCGAGCCGGCCCATTCATGCCGAAGCGTGGCTCTCCCACGGTACATATTAGCTTTGTTTACATTATTATTATCATAATGTACCTACTCTTTGTGGTGGGATAGCAGGACATACGT
Source organism: Diaphora mendica (assembly GCA_949125395.1). NCBI lineage: Eukaryota > Metazoa > Arthropoda > Insecta > Lepidoptera > Erebidae > Diaphora > Diaphora mendica. The sequence goes on from OX421319.1 coordinate 27,151,902, forward strand.
TGTAGGTATACGCAGGACAACAAGACAACTTATACGACGTTTGTCCTGGATGGGAATCAAACCGACCTCAGGCTTTGAAGTTAGGGTCACAACCCCACGACCAACAGTAGATTGTATTTAACTTTCATTTATATTCTATCCTACAATTTGCCAATTTTACTGAAACCGTTTCATTATACTCGTACGCATTATAGAACTAACTAGCTGTTGCCCACGGGCTTGCGTGTATGTCGGTTATCGCGGCAAATAGTAGCCTATGTGTTATTCTGATGTATAAGCTATATCACTATAAAGTTTCATCCAAATTGGTCCAGCCGTTTGCACTTGAAGAAGTAACGAACATACACACTCACAAACTTTCGCCTTTATAATTTTAATGTGATAATAATGTGATAATGTAGAACAAGGCTACTGACCTAAATGCTCTATATACGGAACAGTGATGATAAAAGTTTAATATCATAAGACGAAATTAAGTATTTAACAAAATATACAAGTTACTTAACGATCTGTCTGTTTATGTTTTTTTTTATTGAGTAGGGGGCAAACGAGCACACGTATCGCCTGATGGTAAGCGATTACCGCCGCCAATGGACACCCGCAACACCAGAGGCGTCACAAGTGCGTTGCCGGCCTTTGGGGGATGGGGAGGGGGGTGGTGGGAATGGTTAGGGTACGGGCCTCCGGTATCCTCACTCACTCGGTGAAACACAGCGCAGGCGCTGTTTCACACCGGTTTTCGGTGAGGCCGTGGTATCACGTATGTATCATATTATTATCATGTATCTAAAAATGTTTTATTGGTTTGTGTGAATTGTGTGCGTTTCAAAAACTCAAAAAGTTCTGCTGCGATTGAGCTCTGTACAAGATATATCTAGTAGTTTAAGTAGTCGCCACGCCGCTTTCTACTGTATCAAGTGTTCTGAGTTCACATCCTACACGGGACGGCATTTTGTGTGATCCACAAATTGTAGTTCTGAGTTTGGGTGTTCTTTGTGTCCGTTACATGTATGTTTGTAAAGTCCCCTGCGACACAGGATGTATATTACTAATGTGGGATTTGTATTTCTTTTTTAAATCAAAAATACTTTCCAATTTACTAGGTTGAAGTGGCTTTTATATATGAGCCTGCCAAAGTGACTCTACTGTGCTTGATGGAAAGCATGAGCAGAATTCAAGAGTAGTGGTCACCATATTCATTGTGAATGCAGACAATGTAGCATGGTGACCCACACTATGGTGGCCTATTGTATCATTGGGCCTCCGGTCTTGCACTCACCAACACTTTTAACACTTTTTTTAACACTTCGACACACCAACGAACCACAACAGCATGAATACTGTCATTTTAGATTAGTCTTCTGTGCAAGGGCAGTACCGCCCCGTGCTGAATTCAGCGTGACTCTACTACCTAAGGCTGGCCACATATGGCGGAGATAAGTGGAGTAATCGTGTTCTAGAGTGGAGACCGCGTCTTGGCAAGCGTTGTGTGGCGCGTCCTCTGGCCAGACGGCAGGACGACTTGCGTAAGGGGCTGGTGATGCGGTGACTTTATACAAAAAGCTATGAACCGGGCTATGAGGTGTGCCTTGGAAGAGGCCTATGTAAAGCTATAGACTGTAACGAGCTGATGATAATGATAATATATTTATAGTTCCGTATTTCTCATCAATGCGCCACTACGTGTCACAATGTGCCACAAGCCTCAACGAAGCTTGACATGGAACAGCTAGTAGTTTTATGATGAGCAGTCCTTAAGTTTACTTTTTTTGTTTTTCTTATGGTAAAGGGGTGGCAAACGAGTAAACTTTTATCATTACTACAAGCATTATTTATATAAATTCGGAATCAAATACATAAAACATACTACATATTTCCTTATTTATTCTATAACACTCACGAATAAAATATTCTGTTAGGTACTTGAGCCCTGAGGCTATTTTTTACGGCGACAACCGACATACATGCTGGTGAAGCCGCAGACAAAAGCTAGTTATCTGGGGGCACGGTCGTGCCCCGCCAAGACGAGCCAAGCGAAGCACAAGGGCACTACCTACCTTTTCTCGAAGTGTTTCGTCGTTTTTTTGAACCCTCATAACTTTGGTTCCCGATATACCAGATCGTTCAAATTCTCAGGATATGATGATAACAATAGACTAATGAAACATACAAAGTTTCAATTGCATAGCTCTGATACTTTATATTTTATTGATACCTAAAAAACACCGATTTCGTCACTGACACACTGATGATCATCAAAACTGTTAGGGTACTTCCTGAAGTGCTAGAAAGCTGAAATTTCTTATGTAAACTAAGTTTAGTATACAAACTACAAAAAAAAACATAAACCTATTACTTTTGCCGCCCAACCCCCAAATTTGGGGGGTGAAAATTTGTATGAGACTTTCACAAATTTTTAAGCTAGATGTTTTATTTTTGGTATACGGACTTTTTCGAAAGAAGAAAGAAGATTTACAAGAAATAAACCGCAAAAAAAAAACTGCCTCAAGCAACTTACAAAAAGAAATAAAAAAGATATCAGATCTCATGTAGAGCCAAGGTTCTGAATCTCCACGCCCTAACTCTACCAACCCTAACTTCATAAACTCTACATCTCAGTAAAAATGTATGGCTTGGCTGTTTCGTTACTTCAGAAACTAGATATTTGCAAACACAAAAGGCACTTGTTTTCCCTTCGTGATGGTATGGTAGCAAAATGGCGAAGTCATACATTTTTACTGAGATGTAGAGTTAATTAGTACAGTGCATTTAACTAGGTGCTTTTAAAAAAAATCTGATTTGGCTCCCCCTGGCCCAATACCTTGGTATGCCCATATAGACATGTACAAATTGGTCAAAATCATAGAGCATTTGAAAAAAAATCTATTTAATTTTTTAGTTTCTTAAGTTCTAAAAGTAAGTAAGTTTTGATAAAGAGTTTTTAGGTGCTATTCATGTACATTTATAACATTCTACTTTTCTTAGATCATCTTCATTTGTATGGATAGAGTAACAAATGGGTTGTGACAACAAACATTTGTGCAGCTTTACGGTCTATAATTTTCATCTTGACTAAATAATCTATCCGAAACAACAATAGTTTATCAATTGAAATCAGCAGTTCCAAATATTATTCATTAAACTTTTTTTAAATGTCATTGACATCAGTTGAAAATATCTTGCCTCAAACAATATTCTTTGTTATGTTTTGACATTGTTTATCTCATTATTTCTTTATCAGATCATCAGACGAAAATAAAACTTGTAAATAAATGACACTTCATAACAACATTGATTTACAAGTAGATAAAATACTTACTTTATCACAAGGCATCCTAACATAAAAAGAAAATAGTTTAGAATAATTATTTTTCTTATATTTATAAACTATTACACAAATAATACAGATCATACAAAAGTGTTAGAATATAAGGAATTAGGAATATTATTTTAAATTCAGAAACTTGGGTAATAATCTTATGTAGCTATATAGATATTACCCAAGTTTCTGATTTTAAAATGTAATAAGTGGTTAAAGTTGACAATACTAAATTCAAACTAAGCCAAACTGATTACTGTTATTCGGTCTTGCTATCAATGTAGCCTTGACGCTTGATTAAAGCAAATTAAACAGACAAAGACAAAAAAACTCGCTTGCAAATTCAAACTGGTGTAGACGCAATTTTTTGTCGAAGAAATAGATAAAAAAATGATACGTGCAAAGACATATATAAAGTAAATCTTAAACACTACTAAAATTTGCTTCAAACACCTTATTGAAGAAAAGCAAATCAATTAACTGATAAATTAGGTATAGTATACAAATAACTCACGTGTTTACAATCGGATGATAGCAAAACAAATGTTCACAGCCTAATCAATTAATAATTCTACTTTAAATACATTCACTAATAGTTAACTCCAGTCATTTTTATAGTTCTGGTAGACTTTTTAGAAAACACAATACAACTTAATTTTATTACTACGTAAAATATAAATAAACACAAAACTTGCGTGCTCCTCCCATCAAACACTATTTACAATTAAAAAAGTCATGAATGAACACGTAATTGTCAAACTCAAATGACATTTGCGATGTCACAAATTTCTACCAACGATGGTAATAATTAATAATGTTTACTAATAAACAAAATTCATCATAATAAAACACAGATGATATATCCATGGGCGTAGCAAGGGGGGTTTCTGGGGTTCAAAGGTTCAAAACAACCGCAAAATGTTTGAACACTATTGATATTTATTACACCTCTCAGCACCTATCATTTTTTTTATAATAATATTACGGATGTAAGGACATAATCATTTTAAAACCGAGAAGCTAAAACCTTGCTACGCCCGTTTATATATCCGCCTAAAAGTGGGCTTGTGAGTCCATAAAGCATTATAGCACTTACCGTGGGAGAGCCACGCTTCGGCATGAATGGGCCGGCTTGACCGGAGTGATACCACGTCCTCACAGAAAACCGGTGTGAAATAGCGCTTGCGCTGTGTCTCACCGAGTGAGTGAGGATAACGGAGGCCCATACCCCCCATTCCCCTCCCCATCCCCCAAAGGTCGGCAACGCACTTGTGACGCTTCTAGTGTTGCGGGTGTCCATGGGCAGTGGTAATCGCTTACCATCAGGTGATACGTCTGCTCGTTCGCCCCCAATTCCATTAAAAAAATATCAATGACATCAGATCTCAAACTGGGCAGATATGTCTGCTCGTTTGCCATCAATTAGATAAAAAAACAGTTTCTACGGTGTTTTTAGACTATTTTTTTTAATATAGGAACAATCTTCTTTGTATAAATATAGTTTAGAAAAATTTAAAACTATGCTTACAAAAATCGGTTACAAACATGGGAAGCTATGTAATAAAAGTGTGTTAATCACAAATTTTAACAAAAAAAAACCGACTTTAATCTGGTAGAAATTAAAATGGGACCACACGGGAAGCACCAGCTTTCAAATAAAAAAAGAATCTTTAAAATCGGTTCACCCAGTAGAAAGATATGAAGTAAGAAACATAAAAAAATACAGTCGAATTAATAACCACCTCCTTTTTTGAAGTCGGTTAAAAAGTGGGCCGAGATATGAATACAACTCAAATCTGATTACCATTAACTATCTGAGGCAGAGGCGGATTTAAGTATGAAAAGCGCCCTAAGCAACAATTTCACCTCCCCCCCCCCACCTGTGTTTAGTATCCATACAATATAACTATTTTGGCAGTTGACATATCTTTACTACAATATTCCTAAATTTTTTTATGTGTAACCCTCTTGAGCTGAGGTTTGTGGTATATCGGAATCGAGCCAACTAAAACCACACAGTAAGTAAAACTTTGCCGGATACAGAAGACGACAGTTTTATTAAAATATCCGGACCTTTCTTTGTTTTGGTGACAGAGGGCCTCATCTATCGCACTCAGGCCTGCACTTATGTAGGATGCCGGCGCCTGAACCGTATGTAGTACCGTTCCAGGGCCGGGCGAACTGGGAGAGTTCTAAGCCATTTTCGGTCACACCTTACCCTCTTCTTATCGAGTTTAATTTGATTGAGAAGGCGAGACTCAGGCGTTCTTGCTCAATACCATGGCCGCAATCATGGAATTGAGCGAGAGAATCCAAACTCCAATGGCCATCACAAGGCCAAGATTATGCTCCACCATTCAAAAGGCCGGCAACGCACTTGTGACGCCTCTGGTGTTGTCGGTGTCCACGGACGGCGGTAATCGCTTACCATCAGGAGATACGTCTGCTCGTTTGCCCCTATTACAAAAAAAAAACTTCAAGCAATCTGGATACTTGTTGTTCGCCGCTACATCACCACCACCAGTATAGTTGGCACGTCAGCACTACACACATGGAATTGAAATATTGGTTTTCACGAAAACACCGGCTTTTCCTGTATTTCTTGGTCTAAGAAAAATCTTTTTGTAAAAATACTCGACTCAGTTTTCAGTGTTTCAAGTGTGCAATCACGCTTCTGGAATACTGCGAATACTAACTCGTTAAATTATTGTTAAAAGGTTTGTTCTGTAGGGTATAAATAAGACAACATATGCCTACATACTTCTTTATTGAATAAATTACAAAAGTGCTAGAAATGTAAATTCCATCATTCAGGCAGTATATATCTGCATAAAGATAACTCTTCAAATTAAGTAGGTATGCTATATTAAAACCTAAAACCAAAAAAGTTCATATCGCATCACTTTACTGAAAAGCATACATGGAATGCCCCAGAAGCCTACATATGAAGACGAGCATAATACCTTAAACTGAGAAAAGTCCTAGTATAAAAGCGACGACTTCGAATACCCTAATTATGTTAATCGTGTGATACGCAATCATACTTTTTCAATACATTGACTCGATTTTCACAAGCTTCCTAATTTACCCCAAATTCGTAACAATCAATTAAAAAATATATGTCATCAATCACTGGGAATGGGAGCGTGTGTAAAATTTTGCAACAAGCATAATAAAATTATACGCCAGGATAGGGTAAATCATTAACTTGTGTTAAACCCTTTTGACATTGGTATTGGTTATTTAGTTTTGCATTATTGGTTGCCAGCAACATTAAATCTACTAAAATAGTAGTTTTTCAGATCGGCCTGGTACTAATTGATATATTCCTAATCAATTCTTGATTAGTGAATAGCAATGAGGCCAGATTCTAACAACTTTTGGATCTTGGCGGCAATATCTGGGTTCTTGAGATGGTCCTGTAGAGCCTGAGGATCTTGCTGCATCTGCTCGAGGATGCATCGCATTGCTGGGTCGCGAAGAATTTGTTGGACTTCAGGATCCGACATGGCACGTTTGCGCACCTGAGTAAAATAATAAAAATTGATTTAATATTTTTAAAGGATATACTCATACCTAAAAAAAAACAACGGGTTGCACTCCGGGAGTGCCGGCAGAAGTGAAAACTTTAACATCTTTTTAATTCCCCATATTTATTAAACACAATGAGCGATGCTATACGAATCTATGTCTTGCTTTGCCTTTAATATTCTTTGAGAACCGATAACTACAGAAATGCTTATTGTGATGTTATAAAAGTATAGGTTAATGCAATACAGTATAAACATATTACCCGAGCGAAGCCGGGTTTACACACACGCACTCGCCCTGCGCCGCTTAAACGAAACAGCAAGAGCAGGCATACATTTTCATAGCGCGATAGAAAGAGAGGGGGATATTATTGCCTCTCCTACGCCACGCCTCCGTCTTACAAATATTTGATAAGGTCACGTGTCCTGCCGCGAGTTTAACATTTTTGACCCATCCCAAAAAAGTCCACAACGCCGCTAAAAAAGTTTTCACTTCAAAAAATTATTAGAAGGTTTTAGCCTAGTATAATAAACATAAAATGTCTTACCTCCTCAGGATTGGAGTGTAGCTGCATAGAGCATGCACGGTAACCCTCCAGCGCTTCGGCGTTGTTGGGGTCCAGTTCTAAAGCCTTCTGGTACGCGGTGAGGGCTTTGGAGTGTTGTTGCATACCCTGTATAGACAAGTTATATGTATTGCACCGTTAAATATCTTTTCCGGATATGACTCATTCTGTATTTAACCGTTTGTTTTATTCTTCGTAAGTGGATTTGTGTATGTGACTATACTTGAGATAGTCATACCAAGAAATAGTCTAAACAGAAACAGTCTTTACTAGAACTGGGCGTAACAAGAAGTGGTCAAATACAGAATTGATCATATTCAGAAGAGAACATATAAAGAAATTGTTCCAGACTGTCTAATCGATGTCAAGGAAGATGGTGGGCATGGCGGCTACTGGGTATGCTGTCATCAAAAGTCTGCACTTCTTGCTGAGCTCTCAAGGTCGAAAACAGTGGCAAACGATCTCTATTCACACACTGTAAATGATGTTAAGATATCCACACACCTGTAAAATCTTTCCCTTCCGAATCCAGCCTTTGATGAACTTAGGGTCGAGCTTGCAGCACTGGTCGCAGTCTTTCAAGCCCAAGTCGAACGCAGCCAGCTTGGTGTAGCACGCCGCGCGGTTGGAATACAGCTTTGGATCGTCCGGATTGCGTTTTATGGCTTCAGTGTAGTGCTTGACGGCACTGCTGTAGTCACCTGTAATGAAACGTTTGTTTTGAGATATATTATATCACAATTCATCATTAGCCTATCCATATTATACTGAACGAATGTCTCCAAGAAGCGCCAATCGCTTGCAGCAGATGCTTAAGGTCAGGAAGACTGTTACTAAATAAGTAAAAAAGTAGTAGAAATTACAAATAAAACTGGCAGAAGTAGGTTTCTTATTTAAGAATTCTATCCTGAGTAGTATTTACTAATCACAACTGAGTCTGTATTACACTATAAACATTTAGACTGCTGGGCCAGTGCAAATTAGTCGAAACATCAGTCAGTCAAATTCAAAGGTATGTAAACATAATTAATATAATTACCAGCTGCACCGATAAACTTCGTTCTGTCTTAAGATACTGACTTGTCGCCAGTCCGAAAAAAAAGGTGTTGTTTTTATTTTTTTCCTCGCAATTTTTACGTTTTTTCCATAGAACCATAAAGAAAATATAAAAAAATCCCCTAAATTTTTGACCTGGTTCTCTTATGATTAGAAGGACCAAAGGCAACACTTCAAGTTGCTTGTATGCCATGTTAAAATTTGAACACAATCAGTGCAGAGCTTAGTGAGGTTTTAAAGCATACACAAACTAAATAGACATATAGAACTCAATAATTTAAAAGAACATTTTAATCTAAGGCTCCATGGATAAAGAACCATGGAGACTAAGATAATATTGCTCTGACAGATTAAATGATTATATAGTCTACATAGTCCACAGTTTAACTATACTTACCTTTCTTAAAGTAATCATTGCCCAGTTCCTTTTCCTGCTCAGCCTTAACAGGATCGATATAGGCCTTTTTCTCCTCCTCGACTATTCGTCGCTCCACTTCACTGAGCAGAGTCTTGATCTCTGGCGTGCGGTGTTCAGACATGGACTTTTCGAAGTATGTTTTTGCTAGTTTCCATTGTTCCATCTTCTTGTATGCATTACCTATAGATAAGTAGCAATTACAGTACAGATAAAGAATTTCACCACCCCTATTTATTCCGTAGTGTAGTAAGAACTAAGGGAGCAAACTGCAGAACAACAGCACTGCCAAAGAAGGAAAACTTGAAACAAACCAAGTCATACTAACCCATCTGGCTTGCATGTTATAGTATAGTCCAAGATCCCAGTCACCCCAGACCTAAATCTATGTCTGCCGTCCCTTCCTTCAAACTTCAAACGAGTCTGGGAGAATGTTTGGCCCGTTTGATTTGTCTGGCTCATTGGTAAATATTTTAAAATATTAAACTTAAGTAAAATTCAGCCTCCTAAAATGACGTAAGCTAGCATGTTTTTTTTCCACCTTTGATATCTGCTAACTATAAAACGGTTCCCGCTTTCAGCTTAGTGAGTATCCATTCCTTTCTGAGTTTATGTTAGACTACCGATCCTAAAAATTTCATCTTTCCTAAAATGACGTAAGTCTGAGGTGACTGGGATCTCACTCTAGTAGGACAAAATCGCATTTCCAAAGAGATGTATATCCAGCAGCGCACAATTAAAGTGAATTAGTAAAGTGCTTGATATTTTGAATTGTATTTGGGGTATTGTATTTTTTGCTTGAATGACAGTAACATCCAATTTATCGTCAAACCGTTAATATAAAACAATAGCTCTTGGAAGTAGATAAGGTCATAAAATTGATAAACTAACCACAATCAGTATTAATAGTTGTGGCAATATATGGTGTGAGTGTGTAAACTACAAAATGTACAAAATATTATCTCTATAAAAATTTGGCTGATTTCATTGAATAACAAATGAAATATTCTTTACCTATTTTATTGTTTGCTTTATATCAAGTCCTAGTACATGTTGTGTTTACAAAAACTTCCAAATAAATGCCCTTGGGAATTGAAAACGAACAATAATCTAAAAAGATCCCCTAGGGAATTAGTGTGCAAGGGTTTTCCTTTCTAGGATGCACCTAGATCCCCGGCTTCTAGTACCAGAAACGGCGCGGGGTTTTAGTCGGTTCGAGCCCGACATGCCACCAGGAGGTGGTATCCGAGGGGAAAACCCCCACAGAAAAAAAAGTGGGGAAAAATTTTAAATAATGAGAAGAAATAAACTCACCAATCCTAGTGAAAGCCTTAGCTATTAATTTGAAGTCCGCCCTATTCTCTCTACCAATTTCGATGGCCTTCTCGCATTCCTTAATGCACTTCTCATACTCCTTCTGTTCAAAATGCACGGCAGCCATATTTGTATAAAACGTAATATCTGTTGGGTCATTATCTATGGCCTTTTGATAATGCTTCAAAGCATTTTCAAAATCTTTCTTCTTATAGGACTCATTCCCGTTGTCTTTCTCCTGTAAAGCCAGTTTCCGGTTCTCTGGTAAACCTTCATATTTATTCTTTGGTGGTTCCTCTGCTGCAGCTGCTGCTCTCTGCTGTGGGGCTGCAGCAGGCTTTTGCTCAGGGGTGGGCGGGTCCACGTCCATTGCAGTGTGGAAGTTCAGACCCAACATAATGCTGATTGTTGTCAGGATGCGCTCATCTTGGAGTTTATTGTGAAGTCCAACTGTGTCGAAGGGATTCTGGACTACTTTCTGCAGATTGAAAAAAGGGATTTCTTAAAATTATGTTCGTCATAATTTATAGCGATAATGGATAACATGTCGAGGAGGTTTAATGAAGCACAGATGTCATGGCAACTTCCATAGCTAAGTTGCATTTTACAAACGTAAATACAAATGTATGAAAATGACAAATCCCAATACTAACACATGATTAAAATAAAATATTAGCCAATAATACAACTGAATATAGGCGCGTTACCGATCGTAGAAAAAGAATCGACGCGAAATACTTCTAAATTGGTTAAGGAGACCAGTTCGTCAAGTGGATCTTAACTGAGGCTTCAACTATTTTAACACTTTTATAAATATTATGTATATATGTTAATATATTTAACTAGGTTTAACCGTTTTAATTAACTTGAAATCGTTTTAAACTTTTAACTAGCTGACCCACGCCACCTCGTTTACGTCTCCTATTGTCCGTAGCGTAATAATTTCCCCCCGTTTTGGTAACATTCTTCATTAGTACTGCGCTGCTATTGGTCTTAGCGTGATGATATATAGCCTTCCTCGATAAATGAGCTATCTAACACTGAAAGATTTTATCAAATGTGATCAGTAGTTTCTGAGATTAGAGCGTTCGAGCAAACAAACTCTTCAACGTTATATATTAGTATAGATTAACTTCAAATTAAATATTTTACTCGAAAATAATAAGCCTATCTAGTTTCAGACCTACTGCATCAGCGCCAGACATCGATACAGGTCGCCTTTAAAGAGAGAAATTATACAGGTATTCCGAAATAGACGCGTAAGTTTTTTTCGCAAAGTTTTTTCTAATGTGCTTGAAATAGTAGGTAGTAGAGCCACGCTGATTTCAGCACGAACGGGCCGGCTCGACCGGGGCGGTACTACCCTCGCACAGAAAATCAACGTAAAATGACAGCGTTTGTGCTGTCGTGTTTCGTTGGTGAGTGCGAGACCGGAGGCCCAAATAGTCTAGTCAACAAGTTCCATACTTGTTGACTAGACTAAAAGATGCAGTAGCATCACTAGGCCGCCATGGTGTGGGTCGCCATGCTGCAATGTCTGCATTCGCAGTGAGCATGGTGACCACCACTCTTGGATTCTGCTTATGCTTTCCATCAGGCAGAGTAGAGTCATTTTGGCGGGCCAAACATAACATTGTGCTTAAAATAGGAATTAAAAAAATCTCATCAAAACATTGATTAAGTCAAGGTTGAGAGACTACCATTACACCGTACCGTACAGTACATTTCGTTAGGGGAAATCCCGAATCCCGAAATTGAGAGTAGAAAAAAAGAAATCCTAAAGTTTTATTATGAAACATCAGTGAAATTCTAGAAGATGATCGTACAAATTATAATCGAGTGATCAACCTAGCGAACTCCGCGATGCTTAAAGACGATTATTCCGTGTTAATAAAAGGTTTTAAGGGTGTTTATAATAAAGTCTCGATTAGTCGTCGTAAGGTTCGAACCCTAATACGTAACAGTATGTAGTAATGTATGCAAATTAAGGGACTTGCCAAAATATCCGACTGCACGGTTGCCATAGTGGCTTAAGTGGTCGCAACGCCGCTTTCTACTGCGCAAAGTGCTGTGGGTTCAAATCCTACATGAGACAATTGATACTTTGTGTGATCTACAAATTCTTGTTCTGAGTCTGGGTGTTCTTTGTGTCCGTTTCATGATGTTTGTAAAGTCCCCTGCGACACAGGATATTTATTCCTGATAGAGGAGTTGTCTTTTAAAATAATAATAATATCCAAACCAAGGCCTCTTTCATAGATTATCCAACACTAATTTGAAGCGTACTATAGGATGACAACTATGATACTCGTACTACGTAAGTACCTTTATCTAAACTGCGCGAAGTGATGAGAAGGTTCATAGGGTATCGATCGCGAACCCCGCGACCCATGTCATTAACCCTCACACGAGTGTGGGTTTTTAGTATACACCACAAAATTTAAAATTCATATCCTTTGTTATAAAATCGGTTACCAGGTTGAATTATTCGAAATCGTCCATTGTCTTATTTCCATATAATTAAAATTATAGATGAACGCACGCTACCGTGGCAACAGGTTGCTTTGTCAATGTAGAAAAAAAAATACATGTGCATTTCTGTAAAGGGGTGTGTTGTGATTAAAATTTCAGTCCCATTTACCAACAGTGTGGCAGGCACATTTGTCAATTTTACTTGGCACTATCTTTGGCACGAGGCTCCGTCCGCGTGTATGTCGGTAATGAGTAGCCTGTCACTGTCTCTCACAGAAGATCAACCTTAAATGACAGCATTCATGCTGTCGTTTGCGGAAGCATCTCAATAGGCCACCATAGTGTGGGTCACCATACTACATTGTCTGCATTCACAATGAGTATGGTGACCATTACTCATGGATTCAAATCATGCTTCCCATCAGCCACTAATTACCTACATAAACAATCCTTACCAAGTGATATGCAAAGCGGTACAAAAGTCCCATACATTTCTGCCCTTTGTTCCTTATTTTCAATGGGTGCAGAAGTAATGAGTTTTTGAAGCATAGACAAACAATAGCTTTTTATTGCCTGTGGAAGAGTGACTATCTGTACCATGCAAAGCTTTGCTGTGGTATGTTGTGGTTTCATTGATGGGAAATGACAAAACTGATGTAAAGAGTAATGGTCCAAAGGTAGTAGAGCCACCCTGATTTCAGCACGAACAAGCCGGCTCGACCGGGGCAGTACTACCCTCGCACAGAAAATAAACGTAAAATGGCGTTCATGCGGTCGTTTTTCATTGGTGAGTGCGAGACCGGAGGCCCAAATAGTCTAGTCAAAAGTTCCGTACTTGTTGACTAGACTAAAAGATGCGGAAGCATCACTAGTCCGCCATGATTTGTTTGGGTGTTTTCTATCTATATATATAAAAGCGAAATACCACTCACTTATTAATCACGAAATCTCAGAAAATAACACCTACAAACTTGAAATTTAGCAGGTAGGTTACTTATATCCGCTAAGAACGGATTTTACTAAACTCCACCCCTAAGGGGGTAAATCAGGGGATGAAAGTCTGCGTGAGCGAAGCTGCGTGCAAAAGCTAGTGTATAATATGTATGTATTTACAAAAAAAAAAAAACAGTATACATGTATTTATATCAGTTGTTTAGTACCATAACATAACACAAGCTCTGCTTAGATTGGGTTTAGATGGCGTTGTGTGTTAGATGTCCGAAATATTTATTTATTATGGTCTGCATTCACAATGAGTATGGTGACCACCACTCTTGGATTCTGCTTATGCTTTCCATCAGGCAGAGTAGAGTCATTTTGGCGGACCATACATAAAAAAAAATAGAATTCAGCTGTATCAGGCCATGCTCAGAATAAGTTCCTTAGTCAACCATAATCGCATTGAATTAATAAAGCAGGGTTAGTATTTATTACTATGAAAAAAGTTTTCCAAATAAGCACATCTTACAAGTTAGGCCTCTACAACTTTGTAAAAGTTATCTAAGCCGGGACGAAACTATGAGGGTTCCAAGATATGAACTATGGAACTCCACAAAAAATTTGAACCTAGTTGCGTATTGTGTCAAAATTGAAGTTAATCAGTACAAAACCTCATGAACAAACCAACAGATTTTTTAAATATACCTATACTAGTGGTTGCCCGCGGCTACGCCCGCGTATATGTCGGTTATCGCGGTAAATAGTAGTCTATGTGTTATTCTGATGTATAAGCTATATTACTGTAAAGTTTCATCCAAATCCATTCAGTAGTTTTTACGACAAACAAACATATGGATGGCCATACTTACAAACTTTCGCGTTTATAATATTAGTATATAGAAGAATATAAGTGTATTTTGTTATTGGAATAATTTATCCAAGACGACTAGGGGATACACTACGTTGATATACACTAGGGGGTAGTATATCAACGTTTGTCATGTGGGAGAGCTACTTTTCAGCATGAATGGGCCGGCTCATCTGGAGTGATACCACAGCTTCACAGAAAACCAGTATGAAACAACACTTGCGGTGTGTTTCACCGAGTGAGTGAGCATACCGGAGGCCGATCCCAGCCCATGACAATGGGAATACTTTAAAAAATATTATATCCACAATGGGAACAATCCAAAACTGTCAAACAATTTGAATTAATGTCATAACTGTTGCCATTTCAAACTGTTATAGTTTACTAGCATCTCATCAGCATTGGAGGCATCTCTGCCCGCATGTATATTGGTTTTCCGCGCTGAAGAGTACCCTATGTCTTTCCTCAAGAAACAAAGTATCCCCATGACAAATTTTGCTTGAAATCGTTGCAGCAATTTAGACAAGAAAGCATAACAGGCAGATAGACAAAGTTACTTTTCAATTTATAATATCCATACTTATTTACAAATGCGAAAGTAACCGTCTGTCTGACTGTCACACTTCCACTGCCAAACCGATGCACCTATTTCAATGAAATTTGGCATTGAGATGCTTGGCTTATTGAGGAAGGGCATAGGCTACTCATTCGGACTTCCGGTTTAACAACTGTCAAGCGAGTGCATGTTTCTGTTAGTGTCGCTATTTTATTAAAATTTCTCACGAAAACACAAGCCCCAAACAAAAGTGCGACCCCGTGGTGTTCACAAAGTGTCGGATCGAAGTTCCAAGATACAGATTCTTAGAAACACATCGAACTACGAACAAAAACACGAAAATCCATCATCGCCAAGGTAGATACCACTATAACTACATATATACAAATTGCGCGTTGTCACTTAAAAAAAAAACCTATATCCTGTTTGTAAACTCCATTTCACGAAAGAAGTCCCGCGGACAATTGTGGAACTAATTTTGACAGACGGGGAGATTGGCCATGTTGTCGTTTGTCGATGTTATCAGGGTGCGTTTGTTATGGTAGATATTTTGTAAGTTTATTATTGGATTAGTGCGTTTTAAGGTTTATTTACGATGCCAAAGTTGTAAAAAGTGCAGGTCGAGAAATGATATTAAAAGTGAAGGAGTTCTGTAAAGCAGAACACAAGAATCACTGTGTTTTAATACCACTAAACAATGTTCGCAAGAGAGTCGTCGCCATGACAGGTAAATTTTGGGGCTGCCATATACAGATTTTTTTCCCGATTGATTTCTTACAGATTCGAATTAAGTTTTTTAATGCATGATTTTTATTGGAAAATTTAAAATGTAATTAACATAAAACTTTTTGTAAAGTTATATTCAACAGTAATGTAATTAAATACGAAAAAAATGATTCAAACTTGTTCATTTTATTGCAGGTGTGTCAGAGAAAACTGTAACGAGAGTACAAAAAAAGGCGCAACAGCGGCGAGTACTTCTAAAGTTATCGTCACCCCAGGGAAGACTCGCCCGCATACCAAAAAGTTCAACTTGGATGGATTTGATTTGTGCGCTAAACGGCAAAAAATGCACAGTTTTTATGTTGTGAGGAAGGAATTACCAACATTAAATCCGATCGAAAAAATGTGGAGCCTTGTAAAGAGACGGGTAGCGGATAAAAACGTGGGCCAAGATCCAAAAGAAATTGCACGCCTAACAGAAGAGGCTTTTGAGACTGTTAAAGCGGAAGATTGGGCAGCTCAATGTAAACATGTACAGCATTTGGAGGAAGAATATTTAAAAAATGATGGTCTTATGGGTGAAGAAATGGATCGATTTATTATATCCACGGCTAGTGATAGTGAAAAAGAAACTGATTCTGTTTCTATTCACTCTTCTGACAGTGATCATAGTATGACCGATAATAATTATTCAATAATACTTTGAATAAAACTTTTAAATGTTATTTTATTTTTCTAATTTAAAAGTGGTCGAACATCTCCATTTTATATTTTAGAAATTACAGGAAGATTTATTTTTCACTAATCTGATCTTAGCAGTATGGACATCAAATAGTCTACAATCAATCTATATTAAAAATACATTATATTAAAAACAATTTTTTTCTTATCTAAAAATTCGAGTTAGTAGTTAGTAGAAAAAGTAGTTAATAAAATGAAAGTAAATTCACGATAAATAATTTCCCCTGATTTCCCCATATTTAACCCTGGCAACATTATGTCGCGCGAATACAGCGCTGCGTCTGCGGGACTTCTTTCGTGAAATGGAGTTTATCAGTCATTCATCCGTCACTGTCAAATATACAAACATCAAAGAACCAACTTCACAACAGTGCTGAGGGTTGCCACTTTATAAAAAGAAAAAAGAAATAGTAGAAAATCTATACTTCTTAACAAAGGTGACGAAATGGAGAAACAAATAACTTTATTATTTGAAAAGCTCACCCAACAACTCAATCAACAAATGGAGCTTCAAACAAAAGAGCTAACACAAAAAATTACTGATAATATAACATCAAAGATAGAAGAAAAATTAGATCCGTTTATTAAAGAGAACAAAATATTAAAACAAGAAGTAGATACACTCAAATCGAAAATCCATATTCTAGAGCGAGAAGGGAGAAAGAAGAACCTTATAATTCATGGCATGCCAGAAACAGAAAAGGACAATAAACAACTTCTGGAAGATGTTTTGGAGACCCTAAACATAGTAAGTGGAAAAACAGACAAAGCCAAGTGGGATATATGGGAAATAAGTAAGGTCCAGAGATTAGGTAAAAAGATCGAAAACAATAACAGACCGGTTCTCATATCGGTTACACTCGAATGGAGGAAAATTGAGCTATTAAAGAACAAAAAACTATTACCAAAAAATGTGCACATTACAGAAGACTTCCCCAAAGAAGTTTTAGAACTCCGAAAGGACCTTAAGGCTAAACAAAAAGAAGAGCAAGAGAAAGGAAATACTGCCTTTATAAGGTATGACAAGCTAATAATAAAGAGTAACAAAAACACAGAAAAACGAAAAAGAACTTCTCCTTCACCTGATCAAGAAGAAAAACAGAGAAACGACAATATCATCAAAACGCCTAACTCCAAATTCAGCAAGATAAATGCATTCAACCTGTTAAACAAAACCAAAAGTAACAATTAGAATCCGGAGCCACAACAACAAAATATAAGAACTACAATAAAATAAAAACTACAACAAAATAAAAACTACAACAACAAAATACAAGAACTAAAATAAAATAAAAACTACAACGTCCCCAACCCGGCTGGTCCCCGTGGGGATTACGACCACTACCCTCCAATTCTGACTGAAGTGGAAAGATTTGGAGGAGGCCTATACCCGAAAAGGGACTATACAAGGAAAAAACGAAAACTAACTCATTAACATATTGATAAGAATATATACTATGGAAACTAACAAAAAAGTCAATAAGATATGTCAATATTATATGTATAGGTTTAAAGGGCTTAAATAAATAAATAAATAAATAGGCTACTCATTACTGCTATAAATGACAAACAAGCAGGATGGGCCGTGGCAAAAGCTAGTTAGTATGTATGTACTAAACATTGTTTGATAATAAAGTCTATTATATGTGCACTAATCCCCAAAACAATTATCAGATTTCAATGATACTTGTTTTCAATTAGAAATGAGTATTTATTGAAAATTATTATTTTCTTTGATACAACCCAATGAGGCTGCAGAAGCATCACTAGGCTGCCATAGTGAGGGTCACCATGCTGCATTGTCTGCATTTGCAATGAGTATGGTGACCTCCACTCTTAGATTCTGCTTATGCCTTCATCATCAGGTGCAGAGTAATTTTGGCAGGCCCATAAATAAAAAATAAAAAAAACAACCCAGAAAAGCAGAGAAGTAATATTAGACAAATGAAACTATGGGGTCTGGGGATCAAATAGCAACTTGGCTGGCTTCCTGTTACTGTTTCATCGTTTTAGTATCACTACCACAGATTAGACAAAACCAAGAGGAAACTTGTTTAATATTAAAACATTCTAAATTTCTAGTCAAGCATGCATGGATTACAAGTTTAAGTGATGTAAAACTAGGGTTGCCAACTTTTTTTGCCAGAAAAAAAGTATAAAATGGTTTCAATGGGAAAAAAAAAGTATTTGGAAGAAAAAAAAAGTATTTTTCAAATTTTTGTTTTTAATGCCATAAAAGCTCTATTTTTGCGTGTTTTGGCACATGCTAACATTTTTTTGCCATATTTAAATGTTTAAAAGCCTGTTTGACAATCAAAATTTAAATAAATAAACAATTGGTTCCTATTTCAAATTATTTACGCTCCATTTCTTTCTTCTCGCCATTTTAGATTCATCACTAAAAAAACTCTTTTAGTGAAAGATGAAGTGGCGGGAGAGATTAAATAAGAAATATTTTCTTACATTGGTAAGCTATCAGATCACTTTTAAGTAAATATTGCCATTTGTCAACCGTACTTTTCTTTTAACATAAGTGTACCGTTAAACATATAGTTAAATACCCATGATGAGTGTTTTGTTTTACGCATCACAGTAAAGTTTGGAAATAAAGTATTTTCTTATACTTCATTTGTATGCAAAAGTATAAAGTATAATTACCAAAAATAAAGTAGAATACGTTATTATAAAGTATGGTTGGCAACCCAATGTAAAACTGAATTTAACTGATGAAACTGACTGACCTTAGCTTTCCAAGGCTATGGTTTTATAAAACAGTAGGTTCATAAATGTGTAAGTGGAGTCAGTGGAGAATCTTCACACAGGTGTCATCCAATTATAATATCTTATTCATAATATTAACAGCGGAAAATGTCCTACCTTAACAGTTTCACAATATTCCGGATCATTCAACCAGTCTTTTGTGGCAGGATTGTCCCGAAGCTTTTGAAACAGTTGTTCTGTCTTCAGCTTAAGTTCAGCAGCTTGTTTTTTAACCTCTTCCAGACCCGCAGCCAACTGTGCATTACCTGGTTCAAGTTCTAGACCCTTCTCGTAAGCTGCTATAGCCTCGTCAAACTTTCCCAGAAAAGCAAGTGCCGAGCCTTTCCGAGAATAGCCTTTACTCCACGTAGGGGCTAATTCGACAGTTTTGTTGGCATCTATTAACGCTAAAGGGTAGTTTTCTGCCTTCGCATAAGCAGCAGAGCGGTTGCTATACAGAACGTGGTTGTTAGGGTCCAAGTTTATGGCTTCCGTATAATGTGAAATAGCAGTCTCGTACTGCCCTACGGATAACGCCGCATTTCCTTTTTCTTTTAACTGATTCACCTAATAGAGACACCAAACATCCAATTAGGATACTTTATTCAAAAAAATATATTCACAAAGCATCGGTATAACCTCTTACCTGCTCCATGATTATTCTCTTTTAACAACTAACAAAGTTAACAACACACTTAGGATAAAATAACTGAATGACAATTTTTAAACGTAGGTCCTTCACAACTTTTTCGCTAATTTGTTCTCGCTTGTAGAGCTCAATATTAACAGCACTAAATGAAGAAGTCAACTCACGCGAATTGGAAATGACACTTCAAATTCGAGAAAATTCTCAACAAAATGCGACATCGACAGCGTTCCAGAAACTAAGTTTTTGAACACAGCTCTATTTTGCAGTTATGTTTAGGGTTATGTATGAATGAACTACGATGAACTTTTTATATCTCGCTTGTGTTTGAGAGATACAGCTATACTTATCTCAGTCTAGCAAAATTTTGCAATACTACAACATGAGCATACATGAGCATGACTCAATCCAATCAAACATGAAACAAGTAATGGTGCGTTTACACGATTGCCACGCCTCGACAACGCTCCACGTACACAAGCGTGTAAACGGACTGTTTGGCTTGGGCCCAAGTTGCGTGATGTTGTGACAGCTTGTTGCCGACCCGAGTCGGTGTCGGTTTTTGAACACAAATTATGCTATGTTTACTGGTCTTTACACGCCTGCGAGGACTTGGCAGTTGCTCACAAGCTACAATCCTTTACAAACGCTCGTGCTACGTTTACACACTTGTGAGGACTTGGTAGTCGCTCACAAACTACAATCCTTCGCAAACGCTTCAATGCACTCACACCTTGGCAGTGCTGCCAACTAAGTGAATTTTCCACTAAAACTGGTGGTTCGAATCCTTCAATCAGTGGCAAAATCAATATTTTTGTGGCAATATCTTTAGTGGCTGGTGGATTTTTCTAGCGGTTTTTTAAAATTTAATTTTCATAATCACTCAGCCAATAAGCATCTTCCATTAAATTCAATTGTATATATATACCTATATCTTTATTGTGGATACACAATGTGGTGCGTGGAGACACATTAGGTAGGTACATAATTAGAATGATTCGTATACTTTTCGTGCACATTGCGATCAGCATGTCCTGCAGGGCATACAATAATTTCATTTCTCTGAAGTTAAATTACAATAAAATTATTATCGAATGTCATAATTGTCATATCTTTACACATGCTACCAGTTAATAACAAAAAGTTTTTTTTTTTAAATATCTAGTTATAGTTACTTCTTTTATTATTTAATTTTGTAAGAGGATGAAGAATGAACATTTTCGGATGGAAGTATTGTATTTCAAAGACGCTTATATAGAATCGAGGTTTAAGGAATTAGCAACTTTTACGATTACTCACCTAATACTGCCTCATTATAATGCCGACTGGGTGAACCAATTTTGGTGATATTTTTTTATTTGAAAGATTATGCTTTCCGTGTGATACCATTTCAATTTGGTCCAGTTCTTAAAGTATGTATTGTTTTCGTTAAAACATTTTTGGTCAACATTTTTTAGTTCTAAATCAATCGATTCAGAGAATCGAAAATTCGCCCTAGAACATCAAATTTCGATTTTTCAGTATTTAAAATATGGAAGGTTACTTTTTACACAAAAAGGTTCCTTTTTCACATAATTCAAGTAACTTCTGACAAAACCCAGCAACACTGCACTCAGCGGCACTAACCTTGCGCCAACGTGTAAACACGTCGCAAGCTTTGATCTGTTTTCAAAAACTGACACCGACTCGGGTCGGCAAGTTCGGCAACACGCTATCACAACCTCGCGTAACCCAAGCTAAACAGCCCGTTTAAATGCTTGTGTATGTGGAGGGTTGTCGAGGCGTGCCACGCGTGTAAACGCACCATTAAAAGAAGCATGCGCTCGATGCTTGCGACTGCCAAGTCCTCGCAGGCGTGTAAACATAGCACCAGCGTTTGTGAAGGATTGTAGTTTGTGAGCGACTGCCAAGTCCTCGCAGGCGTGTAAACATAGCATCAAATATGTACCACTTGAAAATGATTCTATTTGAACAATATGCATAATTTTTAGAAGTAGGCACAGTGGCACACTCAAGTAGGTGTTACTTTACTTTCAAGTAGTTTCAAAAACATTTAAAAATTATGGAAGACTGTTAAAGATGTATCTTTTTATGTAAGAGAATATTAAAATAGAAATTGCAATTGATCACCCCTTTTTCTTGCTAAGAAGAGAAGCTAAAGAAGCTTAAAAATAATATCATTGTCCAAAATTTCGGTTTGAAAAATGTCGAGTTCTTGGCTTTTGCTTCTCTCTAGAATTCGAGGAGGACCCGAAATCATTTAATTTGGTCCACTCTAGAGTAGTGCGCACATGCCCGAGTTGTGTATAGAGGTCCTTCGTGTAGACACTTCTTGTAACTTCGAATCCTTTGACTCGGGTGCAAAAACCGACAACAAATGGAAGTATCTGGAGGCGACACGAGGTTGTACGAAGTAAGACGAAGTGCCTCGCCACACTATCGTATTCGCCTAACCTCGTTCAATTTGGCGAGTAGTGTGGAGGCTATGGAAGACAGGCAAGGTTCATTACACATCATATCAGTTCACATCACGTTCCATATATCCAAAATATTTTGAAACGTGACTTATTCCCATAAAAATTCTATTACAATTTCTACATAATAATTCTAACTGTAGGGACATAATTTACCCTTGAACAATACTTTTTAAATACTACCAGCCATGTTAACAATGTTTTTACTTTTGCCTATTGGTAACCCCACTGATTTAATAGTGTAGGTACTGTAGTAGTCTGTATTGTAGTTTTAGTTTTTATCTGTGCAGGCAAAATGTCTCCTGAGCTGTCCTATGTCTTTTGATTGACTAGTGTTTTATTTAATTTCCTTCAGTTTTCCTGCCTACTGCAATTAGGTACTGACCTTTTAACGGAGTAATGATAAGTTTATAACTGTTTTCATAAACTTTGTCTTTTTATAAACCGTCGCCTGTCACGTTATTTCGCGTAGATCATAATTGCTTCCTAAACGTCGTGGGGAATACCAAGAGGTGGTGATCGATGGCGGTTTGAGTGGTGTTTTGTAGTGATTATTGGCGGGAGGTGCGCGCTCCCGTTATCGGTGACTCATATACTGTACGAGTGTGCTCGTAACCATGGACACTGACGATGGCGAATCGTCCAGCAGTGGACCTATGTCCAGCTTGAACAGCTTGTTCTCGTTTACGAGCCCTGCCGTCAAGAAACTTTTAGGCTGGAAACAGGTGAGGTTTAATCGTTGTTGTTTTCGACTATATTCGTTTACTTTCCTTGTTTCAATACTCAAATAATAACAGTACAATGAACTCTATTCTCAAGATTTAGGATCTAATTATTTCTGGAGCCTTTTGATGCTATTTAAGCCAGTAATAAACATGTAATTTTTTTTATCTTTGGATTACTAATTATATCTGTATATCTAAGTATATAGTACTCATGCTGGTTGTTAGGAGTACCGCTCCTGAAACCACAGTACCTACATATCAAGGGAAATATCATGAATTGATTGTAATTTTTATAGCTGCAAACCTTATTAAATAGCTATGAGTTAAAATTTCAATACAATACAAACTCAGAGCTTTCTACAGTAAAGCTTGACATGACAAGTCCTTGTGTCCTTAGGCATTCTTGTTTGTTTTTCATCATATATCGAAAGAGTTAACTAGTCTCAAAACTGATTATGAGAGTCATGATATAAAAAACAACTTCGATATAGGTATATGAGTGAAGAAATTTTGCAGGTAATCAACTACAAACACTATTTTAAACTGTCTGACTGGTGTGGTATTGTAGACAATAACCTTATTCATAAGGAGATAGCTATATCCAACAGTAGACATATTCTGGTTGTTAATGATGATCTGTAATTGGTATAATGAAATGATTTTGATTGTTGGCAAAATTGAATCTTAAAATCAAAATTGTTTTTTAAGCCAATCAATTTAAAATGTAAATCTAATTACCAATGGACATGATTGCTCTGTGTATCAAGTTCTTGTGTTTATCGTGTTGTGTTAATTGAAATCCATACTTCCATACTAATTATTTAAATTCGAGAGTTACTCTGTCTGTAAGCTTTCATGGCTAAACCACTGCACTGATTTCAATGAAATTTGACATAGAGATATTTTGATCCTTTCCCAAGGACCGTTTACCGTGATAACCAACATATACGCAGATGGAAATGCAGGCAAAAACTAGTCATTCTGAATACAAAGTCGTGCTTTTGAAACAAATAATATATATGCTTAAAAGTTTTTGTAAATACAAGCAAGCATTCAGTTGTATTTTCATTATAAAATAGGCTATTTGACAATATTGAAAATAAACTATGAATTGTGGTCATCCTATCAGATAATAGTCTAAAAAGACATATTTCACTATGAATTAAACAAAATAATGTGATTTTTTCGCAGATTGCACGAAATAAATTGTAACAATTTTTTGAAATATTTTCTGCGACATGAACGCCTTGTGATTTGTTGCAACTCTGGTGACGTCACACGCTAGTAAACGAAAGATTCCTCGACTGAGTAATGTTCGCGTTTTGTGAATTTGTTTACTAGCATGTGACGTCACACGTGTCATGTGACCAGCGCCATTAAAGATATGTCGTTTTTTGACGCGGTTGTCAAACTTGAAGTTTATCTTAAATTTTAATTCATAATACAGTAGAAATTCCGCAAAATATTAACGCAGTGTGCTTATTACGTAATAAAGAATAATTGAAAACAATTTCCAAAAATCAGTCAAATAGCCTATTATGATAGGTGCACAATAGTACATAAAATGTGTGTGTATGGAAGGATAAATTGTTCTATGAGTTCTGGTGAAGGTATGGCAATCATCAATCAACTTCGTACCGCCATATTTACATATCTGTCACAGCTTCCCATAGGCAGTGTACAGTCGCAGACAAAAAACCCTTTTCCTGTTGACAGTTGACCTTGCACCTACCGACTATTACTTTTTCCAAAATTTAGACAACTTTTTAGTGGGTAAAAAATTCAATTCCCGAGAGGCAATACAAAATGCCTTTGAAGAGTTTGTTGCCTCCCGTCCAGCTGATTTTTACAAGAAGGGCATCAATAAACTGCCAATGCGTTGGCAAAGATGCGTCAATTGCATGGGTGATTACTTCGAATAACAGAAATAAAAAAGTTTGAAAAAATAAGTATTTTCACTTATTGCGTACAAAACGGCAATTTCATAGGTAAAGACCTATTATTTAAATTAGAGCAAAAAGAAAGTATCATCATCATCAGCCCATCAGAGTGCTGAACTTTCTATATAGATGGAAAGAAATGACTGCACTGTTGGCCTAGTGGTTTAAGTGGTTGCAACGCTGCATTCTACTGCGCCAAGTGTTGTGGGTTTTCTTCTTCTTGGCTAATCTTAGACAAAGTATTAGCCAATGACACATGAGAATTTAGGCATTAACAATCGTAGGACGAAGAACGCTTGCAACTTGGCTAGGGGGGCTGATTACAGTCCATACAACCAGGTCAATACATAAGACAATTTAACAGAAAAGGTGATTACTTTATGTTAGATTTCGAACGTCATTATAATGGCAACATTTTTGTTGGTCACTATTTTTTCTAGTTTTGACGTTTGAGGTGAATCGTGATAGAACTCTCGTGAACAAGTCGAGTAATGGCGGGCGGTAATTTAATTTGATAGTGATACTCGCATAGCTTCCGCGTGAGATTGATTGCACCGTGGGTTTTGTTAGGCTAACATACTTGTAGGCTCGCTGTATGCCAGCGTGAGACGATTACTGGAAAAGACGCGCGTTGTGAATGGTAGACGAGTATTGTTTGAAAACCGTATTTCATATTATTTTATATAACCGTATTTGATATTAAGCTAATTGTATTGTCCATCGACCCGGTCTTTAGTGATAAATCGTTTGTGTGAGGTCTGGTTGGACTCGCGAGTTTGTAGGCGCGTTCCGCGATAGCTGAAGCCAGTTTATTGTAATTCGAATACCTTGGAAGTTGTACAGCACTTTAGGAGTTCATGATTGTGTGGACGTATCAAGACAAAGCAGTGGGGTACCCCGTCAACGGCGCCGAGAACACGGAAGCCACACAACTTCAGTAAGTGCTTAATGATTTTAGTTTAGATTAAGAACACGGTGACACAGCCGTGGTTCAGCCTTCTTGCTAGTGGGCAAGTGTAGCGAGTGAATGTTTTACTATGGGTCCTAAGACATCTCAAATGTCGCTCCACTAGTGAGAGGACTGAACACTTTATCTCTTTGAACGTTGGAATATAGGAGTAAAAACGGACATAAAAATGCACAGGGACAAAGCCTGTTTAGAGCCTCATTAAAAGATTATTACTTAGTTCACAAACTTGTGCTATAAATAACATTTATGGCGAAGTGGATACTTTTGAAGAACAGTTACGGAATGTTTTTATAAACCTTTTTATATCCAACATAAGATTATGGATATTTTTAACCGATTTAAAAAAAAGGAGGAGGTTCTCAATGCGACTGTTATTTTTTATTTTTTTTATGTTTGTTACCTCATAACCATTCGACTGGGTGAACCGATTTTGATGATTCTTTTTTTTATTTGAAAGCTGGTGCTTCCCATGTGGTCCCATTTCAATTTGGCCTAGTTCTGACATGTAATCCATGAAAAAACCATATAAGTCTACAATTTTAGTAAGTCTTTAAGTATGTGTGCGACAAATTGATGAATAACTCAATATCACGCCAACCAGTTTCGATGCCTCTTTTTTTATTTGAAAGTTGGTGCTTCCCGTGTGGGCCGATTTCAATTTGGTCGTCCTTGAAGTCGGTTTTTTTTTTAAATTTTGTATTATTAAATCAAGAAATGTTGGCTCTCAGTATCTTTTTTGTATGTAACTCAGTAATCTGTCGCTTTCTATTTATTTTTTCTATCTTTTTTTTATTTTAAAAAGACAACTCCCGAATTAAAGAATATATGTACATCCTGTGTCTCATGAAACAGACACAAAAACACCCAGACTCAGAACAACAATTTGTGGATAACACAAAATGCTGTTCCACAAGTGGTTTGAATTACAACACAGGACAGTAGGCATCTTTGGGGCAACCGCTTAAAAAACTACCCCATCTGTGCAGGATTCAACTTCGTTCATTAATATGGTAAGCTTTGATGCCATATTTATAAAAGAAATCTAATCAATATGGCAATACAGGTTTTTTGCAGCACATGTTTTTTAGAAATATTCCAAGAAATGTTTGGCTTTTTTGACTCCATATCCTGTTCAAGATAAAAATGTATTTTTAAACATAATATAATGTATTATGTGGTACTAAGTTATAAATATTAGTATTTATGACTCATAACCTACACTCAGATAGTTCTAAGAATATATGATTCATGACTGTTGTTTACTATTGAAAATATTGGTTTCTTTCAATACTTTATATAATACTAACTGTGCTCTGCGGTGTTGGCCGCATCTGTTATGTACTTTGTCTTCCTGAAGAGTTAATTTTTGGGATAAAAAGTATAATTCTATGTGCTATATCCATCTCTGTGCCAAATTGCGTGACAGAGTTACAAGCATGCTCATAAACTTTAACCTGTATAGTACTAGTAGTTTTTGCCTGCGGTTCCGCTCGTGTCAGATATTGCGATAAAAAGTAGTCCATGTGTCATTCTGATGTATGATATATTAAAGGCCCGTATTCACTTTGTATAGTGCGAGTGCAGGTGTGAGGCGCAGGCGATCAACGATTGGTAGAAAATACGTACTTTCCACCAATCACCCGCACTAAGCACCTGCACTCGCACTATGCAAAGTGAATACAGGCCTTAATGTAAAGTTTCAATTAATCGACTAGCTATCGCACGCGGCTCCGCCCGCGTGAATGTCGGTGATCGGTATAAGGAATAGTATTATATTCATCCTCTAAAATCAAAGTAGACTGAGTTTAGTTAGAGTCAAGTCAGTCAGTCGTGCAAACTGATTAGGTGATGTGATGATGACTGATTTGGTGGAAAATACACCAACCAATCAGAAGTTTGCGTGAGAGAGACTCTAACTAAACTCAGTCTATCTCTACTCCGATCACGCTTTCCGCTCGTTCAGCACTCCCTCCATGTATAATTATGCTCTGAGATCTCTGTACAAAGTTTTCGATAGGTAGATTTTTCAGCGTGACCGAGAACAAATAATCCATCCCTCCAACTGTTATACTTAATTGAATTCTAGAATGTCTATGGGTGATGGCAGTAGTCACTTAGCATCAAGTGTTCTGTATACTCATTTGCCCCTACAAGATTAAAGAAACAATTATAAACTCTCATGCAAAATTGTACAAAAAATATGCAAAGATCGTTATAAATCATTTCCACTATAATATGCTGTTCGTAACTACTCCAACAGTTTCCAGAAATGTACGCATTATAGAACAGGTTCGCTTCCACACGCCTAGACCTCATGCGTGATTGGAATCTATGATGACTATGATTAATGGTGTCTCACACGACTATTTTCCTACCTTAATTACTGCATGTATAAATTCTCGAACTGTACTTGCACTCGTCGTGTGCAATTACTGTACAAAGGATCGATCCACACAAAGGAATTATCGCGTTTCTAACTTTTTGAATTAGAGAGGGGGGGGCAATTAGAGTAGAAGCCTATGGTAACTCGTTTTAAATTGGTGAGAAGCAACAAAAAATTGCTGAACGTAGCTTTTCTGAAAAAAAGTAAATTCTTGAATGGCGACCGCGTACCAGAAAACGCAGCGTTGGTAGGCCCTCACCAAGGTGGTTTTTTGATGCGGGCAACACAGGAGGGGGAGGCTTATGTCCAGCCGTGAACTTTTTTGTCTGAGACGATGATGATGATAGGTCTTCTGTAGGGCTGTGGTATCACTCCAGTCGAGGAAGTCCATATGTACAAAGCATAGCTTTCATATAGTTACCTGTTTGTATCTGTGTAGTAAGTGGTAATGAATTAAAACTGTCACAGAGCAGACTGAAGGAAGAAACTGTCCATGACAATAGCACTCCAAAGCTAGGGAAAACTCTGCATTTGTTTGCAGCATCATAGTTTCGATACAGGTGGACCAATACTGGTTTAAATTTCTCTTTTCTGATCGAGTAAACGTCTACTCGATTCTTTTCTTTCCTTTACCTGTTTAGAGGAGCTGATCCCTGGTGATTTTGGATATCAACGTGTTTAAAGCGACCATGATACCGTACTTTTAATTGATTGATTAATTTCCCTCCTGCTATTATGATGAGAATAAATTTCTAAGAGCTGTTTCTTACTTGATTTTCAGGGTGACGAAGAAGAAAAATGGGCAGAAAAGGCCGTGGACAGCTTAGTGAAGAAGCTAAAGAAGCGGAAAGGCGCTATCGAAGAACTAGAACGGGCGTTGTCGTGTCCTGGCACACCGTCCAAATGTGTTACTATACCAAGATCACTTGATGGAAGATTGCAGGTCAGTACAATGTTAAATCCATGTGGTGACAGATAGTCACCACCCCTTATCATCCCGTAAGAGCCAACTAAGGGAGCAGTCTACGCAAGACCACAGCACTGTTAAGAGAAGGAAAACTGGAAACTGTATACCGATCTGTCTGGCAGTGTGGTATATGCAGTAGGCTAAAACCTCCTTTCTAAAGAAAACTAAGTCCAAAAATGGACTATTAAAGTCTATTCATAAAGTACAAGTAACAAGTTTTTATACAGTTAGGCTGAAGCCCAATGCTGGAACGTTACTGTCGTAAACGTAACATCAAGACTGCACCTTGGCCTAGTGGTTTAACGGTCACTACGCCGTTTCCTACTTCGCCAAGTGTCGTGGGTTCAAATCCCACGTAGGACAACATTTTGTGTGATCCACAGATTGTTTTTCTGAATCTCGGTGTTCTTTGTGTCCGTTTCATGTATGTTTGTAAAGTCCCCCGCGACACAGGATTTATTCCTAATGCGGGAGTTGTCTTAAAAAAAAATACGTAACTTAAAAGTAACGTAACGTAAAGTTTTGCTTTGCTGGAATTGATAGGACAGTATTCAAATTTTTGCGAGGCGAATTTGTATGTAAGCATTATTCTTCGATCTGTGCTAGCTCTTTACGTAATAAAAAATTGGGGTACCTATTTATAATTCAGTTTTATCGTCTACTATTTCCGCCTAAAAAAGTGATGATATATTTACACAAATTTTAGCAGTAGTTTTCTTAGTACGTTTAATTTTTGTTATGTAAGTGCAGACTTTCTACATTTTGATACTAAAGAAGCGCTGATGCAGTTTTTGCGTATTTTTTATTATTTATATTATTTGAGATAAATTTCTTAACTTTCAGGTATCTCATCGCAAAGGCCTTCCTCACGTCATTTACTGTCGAGTATGGCGTTGGCCTGACCTTCAAAGTCACCACGAGCTGAAACCCTTGGAGATCTGTCAGTATCCTTTCAGCGCAAAGCAAAAGGAAGTGTGTATCAATCCTTACCATTATAAACGTGTTGAGAGCCCTGTACTACCACCAGTGCTAGTGCCTAGACATTCGGAATTCGCTCCAGGACATTCTCTGCTACCATTCCAAAGGACTGCAGAACCTTCCATGCCCCATAATGTGTCCTATTCTGGATCAGGGTTCCCTCCTTCGGCTAGCTCTGAATTGCCCGATACGCCACCACCAGCATATTCTCCACCCTCTGATGATACGGAACCTCCGGGAGAAGTGGCACCTGTCTCGTATCAGGAACCCTTGTATTGGGCTTCCGTGGCTTATTATGAATTGAACTGCCGTGTAGGGGAGGTATTCCACTGTAATTCTCATTCTGTAGTGGTCGATGGCTTTACAGATCCATCTAATAATAGCGACAGGTTCTGCTTGGGACAGCTCAGTAACGTGAACAGAAATTCCACCATTGAGAACACCAGGCGTCATATAGGGAAAGGTGTACATTTGTACTATGTTGGAGGGGAGGTGTACGCTGAATGCTTGTCTGATGCTGCGATATTTGTGCAGAGTCGCAATTGTAACCACCACCATGGATTCCATCCCTCTACCGTGTGTAAGATTCCACCTGGTTGCTCTTTAAAGATCTTCAATAATCGGGAGTTTGCACAGCTGCTGTCACAGAGCGTGAACCATGGTTTCGAAGCAGTTTATGAGCTGACGAAGATGTGTACAATTCGTATGTCGTTCGTCAAGGGTTGGGGCGCAGAGTACCATCGACAGGATGTGACGTCGACGCCGTGCTGGATCGAAATCCACCTTCACGGTCCACTCCAGTGGCTTGATAAAGTCCTCACGCAGATGGGGTCTCCTCATAATGCTATTTCCTCGGTGTCTTAGCTACGTCTCAAGCAAACGAAGAACCCCACCGTTCTATGTTTTTTTTTGGTATTAAACTTCATTGTCAAAATCTTTTAAATCGTTGCATTTTCTATTTTATATGACAGAATATTGTTTTTATTTCATGTTTTGTGTTGTGACGCCCCAATTGGCATTATACAATTATGCAGCTCAAACCATGTGTCCAATTTATTGAAATGTAATTTAGACGTAATTTTATAAAGACATTAAGGTTTAAAATATACACACTCGTCAATATACGTTAATGACAAGGTAATGAGATATTATTGGTGTAAATATGCTTTTTTTGTAATGTCTAGCACAAACGTGTTCGCCGCCATAAATTTTGTTTGATATTGATATTATGTAATAATAATGCATATTAAATAATTTTAGTATATAAGACATTTTATATAGTAAGTTTATGGTTTAGTTTGATGCAATTTTTATTTAACATTTAAGTGTATGATTCTTTTATTTTGGTTTTGTGGCTCATTTGTATATGTCGAATGTCAGCTGTTTATACATATATATCGTTATTGTGTTGTGTGTGTGCAACACTAGCTACACTATTGAATTTGACATAGGATAGTGATGGATATGTGTTCTATACATATATTTGTATTTAAATCAACCAAATTATTTTTTTTTGATAGTGCAGCTCTGCCAGTCATGTGGTAGTTGAATTTTTTTCTTATTATTTGCCAATATTTAGCTGCATCTGAAATATGGCAAATAACGAATAAAATCTAATTTATGAATGTTTATGTTTTTTTTGACTGACACATGACGAAATCAGGGCAGTGTTGCAAGTATCAAAATATATTGTTAATTTGGTAATTTTATTTATATGAATGTGCCATCAAAGTTTAAGGAGTTTATTTTGTCATGTAAATTATAAAATCAGAATGTCACAATTCTTTTGTTTTTTAATGGTAGAATTTATTTTAATATTGTATAAAAAAATATTTTAAACACTATTTGGGCCCATAAATTTGATGCGAAAATGAATGCAGATAAAATATAGTTTAAGAGTAACAGTTTCTAAAAAAAAAAACCAAATCAGGGGACATTTTACAGAGTAAAGATGTGATTGATCTCAAAATATTAATAAGAAAATATTTAGTTCCTCAAAAAGAACGTTTGTCTAATGTCCCAGCCTTAGTAGTGCAATTAATTAAACTTATTATATTATTTAAATCAAATATTGCATCGACTAATAACTCTTTAAAACTAGACCTGTACAAACTTACAATCACGCTAAATTCTCTAAGGGTAGGCAAAGACACGTTACAATGTCTGTTTCAATTTTATATTTACCCTTTCAATGATGATTTGTTTCTTTCAAACTATTTTTATATAGGAAAGAAAGATGAGACTGCAAGTTAAAAAAAATATAATTTAATCTTATTGTATATCACTATACCTCCAAGATATTAATAGAAAGTGGCAGTAATTACTTTCCATCAGGTCAATTCATTTGCCCTGTATATTATAAAAATAAATTTTATCTTCGAAAGGGTTACTAAAAGAGCCCCCATTCTTCACTTGAAAAGTGCTAGGTACACAATCACACTGGTTTATGGTATGATTAAAAAATAAGCAAATAAAAAAAACAAAAAATACCATAAACATTTTTTTTGTCATATTCAAAATGTGTGTGAATTCAACAATACTAAAACTATATTTTTCTAAACGTGATAAAAGTCATTAACATTGTGCCATACATAAAGTATCGCAAACATTAATTCTAGTGACATATTAAACAAAACGACTATAAATATAGTACCCGCATATTTAATACCATAAGTGCCAGTTTCACTACTTCCTGATAAAGTTCCAGATAGTTATCTCCCATATAACACTATTAAACAGATAAATATATGTATGTGTGACCTAAAACTGTATACAAGACTTGTAAAACCGACACTTGTAATTATCTGACAGAAAAGTTCACATTAGTCTATCAGGGAGTATCAGCTAATGGTGAAACTGCCTTAGTAATATAGAGCCATACAATACAAACTATACTTGTATAAGCAAAGATCTCAATTCTTCATCACTTTCTTGTCAAAGAAAGTATAAATACTAATAAACTTAAAAAAAACCTAATAGGATTATACTATACAAAGAAATAATCGATATATCCGATTATCGATTGTACGCTATTCACACTGGTATCGATTACCTACGTATTTGTTAACGGTATGGCCTGCTAATTGTGCCTAAATATATAACCGTCCAAATGAACAACTGAAATTAAGAATAGAATTAATAAAAAGTCAAATCTTCGCATATAATAACCAATTTGCAGTACATAGCTGCTGTATATAGGCTTCAACCAAAGCGCACCAAAAGTTATCCCTCCTAAATCTACCCGCCATATTTTAAAAAAAAGAACTGTCAGTAATGAGTAAAAACAAGATAAGTCAACTAAAACCAAAGAAGCGGGAAACAGGAAATAAAATCGTAAAAAAACAATGGAATAATCAATTCTTTAATGAGTGACAATGAGAATAATAAAAACATGAATTATGAATAAGTCGAATCGAGAGAGTTCTTCTGAAAGGCGACATGTCGTCCCTAAAGTCTTCTGCTGCCCCCAATAGCAGGGAGGCTCTATCCTGTGGGTTCCAAAACCTAATTTTTCTTCCAGAAAAAAGATAATAGTATTATGATAAAATAATTAAACGGCAAATGCACAGAAGTGCGAGCCAAGTGCCCAAGTTCTCCTGCCTAACTGGGAGAAAAAAATTAAACCCAATTATAAAAATATGTTAATAGAAGTTTAACCGAATTTAACCTAATTACATTTGTCGTTCTATTCATAATTTCAGCTGTTCTCATTATACAGTATACACACAAATAAATATGTATACAATTCATGATTATACAGTGTTGATATGTATAGACAATGTATATGCTTGTTACAAAACATTAGGGTTGGGATAAAATCACCGTTGGCTGTGATAAATCATGTGATTTTTTCGTTGTTTGTGGTAGCTCTTTAATAACGCGCTATTGCCGTTAAATTGTATCTACATAGGTATGCATGCATGGTATAAAAAATAGAATATTTACTGTTGAACAGGCAAAATTAGAAGTATTTGTAGTGTGAATGTTATTGACAGAGTCAGGAATAAAGAGATAACGGAACGTTGTGAATTGAAAGAAGATTTAATGATAAATATTGAAAAGGGCATGATTCGATGGTTTGACCAATTTTGAAGTGACGAGCATACATTATATGCTGCGATTGATGAATGTGGACGAAAAAAGGTGTGTCAAGACCATAATAAGTGGAGATGAATGGTAGAGACCAAGACTGTAGCCGCATAGGCAGAGGCCAATGCGGCAACAGGCGTGTTCTTAGGCAAAATAAGGTATTTTCGCATCGTCTGAAAACAGCATATTGTTAACGACGCGTGAGTAAATAGTAACCGTAACAAATTTACAAAAAATCACATGATTAATCACAGTTTAATGCTGCTATATTCCATTCCTACAAAAGATACACGCAGTTAAATGTATATTATATACTCTCATATATTATAGTGCCTTTTATACCATGAACTTAATAATTGCCTTATGGTTTTTTATTATTTTTAACATAGTATTCATGTAGATACATATTTGAATATGTAACTTTGCATTTTTGGTTTTAATTTTTATATTTGACCATAATTATAATAGTGCCTAATTGTATTTTAGTAAAAATACCGTATGTATGCCTTATTTTTTCGAATTCATATTAATGTTTAAAGTTGTGTTAAAAGTAATAAATGTCTCCTTATATAAATGTTTTCTTTTTATTTATTTATTTTTATATTGCGGTATTGTAGAAATTAGATTCTTATTATTTTTGCTTGATTTCGATTAGATTTCTATTATTTTTTAGCTCCTCTCTAGTTCAAAACTTCAGAAAGAAACTATTTTTAACCGACTTCAAAAAAGGAGGTGGTTATCAATTCGGCTGTTTTTTTTTTATGTTTGTTACCTCATAATATTCGACCCGGTGAACCGATTTTGATGGTTCTTTTTTTTTATTTGAAAGCTGGTGCTTCCCGTGTGGTCCCATTTCAATTTGGTCCAGATTAAAGTCGTTTTTTTAGTTAAAATGTGTGAATGAAATAGCTTTATTTCAGAAAAACTAAAAAAAATAACTTTAAAACTAGATGGCGGCGAATCCTCTACCGGGATTAGTTAGAAAATCGAGATTTATACTTCCAACACCCCCACCCCCCGACGTTTAAAAAACATCGACGATAGATGTTTTTCAAATAGTACATCAATATTGAAAATACTATTAACATTGTGGGATATTGCCGTTATTGGTAGGCTAGGTACCTACTTCTAGGTACTTACTGGCAAGCAAGAATATTGATGAAATATCAAAAAACTTTATAAAATGTATTTTTTTCCAAATAAAGAAAAATAAACCTTTTTTCAGGTCATTTTCCAAGATGTTTTGTGTATAGCCTAACATATATATGTCTTAGTCTTAATGCTTAGGTACATTTTATTTTTAAGAAAAACCTTTAATCTATAAACGAAATAAAAACAATCTTTGAGCTTTCAGCTGATTTAAACGACTTTGGAAATTGAAAAAGTAATAATATGAAAATCTCTAGTATCCAATATATTTATTGAACTGTCACGATCTGAAAAGGTATACACACAATTAAGTATAATAATAAAGCTTTATTTATTCCTTACACACAGTTTACATTAATTCTAAACATTATTTGTAGTGTTAGTAATATACCTACTTATTCTAGCTTGTTAGTTTAAGTTATTAACTGCGTTAACGCGTTTTGTTGTAAGGACTGCTCTGGCGGTAAAAGCCTCCTCCCTTTACTTCCATTTCGCTCTGTCTCTTGCCAGTCTGCTCCAGGTATTTCCCACCGTGTCAACTATGTCATCACTCCATCTTTTGAATGGTCTTCCTTTCTGTCTTTTCAAAAGGGTACCAATTAGTGACAATTCTGGACCATTTTATTTCTGGCGATCTTTGGACATGCCCTGCCCATTTCCATTTTTGGGTCATTATGATTTTTGCCATGTCATTTACCTTGGTAATGTTCCTGATGTCTTCATTTCTTACTTTGTCGCTTAGCTTAAGGCCCAGGAGACTCCTTTCCATGCTATTTTGGCACACTTTGACCTTATGAGTCCGTTTTGTAGACAAAAGCCACGTTTGGGAAGCGTAAGTGAGACAGGGTACTAAACATGTCTGCATAGCTTTAGATTTCAGTGTAACTGGTAGATTACTCTTGAATACCTTCTTCATTGCCCAATACTTGTTCCAGTTTATTTTGATTCTTGACTTCACTACATAGTATAAAACAAAGTCGCTTTTTCTGTCCCTATGTCCCTTTGTTTGCTTAAATCTTTAAAACTACGCAACGGATTTTGATGCGGGTTTCTTTAATAGATAGAGTGATTCAAGAGGAAGGTTTTTATGTATAATAAATGCATAATATAGTATGGTAACACTGTTAATTTTCGAGGTTTCTAATGTGATGTAGCAAATAAACACATTTTTTTGCGCTTACATTGCAAACGCTGGTTGCACCCTACGAGATAGATCAAAATAATGTACTACAGTATTGTACACCTTAAAAAGTACTACAAAAAAGTCCGCGACGGTATATGTCTATCTCTTAGGGATAACCCACAACAACCATTTTTTTTCCTTTCTTTTTACGAGAAATAATGGCTTATTTACGAAGTGATTTTAAGCAATACAGAATGAATCCTTATACAACTAAGTAAATTAAATACATTGTGCATTTAATATAGATCAAAATGGCTCTTTACAGTATCTAATTTAAATGAATATATTCGAAGATATTACAGATTTAAAATGCACGAATCGTGTCGTCGGCGGAGGCATCTGAAATTCACCCGGGCGAAGCCGGGGCGGGTCGCTAGTTAAATATAAATTGGAGTATAAAGAAATAAATATTCAATACAATAACAAATTAAGTTCGAAATTCCATCACCAGGCGACTCAACGTAGGTTTTTACACCCATCCTTTTCCTTTTAATCCTTGATGGTACCTATATCTCCCTTCTTTATCTATATGTATTTTTATAATTTTATAATTAAAAATTTTACATTTGACACAACTTTCATGTTTGTTAAAAAAAAACTGTAAATTTATACAAAATTAAATATTTAATTAAGGTATGGATGGATTGTATCAAATAAACATTGTTGATGTTGTTTACCCGCTATCTGTGGAAAGTTTGATGGAAAGGGATAAAAATATGTGACAGAAAGACTGGAATACTAATTATTTAGTGCGAGCATTACATCGTTAAATAGAATAACATACCTACGTCTTTACCATGGCTGTGGCCGTGTCGCTGGCTTTGTTGAGCCGTGTTGGTAATTATGATGTGAAGATCATAAAACTGCACCCCGTGGTTGTTGTAAAGGTACAATAGGTACACGGGTAACGCTGTGGGGCGAAGCGAGTCTAAATTAGAAGGAAAGTTACTTCTTAGTATCTGCCAGTGAAAGTCCCGTCAAAATCCAAGTCAAGGTACAGCCATACCAGAGACTAACCGGAACAAACACACAACAACATTTTTAAAAGACGTTTTTTTTTGTCCCTACCGTAGATATAACTATAGACCTGAAAATTGGTAGGGAGCACTGGAGCTATATTTTTTGTTCTGTGATAGGGAGGTAGCTTAGAACCAGGAGACGGACATAGGATACTTTTCACTTGTTTTTTTTTACTTTGCCCCGCTGCGTTAACCGCGGTTGTTGTTGTACCGCGGGGCTCTGCTAGGAAATAATAAATATTTCGGACAT
Organism: Diaphora mendica; assembly: GCA_949125395.1. Taxonomy (NCBI): domain Eukaryota; kingdom Metazoa; phylum Arthropoda; class Insecta; order Lepidoptera; family Erebidae; genus Diaphora; species Diaphora mendica. Next base: position 27,189,934 of record OX421319.1, read on the forward strand.
TTCACACACAACGCCATCACACAAATATTTCTACTATCGTGATTTCTTTGGTACAATCCATACTACCATAAAAGTACTAATAATTTTATACATATATATGAATGTGGGATATAATTTTATATTTGTCTAAGAGTGAAATGTATTTGTTTGTACATAATGTTTGTTCGTGTGATAATGTTTGTTATCGTTATGTAAGCTTATTTGGGATTTGACACCACTTCACGCTGTGCTAGTAGTAGTTCTTGGAAGATCCGAAGACAGGAATATTCCTGTGTCGCGGGAGACTTTATAAACATATAGACCAAGAGCCCACGACAGCCAGACCTTCGTTATTTTATAAAGGCTGAAAGGTTTTCTGTGCATGACCCCTATGTAGGTAAGAACGACCAGCGACTATAGAGTTTGGGTTGTGGTTACTTTGGCAGATAACAGGTAGTAAAGGTGTATAAAATAGTACCTAATTTTCGTTAAAGTATAAAGCTCAATTTTTTTATATTTTCTTCGGGATAACTTTAGAAATCTCGTCATCCATTGCCGGACACTTGTGACAGTTGCTACCCCCTGCCAGACACCCCTAAACTTTAATACGACATATGACATTTGAAGATTTATCCTCCAACTCCTAACCGTTAAGGAATTGTATCTTACATCATCAGCTAATCATCATGAAATGATGACTACCAGACGCAAATACTGGAGTAACTTCAGAAAATATACAAAAAACATAACGTGCCTGAAAAAATGAGGGTTTCCCTCGATTTCCCTGGGATCCCATCATCAGATCCAGTAATGGTGGCAGTGGGACCACATTGGGAGTATACCCTTTCGAATACAAAAAAAAATTCAAAATCGGTCCACAATTGACGGAGTAATCGGTGAACATACATAAAATAAAATCAATAAAAAAACCAAAAGTACATACAGTGGAACATAGACCCTCCTCCTTTTTGGAAGTCGGTTAAAAAATTAGCTTTTATACTATAACGAAAGTATAACTATAATTTATTAAAGTTTAGTTTAAACGAAGGTCTGGCCGTCGTGGGCTCTTGCTCTAATACATTTATGATTGCCTCGGTAGCGCAGTATAAGTATGCGACTGATGTCACTGATGTGCTTGAGTTTGATTTTGATTCCCGGGTCGGATCAAATATTTGTATGATATGCAAATATTTGTTTCGGAGTTTGGGTGTTTTCTATGTAGGTATGTATTTACAAAAAAAAGTATAAATGTATTTAAATCAGTTGTCTAGCTCCTATAGTACACGCTCTGCTTAGTTTTAGGACTAGATGGCATTGTGTGTAAAATATCCGTAATAGTTATATATTTTATACACAAAGAACACCCAGACTCAGAACAACGAGTATTGTCTCATGTGGGGTCTGAAAATACTGAGCGCGTTACAAACGGCTAGTTGACCGCCAAACCACTGCAGATTTTTATAAAACTATAGTATTTTAAATGTTTTGTTTTCGACAGTATCACAGTTGTGAATTACGTATTTGCCACAGCCGAAGGAGTTTTAGAGAAACGAAATAGAACTTGAAGTTAATTTAATAAAAGATTATAAAAATTACATTTAAACTATAACTAATTAGTCTAAGTTGCTAACGCGATGTTGGCTTAAAAGTAAGTGTGTATAGAAATGACAAATCTTAAATATATATACTATAACAATGCTGTGTCGGCGCCTTGTGCTAGTGACGCGGTGTTGATCTTATAACAGGTCTTTGTTGTCCATGTTCGTAATGCTGTCATCACCTTCGTGGCACCGTTGATCTCATAACAGGTCTTTGTGGTGTGTTCTCGTAATTCTAAGTCGGCACCTTGTGTCATGGAGACTGCAGCGTTGGCATATTGGACGAGTGCGTGATCTAACAATAGCCCTTTGTATGATGTATGTAACACCTCCACCCTCAGTTCAGCAACTATTTTGTCATGTTAATGGAAAATGTTGCTGAAAATTCTTCTGGTTTAGGGTTGGCTGGATCTTCCATAGTGTGTATCTGGAGTGTTGGGTTCTCTTTTGAACTATTTAGTTTTAGGTGCTAGATCTTGTAGTTACGGCCTACTGCGTAGGTGATAATTGCAGTTGTAACTGATACCAATACATAGAATGGAATGGTCGTATGGTACAGGTTTGTTGACTGGACGTTGTCGTTTTCTATCGGTGTTTCCTGGGATACTTTATTCTGGATGCTGTGAAGATCTTAAAGGTTTACTTCAAAGGTTGACTTTTTATTTCGTTGTTGTCGTTAATAATGGTCAGTTCTGCAGTACTTGAGTGCAATCAGGATCTGTCCGGATCTGCTGGGCTACGTTTTTCTCACAGACATATGTGCTTACTATACTTCGGGCATTCTGCCTCTATGTACACAAATTCATTTCTATCAGTTGCTATATAAGGATGAGAAGGAATAAGGAATTGGTGAAATGTATTTTGTGCGAGGGATAGTTTACAGAAATCATAGATATTCGGAAAGACTACGGGGAGTTTGAAAACTATAATTATCTGTTAAACTACAAAATTCGATCCTGACCTTATAATATCATAGTATTCCTAAGTACTAACTAAGTTCTAAGTTTATGTTGTCCAGGTTTTAGTAAAGGCTAGTTTTTTTTTTTTTATTCTAACAAATTCAATTTCCCATAATTAATAATGTTATTGGCTCTGTAAGCATTTTCATTTAAGATTACCTGAAGGATATAATTAATATTACTTTTGTTTTTGATAAGTTAAACTATCTATAAGTTTGTTTAGACTAGCGCGATAATTAAACTCTACAGTTTTTTTTTTATCTTGTTTTTTACGGTACCTACAGCTTGAGTGTATTTAAGTGCATCCTGATAATCCAGATTGCCTGTAATGCTTTTAATTATAGACTAATCCATCAAGTAGACCTCTTTTTGTCCTGCCAGGCTCTAAGGTGTATAGATGATTAAGGATATTGGTTTTTTTTACTAGGTGTTCTAAATGTATTTCGTATAATAAGTAGGTTTCGTTAGTGAGTCTATTCTTATAGTCCTGTACTTCGAATCTAAGTGTAGAATTAGATAGTACTTACGTACGTACGTACGATGTATTGTAAAAATGTATAATAATGTGTCGTTACTCTAGCTTATCCTAGCCTAAATGGTAATAAATCTAAATTGTCAAGTCTTATCTCTTAAGGTCGTATTAGAAGTGGTTCCAGCATCAAGGTCAGTAGTAGTAACCTGTAACAATTGGTTACTCTTGGGTTTTCGTTTCAGGTCTTTCAGAAAGCATTTTTTTTTTCTTCTTTTTTTTTTAATAAAAACTTGTTGTTCTGGCTTATAGTCAATTTCAGGTTGTCTAGACTTATTACGGGATTCTATAAGAGCAGTTCTATTGGCTAACGAAGTCTCGTTTATGTCATGGACAGTCTTCATCTGTGCTCTATGAGTCACTACATATTGTTGGAGTAATTTTTCGTTTATGTCAATGTCAATAGGGTCCCTGGGGTCAAAATGGCCTTTTAATATGTCATAGGGTCTGCATTTTGTAAAACCATGAATAGAGCTGTTGTAAGCTATTATGGCGTAGGGTACAAGATATGTTATTGGTTCGTCTTTATTAAGTACTTCCAAAATTAGATTTTCCTGATTTGTGTGGGCTGTACTAGTAGCTGAATTATCTATAGTGGGAGTCTTCTTGGTGGGATTTGCAATGGTCGAACTGGTTTCCTGGTTATGAATTTCAATTCTAGATAAGGCGTCTGCTTTAATTGAGTATTCAAGTGCAAATACAACATCGTTATCAGTAGGGTTAAAAATTTCTAAAAGAGCATGGTTATCTTTTACAGTAGTTACACATTCAGCTATAGTGCAGTTACAAATTAATTGTTCTGGAATAATTACATCGCCATCCGGGGCACTTATCGGTAACGTAGCTACCTTATAACTCTTTGCAGGGATAATATCCTCGTATAAATTCACATTTTGGGAGTTGTATATTTTAATAGGGTTTACTGTATGTCGTGTAGTCAAGGTCTTATCTTTAAGGTCTATTTTAGCTTCCCATTTGGTCATTAAGTCAAGTCCTATAAGACCATCGAAATAATCGTGGAACTTATAGACAAAGAAACGTATATTATCCGGGTCATTAAATTCGTTAAAGCACGGTAGTGTTATAGAGTAGTTGTTTCTCGTAGTAGCATGTACATTAGTTACTTCAAATGGATCGTAATTTAAAGGAATATCAGGGTAATAGTTTTGAACGGCTTCCGGGCTTAAGAATGATTGATTAGCACCGGTATCGATAAGTAATTTTAAAGGAGGATTTGATATCTGAATAAATGGTAACTGTCTCTGTGCTTGTAAGTTTATTTCTATCTTAGCTTTTCTAATTTCTGATCCGTCCGAATTTGAATTGGCACTCTTAAGGTTATCGTTTGAATTGTTATAAGAGTACTCTAAAGGAAGATCATGGCCTTGATACTGTGTTTGATTCGTGTCATAGTCATCATAGGGGGTATAGTCATTGGTATGTGAAAAGTAGTCATAGTCAGGGTTATAGTTGTGGTCGTAATAATAGCTATCATAGTAACACTCATTAAAGTTTATCTCACGAGATTTAAAGTAATTATTAGGTGGTGGATTGCCCTGGGTACGCCAGTCATGTCCGCGGATTCCTCCTGGAGGTGGCATCGGTCTGGTATTAAAGTGTTCTATACCACTCATCGGTCCGGGGCCAGGTGGCTGACTGGGTTGAGTTCTAGGTGGCATCCTAAACGTATTACTTCGAAGATTATAATTTAGAGGCCTAGCACTAAACATGTGTTGTGTGTGTGTGGGCATACGTACCTGTGGTGAGGGGTGATGCTGCATAGGATTCATCCTGAACCCTTGTGCAAACCTAAAAGGTTGCATCGGCTGAGGTGGCGGCCTATTTGCTACGTGTGAAGGCCAATATGATGCGGTTGGGCTATGGCTATAGTTATTTGAAAGTTTCGGGGTATGTACAGGAGTAGAGTGGGTGACCTTAGGGGTCAGCTGTAATTTACTAGCTATGTCATTGCGCTGCTGCAAATACAATATATTCATTTCCTCCTGAACATATTCTAAAGCTTTCTCAATCGTGTCAGGTCTCATACACCTAATGCGTGAACCTAGAGGTTCCTGTAAACCCCTTACAAACGCTTGCATGGTTAGTTTTCTGTATAAAGTGCGCTTGGCTTCAATAGTAGTGGATATTGTCTCGTGAAGGCTAATATATGTCATAATTGTACTAAATAGTGTCTGACAGTGGTCATAAAATTCCTGTGGTGATCTTTGTCCCTGGTTGGCTAAAGAGAGGTCATTATAAAGGGCAGTTTCATCCCTTTGGTCTGCAAAATTATTGATTAATGCATTCCGAACGTCTAGCCAATTATCAGATATGCCATTTGAATTTATAATACTAGCGGCGGGGCCTGTGATTTTATTTAAAATTCCATTTATCAAGCAAAGGTTCGATAACTGATCGCAGGGTTCCGTACTAAGGTAGGTATATACTATTTGGTCACATAACTTAATAAATCGGGTAAGTATATGTGGGTTCCCGTCGAACTCCGGTACAGGGCGTAAAGCCTTAAAAATTATGTCCGGGTTGCGCTCCGTCATTATCTTAACTCTAGGTAATTGATTTAATTCTAAACTATAGTCTTATAAATTTAAATTCCTACCACTATCTAGTTGTACTCGCCGACGAGTCTGGCTCGATGCAGACTCTCTAATACGGGAGTTACTAGGGTGGAAAATTTTGAAGAATAAAAAATTATTGATTTAAGTAATTCTAAACTATAATTATAATCTTTTAAATCCAAATTCCTACCACTATCTAGTTATACTCGTCGACGAATCTAGCTCGATGCAGACTCTCTAATACGGGAGTTACTAGGGGTGGAAAATTTTGGGAAATAAAAACTTCAAGGTAAAGGAATAGCAACACAAGAACGATTCTGTGCACTCACCCTTTCATTCCGTTTCGCCGCGTATCAATGTTCGGATACTCTTCCCAGTGGCTGCAGCTCTCGTAGATTCTGGATACTCGTACAGTGGCTTGAAGGCCGCTCGGGCTGCTCGCGAACGCGGATTTCGATATTAGAGATCTTTATAGCTCGCGAAACGACCCGCGAGTATCCTACCGACTGCGCCAATTACGTATTTGCCACAGCCGAAGGAGTTTTAGAGAAACGAAATAGAACTTGAAGTTAATTTAATAAAAGATTATAAAAATTACATTTAAACTATAACTAATTAGTCTAAGTTGCTAACGCGATGTTGGCTTAAAAGTAAGTGTGTATAGAAATGACAAATCTTAAATATATATACTATAACAATGCTGTGTCGGCGCCTTGTGCTAGTGACGCGGTGTTGATCTTATAACAGGCCTTTGTTGTCCATGTTCGTAATGCTGTCATCACCTTCGTGGCACCGTTGATCTCATAACAGGTCTTTGTGGTGTGTTCTCGTAATTCTAAGTCGGCACCTTGTGTCATGGAGACTGCAGCGTTGGCATATTGGACGAGTGCGTGATCTAACAATAGCCCTTTGTATGATGTATGTAACATGTGTCAAATTCTAAGTGTTTGTTTGTTGGTTGTGCAGAGTTGTAAGTGTCGTGTTGGTATTTTTGAATTAATATTGTGTAGGCATATGTTGAACCGAAGCCTTTGTGCACTGTGGTGTACCTATATTAATTATAGATATACGTTCTTAAAGAAAAACCGCTGAATAAGCTAACGCCTAAAGCGTGCAGGGCGCGGAGGTAGGACGAGGACGGGGGTCGGGAGGGGTACGGGCGGTACAATTCATCTTGATTTTGGTGTGCGATTAGTGAAGTTAGGTTACCCAGGACTCAAAGGGCGGCTATTGTGTCTCGAGTTTAAGGAAGGAAGGTTTACTTTACCGGCTGTGGTTACTTACCATCAGGTGAGCCGTTTACTTTTGTCTACGCTACTTTGCTGCATTATACCATAAATAATAATTAAAGGCAAATAGGGAATCCATTCCTGTACCGCCAGCAATATGTAATAGATGTTAATGAGATTTGTACCGTTTATAATGTGAATTATTTTCATGTAGGTACTTATCATATTTTTAGAACTTTGCTAAAAGAATTTATAGTCTTCTCAAACAATTGTGACAACTGCAATTAAAAAGCGGCCAAGTGCGAGTCGGACTCGCCCATGAAGGGTTCTGCAGCAGCAAGTAACATATTTTTTTTATATATTTGTGTTGATTGAATGAAAGGTAAATAGCAGTTTACGATTTATGACGTATTAAAAAAAAACTACTTACTAGATTTCGTTCAAACCAATTTTCGGTGGAAGTTTGCATGGTAATGTACATCATATATTTTTTTTAGATTTATCATGCTCTTATTTTAGAAGTTACAGGGGGGGGGGGACACACATTTTACCACTTTGGAAGTGTCTCTCGCGCAAATTATTCAGTTTAGAAAAAAATTGTATTAGAAACCTCAATATCATTTTCGAAGACCGATCCATAGATACCCCACACGTATGGGTTTGATGAAAAAAAAAATTTTATAGTTTCAGTTCTAAGTATATACCCCCAAAATTAATTGTTTTTTTTCTATATTTGTGTCAAAATCTTAATGCGGTTCATAGAATACATCTACCTATCAAGTTGCAACATTATAGGTCTTATAGTTTCGGAAAAAAGTGGATGTGACATACGGACGGACAGACGGACAGACAGACATGACGAATCTATAAGGGTTCCGTTTTTTGACTTGGCACGGAACCCTAAAAAACGCATTTTCTAAACTTGCCATGCTAAATATCTGCTTAGTTTGAAAACTAGGTGGCGCATGGCGTTGTGGTTGTGAGTTAGATGTTTGAAAACGTTTTTACATTATTATAAAATATAAATTATTCTGCAAGTAATTAGGTAGCAGTACTTTATTGATAGATGAAAAACATGATACATTCGTTTATCATGTTTTTGATCTATCAATAAAGTACTGCTACCTAATTTTGATATTAGACAATCCCAACCATGAGAGATCTAAAAATCCCATACATTCCTGCCTTTCCTTGGAAAAATTTCCATTAATTTCCCATACAGTTTTACTGCAGTGATATTAAACAAATGAAAATAAACGTTTCGAGAAGGTACGGTAGATAGGTAGAGTGTCGATGTCGATGAGAGAGAGAGAGAGTAAGGAAAATTGTGGTCAATAGTATTGTGACGTCACAGTGCACGAAGGGTACGGTGTACAAAATTGTGGACATTTTCTTTAATTATATTTACAATATATAGATGTAAGCGCATAGAAGCCATTGTTCATGTAATTTTAGTATATTTTTTCAATGTTTAGCTATTAATAAAGTTCTTTTATTGGTGCGTTTGTGTCTTTTTTTTTATATCGAAATACTTTACATTTAAAATAAAGACGCCTCCTCGTCTACATGTCTTTCTGTCCGTTTGTTTGAACGCTATATTTCCAGACTTTCTCCAATCAAGACAACGCTACTGCATTATCAGTCAGTCATGAATAAGGGTTGTGGTATAAAATTTCATCACCACTGTTTAAGTACCTAATAGTAGTTTAACTACTGAGGGAAAACTAACTGCAGCAACTTTGCCGGCTCGACTTGAGTAATACCAAGGGTTCAACTGGTGTCATGCAGTTATTTCGTTGCTTTTCGCCGAATGACAATACTCATGCCTTTCTAACTCTGAGTTGGATATTCAAAGGGTGGTAAAAAGACGTCTTCGCCGTCGTCTTTTGTCTCTTTTGAGTTCTTTCTTTTTTTTAAGACCCTCACTAGGAGTATTTCATATTGTCCGTGTGGTGACGGTTCAGATCAAATAAAAAAAGGTAGATAACGCAGCAAGTATCGACAATTAAATGCTATGAAATATATTTAGCTTTAATTCCGCGAGACAAATATCCAGGTCTGAAAGCAGGGCACAAATCCCACCGTCATGCATATGTACACATACAAAACAAGTGAGAAATAATTAGCATGCCATGCAACCAAACCTATACTCGACACGTGTTTCGCCCCTCCACGGGGCATCCTCAGGAGATGTTGACTCGTCGAGCGTTTGAGCTCGAATGCGCGCTAGCGCACCGCTGTCGGCCCTTTATATACCGTTTCGATGACGCTATAATCACGATCGATACAATGTCACAACGACATCTGTGCCGAACTACCCGCAATCATACTTAGAAGTGGTGATGGAATTAAGTTTGTTTGGTCATTCAACAGTGTATATGCATTATTATTGTTATATTTTGATATTTCTAACTGTTCCAACACACTCATCCGGAAACCCTTATCGCAAACATGCAGAATGTTATAGGTATTGTTGCCGCTCAAGGAGTGGCCGGTGTCGATTAAATGTTTTGCGAAATGTGATTTATCTGGATGGCCATTCCTGTGAGCGGCAACATGTTCCCTGTACCTAATTTCGAAACTACGGCCTGTCTGACCCACATAGACCCCGGTGCAATCATTGCATACTAATTTGTAAACTCCGGATTTTTTTGAATTCTCTAATTTATCTTTACCGTTACATAGTTTACGCAAGTTATGATCCGATCGAAAAGCTACGTAAACATTGTGTTTTCTTAGAATATTCGCGATTCTATCTGAAATTGGGCCTATGTAAGTCTCACTAGTTCGGCACAGATGTCGTTGTGACATTGTATCGATCGTGATTATAGCGTCATCGAAACGGTATATAAAGGGCCGACAGCGGTGCGCTAGCGCGCATTCGAGCTCAAACGCTCGACGAGTCAACATCTCCTGAGGATGCCCCGTGGAGGGGCGAAACACGTGTCGAGTATAGGTTTGGTTGCATGGCATGCTAATTATTTCTCACTTGTTTTGTATGTGTACATATGCATGACGGTGGGATTTGTGCCCTGCTTTCAGACCTGGATATTTGTCTCGCGGAATTAAAGCTAAATATATTTCATAGCATTTAATGTCATGGATTTCCGCAAAGTAACGCCTGATTCCATAAAGTATCGACAACTTGTACGATACTGACGAAAAGTAGTTTTCGTAGTTTCTTAGCATGTGTGCGTTAACGAGTGTGTTTACTTGAAACTACGCTACTTTCTTTGCTTTAACAAGAACAAGTCCGTGCGTTATCTACCTTTTTTATTTGATCTGAGGGTGACGGATCAAGAATACCTAGTACGGAATGTCGCCACCCCTATTTATACCGTGGCCGTGGGTGTTGTAACTGGCGACTTGGGGACAAATTATACAGGATAATATCACTACAAAGATGAGGTAAGCTTCAAAAAACTCGATACCAACCCGTCTGGCCATAATAATTATAGTAAGTAGCCCAAAACCTTTCTAAAGACAGGTCTAGGTCCAGAAGTGGACTGATAAAGGCTGCTGATTACGATGACTAGGAATAAATCATCTCTATACAATCAAAAGGAGCTGAGTTACCTCAGTTACCTATCAATAAAAATGCTGCAAAAACCTTTTACCTTTTAATGCGTGCGCTGCGTAAACGGTTAAAGTACAAAAACAATGTACTTATTAAAGAATTGTTACCCTTTAAAAGTTCTAAGGAAAGTCCCCGAAAGCAGATTTTTTTCTTTTGAGGTTGGGTCATTATAACCTTTTTTATTCACGCTGTCATAAACAACACATAACGACCGTCGGTCAGCTGGTCAGTAAATACACAGTAAGTACGTTTGGGTAGTGTCGTAGTGTCGCATATTACGTCAGTTTAGCAACCCAACAGGAACCAAAAACGACGCCATTAAATCGTATAACGAACGAAACGTGTAACAAGTGAAATAATATGCAATTATTGGTTACCGTTTCGTATGTCACTCGAATACAAAATGCGTTGATGTGTCATGGCCGATGGCGTACGCGCGGTGCACTACAATGCGGTGAAAATTTGGCGCGAAGACAATTTATTTTTATTTTCTAAAGGAGTTTTGCTACCAAAGATTTGTTTCTAAAACTTCTAAGGCCAAACTCTTTATAGGTATTCTTCCACAGTAAGTAGGCGTGACTATTGTTCAGGCAGATCTACACAAAAATACAGTCTCAGGCTTTTTTTTATTTTTAGATAGGGACTAGAAAATAAACAGGAGAGTCCATCTTTTCTCGAGAGCGAATAGTAGATAATATATAGCCTAAGGAACGAATATTTTATGTGTTCTACAATAATTGACAAATACCTATTAAAAAGAAATAAAGATTGGAAAATATATTAAGTACTTTTTTAAGCTCAGAGACGTCGAAAATTTTTCTTTTTTTGGAGACATCTATGTCAAGAAGTGGACTGCCAAAGGTTGTATTGATGACGATGTTCTATTCTCTAATAATGTTTCATCAGTAAAGATATCAATTTCCGGCATATTTGGCACTAATCAGTATTAATAATGACAATCAAAAATTATGGCTGCATAAAACAGCCATATTTTTCAGTAAGCCGCCATAGTGTGGGACGCCATACTGTATTGTCTGCATTCGCAGTGAGTACCTATGGTGGCTCCCACTGTTGGATTCTTCTCAAGTTTTCACGTCGAGTCACTTTGGCAGGCTGTCAAATAATAAAAAAAGAAACGTTACCTACCACAGAGGCAAAAAATAAATGGGTAAGTACTCTTAAATTCAATTAGGCCGCCGTTGTTGTTCATTAAGATTGCTGTTAAAAGGCGTTGTGGGCCGCATTTGAAATAAGCATGGCACAAGGTGAATTTGAGTGTTTGCATGTAATTTCACAGTTCGCAATACTGACATAGGTACTATTGGTCTAGAGTTGAGTGTTCTGCCTTTTAAGCTGGAGGTCGTGAGTTCCACGGGCGTAGCCAGGTTTTAGTATCAGGGGGTTTTAAGAAAAAAAAAGATTATTTTCCTTTAATCGTAATATTAGTATGAAAAAAAACGAGAGGTGCAAAAAATGTGAATTTCGTTTGAACCCCAAATCCCTCTAGCTACGCCCATGGTGAGTTCGATTCCTGCCCAGGACAAATGGTTCTGTGATGAGTCCTTTGTTTTGTATTTAGATGCAAGTTACCTATAATGGGTGTGTAGTTTAGAAATGTTTATTAGTTGTCTCTGTTCCATAGTACAGACTGTATCTATTTGGGATCTCCCTTCCGAGTCTGAGGATTTTTTTTATTGTTAAAAAGACAACTCCCGAACTAGGAATATACATCCTGTGTCGCAGGGGACGGTACAAACATACTTACATTAAACGGACACAAAGAACACTCAGATTCAGAACAACAATTTGTGAACCACACAAAGTGATGTCCCATCTCATAACACTTGGCGTAGTAGAGAGCGGCGTGGCGACCGCTTAGACCAGTAGGCCAATCGTTCAGTTATTATTTTACTTCTTTCTTAATAATTCAGCAGCGATCAATTTAATCTATACTAATAATATATATAAAGCTGAACAGTTTGTTTGTTTGTTTAAACGCGCTAATCTCAGGAACCGCTGGTCCGATTTGAAAAATTCTTTCAGTGTTGGATAGTACATTTATCGAGGAAGGCTGCAGGCTATATATCATCACGCCAATAAGAGCGGAGCACCAATGAAGAATGTTTCAAAAACGGGTGAAAATTGTTACGCTACGGGCAATAGGAGACGCAAACGAGGTTGCGTGTTGCGTGGGTCAGCTAGTTGAATCATACTTGGGAATTTATAAATTAAAAGGTTATGTAGAGTAATGTACAGGTTAGCTTGCAATGATTCATATTTCATTTACGCGGAACTGTTCTTAGCTGTTATAGCCAGTAAGCCTTGGATGTATACCTATGTACCTATTTCTAATTTGTGTTCTTTAAGTTTTAGAAATACACCAGATATATCAGAAAGATACTTGAATCTCTATTGTTGAACATTTTTGAACCAAAATTAGCACTCGGAGCATATTATATGTACCTACGTCCTACATATTGAAAAGTTATGCAATCCTAGCTAGGTCAGTCTTTCGATTGGTTACCATTTTTAACACATTGACTGCCTCGGTGACACTGTGTTAGTGTATGGTATGCTAATGCTGTGCTTGAGGTCTCGGGTCGATTTCCGAGTCGCACCAAATGATTGTATGATCTGCAAATGTTTGTTTCGGAGTTTGGGTTTTCTATGTATAATATGTATGTATTTACAAAAAAAGTACCCATAACACAAGCTCTGCTTACCTTGGGACTGGATGGCGTTGTGTGTTTAGATATCCGAAAATATTTATTGTTGTTTATTTATTTATTAATGAAATTCAGGTGGCAACAGCTTGTATACTTAACCGTTCATGTAATACCTACTAATACTATTGTACCTGAATATCTGACTTTTAAAAAGAGTGGCCATGAGTTTCTTTGCCAGTATTCTTCTAATAAGGCTCGAGTTTTTGGAAACTGGAAGTTATAGATCGACACAAGCAGGCAGTAGATTTTGGTGTTTTCACCTAATTTACTTTGACAATACAGCACGTGCTGTGGCGTCTGTTTGTGTCGATCTATGATTTTTAACTGTAGCTTCAATTGAACGTTCATAAATTTCACTTAGTGTCTTAATCACAGAAATCTCATTTAGATTTCTGTGGTCTTAATTGAATGAATGATTTTGAATTTGAAAAAGTTGTCTTTTGTCTGACCCAAACATAGTTTGAAAAAAAAACTCAGAGGAAGGATACAAAATAAGTGTTTTAATTATCTTTAGACTAGTTAGACACAAATAGATGTCTATCTGTTATGGCATAGGTCAGCCCCACTATTTAGGGTGGAACATTTGACTTCATTCTTACTTATTATCTAATTAATTACAATTTTTATTATATTATTTAATAAAAACCTACTGTTTATAATATTATATAATAGAAATAATGTATCAAAAACTGGTTAGTGCCTGCGACTTTATCTGATTTATTGGTTTGAGTGGTGGGTATGGACCAGAATTTAGAAGAAAACTTAAACAGTTAAAAAGTTTCAATAAAATTTATGGAACCCATGTCACCCGGGCCAATAATGCGAATCTATTGACACATCATTTATTTAAAATCTGTTCAGTAGTTCAGGCGATACGGTAAATGTACGCTGCAAACATCGTTCTGCACAACTGCACGGTTGGCCTAGTGGTTTAGGCGTTCGCCACGCCGCTTGCCAATTCGCCAAGTGTTGTGGGTTCAAATCCTACACGGGGCAACACTTTGTGTGATCCACAAATTGTTGTTCTGAGTTTGGGTGTTAATTGTGTCCGTTTCATGTATGTCTGTAAAGTCCCCCGCGACACAGGATGTTTATTCCTAATACGGGAGTTGTCTTTTTAAATAATAATAAAAAAAAAACTGGCAAAATTGTTGGGTACTCTTGCTTTTTATTTCACCGTAGTCGGGTAAAAACAATCTTTAATTACATTTACTATTACTTCTTGGAAAGTAACCAGCATAGCCCTGTAATGTGTATACCTACTCCTCCCCAGACATAGGGAGAGGCGTTTCAGTGCTCTCCTAGGGTATATAGATTTTTTTATGTATGGGCTTTGCCAAAATGACTCTACTCTGCCTGATGGAAAGCATAAGCAGAATTAAAGAGTGGTGGTCACCATACTAATTGCAGACAATGCAACAATGAAGCATGGTGACCCACACTATGGCGGCCTAGTGATGCTTCTGCATCATTGGGTCTCCGGTCTCGCACTCACCGAATCGAACGCTGTCGTTATACGTTGATCTTCTGTGCGAGGGTAGTACCGCACCGGTCGAGCCGGCCCAACTGTGCTGAGATCCGCGTGGCTCTACTACCTTGATTTTTTTTTTGGAATAGCGGGCAAACAAGCAGACGTATCACCTGATGGTAAGCGATTACCGCTGCCCATAGACACTCGAAACACCCTAGGCGTCCCAATAGCATTGCCGGCCTTTGGGGGATGGGGAGGGGGATGGAGGGAGGGGTTAGGGTATGCTCTGAGAGACTCAATCGGTGAAACACAGCGCAAGCGCTATTTTAATCCGGTTTTTTGTGAGGCCGTGGTATCACTCCGGTCGAGCCAGCCCATTCATGCCGAAGCGTGGCTCTCCCACGGATGATTATTACTATTTTAATATACCTAAATTTGTAAATTATGATGACGGTTAGTCTAGTTTTATATCAAAGTTCTTCGATAATGGTACGTCGGTTTAGAAGTTAAAAATGACAGACAAATGAACTTTCGTATTTATAATATTAGTATAGATTTCTTTATAGTTAAATAACTAAATAATTTAAGATAATTGTAACAGTTGTGATTTATGACGTTTTTCTGGTATACAACTTACGAGTTAATTATTATAATACGAATAACTATACTGCATTTTGTGCAATATGCCACTAAATTAAAAAAAAATATATGAATGATATAGTTTAATGAAAAGAATACTAATGTCTGGTTACAAAACTTTTTTATACTGGTGACGAACTAAGCAAGGAGATGGAAACTAATGATGAAATGGGAAGATTAATATGAAAGGAAAAGTTGGGAAAATGGGAAAGGAGGTAGAGGTAAGGTAGTAGAGCCACGCTGATTTCAGCATGAATGGGCCGGCTCGACCGGGGCGGTACTACCCTCGCACAGAATATCAACGTAAAATGACAGCGTTCGTGCTGTCGTGTTTCGTTGGTGAGTGCGAGACCGGAGGCCCAAATAGTCAAGTCAACAAGTTCCATACTTGTTGACTTGACTAAAAAATGCAGTAGCATCACTAGGCCGCCATGGTGTGGGTCGCCATACTGCATTGTCTGCATTCGCAATGAGTATGGTGACCACCACTCTTGGATTCTGCTTATGCTTTCCATCAGGCAGAGTAGAGTCATTTTGGCGGGCCAAACAAATAAAAAAAAAAAGGATGTTAGGAAAGTGTTCATTAGTTTTTTCTTTCTTATTTTTTATCTTTTTTTTTGTTTTTTTTTTCTTATGGAATAGGGGGGCAAACGAGCAGACGTATCGCCTGATGGTAAACGATTACCGCCGCCCATGGACACCTGCAACACCAGAGGCGTCACAAGTGCGTTGCCAGCCTTTGGGGGGATGGGGAGAGAGGGGAAGGGGAGATAGGGGTAGGGGGGTTGGGGTATAGGCCTCTGGTAGCCTCACTCGCTCGGTGAAACACACGGCAACCACTATTTCACTCCGGTTTTCTGTGAGGCCGTGGTATCACTCCGGTCGAGGCTCCGTGGCTCTCCCACGGCTTCTGTTCTAACATATTTTACTATCTATCTTAACCATCTACTTTTAAAAAATAACTCCCGCATTAGGAATAAATTCCGTGTCATGGGGGACTTTACATACATACATATAACGGACACAAAGAACACTCAGACTCAGAACAACAATTCGTGGATCACACAAAGTGTTGTCCCATGTGGGGTTTGAACCCACAACACTTGGCGCAGTAGACAGCGTCGTGGTGAGCGCTTAACCACTAATCCAGTGCAGTCATGATTATTATGATGTGAACAACTGATTTTATCTGTTGGTTCTATTATTAAATAAAAAAAGCAAATAAAAAGGAAATAATTTGCTCCTATTAAAAGTTAATTGATCGTATTTCATCCAAAATTAATTTTAAAATACAAATGAAAAAAGCGCATCTCAACAAAGAATATTAAAAATATTTGGATCATAATTTAATTTGAATATTTTATTTACAAGGACTAAGAACATCTTTTGTTTGATTTATAGAATATTCGTGGTGATAAATAATCTATACTAATATTATAAAGCTGAAGAGTTTGTTTGTTTGTTTGAACACGCTAATCTCAGGAACCGTTGGTCAGATTTGAAAAATACTTTCAGTGTTGGATAGTACATTTATCGAGGAAGGCTATAGGCTATATATCATCACGCTACGACCAATAGGAGCGGAGTACCAATGAAAAATGTTTCAAAAACGGGGAAAAAATATCACGCTACGGGCAATAGGAGACGCAAACGAGGTTGCGTGGGTCCGCTAGTATATTATATGACCAGATGAAATCTATACTTAATATTAGTATTATATTGTTTGTTTGTTTGGTTGAACGCGCTTAGCTCAGAGAGGGAGAGCCAAGCTTTGGCATGCATGGGCCGGTTCGACCGGAGTGATACCACGGCCTCACAGAAAACTGGTGTGAAACAGCGCCTACGCTGCGTTTCACCGAGTGAGTGAGAAACTGAGAATACCGGAGGCCCATACCTAAAAATTAAAATAAATATTTGTTCCTTAATCGTGCTACAATGACTCAACAGATCTAAATGAAATTTGGTACACGAGCGTAGCTGAGTACAAAAACTTGTTTAAAATTAAAACAAAATAAAAAGTATAGTAAGCGAATACTCAATTACATCATGTCCTTTGTGCGTATGCATGCTATATTAACTTGACTGAAAGGCTTTACTAGCCCAGGAGGTGGTTACTCGAATTTGTTATGCGCATGCATGCATGCATAAGAAAGAAGCCAAAAATATAATGATTGACATATATAACAGTAGCTATATTGTTCTTTATGACATAGCATACGGACTGGAACGACCTTAATCTTCTCGAGTTAATACGATAATTGCTTATAATATACTAGCGACCCGCCCCGGCTTCGCACGGGTGGATTTCAGATGCCGACGACACGATTCGTGCATTTTAAATCTGTAATATCTTCGAATATATTCATTTAAATTAGATACTGTGAAGCCATTTTGATCTATATAAAATGTACAATGTATTTAATTTACTTAATTGTATAAGCATTCATTCTGTATTGCTTAAAATCGCTTTGTAAATAAGCCATTATTTCTCGTAAAAAGAAAGGATTAAAAAATGGTTATTGTGGGTTATCTCTAAGAGATAGACATATACCGTCGCGGACTTTTTTGTAGGCCTTATTAAGGTGTACAATACTGTGGTACATTATTTTGTTCTATCTCGTAGGGTGCAACCAGCGTTTGCAATGTAAGCGCAAAAAAATGAGTTTATTTGCTACATCACATTAGAAACCTCGAAAATTAACAGTGTTTCCATACTATATTATGCATCTATTATACATAAAAACCTTCCTCTTGAATCACTCTATCTATCAAAGAAACCCGCATAAAAATCTGTTGCGTAGTTTTAAAGATTTAAGCACACATAGGGACATAGGGACAGAGAAAGTGACTTCATTTTATACTATGTAGTGAAGCGATATCTCATTTATTTTCCACGTTCTCGTTAATATACCTAATTCTTTCTGGGTCTAGGTAATAAGATAGGTAAGAAAAAAAAAGAAAATAGGTAAATTTTGGATACTATCAATTTTCTCATTTTATTCAGCTTAACATACAGTGAAACAGCTTGTTTAGTAAAGTGTCTAAATGTTAGATAGATTACTAATCAATGCAAGTAACATGTTTTAAGTATATAAGGGAAAAATTAAGCATTTTATGATATTAATTGAAAATAAGATCACTGAAAAGTATACCTAATAAAAACTATTTTAAAGTCTACCATCTTTAACAAGCGGGCTAGACGGGTTAGTATAGAATTTGTGTTAAGTTTTTCTTCTCTTATATTCATTTTGAAGCCTAAGTGATTAAAACAGCACTGGTTCACGATCATGACTTATATAAAAGATCCTAAGCTGACAAAGTTCTGAAGCCATCAAGAAGATATCTGAAATCAGATCTAATATAGGCAACCCATGGAATAATATTACTTTTCAGTTTTTGCTATATCTAGTAATGGCTCAGCAATAAAAATATATTAGTTAAACAATGATCAATATTATACAAACAATATGGTTGTAATAACCTGAACCTCGTGCGGACTAGACTGCACTGACAGCTAATTGGTGTAAGCAGTCACCTGTCTGCTTCTTACTGCACTGAGTATTGTAGGTTCGATTCCCACTTTGGACAACGATTAGAGCGATTCAAAAAATGTTGTCTCAAGCCTGGGTGTTCTTTGTGTTCGTTTAATGCATATTATATTTCTAAAGTCTCCTGCGACACTGTATATTTTTTATATGTTTGTCTTTTATAAAAAAGGTTATTAAAACAGCAATAAAATGTTACTATCCAATCATATTTACGTTGTCTGTACAAGCTCTTAGCCTACGTGTAGTAAGGGACAGGTTATTTGGCCTTGCCCGAAGCATCTAGATCAAGTTGTAGGTGCTTCAAGGGACATACCAGTCAACATACATCAATATATTTCTTGAGCAACTTCCTAAATATAAACATGGCATTTTCTCTTGAAGAAACAAGCGAACTTTTGAAGGTTTTATGATTTTAAATGACAAATTGAAAGAAACAAAAGTAGTATGTTTTATTAATTTCAAGAACTACTGAAAAAAAAACCTTATTGCGCAAGGCTAAAATCTATAATATAATGTACTCGTAATATTACGAAAAATACGAGCATCAATGAAAAATGTTTGCAAAAACGGGGAAAAGTTCGTTCGTTTTGAAAGACAGACAAATTTGGGAGGGTCGGCTAGTAACACAGAAAAATTTGACAGTTTGATTTGTTTATGGAATAGTGTGTCAAGGAGCAGATCATAAAGCTAAAGCACTAAAGGATATCTGAAACTTAAGAAACTCGAGCTACCACCCTTTGTTCCTTCCTCTTCAGAATTAGGGCAATATGGCTAGGGGTTCCTTCTAAAACCTGTCTCTCAGGCTGGCTACTATAATTTAAAAAAAGTGTTCTAAGGCTATTCTATTTCTGGTTAAGGATAAACGTACCTATTTCTGCAATCTGCAACATCGGATATTCATGCGTCCTGGTAAAAATTAATTAATCGTATTAAATTTATTTTTAATTACGTTTCTGATTTAGTCTGAAAAAATCATAAATTTATGTTTCATTGTGTTGTTGTTGTTAAAGTTTACACAGAAAATACTAACTAATAATTTAAAAACGACGTTTATAAATACGTACTAAAACTATTTAAATGAGTTTGCATTAGTTTTTGGTCTTGGTAAGTACTTATGAACAAAGAGTATATAAATCACTGCTTATGAATTTAAAAATCGAAAATGGTGACCTAATACTCGTAAACTTGCATCTACTGTTAAAGTTCGAATAACGAATTATAAAAAAAGTTTTAAAATGTTCTATAAAACGTTCTTATTTCAAACTTTGTTGCATCTGATCTGCATTTTTAACCTACCTAAAAAGGAGGAGGTTCTCAATTCGACCGTATATTCTTTTTTTTTATGTGTGTTCGCGGATAACTTCGTCGTTTATAAACCGATTTTGATGATTCTTTTTTTAATGGAAAGAAGATATCACAACGGTGTTACCATGATAAGGAACCTAAGATCTAATGATGGCATCCAAGAGAAATCGGGTCGAACCTTGAAGTCGGTTTATTTTTTTTTGTAAAAACTTCACTTGTGTTTTATTTATTTATGGATCTCACAACGAGGAATGCACAAAAACAAAACAAAGAAGATCTAACACAATCGAGTTATGTGCTTCCTCACTTATATATAGATGACCAGACAGATACATACAATCATAATTTTATGAAAATATTAAAATTAGGAATACAATAAAGGTTATGGCCTATGTCCAGCAGTGGACTGTTAAAGGTTGTTGATGAAAGGTTAAAAAAAAGAAAAATGTAAATAGAGTCTTTGCATAATATTATCATTATTTCTCCATTGACACTGTTGCAGACAACTGAGATGTGCACTGTTGCAGACAACTGAGATGTGTAGTAAACATTTTTTTTGTGATACAATTAATTTTTTTGTGTAGATCCAGATTTTACTGCAATTTTCTCTTTGTATTGAGGCAATCCTTATTTCAGTTTTTAAACCATTTTTATTGTACAAAGTGAGTTCTAGTTTCTAGAAACATATAGTTGTTTATATTATTTTGCCAAGCCTAACGATGTTGTTATTCAGAGTTATTAAGGAAATTAAAAAGATAATTGTTTTAGGACCAAAATAAAGTATTCATTGGCATGCAACACACAAGCATCTTCTTTGACCATGCTCTAAAAAAACAAATCGTAACCTAGACTATATGAGAAACATCTATGCTAATAAAAAATAAACCCTAGTCTATAGAATATTTCTTTTAGAAGTATATATTTTAATGTATTTCTCTAATTTAAAGGCTTTTTTTAGGATGTGCTTTCTATAGAAATGTAAAACTATTTTAGTATTTAATACATTGAAACCTTATTAAATAATCAGTATGTTTACTCAATGAATCACTATTAAAAATATGTCAACGTATCAACGGGGGTGTTACGTTACGAGGGTTCTGCTACGCATAACAATATCAGAACAACCACTGTTGAAACCTGGCGACATTATAAATACAAGTGGCAGTGTAGCAAGCGGCAGACGTGTGTAGTGATCGTTGTGTGCCGACGCGAAAACGCGGGAAAATTTGACAAGCAACCATGTTCGTTTTGAAGGTAAGTTTTTGACATAATATTTCATTGTAATGGAAAATTTTTAGGTTATTTTTAGAGGGAAATTTATTAAACAGATTTTCGTTATTTTTTTGTGGCAGCGTAATAAGAAGTTATATTTCTATTATTCACTATCTTCCATATCCTTTAATATTTTACATAGTTAAACAATTAAATAGGTTTTATGCGACATGCAACATTCATAGACTTGATTTCCTTCAGTCTCTATGTTACTTCATGCATATTGATGCAGTGTAAGCTCCTCTAGTCGCGACATGCGACATTGTATTATAAATCTGTCGAAGATTTACATGAAATATATTATTTATTCTTATTGTATTTTGATTTTTATCGTATTACTTAAACTTATTAGAAGAATTTAATTAATTAAAAGTTTATTCTGTAGAATATAATGTGCAGAATAGTTTTAAAATTATCAACATTATTTAAACTCGTATATTAACTATAGAACTTATTGACCCTTGTCATAAGCTACCCCAAGCCTATTTTAGGACTTATAAATACTCGTTAAGTAATTGGCGCTCAAAATCAGAGACAAGAAACTTTTGTGTGAATTAAGTATTTTACTTATATCACAAACGAAATAAAATGGCGGTTAGGTGTTAGTAGGATGACAGAATATTAACATAGATTTTACATTTTCTTTTAAACGTTAAACTGTAAACAGTAAAGTTAGAATTGCTTTTATTTTCGCGCCATGAGTGCCATGACGTATTAGAAACTTCACTTTCCTTCATTTTTCAGATTCCCTTAAAAATGGTTATGGCTTAAAAAAATCTCTTCACGTACCTATTGATGAAAGTTCGTAAATAAACATAATAGTTTATTTGTTTTACCAATATATATGTCATTTCTACAGTTAGGACTCCAATCTCACCTTACGTATCATAGCACTGCCTTATTGGTTGTCGATATAAAATAGCAGAAAGTAAACTCGAATCAAACCTTTTGTTTATAGGTTGTGACCTTGTCTTCGCATTAACAACTTCTGACCAGTCCCTTTTACGTTTAACTAGGTGTTTACATCCATTTTATGAACATATCATAATATCGATATATTTGATCACAGAAAGTAAATTTTAAATCTGCGAAAGTAAATAATGCGTAAAGTTAAGCTAACATTGTAAGGACAAGTTCAGAAACCATGACTGGGCAGAATAAGTACTTATACAGAACTCGTGTAGCTTAATGTGTATTTAAGTACCAAAATTTTTTAGCTTTTTGCGTCTAAACCACAGATATTGATCAAGAGTCTAAACTTACATAAAATTTACGTTTTCCATGTAGTTATTAAGTTACTAATAATAGGTATAATAAGTTATTCGTTTTTCAAGTTTTATGTACCTCTGTTAATTTTTTTACTAAACTACGGCAAAGTGAAAATAAAGTTTATAGTTTTCGTAGTCTATATAATTATGTTGCTGTGTTCACCGTAGCGCCTAAACGACTGAACCGCTTTTTGATTGATGTGTGTTAACAGATTCGCAAAAATGGAACGGATGACATAGACTATAGAAATTTTATCAAAAGTCCTTACGTAATCTGGTTATAGTTTTTTTACTATTTCTTTATATAATACGTAACAGGAATACTCATTACACTTTATTACTTACTAGCCGACCCACGCAACCTCGTTTGCGTCCAAACTACCATCCCCCGTTTTAACCCCAAAAGGGGGTTGATTTCTAAAGATACATTATTAGTACACCTCCACACCATCTATAGAGCATACATTTTAAATTTCAAGTCTCTTACTTCAAAAACATAGGACTTTCATACAAACTTCCAACCCCCGTTTTACCCCCTTAGGGGTGGAGTTTCGTGAAATCCGTTCTTAGCGGATTTCTACACCCTATAAGGAACCTGCCTGCCAAATTTCAAGTTTGTAGGTGTTATAGTTTCTGAGATTTCGTGAATAATAAGTGAGTGGTATTTCGCTTTCATATATAGAAGACTAGCTTTTGCACGCAGCTTCGCTCACGCAGACTTTCATCCCCTGATTTACCCCCTTAGGGGTGGAGTTTAGTAAAATTCGTTCTTAGCGGATGTCTACACCCTTTAAGGAACCTACCTGCCAAATTTCAAGTTTGTAGGTGTTATAGTTTCTGAGATTTCGTGATTAATAAGTGAGTGGTATTTCGCTTTTATATATATAGATAAATTAAATTTCCCAAACTAAAGTTCCTACAGCTTGTAGGATTTAACATTTTTGGAGAAATATAAAATTGTAATTACGAATATATCGAAACTATAGATATTAAGATATAATTATGTTACAAGTATAATGAGTAGCAGTAGTACAATCTTATTAAGTACTAGCCGACCCACGCAACCCTGTTTTCGTCTCCTATTGCCCGTAGCGTGATAATATTCCCATTTCCCAAACATTCTTTATTGATGCTCCGCTCCTATTGGTCTTAGCGTGATGATATATAGCATATAGCCTTCCTCAATAAATGGGCTATCTAACACTGAAATATTTTTTCAAATCGGACCAGCGGTTCCTGAGATTAGCGCGTTCAAACAAACAAACAAACTCTTCAGCTTTATATATTACTAGCTGTCCCACGCAACCTCGTTTGCGTCTCCTATTGCCCGTAGCTTGATAATTTTCCCATTTCCCAAACATTCTTTATTGACGCTCCGCTCCTATTGGTCTTAGCGTGATAATATATAGCCTATAGACGTCCTCGATAAATGGGCTATCTAACACTGAAAGAATTTTTCAAATCGGACCAGCGGTTCCTGAGATTAGCGCGTTCAAACAAACAAACTCTTCAGCTTTATAATATTAGCATAGATTATTATCATCAACAACAGGCTTTAACAGTCCACTGCCGGACATAGGCCTATCCTTAGAAAGGAGGTTTTGGACTACTACAGCTATCTATTACAATACAGTACAAAAATTACCCAACCACTCAACTATAATATTCACGTAATTAATTATGTAGGTAGGTACATAACGATTTTGCTTTGAAATAGTTACAATGCACTAATTATATCATAATATTCATTTCGCAATTGCAGCTAACACTCAATTATAATATCCAAAAAACTTCGTATTAATATTTACTATTTACATACTGAATCAACTTCGTTGTTTTGTGCAATTTTAAACTAAATTCAGGTCATAAAGTTTCTGTATTGCTTTCTCTATAAGATCTCAAACATATCACTTACGAATCGTAGAAATCAACAACCCATAACGTCCCACTGCTGGGCCCGGGTCTCCTCTCAGAAGAGGGTTAAGGCCATAAGTCCCCACGCTGGCCAAGTGCGGGTTGGGGACTGGCAAGACAACGTTGTGGCTACGTAATCTTGCTGTTGGATGTTTTCAACCCGCCCAAAGGCTTCCAAGTAAGCTTCATGACTGTTATCCTACGATAACAGCCGGGACTGACTGCTTAACGTGACCTCCGAATCACGGATCGCTCATGGTATCGTGCCACCAACGGTCACCCATCAAGGTACTGACCGCGCGCTCATTGCTTACCTTCGGTGACTGTTCCTAATCACCGAGTGCAATTTGGGCTATGAGCGAGTAGAAATATTAAAGAATATTCGTAAGTCATCAATAGTTCTTATATTAGAAGGGAGGTTTAAAAGAGAGAAAGAACACGTTAATAACACATATAATTTTAATTACAATGCACGTGTTTCCCGGTTTCCCTATGATCCCGGGTCCGTTAAGCGGGGCGTGAAAAAGCATCTCACTAGGTCACCAGTGTAGGACGTCATACTGCATTGTCTACTTTCGCAGTGAGTATGGTGGCACCAGAATTACTTTGGCAGGTTGTCAATGGTTCGGCAGAAATAAGCTGGCTCGACCAGATCGATACCAGTGCCTCACAGCCGTTGTTACGTAATTATTTCGTTTTTTTCAACAAGTGAATGAGGTTAAAAGAGTCCAAACTTCTCCTTTCTCTGTTTCTAGTGAGAATCGGCCACATATTTATTCCTAACCTTCAGGTAACCTGTCTGCGGATTAGCCCTCGTAGGTGTGGTAGGTAATACTAGGTTTCTGGGTGCCTCGTTGGTCTAGCGGTTAGCGTATGCGACTGTCGACCAAAAGATCTCCGGTTCGATTCTCGAGACGGTCCAAAAAGTATAATGTGATTTTCTGATTATAAAAATCTTATTAACAACCTGGAGTTTTGAAGTCTGGGTTTAAACCCGTTCTCGTCTGTCCTCTCCCAGTCGTGTCTGAAAGCCGTCAAATCAGATTATGAGAGTCAGGGAACAGAGAGTGCACCTGTGTTTGCTCACACACTTGTGCACTGTATTATCTGCTACGTACGAGTAGTTAGCTGGGTTACGTTGAGACTGGCAGCCACGGCCGATAT
Source organism: Diaphora mendica (assembly GCA_949125395.1). Lineage (NCBI taxonomy): Eukaryota > Metazoa > Arthropoda > Insecta > Lepidoptera > Erebidae > Diaphora > Diaphora mendica. The sequence goes on from OX421319.1 coordinate 27,215,688, forward strand.
CGGCTAGATATCCCCAATAAGCCCCATTAATCATAAGAATCTAGTTCCAATGGCGTAGCACTTAACACTTACATGAGCCCATAACGTTTTCGTGAGAAATTCTCAACATAATGTTCAGTAATCTTCATTACCATCACAATGTACCTATATGAACATTCATGTCTTTTGAAATCGCTGGCTATGATCTGGTGTAAAATCTTACGCGTGTTTAAATGTTTTTATTGCATCAGTTTTACTTGTGAGGAAACTGCATTAGTAGAGATACTAAATGATTTCTAGATAAGAAATGAAATGAAACGAAGAAATGAATGAGTATTCCGAATTTGGAAAATGGAGGAAAACTTGAAACATACCCTATACCTACCAACCCTGGTCAGCATGGTATACTAGACCATAACCTTTCTAAGGAGATCCATGTCCAGCAACTGACTATTAAAGGTTGTTGATGATGATGATGATATGAGTATGGATTTGAGATACCTTAATCTGGATATATTTTGGTATCCTATATTTTGGTAAAGGCATTTGGTTCGGAGGATTGATCATAGACCTAAATGCGTGGTCTCGAGTGTGATTTGGGATCTGATGGTTTACGTTCGGATTATTTGGATTGATGACAGCTCAGCTGATGAAAGCTCAGATAGCTGCTAATCAACGTCAAATCACGTGTGCCGAGGGGGGCTTTACAACCATACATGAAACGTACACAAAGAACACCCAGACTCAGAATGGATTACACAAAGTGTCGTCCCATGTGGGTTTTGAAAGAGCGAGCTGACCAGTTAAACATCTACGCCATCCGTGAACTCAGTTTGATGTTTATGTACTGTGTGCGTTATTTCCTTAGTCGATTCTTACGTTACCAAGGAGTGTCACGGACGCAGTTATCGATGTGGTGACGGATCATGAATACGGAGTATCACCTCTATTCATAGGTCATCATTCATTCTACCAACTATGTGAAAAAGCTCAAATCATCATACACAAGGTTATCTTTGCATAGTTTAGACTGCACGGTTGGCCCAGTGGTTTAAGCGGTCGCCACACCGCTTTCTACTGCGCTAAGTATTGTGGGTTCAAATCCCACATGAGACAACACTTTGTGTGATCCGTAAATAGTTAGTCTGAGTCTAGATGTTTTCTAAAAAAAATGACAAAAAAAAACAGTATAAAATGAAGTCGCTTCCGCTGTCTGTTCGGTTAGATCTTTTCAACTACTCAACGGACTAAGTATAAGATAGAGTGGTGCAAGAAGAAGGTTTGTATGTGTAATACATGCATATTATACAAGAAAAAATCAGAAAATATCAAATAATTCCGTGGGAAGCCTTAGTTATTTATATTTGACAACATTGAATGATCTTAATAAAATCGTTGCTTCATATTTCCAATTAAATTATGAACAGTATCAATAATTTGGTACAAGTTTTAGCGTTTCACAAGAAGGAATGCGGGCGTTAAGTAGTGGGCGCAGCAGTTTGCGAAATAAACTTGACAGCTAGTCCGCAGTTCATACAAATTATATGTATAGTAATGGCTACTGCATTTGAGCTTTAGTAGGCTACTTTGATTTATAAAATAAATTAAATTAAAAAACTTTTTAAAAACAAGCTTTTACTGGAATGCCTCGGGACGAATCAAACGAGTGCAAACTCGATGATGTTGCGATGTTTCTTTACAAAGTTCATATGACCACCTTCCAGCTCCAGCATCAGATCAGCTTCATGTCAATATAATATTGTATTGTCCCGCTATCTGCTTCGAAATTGAGTTGCAAGATCCACCCGAACATACCATACATACATTGTAAGTTAATAAAAAGCTTGTAAATACGGAAATTGTTAAATATAGAAACACTTATGTAATTTCGCCCGAATGTTTTACTTTTTATCATCAGTAAACTGTTGGACATTAACCTTTACTTATCAAGGAGGTTTGTTTTTAACGGACTTTTTACAAAGGACAAGGAAAGTATTTTAACGTTCGACTGGGTGTCGGAATGTCACTCTACCGGGGATTGCGTTGTGTGTGTCGGAAATTAGCCGACTTAAACCACGTACTCTTTAGTAGGTAGTAGAGCCACGGTGATTTCAGCACGAACACACGAAAAATGACAGCAGCAGTGCAGGCGTGTTTCGTTGGTGAGTGTGAGACCGGAGGCCCAATGATGCTAGGCCGCCATGGTGTGGGTCACCATGCTGTAATGTTGCATTAAGTGCATTCGCAATGAGTATGGTGACCACCACTCTTGGATTCTGCTTATGCTTTCCTCCAAGAAGAGTAGAGACATTTTGGCATAGTCCGTACATAAAAAAAAAATACCACACTATGCAATATTTATCTTCTTACCTTTATTATTCCCAAGGTTATTTGGAGTCGGGTACTAGTTCCACCGGTTTTACATTAACTTTAGTTTCTCCGCGGAGCGACTGGAGCAAGTAATACCATAGGTATTACTGGGTAGGTTAGGTCTTTGTCACTTTAAAACCGTCTATTGTCAAATAAGGACCTTGTGCGAAGAAAACGACCAAACTCACGGCCACTCTTTCAATTGACTAAATAGTTATAATAACAATTAGTAAACTGTATTGCAGCACCGTTTTGTTGTGCCCCAAACAGGACAGCACGAACGCTGTCATTTTACGTTAATCTTTTGTGCGAGCGTAGTACCGCCCAATTGGTCCAATTGGTCGTAGCATTCTCGATTCTATCTATTCTATTCAAGACTTATAGAACTTTTCAATTTGAAACCCCGCTACACAGGGTATTTCATACTGCGGGAATTGTATTTTTAACCGACTTTAAAAAAGGAGCAGGTTTTCAATTCACTAGTATTCTCAAAAAGAAAATACATAGAGACTAAGTAAATCATATTTATGTTAAAAAATATATTTTCGTTCTCTATTAGATGTGTAATACATGTAAAAAGAATTTTCTTTACATATTAACATCAATTTTTTTTTAACCGACTTCAAAAAATGAGGAGGTTATCAATTGGACTTTTTTTTATGTTTGTTACCACATAACTTTCGACTGGGTGAACCGATTTTGATGACGATTTTTTATTTGAAAGCTGGTGCTTCCCGAGTGGTTCCATCTAAATTTGGTCTAGTTTTTGGTCGTTTTTTTTTTGTTAAAATTTGTGATTATTTATCATCCAATTAGTAATACAGCATTTAAGCGCAAGGATTGCTTGTTATAAACCAAAACATCCTCTCTGTTTAAAGTTAAGGTTATAATATTTCATATTTATTTTAACATTTTGTTTGTTCAAGGTATAATAAATATAAATTAAATATTAATATTGTTTTTTCGTGTGTATAAGTGGCAACATCAAGGAAACTAGCTTATATTATACATATAATTTATCAAGCATTGTTTGTTAAGGAGGAAATAAATTAGATATAAAGATATAAAAAATAAAAAAAATAAATTATTTCAAATAATTGTTATGCAAACTGTGTAAAAATTACCTCGAAAACTAAATATTTACTTAGTTTATGACTACTAAAACCGTTAATTATAATTTGTTTTTTTACACCATTTGTTTGTTTCAAGTATCAAAAGTAAATATCAATAACCTCAAACATATCCCACTCTCTGTATCGTACTGTGGTATACTATGTTGATCTTGTCTCAACTGCGGTGAACTTCCGTGTGTTTAGGCGATTCTGCCATACATAACTATAGAAATTAAATATAGCTCACTTAGGAACCACATTATTTTATCTGTGGTGCTTCCCGGTTTGAAAAAGGTGTCTGCCTATTTTGTCTCCCGCTTTGCTAAGGAGGGAAGTGGACTTATTAACTTATTAAACTTTTTTTTTTTTTTTTTATGTATGTACATTGATTACTCCGTCAATTGTGGACCAATTTTGAAAATTATTTTTGTATTCGAAAGGGTATGCTCCCCATGTGGTCCCATGGCCACCATATCAGGATCTGATGATGGGATCCCAAGGAAATTGAAGGAAACCCTCAAATTTACGTGAGCGCCTGCAATAAAGTTAAGGCAATTGTCTGCATGCTTTCATATTCTGTAAACATCATGTCCGAAATATTTATTTATTATTCTATACAGTATGTTGTATGTTACCTTTAGTCATATTCTTTCAAGTTATTTCGGTGAAATGATGATGAGAGACTTGAGAAAGACTAAAAAGCGAAAAATAAAAAAAAACTTCGTTTAAAAAAACCGACTTCAAAAACTGAAAAGTATTAAATAACTTAATTTGTATGTGCTACCTATTCATAGGTTTGAAGTCGGTGCCGAGCCAAAATGTTATAGTAGGACTCGCCGCGCGTGACCTTGAGCGGGATAGCTGCTCTTCGCGTAGGACAAAACAACGGTGACGTCGTTGACGTTCGTCTCGAAATATAGCGAGTGTGGTACCTACTATTACATTTGGCTTGGCGCCGAATTCAAACCTATGAATAGGTAGCACATACAAATTAAGTTATTTTATACTTTTCAGTTTTTGAAGTCGGTTTTTTTAAACGAAGTTTTTTTTTATTATATTTCCAACTCCTCCAGTTTTTCTTCTGATTAATTTAGTTGCGGGTTCCAAGACAGTTTAATTTTACCTGGGACTTCCCGAGTGTCATAACTCGGTGTGATCGTGGGTCACTGCTGTTGATCCTGGTGTTCAGGAGTTACAGTGGTGGGCAAGTGGGCGGGATTAGTCCCAACTCCCTGTACTATGGTAACCATATTGCAGATAAGTATATCTATTCTATATATATATGTATATAAAAGAGTAAGGTGACTGACTGACTGACTGACTGACTGACTGACATACCCAGAGATCAACGCACAGCCCAAACCGCTGAAGCTACAATCCTGAAATTTTGCATGTAGGTTCTTCATATGACGTAAGTGAGCACTAAGAAAGGATTTTTTGAAATTCCACCCCTAAGGGGGTTAAATAGGGGTTGAAAGTTTGTATGGAAGTTCGTCATTTTTGAAGTAAGAAACATGAAACTTTACTTTTGGGCTACTGATTAAAAAAGAGTAGATACGTATTTAAGCGTTTCTGGATATTCTACCCCTAAGGGGTTAAATAAGGGTTGTTATTTCGTATATAGGTCAGTCTGGAAGTCCGTCATCTTTTAAGTAAGAAACATGAAACTTTATTTTTAGGCTGCTGATTAAAAATGAATTGATACGTGTTTCAGCGTTTCTGAATATTCTACCCCTAAGGGGGTGAAATAGGGGTTGAGAGTTTGTATGGAAGTTCGTCATTTTTTAAGTAAGAAACAACAAACTTTATTTTTAAGGTACTGATTAAAAAAGAGCAGATACGTATTTAAGTGTTTCTGGATATTCTACCCCTAAGGGGTTAAATAGGGGTTGTTATTTCCTATATAGGTCAGTCTGGAAGTCCGACATTTTTGAAGTTAGAAACATGAAACTTTATTTTTAGGCTGCTGATTAAAAATGAATTGATAGGTGTTTCAGCGTTTCTGAATATTCTACCCCTAAGGGGGTGAAATAGGGGTTGAAAGTTTGTATGGAAGTTCGTCATTTTTTAAGTAAGAAACATGAAACTTTATTTTTGGGGTACTGATTTGAAATGAATAGATACGTATTAAAACGTTTCTTAATTTTCTACCCCTAAGGGGGTTAAATAGGGGTTGAAATTTTGTATGGAAGTTCGTCATTTTTTAAGTAAAAAACATGAAACTTTGCTTTTGGGCTACTGATTAAAAGAGTAGATACGTGTAAGCGTTTCTGGATATTCTACCCTTAAGGGGGTGAAATAGGGGTTGAAAGTTTGTATGGAAGTCCGTAATTTTTTAAATAAGAAATATGAAACTTAATTTTGGGCTACTTAACAAAAATGATTAGATACGTATTTAGGAGTTTCTGGATATTATGCCCGTAAAGGGGTGAAATAAGGGTTGAAAGTTTGTAAGGAAGTCCGTCATTTTTTAAGTGAGAAACATGAAAATGTAGTTTTGGGCTACTGATTAAAAATGGGTAGATACGTATTGAAGCGTTTCTGGATATTCTACCCCTGAGGGGTGAAATAGGGGTTGTTATTTCGTATATAGGTCAGTCTGGAAGTTCGTAATTTTTGAAGTCAGAAACATGAAACTTTAATTTTTGGCTGCTGATTAAAAATGAATTGATACGTGTTTCAACATTTCTGAATATTCTACCCCTAAGGTGGTGAAATAGGGGTTGAAAATTTGTATGGAAGTTCGTCATTTTTGAAGTAAGAAACGTGAAACTTTATTTTTGGGGTACTGATTTAAAATGAATAGATACGTATTGAAACGTTTCTTAATCTTCTACCCCTAAGGGGGTGAAATCGGGGTTGAAAGTTTGTAAGGATGTTCGTCATTCTTTACTTTTGGGCTACTGATTTAAAATGAATAGATACGTATTTAAACGTTTCTTAATATTCTACCCCTAAGGGGGTGAAATCGGGGTTGAAAGTTTGTAAGGAAGTTCGTCGTTCTTTACTTTTGGACTACTGATTAAAAAATAGTAGATACGTGTTTAAGCGTTTCTGGATAATCTACCCCTAAGAGGCTAAATAGGGGTTGTTATTTCGTATATAGGTTATTCTGGAAGTCCGTCATTCTTGAAGTTAGAAACATGCAACTTTATTTATGGCTACTGATTAAAAATGAGTAGATACGTATGTAAGAACATGTTCTACCGGAACCGGTTGTGGTTCACGGTGCCGTTCTTGAAGTTGTTCAAAAATATGTGTGGTACCTCGGGCAGACTTTGCAGTTAAGTAGAAACAACTTCGAGGACGAGATGAACAGGAGAATTCAGCCGGGTTGGGCAGCGTTTGGGAAACTTTGTCGGGTCTTTTCATCGTCAATCCCACAGTGCCTAAATACGAAACTCTTCAATCAATACGTCCTACCTGTCATGACATACTGTGCCGAAACGTGGACACGACACGGCTGGTCCACAAGTTCAAAGTCGCTATGGAGAGGGCTATAATAATAATAATGATTAATTTTTCTCATCACAAAAGCTCAACGTTTCTCTAAGGGATCGCATCAAGAATGAGGTGATTCGGTAGAGAACCAAGGTCATTGACATAGCCCACGGGATAAGCAAACTGAAGTGACAGTGGGCTGGCCATATTAGCCGTAGAACGAAAGGTAGTAGAGCCACGCTGATTTCAGCACGAATGGGCCGGCTCGACCGGGGCGGTACTACCCTCGCACAGAAAATCAACGTAAAATGACAGCGTTCGTGCTGTCGTGTTTCGTTGGTGAGTGCGAGACCGGAGGCCCAATTAGTCTAGTCAACAAGTACCATACTTGTTGACTAGACTAAAAGATGCAGCAGCATCACTAGGCCGCCATAGTGTGGGTCTCCATACTGCATTGTCTGCATTCGCAATGAGTATGGTGACCACCACTCTTGGATTCTGCTTATGCTTTCCATCAGGCAGAGTAGAGTCATTTTGGCGGGCTAAACATAAAAAAAAAAAAAAAAAAAAAAGAACTGATAACCGTTGGAGTAAACGGGTTCGTGAGTGGTGACCGCGTCTCGGCAAACGTAGCGTAGAATGTCCACAGGCCAGGTGGAATAATGATCGGACGGCTGGCAGAAGCTGGATGAGGGAAGCTGAGGATCGAACCAAGTGGCGTGCAATTGGAGATGCCTATGTCCAGCAGTGGACTGCGTTGATGATAATGAGATACGTATTTAAGCGTTTCTGGATATTCTATCCCTAGGCTAGACTGGAAGTCCGTCATTTTTTAATTTAGTAGCCTGAAACTTTGTCTTCAGGCTTTTGATTACAAATAAATGAATACTTATATCAGCATTTATGGGAATTCTATTCCTAAAGGGGTTAAAATAAGGGTCGAAAGTGTGTGTGAAAGTCAATTTTAATGGACTATTGATTATAAATAAATACGTTTAAAAACGTGAACACAGTATTCATAGATACTTACACAGTTTTGAATAAATACATATAATCAACTTCCACGCGAGCAAAGCCGCGGGCAACAGCTAGTAAGCAGATAAATTTATTGAGTTATATGAGGCAGAATGGGAGAGTCCTATATCCAGCAATGGACTACGATAGGTTGATGATGTTGACATTAGGTAGTGTATTCAGGGCTTCAACAGACCACCACGACATAAGTTGTACTCAAAGTACATCACAGCACAATATCCCGTTTTATCCGCATCCAGGCCATTTCAGATATATTTTAAATTCCTGGGCCCATCTAGCTTTAATCCTTCACTCTGTATGGGGGGCCAATTAGTTCTTTATACTTCGATGTTATTTTATATTTCAACATTCCATCTTCGCTATACGTCTAAATAAAACTAAAATAAATAAAATTGACAGCTTTTCACTAAAAGTAAAAATAAAAAATATGCTTCACGCGGGACAGTTTTTTTAAAGACAACTCCTGCCCTATGAAAATATTATGTATCACGCGAACTTTACAAATATAGGTACACTAGCGAACCGCCCCGGCTTCGCACGGGTGGATTTCAGATGCCCCCGCCGACAACACGATTCGTGCATTTTAAATCTGTAATATCTTCGAATATATTCATTTAAATTAGATACTGTTAAGGGCCCTTTTGAACTATATTAAATGCACAATGTATTTAATTTACTTAATTGTGTAAGGATTCATTCTGTATTGCCCAAAATCACTTCGTAAATAAGCCATTATTTCTCGTAAAAAGAAAGGAATAAAAAATGGTTGTTGTGGGTTATCCCTAAGAGATAGACATATACCGTCGCGGACTTTTTTGTAGTACTTTTTAAGGTGTACAATACTCTAGTACATTATTTTGATCGATCTCGTAAGGTGCAACCAGCGTTTGCAACGTAAGCGCAAAAAAAATGTGTTTATTTGCTACATCACATTAGAAACCTCGAAAATTAACAGTGTTTCCATACTATATTATGCATTTATTATACATAAAAACCTTCCTCTTGAATCACTCTATCTATTAAAGAAACCCGCATCAAAATCCGTTCCGTAGTTCTAAAGCTTTAAGCAAACAAAGGGATATAGGGACATAGGGACAGAGAAAGCGACTTTGTTTTATACTATGTAGTGATGAAATGGACACAAATGACACCCAGACTCAGAACGACAATTTGTGAATCACACAAATTGTAATGGGGTTTGAACCCACTACACTGTGTGATGAAAACGATGTGGTGAAGGCTTAAACCGCTGGTGTTCGTGCACACATTTAATTATAATATAATTACATTTCCAAGTAGAGTAAAGGCAATTCTGTATTTAGGCTTTAGTTTATGAGTCAATATCCTTTCCGTAGATTTGTGAAGGTTTTTGAGCAAGCCAATATCCGAAAGTAGTTCTCGGAAATCATTTAGAAGGTCAGGAAGAAGGATCTAGATCGAATTCTTATTCTTGTTACCACAAAACGGTTGGAAAGTATTATAATTATATAAAGAAAATGTGTAACCTACAAATGTAGATAAATGAACGCGTAACATTTTGGTCCTTCGAAACAAGGCCCGAAGGACCATGGTATCTTGCATATTTGTTATGCAATCTTAATACAGGATACATTATGAACTTTTATGTATAGTTTATTGACAACTGGTACATATATTTATGGCAAAATTTATAAATAAAAATAAATGGCGGTTATAAGGAAATAGTGATTAAATTACACAATTCAGCAATTCGAAGTGTATCGCTATCGTTCAAAATAGTTCGCAAATATAATGCGTACAAAATCATTATTATTCTGGACCTATGGTAACAATTTGTATGAGTTTGTATGCGAGTAATGTCAGTTGATAGATACATTTTGCAACGACAACCTACTTTAGTTTACGCAATGTTGTTTGTTAGTTTACGCAGTCTTGTTTAAAATCAAGTTCGTCATTCATTTTACGTTACAATGTGTAAATAGGAATGTCTTGGCTGTTTAATGATGAAAAGACGACTGTGCTTTATACATTTTCATTTGTTATGACGGCTTTAAAAGTCACTGTTAATAATTTATGCTAAGGTCTTGTCTAATTGTATTTTATCATGTAAAAACCCCCATGAGTCCAAAACAAACCAGAGTTAGTCATGACCCTTTGAGCCTTTTCAAAAACTAGATTTGGATCAGCTTTTAGACCAGCACCAGACCTCCACAATCCAAGTTATTATCAGACTTGTTAAGGCTCCAACTACTATTTTTTCTTCCTTTTTGCCTTTGGAAACCCCCTCGGGGTTTGCGGCAAGGCGGTGTGTAGGAATCGAACCGACTAAAACCACACGGTGTGCCACTCTGCGCCTGAGACGGGAGGGATCCGGGAACTCCTGTTATTAACACATCAAACTCAAACTCAAAAAGATTTTATTCATATAGGCACTTATTTTACAGGCACTTATGAACAGTCAATATTTAATATAAAAAAATCGAGTGATTCTAGTCGCCAGTTCCAAGTGCAGCATACCCTTCATGGAGAAGAATCTGGCAAGCAACTCCATGGTTGCTCCTTTTAAATATTAATACGGTTTACATTTTTTTTTATCAGGTCCCCTCCCAGCAGGCTCCAACTACCTACCGGGACCAACGTCTTAATGTATTCTGCAAAGCACGCAGAGGTCCATAGACTGAACAGGCTCGGATAGCTTAACTTTACAGTAAACTAACTTACTCGGTTATCATTTAACCAGAGTTCATAGTAAGTGGTATATCAAAATGATCTCAATTACAATGGATTTGAGTAAATCCTAAGACAGAAATACCGAGAGCCTCCTGAAGACCTTAATCACTCATAATTAGCAGGGAGCTTTTCTGCGGTGCAGAAGGTCTTGTAACCCTGACGGTTAGGGAAGGTGCGTTCGTAGCAAGTCGCTACCACCTCAGTCAGAGGTCTACTGGGGAATCAGATCTACCACCTCAGTCAGAGGTCTACTGGGGTAACAGATATGGTGAAACAGAAAAATGTCTTCATGTTGTAAATTTACAGAGGTATTTATCTCGGGAGAGCCAATCTTCAGCTCGTACAGGCCATGTAATACCATGACCTCACAGACTACTGGAGTTAAACTATTCTTTCCTCATATTCTTTTCAACTATTGATGAGGTACCTACCAGAAGCCAGAACAACTCACCACTCTGGCTAATTCAAAGGTTCAAATTCAAAATCATTTATTCAATTACGACACTAAGTGACTTTTATGAACGTTAAATTGAAGCTACAGTTAAAAATCACAGATCGACACAAACAGACGCCACAGCATGTGCTGCATTGTCAAAGTAAATTAGGTGAAAACATCAAAATCTAGATTTTAGGTACCTAGCACACATTTTAATACTACTATTTAAATGAATAAAGAATTAGGTATAGGCAATTTATGAAGAACCAGTTTATTTTACGCTTTTAAGTGTTTATATGGCAGAGAGTTTTCGTTGGATGGTTTTTGGAACTCGGTTTTTTTTTATAAAAAGTATTTATTTTTCAGTTTTTAGTGCAAACAATCGTAGGTAAGTAGTAAGTTGAACTATTTCATCAAACTTCATCATCAAGAATACAAATTAAGGTCTATACGTACATGTAATATTAAAATCATCCTCTAATCCCTAACTGTTGAAGAGTTTAACCTTCTATCATCAGGTCACCTAAATAACTTGAAAGTATACGACTGAAGGTTTTTAGATACGTATGAAATTGAAAGAATTATCCTCCAACTCCTAACCGTAGAGGAGTTGTACCTTCCACCTTCCATCATCAGCTTACCTAAATAATTTGAAAGAATACGACTAAAGGTAACATATGTACATATGATATTTAAAGATTTATCCTCCAACTCCTAACCGTTAAGGAGTTGTACCTTACATCATCAGCTCATCATCATAAAATGATGACTACCACACGCAAATACCGGTGTAACTTCAGAAAATACACGAAAAACATAGTATGTGCCTATAAAAAATGAGGGTTTCCCTCGAATTCCCTGGGATCCCATTATCAGATCCTGATATGCTGGCAATGGGACCACCTCGGAAGCATACCCTTTCGAACACAAAAAAAAAATCAAAATCGGTCCACAAATGACGGAGTAATCGGTGAACATACATAAAAAAAAAAACATACAGTGGAACATAGAACCTCCTCCTTTTTGGAAGTCGGTTAAAAATCGAGCGTTAACTAAAAGTGAGGCGTTACGCTGCAGCGCTTTTTCATTAGTTATGTCGTCTAACAAACTTATTTAAACAAACAGCGCTAGAACGTTTATTATTAACGATAGTTTTTTTATGGAATAGGGGGCAAACGAGCAGACGTATCGCCTGATGGTAAACTATTACCGCCGCCCATGGACACCCACAACACCAGAGGCGTCGCAAGTGCGTTGCCGGCCTTTGGGGGATGGGAAGCGGGATGGGGGGAGGGTTTGGGGTATGGGCTTCCGGTATCCTCATTTGGTTTTCTGTGTGGCCGTGGTATCACTCCGGTCGAGCCGGCCCGTTCATGCCGAAGCGTGGCTCTCCCACGTTCCCACGGGTGCTGACGTCATTTTTAGGACCAAATGACGTAAGCACCCAAAATTTCATGTCGTTTACACGCTTTTTGATTTTTATTTTTGGCGGTAGTAATATTAAATGACATATAGATATATTTTCCAAATATTAAATCTTACCAGTCACGATTTACATTTCAAAGTTTGAAGGTTATTCATTAGCTTTGACAATTGCGGGTGCACACGTGAGTGTCATTTTAGGTGTATAAAAACGAATGGAAATGAGATTTTTAAATTAATCTTAGCGCATAACTGTTAGACAATTAAATAATTGTGTATGCATGTATATGTATGCTCTGTGTGGTGAGGGATTAAGACTAAGTAATAGCATTTCACCATTCCTATTTATCCTGTGGGCGTCATAAGTGGGGCCGCTTTTCCAGAAACTTTCTGCCTCGTACCACAAAACTGTGGAATGAACTGCCGCCTGCGGTATTCCCGGACCAGTACGACTTTCAAACCTTCAAGAAAAGAGCGTACTCCTCCTTAAAAGGCCGGCAACGCACTTGTGACGCCTCTGGTGTTGCGGGTGTCCATGGGCGGCGGTATCCCTTACCATCAGGCGATACGTCTGCTCGTTAACCACCTATTCCATAAAAAAGAGAAGAAAAACTACTAAGAACGTAAGCTTCTTCTTTCTAAGAAGAAGCGCGAAGAAAGTCAGCAGTGGACTGTTAAGGGCTGTTGATGACATATGTATAATTGCTAGTACCTTTCTAATTTTGTTTTGAAACTCGATCTGTACTTGACTTGCCTGATAGTGTGGTAGGTGTTAGCGATATTGACTGCTAAGAAAGAATTTGTGGGTAAGATTCGTTTGTTATGTCTGAGTATAATTAATCTGTAATATGTATGTCAAATTTCACCCAGCAGTCTCTAGCTTAGCAGTTAGAATCGAAAATCACTAAACCCAGGAGGCCCAATGATGCAGAAGCATCACTACGCCGCTGTGGTGTGGGTCACCATTGCATTGTATGCATTCGCAATGAGTATGTTGACTAAAACTCTTGGATTCTGCTTATGCTTTCCATCAGTAACAGTAGAGTCATTTTGGCGGACCCATAATATATATATATATATATATAATTGTCTCAAAACGATTTAAGTATTTCATCGTTTCTCAATTTATTACTAATACATTTCGTATTACAAAAGATTAAATGATATAACCGCATTTGTTCTATCTTCGGATTTAACCGTAATCGAATCTAATAATAATTGGTTGAAACCCGACAAAACAATGTTTCATTTATTTATAGATTATGATTGGATGTGGTAACAAGACTGAGTAATGCAACTGGATGAAAATTATCTAATTACTAGCTGTTGCCCGCGACTCCGCCCGCATGTATGTCGGTTATCGCGGCAAATAGTAGCCTATGTGTTATTCTGTTGTCTATGCTATATTACTGTAATGTAAATTCTCCGAACTTGTCATAACATATTTTGTATCGGTGTTCAATCACAACCTTACATCTCATTTACAATGGCTTCGGACTGCATTCCTGTACCAGTTGGCAGTAGGTATTATACCTACTTCATAATTATACTTGCATTTACTTATATACATACATATAAATAAGAGGTCCTTCAAAAGTTACTCATTACTCCACTAAGCGGCTTAGATGCGAATTAGATGTTTCATTCTTTGTAATATATTATATACTAAACTAGCTGTTGCCCGCAGCTACGCCCGCGTGTATGTCGGTTATCGCTGCAAATAGTAGCGTATTTGTTATTCTGAAGTATAAGCTATATTACTGTAAAGTTTCATCCAAATCCGTCCAGTAGTTTTTGCGGGAAAGAGTTACAAACATTCATCCATACTTACAAACTTTCGCGTTTATAATATTAGTAGGATATTATGGAGCTGAAGAGTTTATTTGGCTAAACGCACTAAGCTCAGGATCTACTGGTCGAAATGATAAATTCTTTTAGCCAATTTTTTGAAGAAGACTACACGTCACACGTAGGTCTATAAAATATCATGCTACGATCAATAGGAGCCGAATATCAATAGAAAATGTTTCATTAACGATAAAATAATATCCTTTTTGAAAAATGAAGACGTAGTTTCCCGAGCATAAATGGCTGTAAACGTAATTGAAGACCATGTTTAGAGAGCATAACCTAATGAGATGAGAAGAGAAAGAACTAAGAATATAAATTAACAAGCTTTTTAAATACAAGCTTTTACTGGAATGCCTCGAGACGAATCAAACGAGTCCAAGCTCGATGATGCTGCGACGTTTCCTAACAGAGTTCCTATGGCCATCTTCCAGCTCCAGTATCAGATCAGCTCCATGTCATGAAAATATTGTATTGTCACGCTGTAATCATATGCTAGCAAAATTGCAGCACAATCGGTTGAAGATGTCCGATTCAAAATTGAGTTACAAGATTACACCCGAACATACAAGCATACATACATGCATTGCAAGTTAATAAAACGCTTGTGAAAAAGGAGTGAAATGTTGGGGTATTACTTAAGTTACATAAATTTAATATGTTAGTTATTTGTATATAAGTTACCAAATACTGGGTTGAGGTTAAAGCATTCTAATTTCGGAAGTATACTTCCTTTGTACAAAAATTGTTGCTTTACCAATTCTTTCAAGGTCTTATTTTAGAGTGTAAAAATAGTTCAGCTTTGACTGGTAGCTGGTCAATCCGCGGGAGTTTATATACCCTTTTCTGTTCACTCTGCACTTTTAGTAGAATCACCTCCTTACAGAACGAGGTGCGGGAATTGTCTGTTCTCTTATACCAATGGACAGATTCTAGAATAGAATGAACTTTATTGTACACCAATTAATAGTTTACATTAAGAAGTATAATCTATTTAACAGCCATGTACAAATGGCGGCCTTATCGCTAAAAGCAATTTCTTACAGGCAACCTTTGGATGGACAAATAGAATGTAGCAAAACAGGTTAATGGGTAGCTTTGGTGTTCAAAAATAAAGAAAGAAAGGAATTAACTTCATACAGATGAAAATAAATAAATAAATAAAAAATAAAAAATTAATACACATTAATACAAACAAGTGAATTAATGTGAAGTAATGCACAATAGGAATACCATCATAAAATAGTTCTAAGCACGTAATAAATTAAGAAGATAAGTTGTGTTCTTTGACCATTTTTTTATGTAGGCAGGGATTTGGCACGCTTTATAGCAAATGCCAAATTCTAGTTAAGTTAGAATCGCTAGCTCCCTGCGATAGTTTGAGATAAATAGAATCTCCCACTCCGTGTACTGACGAATTAAGAACAAGGAGTGTCACCACCTCTATGCATCCCATGGGTGTCGTAAGAGCAATTTATGCAGGACATCACTGAGTGAGGCTACCAGGGACCCATACCCCAACCCCTCCCCACATCCCTCTCCCCATCCCCCAAAGGCCGACAACGCACTTGTGACGCCTCAGGTTTTAATCGGTAATCGCTTACCATCAGGTGATACGTCTGCTCGTTTGCCCCCTATTACATAAAAAAACCTATTTTCTAAGGAGAGGCAGCAGTAAACTATTGAAAGCTGTGGATAACGATCTTCAAATGTTTAACAAAAGAGCGAAGGTACCTCAAAGGTCTCAAAAGACTCTTGTAGAGTCACTTTGACAGGCTCAGGAAATAAAAATTATTTCCCAAAAAATGTATATAATATAGTAAACCTTTCAATGAAGAATTAAAGCTATTCTAAATCATAACAGCCATGTCTACTTTCTGTACAGGAAACTATACGAAAGCAGTTTGTTTTGCAACGAATTAAGTTACGTTATACATCGATTATGCGTTAACAGCTTGTAAGTATATAAATTGCCAAGATATCGCCCTATATGAGGCCGCTTTTTGTAAGTATTCGCGATATAAAAAAGAAATTAATTATTATAACCAATTAAATCAAGAAACATACCTGCCAACATATAGTACAACATGTCCGCATTTGACCACAATACGCCACAAGGCTAAGTCGGGACATTCACTCGGCGTTGAGTTTCTTGTAGCTCATTGTAACCTAAGGAATTTCGTAGGAAAAAATCTGACGATGAATAGCTCACCTTTTTTGGCTCCGAATCGATTTCGAATTTGATAGTTTGTTAGTAATGTTTTTAAAGTCTTATTTAACTACACACATCAAAAGTGTCTAGGGATCAAGCATTTTTATGCGGATTTCTTGAGATTGAGATGTGGCTTTGGCCCTGGCCTGCTCAGTCGCCAGACTTGAACCCGATTGAGCATGCATGGGATATGCTACAGAGAAGAGCTCTGCCGAATATGGAGGGTATCCAGTCGCAAGAAGACCTTTTTTTGTTGTTGCAACGAACATGGGCGGCCATTCCACAGCGTGTTTGGATGAACTCATTTTGAGTATGCCAAACCGATGTTCTTGTGTTGTTAGTGTTCGCGGTAGAAACACGGATTATTAATTGTTTAAGTTACCTAATAAAATTTTAAAGAAAACTATTATTTCAGTCTTTTTTTCGAACTTTAATGTTAGTGGTTCAAATGTCAAAAATCTGTTTATTAGGAAAATGGCAAATTTCTTTATTAATGCAAAGGTGACTTGGTTTATCGTTACTGTGACAAACGAAAACACTTTATTTGATGAATCCTTAAAGAACATTTTAATTAATATCAATCAGGAGAAAAGTTATTGCAAAAATATATGTTGATCCCTAGACACATATGTTGATCCCTAGACACTTTTGATGTGTGTATTTTTATAAAGATAAGGAGGAAGAGAGTAAGTGAAGCTTGACTGTTTCTGCCTACCCATCTGGGAAAAAAGTTTTATAGAGCTGATAAGAAGAAAATGATAAACTGATTCACAGAATGATTGATAACCTCTCAGTTAAAACTGCTGCTATAACCATGAAGTTCTGCACAATTGTTTCTTAGGTGACGAAGGTGTGCACTATGAAAATATTTTAAATAATTCCACCCCTAAGGGTCTAAAATGGTGTTGGATATTTATATCGTTATTTTTGGTAGTATTTGGTAGCCGAATTTAATTCACAGTACGTATGATTCTCTTCTATGATGTGTGATCTCGACCACCGATCAAACAAAATCGCTAACAAAAGATAGACAGAAATTAAAGAAAAGTGACTTGACGAAGACAAACGAACAGAAATTTCAACCAGCGTAGTAGTGAATTTCACATGTATCGATGATGTCTTTTTATTTTCTGAGAATAAAGGTTGGCTTTTATTTCAAGCAGGCCTTTCCAAAATGTCATTCATGTTATTGGGAGACGGAGAAGAACCGGCAAGAAAGTCCATATATTATGCTCTATACTCCATAAATTGAAGTCATTTCACATAATTACTTTTAAATGCCTAAACAGATTTAGATATCTGTTATGTCCTTACAATCAAAGATATATCAATTAAATTGACAATGTATGACGCTTCCGTACGCGCTACAATTAAACGTAAATATGGCTTCCGTTTAGCGCCTAATTTAACTTTTTGCGTGGTGTTTCTGTTTTTAAGTTAATATGTGACTTGGCAAAAGAACGGTGAAAAAACGTTTTATTAATACAAATTATAATTTACAATACCAAATGTGTAGTTACTACTACTAGTTAAGTACTATAAAGTTAAACTTTAGGAGTGTGTTTGAATGTTTGATTGTTACTTACGCTGGCTGGATTAATTTTGATAAAATGTATCATGGAGGTTACTGACAGCCTGGATTAAGATATACTACTTTTAATCCCTAAAAAAATTAGATCAGGTACCTACTGTTTAATGGCCGTTTTCAATAACCTATCTCTAGTAAAAACTCTAGGTAAGTTTATTGCAAACGGTCTGAATCTAATAGTACCTTTAAATGAGCAATCTTGTATATATATCTACATATATATCAATATAGTAATCTGAATCTTGGAAACGGCTCCAACGATTTTCATGACATTTAGTTTTTTTATGATATAGGGGGCAAACGAGCACACGTATCTGCTGATAGTAAGCAACACCAGAGGCGTCACAAGTGCGTTGCCGGCCTTTTAAGAAGGAGTACGCTCTTTTCTTGAAGGTTTGAAGGTCATATTGGTCCGGGAATACCGCTGGCTACAGTTCATTCCACAGTTTTGTTGTGCGAGGTTTCCATAAATCGACCTAGCTAGGATTCATTTTTAGAAATATTACCAATAAAAAAGTACCGAGCCAAACTGGCAGCAAAAGCTCGTTCATCCAGGTACTTTCCCTTAAAAAAAATCTTGTTCCTTTTTTGAGAACTGAACTTTGTAAGAAAAAGAAAACAAATCGATCCTGCACATCAATGAAAGCATTGAATCAGTCACATTGAAGAAAAATAGACCATCTCCAGTTTTAACTTTAGATAACGGTTATCATCATCATCTCAGTCCACTGCTTTACATAGGCCTTTCTAATTGCACGCCTTTTGGTTTGACGCCTCGGCTTCGAACCTTAGGTTGAAACTACATAACAAAACGCTCTCCTTTTCACTTAAAAAGTAAACAAAACCAGAGCACATATTACACCATTACAAGATCAAGGCCTTGGTTTACTTTAGCCTAATGAGATATGAGTACCGCTTTTTTTGTTATTGCGTAATAAATAACTTATTTAGTTACGGTTCGTTCCGCGTGGTGGCGTCTAAACTAGCTTGTTTGTTTCATTTCCGAAGGATTTATATAGGTTTCTGTGACGAATATTAAAGTTTTTTTAAAAATAAGGTTACCTAACTAATAAATGAAGCTTTACTATTAACTATCTTCAAGGCGTGGAAATTTGATCGTTATTAATTGAGTTAGCACATTAATAGTGATATGAACAATCTGATAAAAAAAATGTTTACTGATGTTTTGAACGATTTGTTTGTCCAGTATGCATAATTTAAGTTGAACTTTCAATTAGCTTTCAACCCATAGAATATAAGTAATAAGACTAAAATGAAAGACATGAAAAACATTACACAGTAAAGAGTCTCAGATCAAAACGTTTTGTTACAAAAAATATTAAACTAAACTATGAAAGCATAAGAAATAGACAGGAATAAAATATGTATAATACTAAAATCACTGAAACGATTTGAATGTGGTGTCAATAGATTCGTATTGATGATGATGTAATCCGACCGATTTCGGCCATGGCGACCACTTCGACCCCTTATAGGGCTTGGCGCTGATGCGCCCGGAGATGGCTTATTTAGTCGATTTTCGCAGCAAACTCCCTCGCACAAAGTGGGCAAGTGAGCTAACCGCTCTAATAATTATAGTGAATGGCGGCGAGTGGACGGGCTTTAATCTCAGATTCGTATGAAAGGATGGAATGACATATGTTATATAAAATTTATCAAAAGTCTTTACGTAGTCGAGAGAGGTGAATTCTCATGACGAATATTATGATAGGAATGCTCTTGCTTCCAAATATAATACGCAAAATGGCGATCAACATTTTATTTTTAAATTTATTTCTTAATTATCATATTTTAACCTAAAATCTTTGAATTTCAGACTATCATATTCTGCGCAGCCTATATGGCAGTCAACTGCCAGCGCGATGCGCCAAACACCACTCCGGTGCCGATCCTAAAGCAGATCAACAGGCAAAACGATGATGGATCATATAGCTTTGGTTACGAGGCAGCCGACGGCTCCTTCAAGATCGAGACGAAATACCCGAACGGCGATGTAGCTGGAAAGTACGGATATATAGACGAGAATGGCAAAACCCGGGAGATTTCCTATGGAGCTAGCAGTAAGAGAGGCTTTGAACCTCAAGGTTAGTTCAGTTCCTATACTTCAGTAGTTTCTGACGCGTTTTGAGAGCAATTTTCTGCATATATGAATCATTGCGTGCTTTAAAGACTTTCAAAAGTGTTTAAAAACGTTTTCTTCAGAATTAAGCCAGTAAACACAAATATTCTTCCTCGACGAGTTGTTCTTCTGACTACTGAGGATTATTCTACCAATAATCCTTCGAATAATTGCTCTTTGTCCATTGTGATCCTCAGCTGCCTCAGGTACCTTTGCTAGTTTTGATATGATCTATAGAGCGCATCATTTCTCTTGGCCGTCATACAGATTAACTCTCTCATCACTATTCCGTGAGAAGTAAGACCTAATATGTACTTTTAGTTTGATTTTATACAAATTTGACAAAAATACTAAGGGTGAAAAATTAGGCGGTGAAGGAAAGCAGATTGTTGCAATTGGTAATGACGGAGGAGCATTACTGAATAATACATAATCACACAAAAACATGATAGACATTGATAAAAATGTATCCCGCTTATAAAAACTTATCAAGTAAATATGTAAGAAGTTTTTCCACGTTGGTATAACAGTATGAGGGGTTGTACAACCACTTAGTATCTTAATAAGTGGTACACCATTTCACTAAGTATGATATTACAGTTTATTATCACCACATTACATGATGTGTTAGTTTCCCAACTGCACAGCGAATGGAGAGAGTGGTATCGACATCGACCTACTTTTTTTGTTTCTTTATTAAACTGGGCAGGTGTGCTCTAATTTGGGGTACTTGAAGTACTGACTGCTCTGATTTTTATTACTTTTGACTGAGGCGGTGTAATTATGAGAGCAATAACTGGGGTTTGCCAAAAGCTGGCTATATTCTTCGACTGGTTAATTATTGGTGTTATGTTTTGTAATGGATATATTCTCATCCAGGAAAAATGTTTGCATGACGATCACGGTCATTTCTGTGTGTCTAGATTAAATTTATCTGCAAAATATCGAAGCGTAACTTATCAAGAGGTCTCAGTTGGATCCGAAGTTATCAGAATATTCAGGTTTTTTTTTCAATGGAATAAGGGGCAAACGAGCAGGCGTATCACCCTAAGCGATTACCGCAGCCCATGGACACCCGCAACACCAGAAGCGTCACGAGTGCGTTGCTGGCCTTTGGGGGATGGGGAGGGGCATGGGGAGAGAGGTATCCTCACTCACTCGCTGAAACACAGCGCAAGCGCTGTTTCACACCGGTTTTATATGAGGCCGTGGTATCACTCCAGTCGAGCCGGCCCATTCATGCCGTAGCATGGCTTTACTCAGGAATCACTAGTACAAATTAAAAACCTATTAATTAAGGAAGAATATCCGTACTAATATTATAAATTCAAAAGTAACTTTGTCTATCTGTTATGCTTTCACGGCTAAACTATTGAACCGATTTCAATAAAATTTGGCATGGAGATACTTTAATTTTTGAGGAAGGGCACAGGCTAAGGCGGAGCCTCGAGCAAAATGTAGTAGGCTATTAAACAACACACTATGATTAATAATAGTTGAGTATTGATGAAAAGGAGAAATTAGGGAAGGAAATAATCAAGAATTATTTGGAACTGAAAACTTCTTTATGCTTCTTTTGGGTGAATAAAATTATGGAACTCGCGTCATCGTCACCGTACCTACGCTTCCTCGACGATACAATTCACAAGTTACATAGTTTTAACTTCTATCGGCAGTCCCTTAACACTAGCAAGTTTTTTTTCTTTTGATGGATAAGCTTGTATTGCATGAAGAATAATATAATTTAAACTTACACAATGTTTAATTTTTCACTCGTTAACATTTACTATTTAGTTAGCATTAAGTAACGTTTTAACTTAACGAGTTAGATAAGTTATCAGTGCATGAAGGTTGAAGTTATTTGCTCCCATTAGAGTAGAATTTGCAACACCTTAATAATGATCAAGTTACTTTTAAGTTTAAACAAAAGTCGACCAATGACCTGCCTACTCTCCGCAATCTACCAGTATAAGTTATATATTTATACATATTCTTGCTATTGTTTCCCCCTTTTTTACGGAATAGGGAGCAAACGAGCAGTCGTATCACCTGATGGTAAGCGATTACCGCCACCCATGGACACCCGCAACACCAGAGGCGTCACAAGTGCGTTACCGGCCTTTGGGGGATGGGGAGGAGGAGGTGGGGGAAGAAGTTCGGCAGGAATGGGCCGGCTCGACCGGAGTGATACCACGGCCTCACAGAAAACCGGTGTAAAATAGCGCTTGCGCTGTGTGAGTGCACCGAGTGAGTGAGGATACCGGAGATCCATACCCAACCCCTCCCCACATCCCTCTCTTCATTCCCCAAAGCCCGACAACGCACTTGTGACGCCTCCGGTGTTGCGGGTGTCCATGGGCGGCGGTAATCGCTTACCATCAGGTGATACGTCTGCTCGTTTGCCCCCTATTACATAAAAAAATCGTGTCGGAGCTTAGGTGTTTCCTATGTATATTATGTATGTATTTACAAAAAAAAAGTATTCATGTATTTATGTCAGTTGTCTAGTACCCAATGTAGGTACAAGCTCTTCTTAGTTTGGGACTAGATGGCTTGTGTGTGTTAGATGTCCAAAATATTATTATAATATATTATTATAATTTCCAGGTCTCGGTATCCAAGTGCCTCCTCCAACATTGAACAACTCGGCTAAAAACGCTCTTCCCGAAGGCGAAGAAGACGACGGCCAATACCGGGAAGACCCAAGCATCTACGAAGACCCTAAATACAACAGACGTAACCAACAGCGTCCAGCTGCCGTCCTTCAATACCACCAGTCAGCCCAGCCAGCCCAGGAACCAGCTCCTCAATACCAACAGCAAACAGTTCAAAGCCAGTACAAGTCGGCGCCTTTGTACACTCAAAAATCCAGCTTTATAGACCAATCTCCTCAGCAATTCAGCTCAGAAAACCAAGATTTCCGCCCACAAAGTCAGGTTTATCACCAAACGCCTCAGTTCTCCTACCAAGGTTACACTGCTCAGCCTTACCAGAACCAAAATTACCAATCTCAGCAAACTTACCAATCCCAACCAGCTTACCAGTCTCAGCAATCTTATCAGCCTCAACCAGCTTACAAGCCACAACCAGCTTACCAGTCCCAACCAGCTTACCAGCCTCAACCAGCTTATCAGTCCCAGCCTGCTTACCAGCCACAGCCAAGTTATCAGCAACAAAACCAGGCATACCAAAGTCAGGACTACAACCCCTTCTTTGGCCACCCCGCCCAGAATTTCGACCCCAACACTGGATCTTACACTATTAATTTTACTGGTTAAGGGATTACATGCTAAGGGATTTTGTTATTTAGTTTGAGGGTGTTAGTTTAAAAATAAGTGCTGAGTTAGACGAGTTATAATTTAAATGCAAAAACAATTTAAAATCCAAGGTAGTAGAGTCACGCTGATTTCAGCACGAACGGGCCGGCTCGATTGGGGCGGTACTGCCCTCACACAGAACATCAACGTAAAATGACAGCGATCATGCTGTCGTGTTTCGTTGGTGAGTGCGAGACCGGAGGCCCAATGATGAATAGCCCAGAAGCATCACTAGGCCGCCATGGTGTGGGTCACCATGCTACATTGTTGCATTATCTGCATTCGCAGTATGGTGAGCACCACTCTTGGATTCTGCTTATGCTTTCCATCAGGCAGAGTAGAGTCATTTTGGCAGAGCCAAACATAAAAAGAATATAAATCAAAATAAATATATATAATTTTTGGTGACAAAATATTTTTTTAAATTACTACTGAATAAATGTTAAAAAAATATTTCTACCAGTTGTTATACCATAAATTTCATTTGACTATGAGTGAGAATTTGACATATTTTTATCTTTATATCGAAAAAAGATGAATAAATTAATAAGCATTAAATCTGTCCCAAAAGTTTCTGATATCTTTAAACCAGTAATCTTATTATTTATTATCTATATTTTCAGCACGTTAAAATTCAACAAACCTATAAATTAAACCTGTATATAAAAAAAGTATCATATTCTTTTTTTTAAATACACAAGTATAAACAAGAACATATCATATAGCTCGTCTTAGTCAGCAGTTATTAAACCATTATTTTGTACAAAATATACATAATATAAGGATACCCCAAAGTGACGAAAACACCTTTTTTACGATTTTGTTTAATATTAGTACTAGTCAATATATTCGAGGCGTGTGTAAAATAGATACATATAACGGCTTTAAATATATAACTAACAATGTTTATTAAATTATACTATTTATTAAATAATTATTTTTTAAACTCTTAACAATACTTGTAAAATAGTAGTTAAGTTTTATATTTGTATGTATTTATTTGTATATATTTATTTATATTATTTTATTAATATTTCTAATCATAATATGTCTACCTTTTTATTATTATATTTTGATATTTTATTTACTTTTAATACTTATGGTATAATATTTATACACGTATATTTATACATTTCATAAATTATATTTAATACTATACTTTATATAAAAATGTATTTATGTACCATATAAATTATTATACATGTATATAAAAGTTTATACATTGTATATTAAAATAATAATAAATAACAAAAATTGAAAATGTGTTCTAAGTGTGTATATTTAAATAATATTATAGCGTCCGACGCGTTAGAGCTATAATATGCCTAATAACATACATATGTAATAATAATTATTTTTACGGGAATTAACGCGATCACACGGTCTCACGGCCGGTGCAACCTGGTCGAAACGTCAGGCAAATCAAAGGTATATAATACCTTTGAATAAGTGATCGCATTAAATCCCGTAAAAATAATAATAATTATTTCATGGAACGCGAAAGTTTAAAAGTTAGGTTAGAGCATACATATGTATAATACACATTGTTGTACTACTTTCTACATTAATCCTTTTGAATTGTATAGCCCTTTGACAAATAAATATCACTCTTCGGTTTGTGAGACTAGAGAAGGCTAATAATATTTATATATTTTTCTAAAAAACGAAATAAATATCTCTGGAACGCAACAAAATATCACACAGTTTGAACTGCCTACAGAACGACGAGAGACCATATTGTATCAAAAATAGTGCAAAATTATATTTAGAAATTCTTATGCCCATAAATATAATAATATAAAAATACATGTATATGATTTATATAAAATGTTTAAAATATGTATTAATAGTATTTTTGGATATATTTTGTAGTGTTGCTAGCCATAATTTTATTTTCACATTATGCAATAATCGAAGTATGAGAATAAAGATTATATATACCTACACATTTTAGTTTTGTGCTTTTTATTATATTAATAGTTAATACAATAAAAAGTACAAAACTACAAAATCCCTTATAGGGTTTAAACAATGTAAATAAAGAATAATGTACAACGACAAATAGTAATGTATATCGTAGTATTGCAATTACAAAAATTGTGGTTTGAAATTGAAAAAGAAATTTGAGATTGGGAACACATGATTAAATTTGTGTTTAGAAATAGCCTTTTTTATCGAGACAAATATTATGTTGCCAATCATAAGGAATAAAGAGACTTTATATAAAATTGAGTAATGTACTTATTGGACTCTCATTAATTTTAACCTACATAAGCTTTTAAAATGTTACCAGTAATAAAACCGAGTTAACCTACAGGAGCCACGTATATGATGTGTATCATCAACGGTCATCACCAGCATCGCGCGCTTATTGGTCTAATCAAGCAGCGCGATTTCCGGCTTCCTGATGCCCTATAACTCTCTTCCGTCCCTTTTCCGAAAGATATTACACATTAGATAAGATATTGATTACATTAAATATAATAGGCCATTAAATTATCAAAACATGTTCAAGTATGCAATCAAATAATTATGTAACAATAAAATATGTATTCAAAGCAGTTCAATTGATTGCGCGTGCGCATCAAACTCTCCAAACAACGAAGTACGTGTGCTGATTGTAAATATTGATTAAATAAACTGTTACTTAATGTTATTGTGTTTCAATTTATTGTTATAAGTGAAAGCTTGTACTTGTTACCGATATATTGTTTAGTTAGAGGAAATACCATAACGCTTATTTCTCCGAAGGCTTAGACAGAGTTTAAGTGCACGGTTGGCCTAGGGGTTTGAGCGGTCACCACGACGCTTTCTACTGCGCCAAGTGTTGTAGGTTTAAATCCCACATTCCTCACATTCATCAAAAAAGTGTTGTCGCCAACACTTTGTGAGATCTACAAATTGTTGTTCTGAGTCTGGGAGTTCTTTGCCCGCGACACAGGATGTATTTTCCTAATGCGGATTTGTCTTTTAAACAAGTAAAATTTTAACAAAATAAAAACCGACTTCAGGAAAGACCAAATCGATCGATTTCTCTTTGATGCCATCATCAGATCTTAGTGTCCTTATCATGGTACGTACCACCCTTGGGAAATCTCCTTTCTGTTAAAAAAAGAATCATCAAAATCGGTTCATACACGACGAAGTTATCCGCGAACACACATAAAAAAAAATAAGAACCTCTTCCTTTTTTGAAGTCGGTTAAAAAAAGAAAGAAAGGTATAATAGACAACTCCCACAGTCAATCAGTCTCAAGTATAACCCTGATCGACTGATAACATATCCTTGTTTACAAAGGTTGGCTTATAAATCGTCAAATGTTTTGCAGCACGTTATAGATTCAGTGCGACGTCGTCGTTTTTCGTCATTTTTACTTGCAACTATTTGATTCTAGATTACACTTTACCTTCAACATTGCCACTACTTTTCAAACTTTTCCATAACTTGTTAACTTCTTGTATATTTTGTTTTTTTTTATCAGCATAAGCTGCACTGTATGCTTCATATAGTTTACGGTAAAGATTACCTAAATCACTCGTTTTGTTCATTTTAAACTTGTTTCGTAAGTTAAAAATCACAACTTAGAAAACGACGTCGTTCCACCCGCGAAAATCAATGTCAAATGAAATAGAAACAAAGAAATCACCGTAAGGCGCGATGCGTTTGGCGGCATAAATGACACAATATAATTAATATACACACAATACACACAATCTATACTTATAATAAAAATGTAACAGATCCAATTCTGTACATTAAAGATATTTTGAAATTTTTTTTGGAGGGCTCTCTATAATCGATACTGAAGCCAAAACTGTAATTTTTTTCATTTTTGTCTGTCTGTCTGTCTGTCTGTCTGTCTGTCCGTCTGTCTGTCTGTCTGTCTGTATCTTGGCCGCTCATCACGTCGAAACTACTGAACGGATTCAAATGAAACTTGGCATGATTTGAGTTCATACTACGAGGTAGGACATAGGATACTTTTTATCCCGAAATTCAGCACGGTTTCCTGGAGAGAGGGGATGAAAGTCAAAATATGTACTTAGTTGTAATTCAATAACAAATAGGCCGATTACATTCATTCTTTTTTTACTAGAAAGAAAAAAGATAACGGGAAAAGTGTTTTTTCGTCCACGACTGTACACTGCCTGTGGGCAGCTGAGACAGATATGTAAATATGGCGGTACGAAGTTCGCCGGGTCAGGTAGTCTATACTAATATTATAAAGCTGCAGAGTTTGTTTGTTTGTTTGTTTGTTTGAACGCGCTAATCTCAGGAACTACTGGTCCGATTTGAAAAATTATTTCAGTTTTGGATAGTCCATTTATCGAGGAAGGCTATAGGTTATATTTTATTTTCAAAAAAATTAGGGATCCGTAAGAAAATTGCTATTTCGTAACCCAAGGTGTGAAGTCGAAAACCTATTTTTGCGTGCGCTGCAAATACTATTGACAATAGAACAAAATAATGTATTACGGGTTTGTAGGTCTCATTAAGATCTACAAAAAAGTCTGCGAGAGCATATATCTAACTATCATGGTTTAGTTACAATAACCGCTTTTGTGTTCAAAAAAATTATTAAATCGTCTGAAGAAAGAAACTACTTTAAATGTGTATCGTAATATTAATCCTTATCCAAATTAAGCATTATGTTATCAAAGGTATTTATGTAGAAGTAAAATACTTTTTGTTGCATCCCAATCGTTCATTTCGTTTAGAAGTTATCACGAGTATAAGACGCTAAGAGTTGGTACCTAATAATGAGTTATTTGCCAAAAAGAGTTTTTATCAAAATAATACCTAATATTAATATTTATAAAAAAAAAGTGTTGTTGATTATGAGTATTAGATATTAGAAGAGCATAATAAATACATCTATACTAATATATAAAGCTGAAGAGTTTGTTTGTTTGTTTAAACGCGCTAATCTCAGGAACTACTGGTCCAATTTGAAAAATTCTTTCAGTGTTAGATAGCCCATTTATCGAGGAAGGCAATAGGTTATATATCATCACGCTAAGACCAATAGGAGCGGAGCACCAATGAAGAATGTTTCAAAAACGGGGGAAAATTATCACGTTACGGGCAATAGGAGACGCAAACGACGTTGCGTGGGTCAGCTATACTAATATATAAAGCTGAAGAGTTTGTTTGTTTGTTTGAACGCGCTAATCTCAGGAACTACTGGTCCAATTTGAAAAATTCTTCCAGTCTTAGATAGCCCATTTATCGAGGAAGGCTATTGGCTATATATCATCACGCTTAGACCAATAGGAGCGGAGCACCAATGAAGAATGGGGGAAAATTATTACGCTACGGGCAACAGAAGACGCAAATGACATTGCGTGGGTCAGCTATCCATACTTATATTATAAATGCGAAATTAACTCTGTCTGTCTGTCTGTTTTGCTTTCACGGTCAAACCGCTGCACCGATTTGAATGAAATTAATTTATTTACACAGATGGTCTGGAGCCTGAGAAAGGACATAGGCTACTTTTTAATGCAAAAAAGGGGTTGTAAGGGGTTTAAAAGGGGGATGAAAGGTTGTTCTGGGGGTTCACTCGCCTTCCATCCGCTATAGTGGCCTCCCGCGAGGAGGCGACGTTACGCGTGTGCCGTACGTCGCCTAAATTGAGATTTTTAACAGCTGACGGTGCCCGCTACTGTGCGGGCAAGCGCTGGGAGGGGTCCGGACGTGTTAATAACTGCAGTTCCCGGATTCCTCCCTTCACAGGCGCAGAGTGGCACACCGTGTGGTTTTAGTCGGTTCGAGTCCGACACACCGCCCCGCCGCAAGCCCCGGTGGGGTGACGGTCCGAGGGGATTTCCACACGTTAAAAAAAAAAAAAAAAGGGGGTTCACTCGCCACACGCCTGCGCGTTACCTACGTCGGGCGTCTTGACAACGAATAAACAAGGCTGTCACAATCATAAAAAATATTTCACTTTTTCAATGAAGACCTATATATTAAGATATTAAGTATGTATTCGTCAATCTGATTTGATTGTTCATTATATTAATAGAAATAAATAAGCCAAATTACTATAATTAATTAACAGCGTTTCTTAACTTCAAAATTCTCTTTTTTTTTTTTTTTTTTTTTATGGAATAGGCGGGCAAACGAGCAGACGTATCGCCTGATGGTAAGCGATTACCGCCGCCCATGGACACCTGCAACACCAGAGGCGTCACAAGTGCGTTGCCGGCCTTTGGGGGATGGGGGGGGGATTGGAGGCGGGGATAGGGAGATAGGGGAAGGGGTTGGGATTTGGGCCTCCGGTATCCTCACTCACTCGGTGAAACACAGCGCAAGCACTATTTCACACCGGTTTTCTGTGAGGCCGTGGTATCACTCCGGTCGAGCCGGCCCATTAATGCCGAAGCGTGGCTCTCCCACGGTAAGCACTCTGCAGAAGTATCGTCATTATACGCTAGCTGTTGGTTAGGTAAGAATGAAAATGTCATTTAAAGTTTGTAAAAATTTAACCCTCAAGGTGGTAAAATAGCAACAGGGGATGGCAGTTTATATAGAAATATGTTAGGTTTGTGAGTTAGTTTGCGACAAGAGACAAAATACGGATTAGAGCTATTCTGTTAGGACATTTACGGAGTTATCACGGAGAAGATAGTATGCCAACTGACAGTAACGACATGATTACACTGAGACGTGGGTTTTGGTTTAAGATAGCACAGCTGATTTAAAAATAATTTCGATCCTGATCTGCTGACTAATGAGATAGTTATCAATTAAACGAACGGATCATGTCAGGCGTGGAGGGAGATGTTGTCGAATACTTAAAGTTAATGTTCCAGTACTATTAAATGAGGTATCTTGAGCGCCAAAGCAATGTAATAGTACATGGCTAAATATTACACAACTGGGGTACAACATTGTAAAAGCTACAATCATGACGCATGGAATGGCAAAAGAAGATAATGTTTTAATTTCCCGTATTCCAATAATTCCAACTTATTTGACATTTTAATTTAAAAGAATGCAGTTTCCGCTGAATGCATGAAAACAGCATTTCCAATAACAATATTAACAAAACCCAAGGACAGATGCTTAAAGATACAGTAATTTTTTTTTCTCATGGGCAGCATACTCACGTATATCAAATCCGCAAAATCTTCATATTTTGGCAAAATATGGCAAAAGGAAAAACGTAGTTATTAAAATTGTACTTTTTTTTGAAGCTGCCAAAGTGACTATGGTCAGCCTGATGGAAAACTCAAGCAGAATCCAACAGTGGGGGCAACCATACTCACTGGGAAAGCAGACAATGTAGAATTGCGTCCCACACTCAGCCACTCAAGCCGTCAGGCTTAGTGAGATGCTTTTTCACGCCCCACTTAATTTACGACCCACTTAAAGGGCCCGGGATCACAGTGGGAGAGAAACACGTGCACTGTAAGTGAGTTCCAGTTTTAAGCTGCTCAGCACAGGAAGGATGAACCAAACCGTTTGGTTCGAGAGTGAACATGTTATTCTGCAGAGGAAGGGAGAAGGGGGACCAGTTGGAAGAGCTCCTCAGAATACTTCCAATGATACAGATGGTAGTGGACTGCTATAGAGGCGATATCTCTACGCAGCTGCAGAGGGTCAAGGAACTCGGTGGCTTCGGGACTGTTGGTAAAGCGGACTGCTCGCCACTGCAACCGATCGAAAGCATCAAGCAAATGCTGCGCGGATCCATCACAAAGATGAGAACAGTACTCGAGGTCCCGGCAAATATCCATGCCCAGGACACCGAGCTTACCCCGTAGTGGCAGTTGAGTGCTCTGAAAAGTGGGGAGGGAAAGAAATGGAGACTTTTTGGTAGAGAACGCGCATAACTGTGTTTTCGTAGCGTTGAACTCGACCAGATTCTTATCACCCCATTGTAAAATGCGGTTCAAAACCCAGTCGAGCTCAGCGACAAGCTTCTGTCGACTTTCCTCAACGTCTGCCAGCTTGGCTGAACGGTGTCAAAAATATCGCCCTTGAACTGAGCTATCGTCTGCATAGCAATGTATGTTGGCAAGAGCTAACATGTCATTGATATGCAGAAGAAATAGTGTGGGCGACAGGACTGAACCCTGAGGTACGCCAGCGTTTACATCCAGAACATCAGAGGCCGTGCCGTCGCAAAGGCCCATAATGCGGCGTTGATGAAGAAAAGCGTCAATCCAGTGACATAGTCTAGGAGGCAGACCGAATGCCGAGAGCTTGGAGAGAAGCGAGCGGTGCCAGACCCGGTCGAAGGCCTTGGCCATGTCAAATGTCGAAATAAGCTCATATAAACACTTTATAATTTATGTACATATATAAATACTTAAATAAGTTTTTAATAGTAAAACGTGTGTCTTATTTGTAAAAAAAATTGAGTGGTGTCGTGGGACATCAGATAGGAATGAGTTCCATATCAAAAATACAGATGGCGCTATACTAAATTTTTCGTTCACGAAATAAATGAATCATTAAAGATGGCGCTATACAAAATTTTTAGTTTTCACGAAATTATCTTAACCCCTTTATTTTATTTAAACTGATTTATAAAAATATATAAAAGTTCTATGCAAGGTAAAGAAAATAAAACTATTCAGGTACCGATACATTTCGTATTATGATTTTATATCGATAAAAATCCTACCTACATTAATAACGCGAAAGTTTGTTAGTATGGATGGATGGATGTTTGTTACTCTTTCAAACAAAAACTACTGAACGGATTTGGATAAAACTTTACAGTAATATAGCTTATACATCAGAATAACACATAAGCTACTATTTGCAGTGATAACCGACATACACGCGGGCGAAGCCGCGGGCAACAGCTAGTACTAAATATATACACAATATACTAGTTATATTTCGTCAGTGGCGGCATTTATCAAAGGGCGCTTAGGCGGTCGACACGTACGTGTACACTAGTAGACAGAGTGGCCGACAAAACAATTTGAACCTCATTATTATACAGATAGAGTTGCGAATCTTTTTGAGTTTTTCGTTAAAAGTTCAAAGTTCGTATTTTAATACTTAGATTATTATAATGGATTTGGAAATGTGACGTCACGAAGTTTAGGACCCCTCCCACCCCCTTGTCACATAAGGTCACACTTCGTCGACCCCCTCCCTCCCCCTTAACGTGTGACGTAATTTACGGATGGCCCCTTAGAAATAATTCCTGTATACCTCATTGCACCGGGTACCTTATTTATATATTTTTATTAATAAGGTACATTGAACAAACATACATGCAACGGACACAAGAAAGACTTGCATTCAGTACAAAAATTTATGGGTCACACACAGTGTGAGCATCAAACCTATACGGATAACACTCAGCACGGATATACGGCTACGGATATACGGATAGCAAGCGGCGAGGTGGGCGCTTTTTGGTCAGCACCGACGGACGAAGTGGCGGTAATCGCTTTCCATCAGGTGATCCGTCTGAACGTTTGCCCGCCTATTACATAAAAAATAATAATAATAATCCGGTCTGGTTGCTTCCTATCAACTAAGACGCCTGCCCCTGTGCGCCCTATACCACAATAATAATAATAAATATTATCGAACATCGCACACATAACACCCAGCGCCATCTTACCAAACTAAGCGGAACTTGTATTAAAGGTACTATAGTCTATTCAACTTCCTCTGAGACAAAAGGTAAACAAACCAGAAAAAGGTTCTTTAATAGGTCAAATTTTATTTGCATCTAGAATCAATAAAAAGGTGACATTTTCTTTCTTTTTCTTGGAAAATGGCAAACTGTGCCGATGTCGACAATTCTGCCAGTGTCAAGTACAACGGAAATAAGTATGTTAAAAAATAAAATAATTGCAACTGTCCAAATTTTCCGAGTTCACAGTGGACTGACTAAAAAGTGACATTAAAAACACCTAAAACTGTAGCTGTTCCCAAACTTTGAACGTATTATAACACTACTAAATTCAAGAGTAGTGATAAGGCAAATAATTTACGTAGAAATATGAAATTTTGTAATTAGTTTGGTTACACCAGCCATCTTTACTCGCGATCAACTCGTTTGAGAAACATTGGTTTCTTTGTTTACCTTTTGTCTCAGAGGAAGTTGAATAGGGTATAGACAACTGATACTTTTCTATAAATAATACTTTTTTTTTGTAAATACATACATATTATACGTAGAAAACATTCAAACTCTTAAACAAATATTTGCAGAACACACAATTTTTTTTCCGACCCGGGAATCGAACCCGAGACCTCAAGCACAGCAGTTGCACACGCTACCTTTTTTTTTATGTTTGGCCCTGCCAAAATGACTACTCTGCCTGATGGAAAGCATAAGCAGAATCCAAGAGTGGTGGTCACTATACTCACTGCTCGTGCAGACAATGCAACAATGCAGCATGTTGACCCACACTATGGCGGGCTAGTGATGCTTCTGCATCCTCTGCGCCACCGAGTCAATCTTGTCAATTAATACTACCATTAAGAGGTTCTCAGCCGTTTCTTTACCCACATTCCTGTATTTGACAAGAAACCCAATAAATTAATCAGCAATGTAACTGAAGGTCATTCATACAACGATAATTTCGGAAGTAGGTATTTATAAAACAAGCCAATAATTCCCAAACTGGATTATCCAGTATTGAAAGGAAATGTCGTAAGCTGGCGCCTGTATCCGGTTAGCAGGCGGCCTTTTGACGTGCATATTGCTCTGATGGTTAAAGATCTTGAGTGCTAAGCCAGAGGTCATAGTTTCGTTCGAGTCCATTTAGGACAAATATTATATGGGGTGTCTCAGTAAGAGTGCACTTTTTTTATTCTATTTTTTTTGGAACACAAAAACTTTTTATAAAAAAAAACCGACTTCCAAAAAACATCCAACGAAAACTCTCTGCCAAAAAAACACTTAAAAGCGTAAAATAAACTGGTTCTTCATAAATTGCCTATACCTAATTCTTTATTCATTTAAATAGTAGTATTATAATGTGTGCTAGGTACCTAGAATCTGTTTGAAGTCGGTGCCAAGTGACTATCGCTTAGACTTTTGTAATAATAATAATAATAAGTACTAAGTACTAAGTACTACTGTACTACAGCCAGTACAGTAGTACTTAGTACTGATGATCGCAGGGAGGTATGGAAGGGCAAAGAACTTCATGGTCGGTTTTATCGGGCTCTTAATGGGCCCGATATAGACTTCAAGGCCTCAACTTCCTGGCTACGGTATGGTGATCTCTTCGGAGAAACCGAAGGTTTTGTTTGTGCGATTATGGACGAAGTTATCATGACGAATAACTATCGGAGGTATATCCTGAAAGATGGGACGGTCGACATCTGTCGGGCATGTCACCGTCCTGGAGAATCTATCAGGCATATTATTTCTGGTTGTTCTCGTCTTGCTAACGGCGAATATTTGCACAGACACAACCAAGTAGCTAGGATCGTACATCAACAGCTTGCCCTTAAATACAAACTTGTGAATTCAGAGGTGCCATACTACAGGTATGTGCCCGACCCAGTTCTCGAGAATGGTCGTGCTACATTATATTGGGATCGATCTATTATCACAGACAGGACTATTGTTGCCAATAAGCCTGATATTGTGGTGATAGATCGATTAGAGCGCCGCGCAATGATTGTCGATATCGCCGTTCCTCATGACGAGAATCTCGTGAAAGTCGAAAAAGAAAAACAAATGAAATATTTAGATTTATCTCACGAGATTGTCGAAATGTGGAATGTTGATTCGGTGATCATTGTTCCGATAGTCATATCTGTTCACGGATTAATTGCCAAGAGCCTCGACCAACACCTTAAGAGGCTCACGTTAGACGGCTGGATTAAGGGTCTGATGCAGAAGGCAGTCCTCCTTGACACGGCTCGTATTGTGAGGAGGTTCCTGTCTCTGGAGCCCTAACCACCGGTTTCTTGGTCCCTGTACCCGAGGTCGGTGGTCTACTATTTTTTATATTTTTAAATGTATTTGTTTTTTATATTTATATTTAAAAATGTAATTAATATGTATATAGAAATGAAATAAAGAGAATAATAATAATAATAATTTGCCCCCTGAAGCTCCAACCATACGTCCGAATCGACCACCAGATTCACGTAGGGGGCGGACACGTGATATAAAATTACTGGCACGGCTAACATGGCTCTGGCAACCCATTAAATATGGAGACACGTCTAAGAAGTAAACGTATAAGGCCGCTGCCCGGGGGTGATCGCCGGGGCACACCTGGAGCTGACGCTGGGTGTGACAGCATACGAACCGTCGGCGGAGTGGAGCTGAGTAGGCGGGCTCCCTCCGGGCCACCCGAAAATACTACAGCCAACTTGACTTTCGACAGACAGACTGACAATATGGACAGGATTAGCTCACCATGCCCCTCAACAGAGTAACCATATAGCCCGTCAACCGTATCATATACACCATCAGAAGTTTCTACAAGAACACCAATACCTACAGACACACCGGCCTTAGATGTTGCGCAGGGGGTGAATACCCTTTTACCTGCGTCCACTAAGACTGGTAAACCACGTGTACGCATGAAATGGACAGAAGATGTAAACATATTCATCATGCGTACCTACTACTGCATCACTAAATTAGAAACAGACATGACAACATACAGAAAATTACTTCATGAACACTTTTTAAAACAGTACCCTCACGTTATAGTTTCAGAACAACGAGTTTCCGATCAAAGGCGAGTTATCATCAGAAATAAAATGCTTACTAATGAAAAGTTAGAGCAAATTAAAGAAGAAGTTAGGGTAGATTTAGAACAGGAAGATATTTCTCTTCATTCACAACCATCACTTAGTGAGCCACAAACAATCATTACTACAAACCCAACTACACAACAAACAATACTAACAAATACACAATCATCCCATAACTATCTAAATACTACTGAATATGCCATATACAACACACAAACACCACTTAGTGCTAATATATCAACACAAACTGAAACCACGATGCTATTAATGGAAACAGAAATAGAAACTATGCAGGCTAATGTCCTTTTAGACTCATCGGAAAAGAAACTGAAAGAAAATTTACAGACAGCCATAATTGAATTTGCAGGCTTAGACCCAACACTCAGGCCTCGACTCCCTAAACTTAAATATAGTTTTCATCTTGTCAAATTAACTAATTTCTTTAATAATACCTTACTGCACGAGTTCTTTTCTGATGAGTCACAACTAACCGATATTCATACACTCATATATTGTAGTGCTCTAGTAATTTCACGAGAGCTTGGATATAACACCGAACCACAATACAGACCACAACGCATTAAAAAAAAACCAGCCTGGCAAGATAGACTAGAGAGAGATATTACTCATCTTAGGTCAAACATAGGTAGACTAACACAATTTTTAAACAATAATAGGTCGAAAAAGATAGTAGATACGGTAAACAAAATAATGTCTAACAATAGAATACATAGCAGTCATGAAAATAATAATAAAAATCCTGAAGAATTTCTGGATACATTAAAGCAAAAGTTAGCATTAAAATCACATAGACTAGCCAGATATAAAAAAGCACTTAAAAGAAAAAATGATAATATACTCTTCCATACTAATGAAAAAATATTCTACAGAACCCTACATACAAATACAGAAAAAACAACGAACAATGCTATAGAAACCCCAGCATTACGCGACTTAGAAGAATTTTGGGCAGGTATATGGGAGACAGAAGCACATCATAACAGAGAAACACAGTGGATCATTGAAGAAGAAAGGAAATGGAAAGATATTGATGAAATGCAATTCAAAGAGATTTCTAATTCTGACATAAAATTCGTCACAAGCAGGCTACATAACTGGAAATCACCAGGAATAGATAATATTCATAATTACTGGTACAAAAAATTTACTGCCCTTCATAAAATCATAGCAAAAAATTTTACTAACATTATTCACGGAAAACAAAGTACACCACCATTTATAGCTAAAGGTATAACATACATGCTGCCTAAAGGCCAATACACATCACAACCATCACAATACAGACCCATAATTTGCTTACCCACCATATACAAAATTCTCACATCAGCCATAACCCAAAAACTTACTACTCACATAGAACAGAATAATATTCTTGCCGAGGAACAAAAAGGGTGTAGAAGAGGTCATATGGGATGTAAGGAGCAACTTATTATCGACTCTCTAATTCATAAACACGCAACTACAAATAAAAGAAATTTACACTGTACATATATAGATTACAAAAAAGCATTTGATAGCATTCCACATTCCTGGTTATTATACATTTTAAAAATATACAAAATCAGTCCAGTTATAATAGAATTCTTAAAAAACGTAATGCCCCTCTGGAAAACTACACTTCATCTAAACAGTATCATTAGTAAAGAAATAGTTATTAAAAAAGGTATATATCAAGGTGACTCCCTAAGTCCCCTATGGTTTTGTCTCGCCCTAAACCCCATATCACAGATACTGCAGAATTGCAAGGCTGGATGTCGATTAAAGTACAATAGCACGGAAACCAGTATATCACATTTAATTTACATGGATGACATAAAGCTCTATTCAAAAACAGCAAAAGAAATGAAATCGCTAATAGACGCTACAGCAAAATTTAGTAAAGATATCAGCATGCAATTTGGATTAGATAAATGCAAAACTATACACATAGTAAAAGGTAAGATCCAGCCAGGCGATTACACAGTATCTTGTGATGAAACCATTACAGCTATGGAGCCGAATGAGCTATATAAATATTTAGGATACCAGCAATCAAAAGGAATAGACCACAGTAAATTAAAAATAGCTTTAAAAGATGAGTATAAACATAGAGTACGTATTTTATGTAAAAGTAATTTAGCCAGCAAAAACT
This sequence comes from Diaphora mendica, assembly GCA_949125395.1. Classification (NCBI taxonomy): domain Eukaryota; kingdom Metazoa; phylum Arthropoda; class Insecta; order Lepidoptera; family Erebidae; genus Diaphora; species Diaphora mendica. Next base: position 27,254,157 of record OX421319.1, read on the forward strand.
TAATTAAAGCAATAAACACTTACGCTATACCTATATTAACCTACTCTTTTGGTATTATAAAATGGACTAAAACATATATCAATAACATACAAATAGCAACAAGAACTATTCTCACTAAACACAACTGTCTACATCCAAAATCTGCCATAGAAAGGGTAACAGTCAAAAGACAGGACGGAGGAAGGGGCCTTATCGACATCTTTACCTTATGGACCACACAAATATTAAAATTAAAATCATTTTTCTTTGAAAAAGCTAACAGTAGTCAAATCCATAAGGCAATAGTTAGTAATGATCAGAACCACACACCATTAAACCTAACCCAAGAGACAGACATAGATAACACAGAAAATAACTCTGAAATCTGTAAAATAGAACAATGGAAAAAGAAAACACTCCATGGTCGCCATCCCCAAGATCTTGAACAGCCACATATAGACAAACAAGCTTCAAACAAATGGCTCACTCTTGGATCACTATTTCCGGAAACTGAAGGCTTCATTATAGCAATACAAGATCAAATAATTAACACAAAAAACCACAGAAAGTATATTATCAAAGACCCTACAGTAACAGACGATAGATGTAGAAAATGTCATAGTCAGTCAGAAACCATTCAACATATTACTGGAGCATGCCCCAATCTTGCACAAACAGACTACACACATAGACACAACCAAATTGCAAATATCATACACCAAAGATTAGCCCTCAAACATAAACTTATCCCGGATACACATACACCATATTATCAATATACCCCTAAAGCAGTTTTAGAAAACAATACACATAAAATATATTATGACCGTGCAATACTAACCGATAGGACAACACACTACAACCGCCCCGATATAACCGTACAAGACAAAATAAATAAAACCACTTTTTTGATCGATATATCTGTTCCAAATACTCACAACCTACAAAAAACAATAGCAGAAAAAATACATAAGTACACAGACCTTAAGGATGAAGTTTTAAGGATCTGGAAACAACAAAAAATATACATTGTCCCTATAGTATTGTCCACCACTGGTATTATCCCGAAACACATACACCACAGCCTGAAACTCCTTGATCTGAAACCCAATACCTATATACTCCTACAAAAAGCTGCTATACTGAACACCTGCAGAATCGTCAGAAAGTTTCTGCAAATAGACGAGCAGACACACAATGCAATAGACTTACACACTTAATTCACTTGTATATAAAACCGTGACATTTACTTGACTTAGTCCGTAAATGCCACTTACATATTACCAGCGAAAGCTGAGAAAAAAGAAATCACCAAAATAATAATAATTTTATTTGCACTCAAAATTTTACAATTACTCTTAATCACATAATTTTATACAACCGAAAAATGATAAATATAAGGAAAAAGAGGTTGTCGTTGACTGCTATTCTAGTGTTAACTGTGTTACAGCAGCCAGCGTCTTCCACCCTGTATGACACTCATTACATCATTCTAATGGCGATATCGTCAAACAAGTTCAATTATTAAGTTTTTTTTTTTTTTTTTTTTTTTAATTGTTCGTTTGTATTCTTTTTGGCTTAGCACCGACTTCAAACAGATTTTAGGTACCTAGCACACATTATAATACTACTATTTAAATGAATAAAGAATTAGGTATAGGCAATTTATGAAGAACCAGTTTATTTTACGCTTTTAAGTGATTTTTTGGCAGAGAGTTTTCGTTGGATGTTTTTTGGAAGTCGGTTTTTTTTTTATAAAAAGTTTTTATTTTTAGTTTTTAGTGCAAACAATCGTAGGTAAGTAGTAAGTTGAACTATTTCATCAAATTTCATCATCAAGAATACAAATTAAGGTCTATACGTACATGTAATATTAAAATCATCCTCTAATCCCTAACTGTTGAAGAGTTTAACCTTCTATCATCAGCTCACCTAAATAACTTGAAAGTATACGACTGAAGGTCTTTAGATACGTATGAAATTGAAAGAATTATACTCCAACTCCTAACCGTTGAGGAGTTGTACCTTCCACCTTCCATCATCAGCTTACCTAAATAATTTGAAAGAATACGACTAAAGGTAAAATATATACATATGATATTTAAAGATTTATCCTCCAACTCCTAACCGTTAAGGAGTTGTATCTTACATCATCAGCTCATCATCATAAGATGATGACTACCAGACGCAAATACCGGTGTAACTTCAGAAAATATACGAAAAACATAGTATGTGCCTATAATAAATGAGGGTTTCCCTCGATTTCCCTGGGATCCCATCATCAGATCCTGATATGCTGGCAATGGGACCACCTCGGAAGCATACCCTTTCGAATACAAAAAAAAATTCAAAATCGGTCCACAACTGACGGAGTAATCGGTGAACATACATAAAAAAAAAAAGGAAGTCGGTTAAAAACACAACGTATGTCAGTTGAGAGTGCAATTTTTCATCTATCTTCTATATATATAAAAATGAATCGCCGAAATGTATGTACGTGCATAAGTTCCGATCGGCTGCACCAAAGAAATAATTCTTTTTTTATGTGTTCTTTATTGTTAGGACAAGGTTTGTCTACAAGAAAAATTAAAAGATAACGGGAAAGTCCATTTTTTGTCCACGACTATACACTGCCTGTGGGAAGCTGAGACAGATATGTAAATATGGCGGTAAGAAGTTAGCCGAGTCAGCTAGTTTTAAAATAAAAAAATGTATTGTTTGAGAGAGTTGTGACTTTTTTATTGAATATAGAATAAAATATCCGTCAAATGATTTGGCTTCAATGATAGGTAATTACTCTTTTCATGAAATTTTCCATGATTATTTCTGGATTGGGCTGAATTGGACCAAGAGACATAGAACAACAGTGTAGGCAATGCTTTATTTATTAAAAATCGTATATCGATTAGTTGACATGTATATTGCATTGATTTAGATGCTTCCGACGATTTAATGTTTTTTTGACTAATAATGAGAAATTTGTCGTGTTAGGACCGACCAAGTGTGCTCAGACTCATTTTTACTTGCACTCCAGTGCTATCTTTCTCCTCAACTGTCAAGGAAATATGCTAGCCAGCACCGCCGGTCTTTGTTCCTACTTTCTCTAACTCGCTCAGACAAACATATATATGAATTACAACTTTACAGAATAAAATTAATTTACATTGATGATGCAATTGAAGAAAGGTATGTCTTCTGTTCGCCTGGCAGGTACTTGTGCTCATCGGAATCGCCTGTCATTTTGAACTTCTTAATGAATGAACTAAATCCTATAATAATTTCAGGCTTACAGGAACCAGTTTTATTTTCAAATTTTTTTTTTACACTTTCAAAAACATGAAAGATGATGATGTGCAGGGCTAAGGCCTGCCAGATGCCAGGCGATGGTTACGTACTTAGCACGTTATGACTCATCACTACAAGAGTTTCTAGCCTTACAGACACACCGTTAGTCGAAAGGTTGAGTAGCTCCCTTACTATATTTACCGATGACGCGTTGGATCTCGGATTTGAGCTCAGGATTTTTTCTGGTTTATTCGCATAAACCAGAAAAAATCCCAAAAAAAGAGATGCAATGCCTCGACGGAAATGTAGTAGTGTGCACGTGTGTAATGTTTATAAGTACGCGAAAGGTCTCAGTATAACATTGCCAATTTTTGTCATAAGTTTTCACAATTATAACTCGTTGTTTTTTCGTAAAGCATTTCATTTTTAATAATCGGAATAAACATACATTACACTTGCAACATTTCAGAGTTACCACATGCAGAAAGAAAAAATATACTAAATTTAAAAAGTGCACTCTTATTATGACACCCTATATATTATATAATAAGCAGGATCATTTTTTTGCGTCTGGGTGTAATTCATTACTCATAATAATGTATGTATTTAGGTTGTGTGTTTTACCGTGGGAGAGACACGCTTCGGCATGAATGGGCCGGCTCGATCGGAGTGATAACACGACCTCACAGAAAATGTGCTGGCTGTGTTTCACCGAGTGAGTGAGGAAACCGGAGGCCTATACCCCAACCCCTCCCATATCCTCTTCCATATCCCTCAAAGGCCGGCAACGCACTTGTGACGCCTCTGGTGTTGCTGGTGTCCATGGTCGGCGGTATTCACTTACCATCAGGTGATACGCTTGTTCGTTTGCCCCCTGTACCTTAAAAAATGTATTTTGTTATATTATACAGACTCTGCCACACAGGAACACGCTAGGGAGAACAGGCGTACCCAGGCGTTGCCCTCTGTCAAAGAATAAGCTCAAATGGGCCTACGCATTACACTGTTATTACACAGAATGTTCATGTGTGTGTGAAATTGTGAATGTTTTGTTTTAATTGTTATGTGTGAGTTCGTAGTGACAGGCGATTGTTTTTGTATGTAAGTCTAAAATTGTAATAATTTTGGCCCATGTAGTTCTACGCTCTACGGGCACTGTCTAGTTTGGGATCAGATGACCGCGTGTGAGGAAGATTGTTTTTTGTTTTTTCGAAAGACGGTCCCCATTTCATCACATCCACATTTTTTAAAATATTTTTTCATTACGACGTAGACTTGAAGACTAGAAGACTTAAGATTTGAAGACTTTAAATACTTGCAGAAATAGATGATTAGCTGGTTGCCATCTCATCAAAAGAAGAAGAAGACCGTGTTGGAGATGTGTTAGGTTATGATTACTGTTGTATTTATCAGTTTATAGTAAGGTAGAATAATACCACAATATAATACAAAATTTTAACAAAAAAACTGACTTCAAGAACGACTAAATTGAATTGGGTCCACACGGTCAGCATTAGCTTTCAAATAAAATTTCTCGCGCACAAACTTAATGCAAATTGAAGACTTATATGGTTTTCTCATGCATGACATGTCAGAACTGGATCAAATTGAAATGGGACCACATGGGAATCACTAACTAGGTTTTGGTTTGATTCTCAGAATCAAACCAAAAGGATTGTGATAAGCCCGTCCGTGCGATGATAATGAAACACCAAATTAGCTGACAACGAAGCTATCACGGTTATTCACAAATATAACTTGTTTTGTATTGCCCGTATCCCAAACAAACTGGTATAACTAGTGCAAAAATGTCTTAATTTAGTAATTACTTTTTGCATAATATTCATCAAAATGCCAAGTATACGCATCAGCAGCAAGGTTGTTTAGTTGCGACAATTTGATGACCTGATATGCTTTTGGAACAAAATTATGTCAAATTTTAGCACGGTAATGCAAAAATTTTGTGTAAATTGAGTCAATTGGTCATTTTTCTTTACTTGAGCCTGCCAAAGTGACTCTAATCTGCCTGACTAAAAAAAACCGACTTCAAGAACTGGACCAAATTGAAATGGGACCATACGGTTAGCACTAACTTTCAAAAGAATGATAGCTTTCATGAGCAGAATCCAAGAGTGGTGATCACCATACCTATTGTGAATGTAGACCTCCTTGTGTCGTTACCCTCAATTCTGAGGGTCGTGACCTCTATTTGGAGCAATTGTGCGAGTGATAGCTCGCCACCTATTTCTATTTTGAGCAGTGTGCCTCATCTCGAAGGCATCCATGTGTTTGTGGTCTGCAGCCTGTAGCGTCCACGTCTCGACATCTTACAGGAATATGGGGAAGATGAGGGTTGGTACCAGATTTATTTTTGTCCCTCTAGAGATGTTGCGGTCCTTCCATATCCTAACTTTCAAAATTTCGCGTTCCATGATGTAATAATTATTATCCTATCCTCCTCCTCTGACGTGGATAGGATATTCCATATCCATCCATCCATCCATCCATATTCCATTTTCCATATCTATTGCAGCTGCTTCACGACAACGCGCGACCCCATACTGCGCAACAGACAATCTCCAAGCTGCAAGCTGGGGTTGTAAGCTCTCCCTCATCCGCCATACTTACCAGACCTTGCACCTACCGACTATGACTTTTTCCAAAATTTAGACAACTTTTTAGTGGGTAAAAAATTTAATTCCCTAGAGGCAGTACAAAATGCCTTTGAAGAGTTTGTTGCCTCCCGTCCAGCTGATTTTTACAAGAAGGGCATCAATAAACTGCCAATGCGTTGGCAAAGATGCGTCGATTGCATGGGTGATTACTTCGAATAACAGAAATAAAAAGGTTTGAACAAATAAGTACTTTCACTTATTGCATACTAAACGGCAATTTCATAGGTAAAGACCTAATATAAGAAACACATCCAACCTCAGTTAAAGGTCTAATCAATAACACAGATATATGTACCACAGAAGTAATAGCACTGTTAAGGTCACACTGACCTCCAAATTGCACAGACTCGACATTAATTCGTCACCTCTGTAATTCGACCACACCCTGTATGTATTGCACAGAGTAGTGTCATAATATGTATCGCTTGAAATGTTTCTATTATTAATTATCTTTCAATGAGAGTTGTGAAAGTGTGTTTGGCCATCTGATCCCAAACCAGCCAGATTTTCTACTATGTTGACCAGACTTCTGATATTTACTTAAATATTATTAATATTATACATAAATTACACACCGAGACATAGAACTTTCATATAATTGCTCATCACACAATGACTTTGTCTTATTTTATAAATGTGGTACATATTTTGCGACTTCGCTCGGTGCTATAACATTTCTTTAATGTATGGATCAGCAAAATGACTCTACTCTACCTAATGGAAAGCATAAGTAGCATCCAAGAGTGGTGTTCACCATAGTCCATGCGAATGCAGGCAATGCAACAATGCAGCATGGGGACTCACACCATGTCGGCCTAGTGATGCTTCTGCATCAATTTCGTTTATTTTACTTTTAAAGTAGTCTTAGGTCCTTTGTCATACTAAGATCTTTCTACAAAATTGCATCGTGTGATGATGAATTGAGAATAGGGAGTGTCAACACTTCTATTTATAATAGGTCTTTACCTATGAAATTGCCGTTTTGTATGCAATAAGTGAGAGTACTTATTTATTAAAACTTTTTTATTTCTTTTATTTGAAGTAATCACCCATGCAATCGACGCATCTTTGCCAACGCATTGGCAATTTTTTTGATGCCCTTCTTGTAAAAATCAGCTGGACGGGAGGCAACAAACTCTTCAAAGGCATTTTGTACTGCCTCTCGGGAATTGATTTTTTTACCCACTAAAAAGTTGTCTAAATTTTGGAAAAAGTAATAGTCGGTAGGTGCAAGGTTTGGTGAGTATGGCGGATGAGGGAGAGCTTCCAAACCCAGCTCTTGCAGCTTGGAGACTGTCTGTTGCGCAGTATGGAGGTCGCGCGATGTCGTGAAGGAGCAGTGGGAACGACCGATTGACCAAAGCTGGTTGCAGATGTGCAAGCTTCTCCATCATTCTCTCCAGTTCTTCACAGTACACATCTGTATTAATGCTCATGCCGTTTTGTAAAAAGCTGTGGTGAATCACACCCGCACTAGACCACCAAACAGTGACCATCACTTTTTTAGGGGTCATTTTTGGTTTAGGGTATTGCTTTGGTGCTGAACCAGGGTCTAACCAACTTGCTGAGCGCTTTCGATTGTCGAACAGAATCCATATTTCGTCGCACGTAAGAATTCGTTTCAAAATTCCTTCATTTCTTTGCCTGTTGAGCAGCACAAGGCAAGTCTCGATGCGTACGTTGCGCTGGCGATCGTTAAGGTCGTGGGGCACTCATCTATCAAGCTTTTTTACCTTGCCAATTTGTCGCAAATGGATCAATATTGTTTTGATGCTTACATTAAAAGCTGCTGCTAGCTCAGCTGTAGATTGAGTTTCGTCAGCTTCCACAATCGCCTTTAATTCATTATTGTTAACTAAAGTCTCCGGACGACCACGAGCTTAATTTTTCAAGTCAAAATTTCCAGAACGGAACCGGGAAAACCAATTACGGGTTGTGCGTTCGTTTGCACAGTTCTCTTCGTAAGCGTTTTTGGTGTTACGTGCCATTTGTGTCGCGTTGGTGCCACGACGGAACTCATATTCCATAATTACACGAATTTCTAAAGTATCCATTATGACGAAAAATGTTTCAATGTAATGAAAATACAACGCTAATCAGAAAACAAAAGACTGAGTTTGTAAACAGAATGTCATGGTTTTAAAACAAAATTAATTTGAATTTAGAATACAGAGCCATTACAAACTTTTTTTTATTTGAAATGACCAGTACTGAAGAACGGCAATTTCATAGGTAAAGACCTAATATCAGGAGTTTTGTAAAGCCGAGTCTCCACCGAACTTTTGTGTTGTCAACACGTGTTGGGACAAAAGTTTCTGTAATTTCCTTGTGCTGGCAACAAAAATTGTTAACAAATGTAGGGAACCGTGTTTCTGTTTTTGGCGGTAAACATCAAAAGAATACGCTTGTTGCAAATATTTATTGGCTCTGTGGTAACGCTTAGTTGGAATGTTTTTCAAATTGTTGGCGCCTCGGTGTAGACACAATGGAAACAAAAGTTGGCGATTTTCTGAAGAGTTGCAAACAGTTGGAAACACTGAAATTGCCAAAAATTTCGGTGAATACGCGCCTCAAGAGTCGACTAAGAGGACTACCAACTACGCAGGTCAACAGCACAACAAAGAGAAGGAACTTGAAATAAACTTTATACCAACCCGTCCGGCTAGAGCAGTATAAGAGGTCAGAACCACCTTTCTAAGAAGACCCTTATGTCCAGCAGTGGGCTACTAAACGCTGTTATATCTTAAAATAGTCTCTGTGTACACCTACTCTGTGCGCTATCTTCGCGCACTAGTTCCAAAATGTCACTTCCTTATCTGGTGTGGTAGGCCTTAAGCTTGCTCTTATACCATCGCTGGCCTTGTCAAGAGACTACACTTGTCAATATTATACTACATCTTGTCGCATCCGGTGGAATAATCCATATTAATAATATAATTTCGAAAGTTACGCTTTCACGCTTAAACCGCTGCACCGATTTTGACGAAATTTGACGTGGAGATACTTTGATTTTTGAGGAAGAACAAAAACATATTCCGAAGATAATTTTTACAGTGATAAACGACATACCTGCGGGCGGAGCCGTGGTCAAAAGTCAGTTGCATTATATTTTAATAGTTCGTCGCTTTTGCGTTTTACTCTATAAACTAGTTGTTAGAAATTGAACGTCATTATAATGGCAACATTTTTGATTGTCATTTTTCTTGTTTGACGTTTTGAAGTGACACGATAGTACTATAGAGAAGCTTTGTATTGACGGTCAGCCAGGGTGGATGAAAAGTGCCGTTTAATGAAAATTTAGCTGTTTGTCCATCCAATTCGGTGTTTCGTTGGTTACCGTTATGATTGGTCTGGTTTGGACTCGCGAGTTTTAGTAGTCCCGTCAAATAGGCGCGATCCGCGACAGTTAAAACAGGTGTGTTATAATAATAATACGTGGGAGCCTGCACAGCAACTGAGGAGTTTATGAATCTGTGTCGACGCAGAGAGAATACCAAGAGAGAATAGCAAGGGTCCTTGGAGCGCCGATATCAAGGAATTCACGCATCTCCAGTAAGTGCTTGATATTACATTAGCTTAGAATAAGAACACGGTGAATCGCCGTGAAGTTTAATTCTTTCTCCAGTGAACTAGCGTAGCGATTGAATACTTATACTATGGGCCTATAGACATTTCAAATTTCCCAAGGTCAACGCTGCATTGGCGAAAGGATTGAACACTAGTGAAAAAGTTATTTCGGTATAGGTAAAACAAACATCCTTCTGAGTGAAAATCGTATGATTAAATTCATATTTTATATCTTTTTTACCCGACTAAGGCAAAGCCAAAGGAGGGTTATGATTTTGACAGGCTATGTATGTGTGTATGTATGTATGTTCATCTGTTCCCTCATAGCTCCTCAACAGCTTATTAGAACTGGACAAATGAGGTATCGTTAGAAGCGTCTTGATCATCCGCTGGTTATAGGCTATATTTATTTATTTATTTAAACTTTATGCACTTTTATACATCGGCGGACTTAGTGCCCAAGGCATTCTCTTCCAGTCAACCTTAGGGTGGCGTAGAAATTTTGTAAGGTAGGTTGTGCACAGAGGTTGGAATATAAAATTAACTACAAAGACTACACGCAAAAATACAAAAAAAAAAATTACATACGTAATCATACATAGAATACATGTCATAGTCACACATATACACATACAAATACTTACATGTACACAAATATACATACACAGACACACATATACCTACGATATATTCGTACACTAGCTATCGATTAGTATTTTCTGGCATTTTGTTGAGAAGGAGCTCATGTACCTTCTTTTTAAAAGTAAAACGGTTTGTGGACATCCTGATTTCGGGTGGGAGTGCATTCCAGAGCAGTACCGCTTGGACAAAGAACGAAGAGTTCACGAAGTCGGTGTTGTGGGAGGGGCATAAGAGAAGCAGATTATTTTCTGAACGAAGATTTCTGTTGTGATTAGAGGATAAATAACGGAAGTATGGAGCGAGATAAGTGGGAGCGAATGGTGTATGGAGTATAGGGTAGTAAGTAAGTATGGGTCTCCGGTATCCTCACTCATTCGGTGAAACACAGCACAAGCGCTATTTGACACAGCTATTTTTTGAGAGACCGTGGTATCACTCCGGTCGAGCCGGCCCATTCATGCCGAAGCGTGACTCTTCCACGGTATAACTAACTATAACTCACACACTATAACTATGTATAACTAACAATATTACTCTCAAACTAATGTATATTATATTTGCTTTAATCTATTTTACTTTTAACAATTTAAAATACGAGTTCTTGATGAATTGTGATTAACCTAATAGCGCCATCTAGTCGCTTTAGTTTGAACTAGTTTGTGAATCACACTATCACATCACACTAATATATAAAGGCGAAAGTTTGTGAGTGTGTATGTGTGAGTTTGTTACTTCTTCACGCAAAAACTACTGAACGGATTTGGATGAAACTTTACAGTAATATAGCTTATACATCAGAATAACACATAGGCTACTATTTGCCGCGATAATCGACATACACGCGTGCGGAGCCGCGGGCAACAACTATTAACAAATAATCTTGCTTATCGCACAAATATTTGTCCTGGGTGGAATCCAACTCATGATCTCTAATCCAACAGCCAGGACCACCAACAACCAGGCCTATTGTTCCATTTATTTTATAGTCTTTGCGCTGTAGCATGGTGCGTGGTGGTTTGATTTAATTTTCTTTTACTTACTACAGTTTATGGTTTTGTGGAGGAACGGGTGTCATGTCCCTCCAACACATAGAAAGGATCCTCCGACCAGGCGAGGTGATCATGTCTGGCGGGCCGACTGCCCAACGGTTGATGTTGGGAAGTTGTATATGATAATCAACGCGAGAACTCTTATTGCGCGATTCAGGATGTGGTTGTGTACTCCGTGTAGTGACGTCACACCGTAGTTCGGTGTATCTTTTTGGTCGATGACGCTGTGGCATGTTGCTTTTGCGCCGTATGTGGAGGTCGCCACAGTTTAATTTAATTTACTACAGTTATTAAAGATTTAATATATTGCGAATGTGGTACAGTTTAAATACTAAGTCAATATGTGTAAATCGCGGCAACTTTCAAGAGTTAAACGAAATGTTACTGAACCATGCCATGCACCATGCTATAGCGCAAAGACTATAATTATCTCTAGAACTTTCATTGCGCCATACAGGATTATCTATCGTTACTACGTAGTTCGATGTGGTTTCGTTAGATGGCGCTATAATATGTTTTAGTTTTATCGTATGTGAAAATCGGCACAAAATTTCTTTTGTTTGTATTATTAACTATTTTAATAGAGACCAACTTAAAGTAATACAACTAACAAATCCTTTGTTTGTTTTCTAAGATAACATTTATTATATATGAAGGTTGCCCATATTTAAGCACGTGTGAGAATATTTATCTCAGAAATTAAAAACATTTGTTAAATTAATTAAAATGCTTCAAGTTATATAATTTGATGTGAGTTTATTATGAAGGATAAAGTTATTAGTTATTGTTTTAAACGTAAACTTATAAAGTTATCAAAGCAAGTTAAAGAGACAAATTTTAATATCAGTCCTTCATGTCAGTCATTGACCATGTGATGCTAAGAATAATAATAACTGGTCTTATCTTACACCAATACACTGATGATGATGGTGATATCTCATAGTGATATCACACCGGCCACAAACGGCCGACCGAGCGACTGTCCGAACCCATACTTGCAGAACCTGCGATGATGACATCAGACATTTGACAACCCAACTGTTGGATTTCGAACGTCATTGTACTGGCAACATTTTGATTGTCTCTGGTTCGTGTTTGACGTTTTGACGTTTGAGAAAAAATATGTAGAAAAAGAACTTGAATGACGCGTGTTGAAATGGCCGGTGCCGTAATTTATTGATTGTTAATTTTGTAGTACTCGTATAGTTTCCGCGTGAGATTGATAACACCGTGAGGTTTGTTGAGCTAGGGTACTTGTGGGCTCGCCGCCCAGCGTGAGACGAGATTAATATCGAAAATTGTTGAGAAGGCTGGTGAACAGTCTGCCGTTAATTGTGATTAGACTCGCGAGAATTGTAATACGTGATAGGCGCGTCCCGCGAGAACTAAAACGAGTGTATTGTAATTCGAATATCTGTGAAAAGTTGATTATTGAGATTAATTCGGATACCTTTAGAAATAACCAGCACCTGGAAGCAATGTTTGTGTGAAGACGCAGAGCAGAGAAGATTCTACCCAAGAGCTCTTGGACGCCGAGAACATAGAAGACACACACTCCAGTAAGTGCTTTAGATGAACTTAATTTAGATTAAGAACACGGTGACACAGGCCGTGGGTCATTCTTCTTGCCAGTGGTATTAGTAGTGATTGTATATCCATCTATGGGCCCGTGGGTATTATAAACTTCACAAGGTGATCACTACCTTGGCAAGAGGAATAATCACCAACTTATATTTTTCTAAATACATATATATCAAATATTAATTACACCCGAATAATAAATGATGGTACTCAACACATAATTATTTGGCTTTAATTTGTGAGTATTTTTACACTACTTTATTGCGTCAATAAATTGTGTTTAAAAATTCGGATTTACTTACTGAATTTCGGAATTAAAATGTAGTACCTATAATATGTATATATCTATTTAGTTTTTGCATAAAACGTAAACTTATAATTGGACGCCCTACTTGGTTTACGATGCATAAAATAAAAATAAGTATTATAAAAAAAGTCAGGTAATATTTTAACTGTGTTGCTCAATAATTAGATATTAAATGAGTTTATTACCGGTTCTAATGTTCCGGAGAAACATAATTTTGTTCAAGCGTAAATAATAATAATATTTATTGCACCAAAAGAAATATAGTAATGTAATCTTATATATAAGCTTCTCGTGTCACAATGTTAGTGACCATACTCCTCTGAAACGGCTGGACCGATTTTTATGAAACTTGGTGTGCATATCGGGTAGGTCTGAGAATCGACCAACATCTATTTTTTATACCCCAATTTTATTTTAGGGAAATACAACGTTTACTGCGTCAGCTAGTACTAATATAATATGCAATTAATGATTGGCAAATAAATTCGTTTTATCAGATCAAAGACCGCAGCTAAAACTAATTCTTCCAGTTGGTAACTCAATATTATGCTTAGCAAAGTTAAAGCGGGAGTCAACAACAAAATATAGATATTTAACATACTTGGTAGGTTCTACAACAACTAATGTTAGATTTATGACAGTTGTGAACTGTTAAGTAATGACCATCAAGCACATCACCAGTTTTTCTGATGGAGAAGGTCATACATTTCGATTTATTTTTTGTTAAAATTTGTGATTATTAAACTTTTTCTTACTCACTTAACAATTTATCTGAGTGAGAGACATTAAAATTTTATCGACACGTTCAATTGTCCTACATCACGTTTCGTGCGCTTGCGCATCGGTCAAGTCGTGCACGTTGTAGCCGAGACACGGTTACGTGAAAAGCACTTTAATCAGTTGAAGTAACTTAACTTATGTTAATTCATGAAAATTGAATATATTTTAAAATTGTTGTTAAGGCATCAGGCATTTTTGTATTTATAGGGGTGCAAACGGGGGCACACGTCTCTTGAATAGTCACTTACCACAGTTAGTCTAGTTCTACCCGTCATGAGATAAGAAGTTGAAACGTGGACACTTACGGTACGGCTGGTCCACAAGCTCTAAATCACTCAGCGTGCTATGGAAAGGGCTATGCTCGGCGTTTCTGTAAGGGATCGTATTAGGAATGAGGTGATCCGACAAATAATCAAAACAAGGTCATCGGCTAACTGTCGTTTTCAATAACCTATCTCCAGTTTTGACTAGAAATATTTATAGGTTAGGCCGTTAGGTTATTGAAAGCGGTCTGAATTTACTGTAAACAACAGTTTTCTGTGAGGTTTCTGGTCTATTTGTATCAAAGTATTGTTCTTCTACAGTCTCATTATAATTCTCAGCCCATCGCAGTCCACTGCTGGACATAGGCCTCTCCAATTTCACGCCACTTAGTTCGATCCTCGGCTTCTCGCTTCTACAGCCTATCACAAATTAATTCCCAAATTTAAAACTTAATAGAAGCAAGTACAGGAAGTTTTTTAACGCTCTCAGATTCAGAATGCAATGAGGGAAATGAAAGAGAATAGGCATTAGAGTTACCATACACAAATATCTCACAGACGATATGTAAAAGACGCGACACGAAGTCTGTGTGTTTTAAATGAGACACACTAGGAAATACTCGAGATAGTACGACTCTATACTGACAATGCTATACTAAAACGCGTGTAAACTTACTAATGTATTAAAAGGAAGCATCGATCCTACTATACTCTGTCCATTACTTTATTTTCTTTTTGACAGTTCAAGAAATTTTGAAATTAGTGACGCCCTCACTCATTACCGATTCGATTTGAAACGAATAGCGATTTTATTTATGAAGAACTTTCAATCGTTTTAATTAAATATTTTTTGTTGAAATATTAATTATGCCTTCATTAGTTTTTTATATTATGTAAGAAATAAACAAAAATATAAATAATAAATCAGTAAATTAGATGAATGAACAGAGTTATTGTTCTTTACTCTTGGTTTGATCCTAAATTCCAAGATTTCGACTTAATTCCTTGCAAAATTTCAATCTTGGAGTCATAGATACAATTTTTATTTCCTTTTTTTATTAAATTTACAGAAAAAATACTTACATGAAGTCAAATTATTTTTATCATACGATCGATTTGTCGTATTTCAAGTACTGTTTTATAGTCTGTGGTTGTTTGTTATGCACAGACCACTTCACTAAAGTACCGTCACCGTCAATAAAGTACGACATTACTGTAGTACATAATTCCGAAAAAAAATATGGTAATTTATAGGCGTGAGCTGTCAAAAAGAAAATAAAGTAATGGACAGAGTATAATGAATGATGATGATGTCTTCTGCGTCTTCTCTGTAGAGAGCAATAAAATATTTGTCAGACGTGTAAATTAAAAAATTAAACTAGATATTATCTATGGTTCCGCCATGATGCCTTGTTCTCGCTTGAGTGTTCCTAGAAATCGGTGTGTACAAAATAAGTTTTCACATATTAAACAGATAATTCACACTGGAATCGTTTCTTTTCAAGTCCTGTTAACATTCTCTCATAAGAGCCTTTGTACCCGACTACAATGAAGCCACAAGGAAGGGATATAGTTTTGGTAGTCCATGTATATTTTTAACCGACTTCAAAAAAGGAGGAGGTTCTCAATTCGATTGTATTTTTTTTTAATTTTTGTTACCTCATAACTTTCGACTGGGTGAACCGATTTTGATTATTCTTTTTTTATTTGAAAGCTGGTGCTTCCCATTTAAATTTGGTTAAAATTTGTGATTATTATTTTGTTCCACCGTAGGGTCTATTGATCACTATTGTTCCAATAAGTAGTGATCAATAAGATGTCAATAGATTCGAAATAATGGTCCGGGTAACATAGGCTATTAAATTTTATCTAATAGTTTTACGTAGTCGTGTTAAAGTTTTATAAACCTTTTCTAGTTCCCGGGTTAAGTTGGGATCGGTTTTAAGTCTGCATGATAAGGCTGAATTTCCATTTTATACGCTGAGCGACTGCTCTCAGATCTCAACAACGCAAATAAAATTCAAAATCGAAGTTCTGTAGAGAGACTCTCTTTTAGCTCTCCAACAGAAAGTGGAACCGTAACTAAAAGTGAAAAAAAAAACTTAAAATAATCGTAAAAGATAAAAGAATAACTGGCTTGAAACCATTATGCCGCTAAACCTATCTAGGAGCATAAATTCTTCATTATAGAAATAATCTTCCCTACAGGCTTTAAGCATAATTATTCTGTGCTTTAAGATAAGTACATAAGCTCGACCCCCCGTGATTCCTGTGACAGATGGTTACGAAACCGTCAAAGTAAATAAGCGATTCAATGTATGCACGCGCATAACTTCCGATGGGCTGCACCAAATTAAAGAATTCTTTTCTTATGTGTTCGTTATTGTTAGGACAAGGTTTGTATATAAGAAAAATTAAAATATAGCGGGAAAAGTTTTTTTTGTAAGCGACTGTACACTGCCTGTGGGAAGCTGAGACAGATATGTAAATATGGCGGTACGAAGTTCGCTGGGTCAGCTAGTAAATTATAAGTATAAAAATGTTGAGTTTTTTTTTGAGTTATAATATGACGCTCAAACTCAAACTCAAAAAGATTTTATTCATATAGGCACTTATTTTACAGGCACTTATGAATAGTCAATATTTAATATTAAAAAATCGAGTGATTCAAGTCGCCAGTTTCAAGTGCAGCCTACCCTTCATGGAGAAGAATCTGGCAAGAAACTCCATTGTTGCTCCTTTAAAAAAATAATAATACGGTTTACAATTTATTTATTTTTCACTAAAAGACTTGAATGAGAACGAAGTCCACCAAAGAAAACAAAACAAACGGTTTGGAGTCATTGCTGCACAGCCATGAGCTAACCAAGCTAATGATAACTGTCACAGTGATTTAGTTATATTTTAAGGAC
Source organism: Diaphora mendica (assembly GCA_949125395.1). Lineage (NCBI taxonomy): Eukaryota > Metazoa > Arthropoda > Insecta > Lepidoptera > Erebidae > Diaphora > Diaphora mendica. The sequence goes on from OX421319.1 coordinate 27,271,197, forward strand.
AATAGTATTTAGAAAAAAAACTATATATAGTTTAACTGAGAATATGTACTTATTCTCAATTTTGTATTGTAAACCTAGGAAATAAATTAGATACCTACTAACTAAGCTAAGTCGAGTCAAATGAGTCTAGATGTGACATTGTAGCAAGAATGTGGAAGGCGCGGTCCCACTTTCTTTCCGCAGCACCACCAAGGTTATTCGCAACATAATATTTTAATTACCAATGGCTTTTATGTAATACAAACTTATTTAATAGTGTCTGTGATCATGCTAGTCAGATTAGGCTAGTATTTTTTTAAATTTTGCGTTAAAGTTACGGAAAATATTGATTAGAAAAAAAATAGGTAAAATTTCGATTACCGCCGCCCATGGAGTCCCGCAAAACCAGGCCTTTGGGGGGAGGGGTTGGGGTATGGGCCTCCGGTTTCCTCACTCACTCGGTGAAACACAGCGCAGGCGCTGTTTCAGACCGGTTTTCTGTGAGGCCGTGTCACTCCCGTCGACCGCCCGGCCCATGCATGCCGAAGCGTGGCTCTCCCACGGTTCCACGGTGGTCCCTATGGAGTTAAGAGTTAATTGTTGCTTTAAATTTCTTCTGTAAAGGAACTGAAAACACTAATTAAAAGTCAAGTGAATTCAAATGAAGTCAAAAGTGAATATCAATCAATCAACAATTTTATTAACTTAAGTTAAAGAAAAAAAATTTTGTACACTTTATTTAAGAGAATGCTCAAAAAGCAAAGACTGATTCTTTATTTCTAAATAGTTATATTGCTACAATGATATGTATTGCACAAAGAATAATATTTGCATTGCATGATTTTAATTTTATTATTTATCCACAAATTAATATACACTTTTGTCATTTTTGAAGCTAGGAAATTATGCTTAGGACTTGTCGTTCCTAGTATTCTACAACCACATCATTCTTATCTTTTTGACTGCCTCGGTTGCGCAGTGACAACGTATGCGACTGCTGTGCTTGAGGTCTCGGGTCCGATTCCCGGGTCAGCTCAAATGTTTGTATAATCTGCAAATATTTGTCCACCACCCAAGCTTTCGGAGTTTCTATGTATAATTTGTATGTATTTAGCGAAATAATTACCTACAAATTTTAACAAAAAAAAAACCGATTTCAATCTGGACCAAATTTAAATGGGACCATTCGGGAAGCACCAGCTTTCAAATAAAAAAAGAATTAACAAAATCGGTTCACCCAATCAAAAGCTATGAGGTAACAAACATAAAAAAAAAAAAATACAGTCGAATTGAGAACCTCCTCCTTTTTTTGAAGTCGGTTAAAAAGCACGTTCTCTAGTACCCATAATACAAGTTCTAGATGGCGTTGTGTGTTAGATGTCCGAAATATTTATTTATTCATTTATTTTTTTTGACTCTCGTAGAACATGAAAGTTCATCAAAGTTCATGTTTGACTCATGCGAATGCAGACAATGCATCAATGCAGTATGGTGACCCACATTATGCCGGTCTAGTGAGATGCTTCTGCATCATTGGGCCTCCGGTCTCACGCTTATAAACGAAACACGACAGCACAAATTTTGTTATTAGGTTAGTCTTCTGTGAGAGTGTCAGAATTTTTGTCTGTATGTTGGTGTAATTTATCTATAGTAGGTGTATTTCAACTGAAATATTTCTAAATATATATTTAGAAATATTTATTAACAGTCTATTGTCCATTGACCATTTCATCCAAGGTTCTGTCTCCCAGTGCAACCCTTCAGGAATATCATAAACCCCAGTAATATATAATATACATATAGTATAACCGTATATAAAATAAAACTGTCATTCCCTTTTCTTGTAAAACAAAAGAATACGAATGTTTAATCTTAGTATTTTCTAATTTTAAATATTTTTTTATTAATATTTCAAATAATAAACACACGATAAAATCATATTTCAAGGCTTTTAATATATTTATTTAATAGAAACATCTATTTACAAGGTTATTTATTCTTTATTTTTAAAATTTAACAAGCGTTGTTAGTAAATTAATTAGAGCTTAGAAATAAAAATAAAAAAATTTTTTTTGCATTTTAATGGCAATTTTGTTAGCTCATTGCCAACTAATGTTAATTATCATCGAGCTATTGAGTGTCAAGGTCTCAAGGAAGGTCTTTGATTTATTGTTTCAATTCTTTATTGCACTTGTATTGTAGATTTTGGAGTTTTATGAAGAGCTCCTTTTGCCCGTAGCGTGAACAACGTTAACCAGGTAGACATATTCTCCCCGGTTATGCAACATATTTTATTGACACTACTTTTGGTCGCACCGTGATTACTATTCACCGATAGCTGTTTAACTCCGTTTCAGTCTAGTCGACAAGTTGAAAATGGTACAAAATAGAGATACTGCTTTTAAAATTATGTGCGATGGCTCATTGGATCCGGAATGACGCCTAGAAAAATGTGCCAAAATCGTGTATTACGACATCAAAAATTGCAAAAGTTATAAACAATTAAAGATGAAAAAAATGGCATTTCGTTTTTTGCCAATATTTCATAATCTATTAATATTTAAGAATTTTAAAAATAAACATTATGAAAGAGGAGGAAATTTCCAATAAAAAAACCCTAACTCCCGGAACTCTATCTCCATTATTTATAATTTTAATTTAACGCTGAAAATAGGTCTGCGCGCGACATTTTTATTGCGCGCGCGGCGTCTAAAGCGAGTACGGCACTTTAATTAATTTATATACGGTATTGAATATATTTTTTTAATTTAAAAAAAATTATGGTGTGTTCTGAACACTATAAATAATTTATTCCCGTTGGAAATTTTACTTAAAGTTAATTTTTCAACAAGTTAAACAATTGTTAACTAACAAAATTTTCTCGAACTTCCGTATTAATTGTAAGTGAAAAAAAAAAAATAGGGAGGTAAGGAGCTAAAGGTAGTTGAGCCACGCTGATTTCAGCACGGTTGGGCCGGCTCGACCGGGGCGGTACTACCCTCACACAGAAGATCAACGTAAAATAACAGCGATCGTGCTGTCGTGTTTCATTGGTGAGTGCGAGACCGGAGGCCCAAATAGTCTAGTCAACAAGTTCCATACTTGTTGACTAGATGCAGAAGCATCACTAGGCCGCCATTGTGTGTCAGGCAGAGTTGAGTCATTTTGGCGGGCCAGACAAAAAAAAAACATAAGGTCTCGGGTTCAATTCCCAGGTCGGAGTAAATCTTTGTATGAACCATAACTATTTGTTTCGGAGTTTGGGTGTTTTCTATGTATAATATGCATGTATTTACAAAAAAAGGTATATATGTATTTATATTAGTTGTCTAGTACCCATAACACAAGCTCTGCTTAGCTTGGGACTAGAAGGCGTTATGTGTTAGATGTCCGAAATATTTATATTTATAAATACAGACCACAAAGGCTGTTGATGTGATAATGACACGTTTGCTTATCACTTCGAGAATATAAACATGTATGTGTGTAGATATTATGTAATAAACTCTTTAATTATAAGTATAAATGACTTTACATAGTATAAGATGAAGTCACTTTCGTTGTCTGTTCGCTTAGATCTTTTAAACTTGTGAGGGATCGGGTGTCATGTTCCTCCAACACAAAGGGAGGTTCTTCCAACCAGGCAAGATAATGAAGCCTGTGGGCCGCGGACCCAACTGTTGATGTTGGGATGTTGTATAATAAGATAATCAGAGCGAGAACTTCTATATCGCGATGCAAGATTGATAGTTTCTTCATATTATTATATGACTACTACTACGTTACTCCGTCTTTTGGTGTATATCCGGTACATGGCACTGTAGTGTGTTTTCTTGTTATGTTGTATGTGGAAGGCGCCACAAACTACTCAATGAATTCTAATGCAGTTTTCAGCAATAGAGAGAGTTATTTAAGAGGAAGGTTTATATGTGTTATACATGCATATTACATTAGAGGAAATTCGAGAATTTCAAAGACTTCTGGGCAAAGTCAGGCCTGGTCGCTAGTGCATTAAAATTCTTATTCTAATAAGTAATTACATGTGTTAGAAATCGGCACAGTTAATTTACGTAAACTATATGATTCATAAATATACATTTTCGTACAAATTACGTGGACTGTGTCTTTGTTCTTACGTGTTTTGTATGTAATATATCACATGTTACCATATTTAGGGTTCCATAAATGTGAATAAATAGCAGAAGCAGCAGAAAAAAACTATCGTGTTCCTTTGATGACCTGGTCAGTTTTTTTTATCATCAAACTTAGGTGAGAAAGTCGGATAAAAGAGACTTGCGGTATCCGTTAATCTAGGGTACTGGGTGCCAACTATAGCTAAATGTCGTAATAAGAGCAGTTCCCGAATCCCTCCTTTTCCTGTCTCAGGCGCAGAGTAGCACATCGTATGGCTTTAGTCGGTCCGACACACCACCCCGCTGCAAACCTTGGTGGTGTGATTGCACGAGGAAGTTTACACGCGTTAAAAAAGAAAGGGTACTACAGCCGGCTCCGAGTCTGTTCTGTGACTAAAGAGGTCACTGTGATCAAATAAACTATTCAATGATTATTCTATTATCATTTATCTGCAAAATTAAATTGCAAAACCTTCTGAAATTATACCTGGATAGCGAAAAACTTAGGGTCAGCAGTTGAACGATATGATTCTTATTTCTGTTGTTTTGGGAGCAGATTTTATCCACACGGTCACGACAATTCCATTGTGCCTTTACTAACTTTTCCCGCGGCTGTTATCCCGGTAAATATTCACTCTTCTTTAACTCATAAAATCTTAGCGCCTCAGACACTGCTGACGCCGAGTAACTTTTTCTTGAGGTCTGTGTCAAAGGAACTAAGATGCTTCTGGGTGTCGTCTATTGTCCTCACGCTATCGATTATTTCTCCAGTCTGGTAACTGTACTGGAATCTTTAGGGTCAGAATACGCATATCACGTCATCATGGGAGATTTTAATACTAATCTTACGCACCAATCTTTACGTTCTCGCAAACTTCTTCAGATTGTCGAATCAGCCGATATGCAAGTCCTACCTCTTCAATCGACCGATCACAATAACCCAGGGAGGGACACATGGCTGTATTTGATAATAACGTCTGACCCAACATTCGTCAGAAATCACGGTAATAAAATAAATAAATAAATAGTAGCCTATGGATTATTCTGATGATATAAATAATGTTAGTGTAAAGTTTCATATAAGTCAATTTTTTTATGTATGGGCCTTCCAAAATGACTCTACTCTGCCTGATGGAAAGCATGAGCAGAATACAAGAGTGGTGGTCACCATACTCATTGCGAATGCAGACAATGCATCAATGCAACATGGTGACCCAAACCATGGCGGTCTTATTGTGATGTTTCTGCACCATTGGGCCTGTAGGATAGTACCGCCCCATTCGTGCTGAAGTCAGCGTGGCTCAACTACCTAGCAAATATAGTCATTTCTTTCCTAACTTACTTTACTTCCTAACTACCCGATTTATCCTCTTGAAAAAACGACTGTTATCAAAGGATTAGTGTATAACTGCTAAAGTAACGGACGACGATGGCTAATAATAGAAGTAGACGTGAAACCATATTAAATTTGGTTTCATGTCTTCAGATTTTTACTTTTTTTTAGTGTAACATTGTCTGGTATTCAAAATAGCCTTATAGGCTTTTTTCTTACTTTACCTGAAAAATACTAACGGTGGAAAACTTGTAATGAATAACGAATATATCACACTTTGTCCTAGGTGAGAAACGAACCCCGATTTCTGCTTCAGTATACATTACTATTTAAAATCTTCTGTCATCTAAACAGACGATTTGTTTATAACATTCTTATAAGGATACAAAAGGTCTGAAATATCAGATCCGGTTGAGTCCCACTATCACTGCTTCAGATTAACTTATCCTCAGATCGACAAACAGACAAAAACACAGTCGTCTGAACATTTGAACGGAAATTGATTGGCATTGACAATCTGTCGATATCCAATTGTGTGAGACCGGCTTTGTCTAATCTTAATACGATACTAAAGGTCAATGACACGCAGCTATTTTTAAAATAAGAACACTTTTTTATATTAAATAACTTTTTAAATTTGAAAAGACATACTTTTGTAAAATCCTTTCTTCTTTATTGTCGTGTTAGTGCAAGGCAACTATTAGATAATTTTATTTAAGGAATAAAATTAAATATTAAGTAAAATCAATATTTAATATTTATAATGTGTTTTTACAGTAGAAATATTTTGTATTCCATCCCCTAATGTAAAAAAAACTTGTAAAGTACAGTGAAAGGTCGCCCCGTGGTCAATATAAAAGAGACCTGCACAAACGTCGCGCCTCCGACTTGCCGCCATGACACCGTACGCGCGATTGGTACGTTAATTTTATTTTCACTTATTCATAAAAGAAAATCAATTTATAAAAATAAATATTCCATATTTAATTGTCAAATTATTAACTTTTTTAGATTTTTTTTTCGTTTAACATTACTTCGATACACTATTCTTTCAATTCTTTAAGTTATAGAAGAAAATAAGTGTCAATTTTTAATAATTAAAATGTACTGTAATAAATTAATAATTATTTGTTCACTCAAACAATTATTTTTTATGTAATTAAGTGAAAGCAATGATTTTAATCATAAACTGACGTTGCGAATGCCTCCTTTGTCTTCCAGTTAACAATTCCAGTGATGTGTTAATAAGTGCCAGTGATAATGTATTAATTAGTGTAGTGTTATAATTAATTGAGTGTTAATTTAGATTATAAAGTGGTTGTACGAGTAGCAAGACAAGTTTGGTACGAACAAATGTTTAAAATTGAGAAATATTCTAATTAGAAGTGGTTTCGGAAGTGAATTGAAATGGAGTTTAGAATTTTAATTAATAGTGTCAACTGTGATTGAAGTTGTCCTTAAAATATATTTAGGCCATGGGTCTTATATAATGAAAAACAATTGGATTAAATAAATACAATTTTATGTGACATTGAAATCTCGTAAAAAGCGATAGCTTGCAGGGTTTTTTTCCGTTGTTAATTGTGCCCCAAGAATTTTAATCACTTTTTTTCAAATTTATTAAAATTGTTATAATTCATGAAAATCTTAAATCAGTTTTGTTAGTCATTTATTGGTTTTGCTTGACATTGCCATACGAATAGCATGGTGCATACTCATACTTCGTATTAATTATAACGTTACTAGCTTTTACCCGCTTCTCTACCCGCATACCTATATGTCGGTTTTCGCGACAAAAAGTGTGCCTATGTCCTTCTCCAAGGTCAAATCTATCTTTATAGCTAAATTTATCCTAATCGGTTCACTGGTATAGCCGAAGGCGTTACAGACAGACAGACAGACAGAATTACTTTTAATATTAGTATGGATAAAAAATAGAAAAGGTTTCATCTCTATCCATACGAGAGTACTTGAATTCAATTATTTGTCACGTGCTTATATTTATGGTATTAATTACAAAACATAAATAACGACATATTATGTGACAGAACAAAATATTCTTTGAAGTAAGTAAATATATCCATAACATAAATAGCAATTTTAAATTGAGCAGGAATCGAACTCCTTACAATAACAGACGAATGTGCAACTCTCAAAAAACAAAGAGTAATAGTAACAAGTATGATATTAAAAAAAAAACAGAAGTGAACTTAACCAAACACCATTAAAATAGAACTAAAATTGTAATATCAAAGTCAGAAATCAAGTTTCGTCAGTTGTTTGCAATAAAGCTGTTAATATTGATCTGTGAGATACCAGCAGGTACTACCGGGCGCGGGCGCAGTCTGTCACTGTGCAAAATATATACAGTAATACGACTCCCGACAATAATAGATAAAGTTACAACCATTTATAAGTCTTTCTAATTAATATGTTTGGTACTTTGCATCCAACTAGATATATCGAGAGGTCTTGTTTTTTTATTTAGAGACAACTCCCGCATTTGGAATATACATTCTGTGTCGCGTGGGACTTCACAAACATTTATGAAACGGATACAAAGAACACCCAGACTCAGAAACACAATTTATGGATCACACAAAGTGTTGTCCACTGTGGGATTTGAACCCACAGCACTTGGCGCAGTAGAAAGCGGCGTGACGACCGCTTTAACTGCTATCCCTACCGTGCAGTCAATGACGAATGATTGATTAACTTTTAATTGTAGAGTTTTTGTAATCGTATAGACGTAAAACTGAAGTGTAAAGTATACGGGAGTTTACTAAGAAGATTTGCTACATAAGCTATCTTCGAGTACATTAAAACGCTGATCAGACTAGGGGTCATAGAGTCTGTGATACGATATTTCCATTATGAACAAACAACTCTGTCAAGATCATTTATCTGAAGTGGACCTTGTGATTCCAGTTCTTCCCCCTTCCTGAATCTAACATCAGGAACTATCTTGGGTTAGCACTATCGAGCTAGCAAACGTGACCATTTCAAATTTTTATCGCGTTTTTAATAGGATCAGGCCACCATTTTCTTCTATATCCTCCAGATCCGTTTTTTTCTGGAGTACTACAGTTTTACAGAAAGAGGCCACTAGATCCTAGAACCTAATGTATCTAAGGACATAACGATTATATTGACACTCAGATTATATCTCGATTATATGTGGTGGTCGCTTTAAATCGGAAATCAGATATCAGACATTCGTGGTCTTGTACGAAATTGAGCTTCAATACCCTTAATTATAATTATCGTGTCAAATTACTTTTTCGGTGTAATTATCACTCCGTGTATTAAAGTCAGATATTAACTGACCTTTATCACGACCTTGTGGCAATTCACGTGTTCGTGTTTCAGAGCAGACATACATAGGACAAGTACTTCCGCGTGATTTAAATATATCTCACATTGTCATGCACAGACGAAATTCAATAATAAGACCCTGACACAGAATTCAAATCCGTTTAACACTAATAGATACTTTAAAAGTTGCTTTTAGTTTACATTAATACATTTTGAACCTTAATCCTAAAAAATAGCGATTCAGATCGTTATCATCTCTTAGAAAGGAGGTAAATACGGAGATTTTATTCACACCTAATCGTTTTTCAATAGTTTTTAGTAGTCCATTGCTGGACAAAGGCGTTATCTTAGAAAAGACTACCTACTATATTACGTCAATCAGGCGGGGTGATATGATTTGTGCCATTTTTTATTTCTTTGCAGCGCTGTTGTCTTTTATAGCTTGCTCCTTTCGTTGGCTTTTACGAAACCCATGGGAGGAATAGGAGTGGTGACAATCTATGTTCTAAAATGTCACCACACGGATAGATGACACAATAAAAAATGTCTAGATATTTCAAGGGCATAGAGGAGTGGTACTACTTATTTAACTATACTGTGTCCAGTGAATGGACCGTGGCCTCTAACTGCGACTTTCCTATCTGGTCCCTTTGTGCAGAATTATTATAATAGTGGTCCACCTTTATAGGAAATAAAAAATGAGAAACAAGTTCTGCAGCGATTTTGTACTAAAAGGAACTTATGCGGGAAAGTTGATTTCTACACGCCTCTGACCTTGGTAGCTTAGGCAGAAGTGTGTCTGGCATTGGTTCCTGACGCACAATGATTGATAGAGATAGATTTATGCTATAGTTGGAGTCGTTTAATTTGTAAACTCCCTCTCTGTAGAAGGTAAATATCGTCATAAATAATTTTGTGTTTTGCGGCAAGCCTGACAATCTTCTGACACACGAGCGTCTGTTCCCAAACTAGGTATAACATGTACTATGATAATCAGACTGTAGATAATTAGTCTATATATATAATATATGTATATACTTACTACTATATAAACTAGCTGACCCGGCGAACTTCGTACCGCCATATTTTCAAATCTGTCTCAGCTTCCCACAGGCAGTGTACAGTCGCGGACAAAAAAAACACTTTTCTCGTAATCTTTTATTTATTTTTCTTTCTAGCAAAAAAAGAACGAAAGAAATCGGACTATGTGTTATTGAATTACAACTAAGTACATATTTTGACTTTCATCCCCTCTCTCCAAGAAACCGTGCTGAATTGCGGGATTAAAAGTATCCCATGTTCTTCCTCGTAGTATGAACTCAAATCATGCCAAGTTTCATTTGAATCCATTCAGTAGTTTCAGAGTGATGCGCGGCCAAGATACAGACAGACAGACAAAAATTAAAAAAATTACAGTTTTGGCTTCAGTACCGAGTAGCCTTTCAAAAAAAAATTTCATAATATCTTTAATGTACAGAATTGGACCTGTTACATTTTTATTATAAGTATAGATGTTATAGATAAATTCCAGACAGACCAGAAACAAAATTAAGTCATCTTCTCTTAGATGTAGTAGAGTCACGCTGATTTCAGCAAGGTTGGGCCGACTCGACCGGTACTACCCCCGATCAGTAGATCTACGTAAAATGACAGCGTTCGTGGTGTCGTGTGTCGTTGGTGTGTGTGAGACCAGAGGCCAAAAGATTCAGAAGCATCACAGGCTGCCATAGTGTGGGTCACCATGCTGCATTGTTGTGTCTGCATTCGCAATGAGTATGGTGACCACCACTCTTAGGTTCTGCTTTCCATCAGGCAGAGTAGAGTCATTTTGGCAGGTCCATAAATAAAAAATAAAAAATCTTACTCATTATACTGGGGTTGAACCCAGAACCTCCCTCTGCATAATCAACCTGCAGACCAACATGCCCTCAATATGTCTCAATAATAAAAACCAATAAACTCACTTACTATAAATATTTCTTTCAAGTAATTCAAATGTTGCAATAACAATTTTGCTGTTATTAATTTTTATCATGGCAACACCGTTATTGCGTTATTAAAACGTTATGGAAAAGGTTAAATGTAAATAAATAGTTTCGTGTGTCATAAAAATGTTACAATTTTTACACCTGGTTGATTTTGCCCCAAATATAATTACGACCTTGATCTACTAAACAGGTATGATTATGTAAATAATAAACAATAGAGAGTCAACTTAGAACTATATATTTATATAAATTAGAAAAGTTAGTTAAGTTCATAAATAAAGAGATAATAGTTAAGTTTGAATGATTATAACCTAACTACGTTAAATTTTTTGATGCAATTATCTAGCTTATGTCACCGGGCCCATAGTTACGAATCTATTGACACCTCATTCATTAAAATCGGTTCAGTAGTTTGGGCGCTATGGTTGAATCTAAAAACAGATATGGACTGCCAAAACAATAACCCTTCCTTTTAGCTTCGCTGTAGTCAAGTAATAAGAAGACAACCGTGTATAAAACATGTCAAGGTTTTTTTTATATATGAGCCAACCAAAGTGACTCTGCCTAATGGAAAGAATGAGCAGAATCCAAGAATAGTAGTCACCATAATCATTGCGAGTACAGAAAATGCAATAATGCAGCATGGTGACTCAGACTATCGCGGCCTAGTGATGCTTCTGCATCATTGGGTCTCCGGTCCCGCACTCACCAACGAAACACGACTGCTGTCATTTTGGGTTTGTCTTCTATAAGAGTGGTGATGGTGAAATCAGCGTGGCGTTAGTCTAGGTCACTCTAGGTGTTCCTTGGGTCTGTTCTTCTTACCAACCGTAGCAACTTACATCTTTAGCAACCGTTACGGATAGTCGAAGCCCTAAAAAGTCCGACAAGTCTTTCTATTGAACTTCGATATTGCCTGGTCCTTGAGTTATGGAGATCTGTTGGCAATCGCTTCATGGAATAAATCAAAGTTTAGCCGCATCATAGTCCACTTACGTTGCGGACTTCACAGCGCAAGATGGCTGGCAGGAGCTGGACGTGAGAAGTCCAAAATCGATCAGATTAGCGTGCAATAAGAGAGACGTATTTTAAGCATTAGACTGCAATAGACTGATGATGGTAGTGGACTTAAAGTGGACTCCAACCTGGTTGGAGACTGGTTAAAAGAATCATAGAAAGAAAGTATTGTATTTCTACTACTGTCACTCACTAGTTGCACTAATTGACTGCACTGTTGGCGTAGTGGTGCAAGCGCACCGCTCTCTATTGCGCCAAGTGTTGTGGGTTCACATCCCACATGGGATAACCCTTGGATCCACAATTGTTGTTCTGAGTCTGAATATTCATTGTGTCCGTTTCATGTATGTTTGTTAAGTCCCCCGAGAGACAGGACGTATAATGCGGGAGTTGTCTTTTTTAAAAAGAAGAATAAGTTATCATATTTGCTGCCTTAGTGTATATAAAAAACTTTCCACTATTGACAGTAGTTAAAAAACAATAAACTACAACACAATATCTGAATATCGTGTTTATAATTGTCCTTCAGTAATACATTCATTAGATTTAGTAGTGCATGACACGCGTGCTATACATTGCTAACTTATTAATTCTTTGAAATTCACTTTGCGAAACAATAAATTGTTATATATTTGACTGGCCTCTTGATTTAGTGGTTAGGGAACCTTATTGCTAAACCGGAGGCCGTCCGTTCGTTCTATGCGCACTCATGGCAAATAATCGAATAATATCTGTATGCAATTTATCTATACTTACATATATTAAGTTATGGAATCAGGCGTTACTTTGCGGAAATCCATGACATTAAATGCTATGAATTATATTTAGCTTTAATTCCGCGAGACAAATATCCAGGTCTGAAAGCAAGGCACAAATCCCATGGTCATGCATACTCACATGCACATATGGGTAACATGCATATGTACACATACAAAACAAGTGAGAATCAATTAGCATGCCATGCAACCAAACCTATACTCTTATAAGAGTATAGGTTTGGTTGACCGTGGGATTTGTGCCTTGCTTTCAGACCTGGATATTTGTCTCGCGGAATTAAAGCTAAATATATTTCATAGCATTTAATATACTTATATTATAAAGCTGAAGAGTTTCTTTGTTTCTTTAAACGCGCTAATCTCAGGAACCGCTGGTCCGATTTGAAAAATTCTTTCAGTGTTAGATAGTACATTTATCGAGGAAGGCTATATATCACAATAGGAGCGGAGCACCAAAGAAAAATGTTTCAAAAACGGGGAAAAATTATCACGCTACATGCAATAACAGACGCAAACGAGGTTGCGTGTGTCAGCTAGTCTGTAATATGTCCGATTCAAGAAATAAACTAGCTTCGTTTTCGTCTCTTTACTATCATGTTTAGCTCCTATTCGAATAAGCGTGATGTCTATCATACCTTAGGGACACCTGAAAAACACACATCACTACATAGTATAAAACAAAGTCGCTTTCTCTGTCCCTATGTCCCTTTGTTTGCTTAAATCTTTAAAACTACGCAACGGATTTTGATGCGGGTTTCTTTAATAGATGGAGTGATTCAAGAGGAAGGTTCTTATGTATAATAAATGCATAATATAGTATGGGAAGACTGTTAATTTTCGAGATTTCTAATGTGATGTAGCAAATAAACACATTTTTTTGCGCTTACATTGCAAACGCTGGTTGCACCCTACGAGATAGATCAAAATAATGTACTACAGTATTGTACACCTTAAAAAGTACTACAAAAAAAGTCCGCGACGGTATATGTCTTTCTCTTAGGGATAACCCACAACAACCATTTTTTATTCCTTTCTTTTTACGAGAAATAATGGCTTATTTACGAAGTGATTTTAAGCAATACAGAATGAATCCTTATACAATTAAGTAAATTAAATACATTTTGCATTTAATATACATCAAAATGGTCCTTTAGAGTATCTAATTTAAATGAACATATTCGAAGATATTACAGATTTAAAATGCACGAATCGTGTCGTCGGCGGGGGCATCTGAAATCTACCCGTGCGAAGCCGGGGCGGGTCGCTAGTTTAAAATAAAAACGAAAATCGGTTAAATAATTTCGTAGTTTATCGTGAGCAAAACGTGACACGAGAATGTTTACTAATATGTATATGAAGCTGAAGAGTTTGTTTGTTTGCTTGAACGCGCTTATCTCAGGAACTACTGATCTGATTTGAAAAATCATTCCAGTGTTAGATAGCCCATTTATAGAGAAAGGCAATAGGCTATATATCACCACGCTAAAACCAATAGGGGCGAAGCAGTAATGAAGAATGTTAAGAAAACGGTGGAAAATTATTACGCTACGGGCAATCGGAGACGTAAACGAAGTTTCGTGGCTAGTTATACGGATACCTATATAATAGTTTTTTTTTTTTATGTATGGCCCGCCAAAATGACTCTACTCTGCCTGATGGAAAGCATAAACAGAATCCAAGAGTATTGGTCGCCATACTCACTGCGAATGCAGACAATGCAGTATGGCGACCCACACTATGGCGGCCTAGTGATGCTGCTGCATCTTTTAGTCTAGTCAACAAGTATGGAACTTGTTGACTAGACTATTTGGGCCTCCGGTCTCGCACTCACCAACGAAACACGACAGCACGAACGTGGTCATTTTAAGTTGATTTTCTGTGCGAGGGTAGTACCGCCCCGGTCGAGCCGGCCCGTTCGTGCTGAAATCAGCGTGGCTCTAACTACCTCTAAAAATAAGTATTTATCAGTAGTCTGTTTACAAAAGTACAGACCAGAGCTTGTATCACATACGACAATCTGATCTAAACCAAACTAGGCAGACGTTTAACCCGGCGATAAATAGTTTTTAACCGACTTCCAAAAAGGAGGAGGTTCTATGTTACACTGTATGTATTTTTAACCGACTTCCAAAAAGGAGGAGGTTCTATGTTCCACTGTATGTATTTTTTTTTTTTTTTATGTATGTTACCTGATTACTCCGTCAGTTGTGGACCGATTTTGAAATTTTTTTTTGTATTCGACAGGGTATGCTTCCGTGGTGGTCCCATTGCCAGCATATCAGGATCTGATGATGGGATCCCAGGGAAATCGAGGGAAACCCTCATTTTTTATAGGCACATACTATGTTTTTCGTATATTTTCTTTTTTTTTTTTTTTTTTAATGGAATAGACCGGCAAACGAGCAGACGTATCGCCTGATGGTAAGCGATTACCGCCGCCCATGGACACCCGCAACACCAGAGGCGTCACAAGTGCGTTACCGGCCTTTGGGGGATGGGGGGGGGAGATAGGGGGAGGGGTTGGGGTATGGGCCTCCGGTGTCCTCACTCACTCGGTGAAACACAGCGCAAGCACTATTTCACACCGGTTTTCTGTGAGGCCGTGGTGTCACTCCGGTCGAGCCGGCCCATTCATGCCGAAGCGTGGCTCTCCCACGGTCTAAAGTTTCTGAAGTTACACCGGTATTTGCGTCTGGTAGTCATCATTTTACGATGATGAGCTGATGATGTAAGGTACCACTCCTTAACGGTTAGGAGTTGGAGGATAAATCTTTAAATATCATATGTATCTAAAGACCTTCAGTCGTATACTTTCAAGCTATTTAGGTGAGCTGATGATAGAAGATTAAACTCTTCAACAGTTAGGGATTAGAGGATGATTTTAATATTACACGTACCTTAATTTGTATTCTTGATGATGAAATTTGATGAAATAATTCAACTTACTACTTACCTACGATTGTTTGCACTAAAAACTGTAAAATAAAAACTTTTTATAAAAAAAAAAAACCGACTTCCAAAAACATCCAACGAAAACTCTCTGTCAAAAAACACTTAAAAGCGTAAAATAAACTGGTTCTTCATAAATTGCCTATACCTAATTCATTATTCATTTAAATAGTAGTATTATAATGGGTGCTAGGTACCTAAAATCTGTTTGATGTCGGTGCTAAGCCAAAAAGAATACAAACGAACAATTACAAAAGTCTAAGCGATAGTCACTTGGCACCGACTTCAAACAGATTTTAGGTACCTAGCACCCATTATAATACTACTATTTAAATGAATAATGAATTAGGTATAGGCAATTTATGAAGAACCAGTTTATTTTACGCTTTTAAGTGTTTTTTGACAGAGAGTTTTCGTTGGATGTTTTTGGAAGTCGTTTTTTTTTTTTTCATCCCTCAACAGCTGAAAACAAAGGCCCATTAAACTTTCATATCTAAGTCATTTATCCGGAGTTTAATTTCAATTGAATTCTGAGTTAAACTTTGTCCATGTTGTACTTTACTACTAACATAACACCCACGTATAAAATTTGCATAGCACCTACAAAATGTATATCAATATCAAGTTATTAGACATTGCTATGCTATTTGCGACATGCTTATAACAATAGCTAGCCTATACCTAATGTCGCCTAGTTCCGTGTAAGTTTAAATCGAAAGTTGTAACTTAAAACAGACTGGTCGACAATTTGACACGTAAACCCATCAATGCGTGAACTTACAACATGTGTGTGGGACAAGTTATAGCCGGTCGATATTTATGTATATTTGATAGTAATTTGAAAAGTATGGTGAAGAACCTGGTTCAAGTCGCATTTATGATAACTAATTCAGCTAAGATCTTTGTCGTTTGCATCTGTCAACAACCCTTCCTTTTTAGGGTTCCATGCCAAAGGCAAAAAACGGAACCCTTATAGATTCGTCATGTCTGTCTGTCTGTCTGTCCGTCCGTATGTCACAGCCACTTTTTTTCGAAACTATTAGACCTATAATGTTGAAACTTGGTAAGTAGATGTATTCTGTGAACCGCTTTAAGATTTTTACACAAAAATAAAAAAAAAACAATAAATTTTGGGGGTCCCCATACTTAGAACTGAAACTCAAAAAAATTTTTTTCATCAAACCCATACGTGTGGGGTATCTATGGATAGGTCTTCAAAAATGATATTGAGGTTCCTAATATCATTTTTTTTCTAAACTGAATAGCTTGCACGAGAGACACTTCCAAAGTGGTAAAATGAGTGTCCCCCCCCCTTTAACTTCTAAAATAAGAGAATGATAAATCTAAAAAAAATATATGATGTACATTACCATGTAAACTTACAACGAAAATTGGTTTGAACGAAATCTAGTAAGTAGTTTTTTTTAATACGTCATAAATCGTAAACTGCAATTTACCTTTCATTCAATCAACACAAATATAAAAATAAAACAAAAAATATATTATGTTACTTGCTGCTGCGGGCCCCTTCATGGGCGAGTCTCGCACTTGGCCACTTTTTTTTGGCTTACCCGTAGTAGAAAAATCCTCGTTTCCCCATTTTTATAACATATTTCATCGATGCACGGGTCCTATTGGTCGTAGAGTGATGCTAAATAGCCGAAATATTTCCTGAATAAATGAACCATTGCATACTAAAAGATTTATTCAATTCGAACCAGTAGTAACTCTTCAGCTATAAAAAAATTAGTATAGGTACATTCAGCACAAATAACGAAACTTTAACTCAAAGTCATTTCTCGTAAAAAAATCAAAATCCAGTAGTAAAGTGTTACTAAGACTAGAATACCAATCCAACTTTCAGTTTAGATACGATATAAGCTAATTGATTTATTAGTATTGAATTTCTAGATACCTACTCTATTTCTATGAGGAAATCCTTACGCCTAATACTATTACTCCTGTATATCATAAAAGAATTAAAATACTAGGTTTTACACGCGGCTTCGCTCACGCATACTTTCATTCCCTGACTTACCCCCTTAGGGGTGGAATTTCAAACATTCCTTTCTAAGTGCTCACTTACGTAGAACCTACATGCAAAATTTCAGGATTCTAGCTTCAGTGGTTTAGGCTGTGCGTTGATCTCTGGGTATGTCAGTCAGTCACCTTACTCTTTTATATATATAGATAGATATCTCTATTTTTAAGTCTCTATCTATAAGTAAAAAATAACCATGGAAAAAGAAGCGTTTTCTTCCCGCTGTATGTTGTATCTTACACCATAATAGCTAGTTGAACTGTATATGTTTTAGTAAGAATTTAGGCTTCGGGGGCTGTTGCGCACTGGCTGTCATTCCGTAATTTACCGCACTAGATATTTCAACTGACACCTTAGGCCTACATTAGCCACTCATTTTCGATTTACGAGCTCTGTTGTTTTATTAAAGTGTAGTCGACTGTGGCTGCGAAAGTTGCAGGTTCAATTACCAATACCAATACAATTACAAAACAATAACCAAAATCAATATGTATTCACACTAAAACTTTGAATATTTTTATCCCTGTGGTAAAAAATGAAGTATTCAAAGTGGCATCATCGATTTAAGAAGTAAACCATGGTCTAAGAAAACAAGGTCTCGCAGTCGGCTCGATGTGACGTCACTATCCAGTTACCACGTGATAGCAACATAACACGAAATGAACCAACCAGAACCAGCGAATAACAACATAGCAGATAGATACAGATTGATAGCGATGATGACGTCATGTCGATCATCGGAATGCTATACCTGGCGTAGTATAATATATTGTTGTACCATAGAGCAAACTACTTAAAAAAATAGCACTGCAGAGAGAAGGAAAACTCGACACAAACCTCATGCCATGCTGTCTAGCCAGCGTGGTATGTATGCCTTCTTTCTAATGAACGGTCTATGTCCAACAGTAGACCATTATAGGCTGCCGATGTAATGATGTAATGATGATTATAAAGGCGAACGTTTATGAGTACACACTCATAAATGTTTGCCTCACATTCGTGTTTGCGTAATATCCCTGAATAATTCATAATTTGCATTTCTAACTTTGAAAAGGACGTCCTTCCATATAACTATTCATCCTTTACACCCTAAAATTGATTGTAAAAAAAATCCTTTCTTTAAAACCAGTTGTGTACCTACAACTGCCATAATTGCAAGTTTAGAGCTAGAGCGGTTTAGGTTATGCGTTAATGAACCAGTCAGTTAATCAGGGCGTTTAGATTATACCTAGATTTTAAATTCCTGTGTGGTTTATTTCCAGGCCTTGCTGGCACTAGTGGCGTGCGCTCACGCACAAGATTACGAAGACCGTGCGCCGCGGTACATAGCCTCGGAGCCTAAGGTTGCCTCCACACCTGTGCCTATACTCAAGCAGATTAACAGGTAATCCTTTTTAAACCGGCCAAGCGTGAGTCACACTAACGCATGAAGGCTTCTGTATCATATATTTCAAGCGTTTAACTGTTGTCGTTATAATTGTATGGGAGTCCCCTTATTTCTTGTTATAGCTGCAACAGAAATACATCATCTATGAAAATTTGTCACGGTTGATGACATGCAGCCTGGTGACAGACAGACGGACGGACGGACACCGAAGTCTTAGTAATAGGGTCCCATTTTTACCCTTTGGGTAAGGAATCCTAAAAAACTGGCGTATTTTTTCATTAAATGCTGGCAGTGGTAGTGACCTTCCATCAGTTACTCATTTGTTCATCTGCTCCCTTGTATCATACAAAGATATTCCCAATAGTTTAGTTAAACTTGTGTAGTGTATATCTCGAAAGTACATTGAAAATAATGATCATTTTGATGATAACAATAATAATTCTCCTACTCAAAAACAAAGTGGAGACATTTTTATACAAACCTGTCTTTTTAACCTCCGACGCAAAAAGAGGGGTTTTATAAATCGATGTCTGTCTGTCTCTCTCTGTGTGTGTGTGTCTGTCTGTGGCATCGTAGCTCTCGAACGGATGGACCGATTTCGATGTGGTTTTTTCATTATAAAGCCAGTTTCCTTGCGATGGTTCTTTGCTGTGTTTGGTTAATATCGGTCCAGTAGTGTAAGAGTATCAATTCTTTTCCAAAATGATGTAAGGCATTTTTGGAGTATGTGCTCGATTAAGTGCTTGCGTAGGCTTTTTTTTTAATTTTAGTTGAATCAGTCTGTGAGTAGAGGTACTTTAGCTGTATTTTAACTGCTTACAGGCACAACGAAGATGGGTCATACACTTATGGGTACGAGGCAGCAGACGGCTCCTTCAAGATCGAAACTAAATCTCCCACAGGAGAAGTCAAAGGCAAATATGGGTACAAAGACGATGGCGGCAAGGTGAGATTATGTTGAAAATTAATTAGCAATTGTAGAAATAGAAAAAAGTAGTAGAACCATGCTTTAAGTTACTATGAGGTAGTTGTCTTTTAAAAAAAAAAAAAGAATCAAAATATCATTCAGAGCAAAAAAATTTAACAACTTATGTTTCCGATTTCAGCTGCGCGTAGTCGAGTATGGTGCGAACAAATATGGTTTCCAGCCAGCCGGTGATGGTATCACCGTTGCTCCTCCCACTTTGGTAGACGAAACCACAAACGACCGGCCTCCTAAACAACAGGTAACGAAAAGAAAAGCATCTAGTAGAAACACACTTACTGCAAATTTAACAGCACATATGGCCTGGTGGTTGAAGTGGTCGCCACACCGCTTCCTATTACGCCAAGTGTTGTGGGTTCAAATCCCACATGGGACAACACTTTGTGTGATCCACAAATTGTTGTTCTGAGTCTGGGTGTTCTTTGCGTCCATTTCATGTATATCTGCAAAGTTTTCCGCGCCACAGGATATACTGGAAGTGCACGAGTTGCCTTTTCAAAAAATAAATTTAAATCAATAGCGGTCCACCTGTTTAGAAACAATGATGCCGCAAACAAACACTCATATATAGACAGATAACCCTGTGATCGGCATGCATTATAGTCAAAGCTTTATTAAAATAAAGCTTGGTCTCTGAGTCTTTGAACTTTGAATTAGCCATTTTATTTTCTATCACTCATATTTTCATTGTTTACGTGTCAGTTGTATTACAAACTAGCGGTTCGCGGCTCCGCCCGCGTGTATGTCGATTATCGCGGCAAATAGTAGCCTATGTGTTATTCTGATATATAAGCTATATAACTGTAAAGTTTCATCCAAATCCGTTCAGTAGTTTTTGCGTGAAAGAATAACAAACACACACCATCCTTAAAAACTTACGCATTTATAATATTATTAGGATAGTGTGATATTATAGTGTAGTTTTATTTGTTTCTCTGATTTTTACTGTCATTTGTAGATTACTTAGCTTTTTTCCTCTTTTTTTAAGTAGCCGATAAGTTAATCCAGGTTGTAAGCTTCATGCATACCAAATTTTATCCAAATTGGTCCAGCCGTTTGCGCGTGAAGAAGTAACAAACATACACAATCACAAACTTTCGCCTTCATAACATTAGTGTGATGAAGGGCAATACATCTATACTTATACTAATATACTAGCTGACCCGTGCCCACTTCGTTGGGCGGTAAACATTTTTTTCTCCGACTTACTTTGCAAATTCAGCTACCACGAAAAAGTCTTTACACTTTTCGGGTTATTATATAGCATAAGTCACTCCCAAATAACGTAGCCTTCTATTGGTAAAAGAACTTTCAAAATCGGTTCAGTAGATCCCGAGATTACCCCTTATAATTTAACAAATATACAAACACACAAACTTTACCTCTTTATATAATAGTGTAGATAAAGCCGAAGACTTTGTTGGTTTGTTTACTTGAACGCGCTAATCTCATGAACTACTGGTACGATTTGAAAAATTCTTTCAGTGTTAGATAGCCCATTTATAGCTAATATTCTTCATGGTGTATAAAACTTACGACATACAGTTTTTTTTATGTATGGGCCTGCCAAAGTCCCTCTACTCTGCCTGATGGAAAGCTTAAGCAGAATCTAAAAATGGTGGACACCATACTCATTGCTCGTGCAGATAATACAACAATGCAGCATGGTGACCCACACCATGGCGGCCTAGTGATGCTTCTGCATCATTGGGCCTCCGGTCTCGCACTCACCAACGAAAAACGCTGTCATATTACGTTGATGTTCTGTGCAAGGGTAGTACCGCCTCGGTCGAGATGGCCCAACCGTGCTGAAATCAGCGTGGCTCTACTACCTTGTGAAAACCGACTTGGGACTAGACGGCGTTGTATGTTAGATGTCCGATATATTTATTTATAATTTTAAAACTCATTTTGAAAATAAACCATGTTTAGAAATCAAGATGAACTATTTGAAAACTAATTAAACTGTAATATGTGACGTAGGGTGGTCGCTCCCAATACCGCGCTCAGGACTACGACTACGAGGAGCCCGCCCCCGCGCCGCGCCCCGCGCCCCGCCAGCAACAGCAATACAGGCCCAACCCGCAACCGCAGCAGCAATACAGGCCCGCTCCACAACCCCAACAACAGCAATACAGGCCCGCCCCCCAACCGCAGCAACAGCAGTATAGGCCTGCCGCATCAGGCCCTACTCCTCCCAAGGTGAGTTTCAATTGTACTTAATCTATATTAAATTTGTTAAGTTTGTGTACACTCCCAAGAACTCAAAAAGTTCTGCCTCGGTGGCGCATTGGTAGCGTATGCGACTGCTGTACTTGAGGTCTCGGGTTCGATTCCCTGGTTAGACCAAATGTTTGCATGATCTGCAAATATTTCTTTCGGAGTTTGGGTGTATGTTATATATGTATTTACATCAGTTGTCTAGTACCCATAACACAAGTTGTGCTTAGTTTGGGACTAGATGGACTTTAGACCGTGGGAAAGCCACGCTTCGGCTTGAATGGGCCGGCTCGACCGGAGTGATACCACGGCCTCACAGAAAACCGGTGTGAAATAGTGCTTGCGCTGTGTTTCACCGAGTGAGTGAGGATACCGGAGGCCCATACCCCAACCCCTTCTCCTATCTCCCTCCCCCATCCCCCAAAGGCCGGTAACGCACTTGTGACGCCTCTGGTGTTGCGGATGTCCATGGGCGGCGGTAATCGCTTACCATCAGGCGATACGTCTGCTCGTTTGCCGGTCTATTCCATAAAAAAAAAAAAAAAGATGGCGTTGTGTGTTAGATGTCCAAAATATTTATATTTACTTTAAATTTTGACACAATATACATATTTTTTTTTTTATGTATACACGCTTCAAGCATAGTTTTAACCTATGATTTCAAGTTACTATTGGTCTTCGATTCTACAATCGATGCCTCGTAGCAAAGCATGGTAAGGTATAGCTATCAAATACATGTAATACTTATTTTTTTTACGTGTGGAAATCCCCTCGGACCGTCACCCGCGCCGGGGCTTGCGGCGGGGCGGTGTGTCGGACTCGAACCGACTAAAACCACACGGTGTGCCACTCTGCGCCTGAGGAGGGAGGGACCCGAGAACTGCTGTTATTAACACGTCCAGATCCCTCGCAGCGCTTGCCCGCACTAAATACATGTAATACTAGCTGAACCCCGCGGTGTTACCCGCGGTACAATAACAACCGCAGTCAACGCTGCGGGACAAAATTATTCTAAAAAAAGTAGCCTAAGTTACTACCTATATCACCAGCTATCTGCCAGTGAAAGTCCGTCGAAATCAGTCCACCCTTTCCAGAGATTAGCCGGAATAAACAGACAGACAAAAATTCTAATAATTGTTATTTGGTATATGTACCGTGTATAAGCTGTTTACTACTACTTTTTTAGACTAGCTTTGCCCCGCGGCGTTACCCGCGGTCGTTATTGTACCGCGGGTAACACCGCGGGGTTCAACTAGTTTAAAATATATTTGCAAGTAAGATTCCTTAGTTATCTCTTTATTTTATTTACATTTCCAGCCTGCATTCTTCGCCGGTGCTGCTCCCGCACCTGCATCTGACAGCTTCTTCAACCCAGAACCAGCTCAGCCAAGGCACACTCAAATCAAAGCCTCCAAACAGAACTTCAGACCATCTCCCTCTTACCAGCAGTTCTCAAACCAAGACTTCGACGCCCCCGCTCCTTCCCGACAGGCTTCGAACTTCGGCGACCAGAGACACAACCAGCCCTACTCCATGCTGGACGAACTCCTAAAAGAATACTCGCTACCCAGCAATGGAGCCGCTCCCCTACACGATATCACATTCGGATCCTATTAGATTAAGAATATATATCAAATTCATTTTGTAAATATGTAGACTATTTTTTTATAATTAAAACAACAACTAAATTAATTTTATGAAACGTCGTTTCGTTTGAGAAGCTGCAACCCTACCAACGGCTGTCGAAAGTTTTAGAACGAAAACTCCCTGCCAAAAAACACTTAGCACACATTAAAATACACACATCAAAAGTGTCTAGGGATCAACATATGTGTCTAGGGATCAACATATATTTTTGCAATAACTTTTCTCCTGATTGATATTAATTAAAATTTTCTTTAAGGATTCATCAAATAAAGTGTTTTCGTTTTTCACAGTAACGATAAACCAAGTCACCTTTGCATTAATAAAGAAATTTGCCATTTTCCTAATAAAAGGATTTTTGACATTTGAACCACTAACATTAAAGTTCGAAAAAAAGACTGAAATAACAGTTTTCTTTAAAATTTTATTAGGTAACTTAAACAATTAATAATCCGTGTTTCTACCGCGAACACTAACAACACAAGAATCGGTTTGGCATACTCAAAATGAGTTCATCCAAATCACGCTGTGGAATGGCCGCCCATGTTCGTTGCAACAACAAGAAAAGGTCTTCTTGCGACTGGATACCCTCCATATTCGGCAGAGCTCTTCTCTGTAGCATATCCCATGCATGCTCAATCGGGTTCAAGTCTGGCGACTGAGCAGGCCAGGGCCAAAGCCACATCTCAATCTCAAGAAATCCGCATAAAAATGCTTGATCCCTAGACACTTTTGATGTGTGTATTACTATTTAAATGAATAAAGAATTAGGTATAGACAAGAATTGGCACATAGCAATTTATGAAGAGCCAGTTTATTTTACGCTTTTTTGTGTTTTTTGGCAGGGAGTTTTCGTTGGATGGTTTTTGGAAGTCTGTTTTTTTTTTATAAAAAGTTTTATTTTTCAGTTTTTAGTGCAAACAACCGTAGGTAAGTAGTAAGTAGAACTATTTCATAAAATTTCTGCTGATGCAAATAACTTTAGTGGTTTAAAAAGACGTATTAAATGTCAATCCCTATTTCACCCCTTAGGGATAGAATATCCAGAAACGCTACGTAATTCGTTAATACTAATTTTTATCAGTAGCCCAAAAATAAAGTGTCACATTTCTAACTTAAAAAAATACGAACTTTTATACAACCTTTCAACTTCTATTTCACCCTCTTAGGGGTAGAATATCCAGAAACGCTTAAATACATTTCTACTCATTTTTAATCAGTAGCCCAAAGATAAAGTTTCATGTTTCTAACTTAAAAAATTACGGACTTTCGTACAAACTTTCAACCCCTATTTCAACATCTATTGGGTAGAAATTCCAAAATTCCTTCCTTAGTGGGTGTCTACTCATTAAAACGATCCATATGAATAACTAATAAAGAATACAAATTAAGGTCCATACGTACGTGTAATATTAAAATCATCCTCTAATCCCTAACTGTTGAAGATTTTAACCTTCTATCATCAGCTTACCTAAATAACTTGAAAGTATACGACTAAAGGTCTTTAGATACATATGAAATTGAAATAATTATCCTCCAACTCCTAACCGTTGAGGAGTTGTACCTTCCACCTTCCATCATCAGCTTACCTAAATAATTTGAAAGAATACGACTAAAGATAACTGTTCATTTTTCCCGCCAGGGCAGCGATCACTTTGTGATACTTGAAATATCTTACGGCCCATAGAATAAGGTATTCAATCGCTATAACAATGTCCCCTGGAAGGAGCAATGAACCACGGCAGTGTCACCGTGTTCTTAATATATATAAAAATAATTAAAGCACTTACAGGAGTGTGTGGTTTCACTTCTTCTCGGCGTTCCCAAGAGCTCTTGGGTAGGTGGGTAGATTCTTCTGCTCTTGCGTCTCCACACAAACACACGCTCCTAAAATGCTGTACAAATTCCAAGGTATTCGAACCAATCTCAATAATCCCGTTTCAGCTTACGCGAACACGCCTACAAATTTACTCGCGACTCCACGACCTAACACAATACGGTTTATCTGGTAAAGAGAACGCGGGTCGATGGACAATACAATTAGCTTACTATCAAGGGATTTTCACAATAACTATAATCGTCGGCCGGCTTCAACACACGTCTTTCAAGTTCTTTTTACACATATTAACTTTCACAAGCCTAGCCTGGCCGATCAACCGTTCTCAACTATTATAAGTATTTTAGCCTAACAAACCCTCAGTGTCACCACTATCACGCGGAGGCTCAATAATACACAAAATTAACAATCAAATTCCATTACGGCATCGGCCATTTTTCAACACGAATTCATTTCGATTCTTTCGAACATTAACCTCAAACGTCAAACGTCAACACGAACCAGCGACAATCAAAATGTTGCCAGTACAATGACGTTCGAAATCCAACAATAACATACATACATATGGTATTTGTTAGAAATCGAACGTCATTATAATGGCACCATTTTTGATTGTCATGTTTTTTGTTTGACGTTTGAAGTCAAAAGATAGAACTGATGAGAGGCTTTGTGTTACGGTCAACCAGGGTGGTTGTTGAGTGCCGTTCAATAAAAAAATTTAGCTGATTGTCCATCAGACTCGGTTCTTTTCGTTGTTTACCGTTGTGATTGGTCTGGTTTGGACACGCGAGATTTGTAGTCGCGTCAATTACGCGCGATCCGCAACAGCTAAAACGGGTGTATTATAAAGTAGAATACTTTGGAACCTGTACTACCACTAGGAGTGTTGAATGTGTGAGGAAGCAGAGGGCGTACCACAGAGGGGCCCCTCAGAACGCCTATATCAAGAAATTCACATATCTCCAGTAAGTGCTTGATATTACATTAGCTTAGAATAAGAACAGGGTGAAGCGCCCTGAGGTTGAATACTTTTGCCAGTGAACTAGCTTAGCGATTGAATGCCTGTACAAATGGGCCCTGCAAGCACTACAAACTTCACACGGTGAACGCTACATTGGCGAAAGGATTGAACAGTATTTAAAGATTTATCCTCCAACTTCTAACCGTTAAGGAGTTGTACATATACAATTCGACACATCATCAGCTCATGATCATAAAATGATGGCTACCAGACGTAAATACCGGTGTAACTTTAGAAAATATACGAAAATCATAGTAAGTGCCAAAAAAAAATGAGGGTGTCCCTCGATTTCTCTGGGATCCCACCATCAGATCCTGATTTGGTGGCAATGGGAGTACATTCGTTTTGTATTCGAAAGGGTATGCACCTCGGGAGCATACCCTTTCGAATACAAAAAGAATTTTCAAAATCGGTCCACAATTGAGGGAGTAATCGGTGAACATACTAAAAAAAAAACATACAGTGGAACATAGAACATCCTCCTTTTTGGAAGTCGGTAAAAAAGGCATCTAATACTGAGCCAGCCTTAAAAGATAGAAATTATCTGAAAAGAAAGTTTAAAAGAAAGAAAATTCTGAAAAGGAATAATTTGTCCCCGTTTTAGTAAAATATTTCATTGATACACTGCTATTAATAGTAGTGTGATGATATACAGTTAGTATAAGCCTTATACCCTTTCTCAATAACTAGGCTATCTAACAATGAAAGATTTTATCAAATCGCGTTAAACCAAGCAAACTCTTTAGCTTCATAATTTAACAAAGACAAAACAAGTAATGATACTGCTTATCACAAGCCCTGGGTAGGAATCCGACACACAGCTTCCGTATTAGTAGGCAGGGTCACTTGAAGATAGTGATATTCTGTACATCAGGATACTGTTATAAGATGCTATCAGACACATGAAGCAGGTCGTCGTTTTAGTATAATACAGCATACAACTTGAGAACTTCCTCCAAAAGTTCTCCTCCATAATTACAAGCCTTTTATTAACTTGCGATGTATGTATGTACAAATGCACTAGTTGTTGCCCGCGGCTCCGTCCGCGTATATGTCGGTTATCGCGATAAATAGTAGCCTACGTGTTATTATGATGTATAAGCTATAAGCTATTTTACTGTAAAGTTTCATCCAAATCCGTTCAGTAATTTTTGCGTGAAAGAGTAACAAACATCCATCCATCCATCCATCCATACTTACAATATTAGTAGAATGTATGTTCGGGTGGAATCTTGCAACTCAATTTTGAAGTAGATATCTTCAACCGATTTTGCTAAAATTTTGCAAGCATATTTATACAGCGTGACAATACAATATTATAATGACATGGAGTTGATCTGATGCTGGAGCTGGAAGGTGGCCATAGGAACTCTGTAAAGAAACGTCGCAACACCATCGAGTTTGGACTCGTTAGATTCGTCTCGAGGCATTCCAGTAAAAGCTTGTTTTTAAAAAGCTTTTTAATTTAATTTTTAAACCAACTATTTTGCTTGCTTAGCTATTAATCTATCAAAAATTACTGCCGGTGACTAATTTCAACGCATACGAAAGACTTTTTAAGAGTAGACGAAGAAGGAGATTATAAAATAATATTCACAAACAACTAAAAGTAAATATTCCTGACAGGATATATCCCTGTGGCCAGACTGTTGATCATCAACAGGCTTTAACAGTCCACTGCTAAAGGCCTCTCCTTAGAAATGAGGTTCTGACCTACAATACCACGCTGGCCAGACAGATTGTTACAGGGTTTGTGTCAAGGTCCAGCACCTCATGCCGCCCTGAGTGTGGCCGCGGATGGTCGGGACGGGTTTTTCCCTCTATCCGCTCCAGTGGCCACCCGCGTGTGCCGTACGTCGCCTAAATTGAGAGTTTTAACAGCAGACGGTGCCCGTTTCATTGCGGGCAAGCGCTGGGAGGGGTCCGGATGTGTTAATGTCAGCAGTTACCGGATCCCTCCCGTCTCAGGCGCAGAGTGGCACACCGTGTGGTTTTATTCGGTTCGATTCCGACATACCGCCCCGCCGCAAACCCCGGTAGAGTGACGGCCCGAGGGGGATTCCACAAGTTAAAAAAAATGGGTTTGTGTCAAGGTTCCCTTCTCTTTGTAGTGATATAGTCCTTTGTACCTTGCTCCTTTAGTCGGCTCTACGACACCTATAGCTTGAATAGGGGTAATGACACTCCATATTACATACATTACTTTATTACATACATATCGTAGGTAGTAGAGCCACGCTGATTTCAGCACGAACGGGCCGGCTCGACCGGGGCGGTACTACCCTCGCATAGAAAATCAACGTAAAATGACAGCATTCGTGTTGTCGTGTTTCGTTGGTGAGTGCGAGACCGGAGGCCCATTGATGCAGAAGCATCACTAGGCCGCCATGGTGTGGGTCACCATGCTGCATTGTTGCATTCGCAAAGAGTATGGTGACCCACCACTCTTGGATTTGTCTTATGCTTTCTTTCAGGCAGAGTAGAGTCATTTTGGCAGGACCATACATTAAAAGAAAATACATTCTTGAATCAAACTCACTTGTACTTGTTCCACTATTTTTATCTTTATAAATTTTTTGACATGTAATTCAATAGACATATATGCAGTTTAATAGACATACAATATAATACAAATTCGTACACTAAATTTATATAGGACATGACATTATCATTTCACATCTAATTTTTTATGTTTATCGATTTATCGAATTTACTTATCAAAATAATATTTCAGATTTTGAAATTTCATATCATTACTCTTACTTTATATAATTTTATAAGTTTCTATTTCCCTATTTTTCGGGGAGAATTTCTTACACTGGCACACTGATATTTCTATGTACCCACAGTTGTTAGGTTTTAGATGTAAAAATATTTTATGTAACCATAACCTTTGAGAATGCCATAAGGCGAAACCGGTCAGGTGTAAAGAAAAGATAAAAATAGTGGAACAAGTACAAGTGAATTTGATTCTTCTAGAATCAAATTCACTATTGCAACAAGTTCCATCAAGTGCCGACTATACAGAGTATAAATTATTTAAAAAAAACTTAATTCATCATCATAGGGACATATTTACTTCTTATGTGTACTTGGCTCATCACACAATCAGCAGTCCACAGGCACAGCAGTTGCATACGCTACCACTGTGCTACCGAGGCAGTCAATTAACTGCACTGTGACTGCACTAATGAATAGGGTGGTGGGATGACCGCATCAAGACGCGATCAGGTCAAAATGCAGTAATAAATGATGATCAGGCCTAATTAGAAACGGTGTCGGTTCAGGAGGAACTTCAAATCAATGGTCGAACCAGGTCCCTCCTGAATCAACACTTAGCCTGCCCCTGAATCCTCCCCATAGAACAAACGCTTTAGGCCTGTTGTCAAGTGGAAACAGGTATATTTACTGAATCACTATTAAAGTGTGGTGGAATCGAAGAACCGAAGGGATTATCTACCCCATCAGTACAATTAAAAGGACCAAATTAAAATGGGACCACACGAGAAGCACCAGCTTTCAAATTAAAAAAGGATCATCAATATCGATTCACCCAATGGAAAGTTCTGAGGTAACAAACATAAAAAAATCAGTCGAATTGAGAACCTCTTCCTTTTTTGAAGTCGTTTAATAAAAGATAAACCTATCTAAAGAAGCAATGAGAAGAGACCTTGAAACATGCGGTATATCACCGCAAACACTGATCAGAAACTCATTTATTACAAAATCTATATGCATAACACTATTGTATATGACTAGAGCAAGCACTTGTCATTCGTGCAGTCACATCGGGGACGTGGGATCGGCTCCCATCATTATACGCATGGGAATTATTTGTACGTATGTATGTTATATCTTGAGAATATTGCGTAATGTAACTATTGTTATGTATTACTTTAGAATGTAATGCGTTTGCAGGTTTGTGGATTAAATGCTTGAATGTTTTGTTCTTTTAAGTTATTGTATTTTAAATGGCAGTTTAATATCGTTTTAATATTTTGAAGCGTTAATATTATGCTGTAATAAACACTAATATAAACATAATGTTTACTGAGGTTTTTAGAATCTTTACATACTATTAAATGAAGTCGCTTCCTCTGTCTGTTCGCTTAGATCTTTTAAAATTTTGACTGCACGTTTGACCTAGTGGTTTATCGGTCACCACGCCGTTTCCTACTTCGCCAAGTGTCGTGGGTTCAAATCCCACGTAGGTCAACACTTTGTGTGATCCACAAATTGTTGTTCTGAGTCTGGGTGTTCTTTGTGTCCGTTTCATGTATGTTTGTAAAGTCCCCCGCGACACAGGATTTATTCCTAGTGCGGGAGTTGTCTTTTTTTAAGAAAAAAAATATATATATATATATACTCAGCGGATTTGATGCAGTTTTCAGCAATAGATAGTGTTTCAATAGGAAGGTTTATGTGTGTAAAACATGCATATTATAGTAGAGAAAACCCTAGAATTGCAAAGAATTCCGTGCAAAGACGGGCCTGGTCGCTAGTACGTAATCTATTATTACGTGAATCAAAAACCCCTTCCTACGAAAATTGTGTGAACAGACAGTTATAAAATTGGGCCTACTTGAAGTTTATATGGAGGACGAGTGCAGAGAGCTATAAAAAAATAGAATTATAGTTGAATTTCGACCCTTGAGCGACCACTAAAATGTAAATATACAAAAAATCTAGTATGTAAAACCTTTATAACTAAATAATACAGACATTTTTGGCTTGGCGGTTTTTCATTTCGAATATTCAAACGATTGTCATGTAATTTGCATTCTTAGTGAAAAAAACCAACGATTAATGTTATGACTGTTATGAGACGCTACGGTGTGCTATTTTAGTTTATCTGCAATTTATTAGGGTTCCGTGCCAAAGGCAAAAAACGAAACCTTATAGATTCTTCATGTCTGTCTGTCTGTCTGTCCGTCCGTATGTCACAGGCACCTTTTCCGAAACTATAAGAGCTATACTGTTGAAACTTGTTAAGTAGATGTATTCTGTGAACCGCATTAAGATTTTCACACAAAAATAAAAAAAACAACAATAAATTTTGGGGGTCCCCATACTTAGAACTGAAACTCAGAAATTTTTTTTCGTCAAATATATATGGGTATACCATATTATCTATGGATAGGTCTTCAAAAACTATATTGAGGTTTCTATAATTTTTTTCTAAACTGAATAGTTTGCGCGAGAGACACTTCCAAAGTGGTAAAATGTGTGCCCCGGGTGGGGAACTTCTAAAATAAGAGAATGATAAAACTAAAAAAAATATATGATGTACATTACCATGCAAACTTCCACCGAAAATTGGTTTGAACGAGATCTAGTAAGTAATTTATTTTTAATACGTAATAAATCGTAAACCGCAAAAAAACCACTATTGTTAAAACATCGATCAAAGATACAACGAACTACAAGAACTTTTATACATATTATGTTACTTGCTGCTTCGGAACCCTTCATGGGCGAGTCCGACTTGCACTTGACCGCTTTTTTTTACGGTTCTCGTCTAGACAACTATCATCATGCCGTTTGATATTTAGTAACATTAAAATGAACTTTATAAACTAATTCGGATGCTAGTATGAATATTATATAAATAAAAATAGGTATGTCTGTTTGTTGACATAATTACATTATATTTTTTGACTAGCTGACCCACGCAACGTCGTTTGCGTCTCCTATTGCCCGTAGCGTGATAATTTTCCCCCGTTTTTGAAACATTCTTCATTGGTGCTCCGCTCCTATTGGTCTTAGCGGGATGATATATAGCCTATAGCCTTCCTCGATAAACGGGCTATCTAACACTAAAAGAATTTTTCAAATTGGACCCGTAGTTCCTGAGATTAGCGCGTTCAAAAAAACAAACAAACTCTTCAGCTTTATATGTATATTAGTAAGTATATAGATGTATTTATTATACTCTTCTAAGATCTAATACTCATAATCAACAACACATCTATTTGGATAAAGATTAAAAAGATATTATGTTGATAAAAACTCTTTGGCAAATAAATCATTATTAGGTACCAACTCTTAGGCCGCGTTTTCGAACTCAGCGGGCAGCGGAGCGGGAGCGGAGCGGCAGCGGGAGCGGAGCGGGGCCGCTAACCCGTTTTCGAAACCAGCGGGCTAGGAGCGGGCGCTAGAGCGGTTTAGTGATGTGTTATAAGAAACAATACCTCGTAAAATTAACTTGATACGGATGACAGATTTCACAAAAAAAAATGATTAGTGATTTTAAATAATTAGTGAAAACGATTAATGTTTGATAATATTTTATATAATCATAATATCTACATATATAATAGCGTCATAAATTAGTATATTAAATTTATTTTTCTAAAATCGTAAAACCCAAGCCTGATAACCTTAAAAAAATCTTGATTAGTCGTAATTGTAAACAATAATTTACATTGACAAGTTAGGGGGGTATTAGGTTACTATACTCGATCATTATAGAAAATAACAGGGGGTACAATGAAAAAAAATAACATCAACAAAGCGAACAAATTAACAAGTTATAAAGATGATTAAAATGTTTTAATAACAACAAATTTATAAAATATAAAATATTAATAATTAAATGAACTTGCAAAAATCACGACATTGACAAAATTAAAATCATTAATCACGGGTGATTGCTATTTTATTACGACAAAGCTACATTCGTGCCTTAGACAAAGTATTACGTAGACTTGACATATGCGTACACCCGT
The DNA here is from genome assembly GCA_949125395.1 of Diaphora mendica. Classification (NCBI taxonomy): domain Eukaryota; kingdom Metazoa; phylum Arthropoda; class Insecta; order Lepidoptera; family Erebidae; genus Diaphora; species Diaphora mendica. The sequence continues at coordinate 27,304,550 of OX421319.1, forward strand.
AAGGAGTAGAAACCAAGTACATCAAATATTAACGTTGCCAGGTTAAAGCCCATTCTCCCTTATTAATGTTCCAAACGTTCAACAAACCTGGTTACAATTTGGTCGGTTAATTACAAAATTGTGTCAAGTCTATGAAATACTTTGTCTAAGATTGATGCGCCCGCTCGTATGCCGCTCGTCACAAGATCGTCGCTCGCTCGTCAAATAAAAATATAAATATTTTCGGACATCTAACACACAACGCCATCTAGTCCCAAGCTAAGCAGAGTTTGTGTTATGGGTACTAGATAACTAATATAAATACATAAATACTTTTTTTTTGTAAATATATACATATTATACATAGAATTTAAATATAATGTTTTGTAATATTTGCGTTCCTATCAAAATAAAATTAAATACAAAAAAAACAACATTCGAACAATATTGCATGTAATAAAAATGGATAAAATGTTTATTTAATTAATTATTAAAATTGTTATTTTAATAAGTAAATAAATTTGGAAAAATCACAAACTTGACAAAATTAAAAATCAATAATCACAGGTGATTGCTATTTTTTTCCATCCCTAGCTGACACCGCGACACTGGTGCGCACCGCCATAGAGATATTATACATAGAGCAGAGGGGCCGTGCGAGTCATAATATATGTTCGATGAATGGAAAGTCGTCTGAACGTTACTTCGAATACTTTTTAGCGATAAGCTCTTCTTCTACTGAACGATTCATCGAATATTTTTGAATCGAATTAATGCTTTTTCGAATAAGTTTAAAATGAAAATAAAAGTACAAAGAAAACATGTGTGGTGTGTTATTTCATACATAATCGAGGAAGTCTAATAACTTTGAGATATAATACGTTCCTTCCGTACTTTAAAATTTAGAAGAATGAAACATTTCAATATCACTTTATTTAACCGACTAATTAAATATTATAAATTATAATGAGTATAATATAATATTATCATATAGTTAAATAACTAAAATAAAAATGTAAAGAAAAAATGGGGCGTGCGGACAATTTAAAAAAAAACCTACGTTCCTCCTGTTCTAAACTTTAGTGTACGGAACATTAAAATTTAGAAACATGAAATTTGGCAATAACACTTTTTTGATTGCATTTAGTATTTCTGCTTATGAAAAGCCTGCCTACGGCAATCTAAATGCAAACATAATACACACATCAAAAGTGTCTAGGGATCAACATATGTGTCTAGGGATCAACATATATTTTTGCAATAACTTTTCTCCTGATTGATATTAATTAAAATTTTCTTTAAGGATTCATCAAATAAAGTGTTTTCGTTTGTCACAGTAACGATAAACCAAGTCACCTTTGCATTAATAAAGAAATTTGCCATTTTCCTAATAAAGGGATTTTTGACATTTGAACCACTAACATTAAAGTTCGAAAAAAAGACTGAAATAACAGTTTTCTTTAAAATTTTATTAGGTAACTTAAACAATTAATAATCCGTGTTTCTACCGCGAACACTAACAACACAAGAATCGGTTTGGCATACTCAAAATGAGTTCATCCAAATCACGCTGTGGAATGGCCGCCCATGTTCGTTGCAACAACAAAAAAAGGTCTTCTTGCGACTGGATACCCTCCATATTCGGCAGAGCTCTTCTCTGTAGCATATCCCATGCATGCTCAATCGGGTTCAAGTCTGGCGACTGAGCAGGCCAGGGCCAAAGCCACATCTCAATCTCAAGAAATCCGCATAAAAATGCTTGATCCCTAGACACTTTTGATGTGTGTATTTATCTAGCGTTGACAAGTAACCTAGGTGCTTCTCATTATTATATTTTACTAGCAGGTTATTGTCAAATTTTATGTTTTTAAATTTTAATGTACGGAAGGAACGTATGACATCTAAAAGTTATTAGATTTTCTTGATTTTGTATGAAATAATACACCACACATGTTTTCTTTATACTTTTATTTTCATTTTAAACTTATTCGAAAAAGCATTAATTCGATTAAAAAATATTCGATGAATCGTTCAGTAGAAGAAGAGTTTATCGGTAAAAAGTATTCGAAGTAACGTTCAGACGACTTTCCATTCATCGAACATGTGACTATCGCAGTAAAATTACGGACCCAGGGAGGGGAACCAGGCCTCCAGCTGTTCATCGGTTAGAAAGAGAGAGACGATCGCGGTACCTATCTGTCTGTGTGTACCTATATTTTATTACTTCTAACAACTTTATAAGGTACTAGCTTTTACACACGGCTTCGCTCACGCAGACTTTCATCCCCTGATTTACCCCCTTAGGGGTTCAATTTCAAAAATTCCTTTCTTAGTGCTCACTTATGTTGCATTAAGAAACTACATGCAAAATTTCAGGATTCTAGGTTCAGCGGTTTGAGCTGTGCGTTGATCTCTCTCTATATCAGTCACCTTCCTCTTTTATATATATATAGAAGATTTTAGAGTTAATTTTATTTTATTATTCGAGGTTATCATAATAACAAGCAGTCCTTTACTGCGCATGCGTCAGTAGAGAAAGACAGATGGGGTACCGCGATCTTCTCTCTCTTTCTAACCGTCGGACGTTTCCGCTTACCGGCAGTCATATGTCTTCCCTACTCTATCTATAATACCTCTATACGCACCGCTCGTCCGCCGCTCGTCACCCGCTCGTCGCCCGCTCCCGCTCCGCTGCCGCTCCGCTGTGTTCGAAAACACTCCCATATAAATTTATACATTTGAACGTGCCGCTGCCGCTCCGCGCCCGCTCCGCTCCCGCGCCCGCCCCGCTCCCGCTGTGTTCGAGTACGCGGCCTTAGGCCGTAATAAAATATAGGTACACACAGACAGATAGGTACCGCGATCGTCTCTCTCTTTCTAACCGATGAACAGCTGTAGGCCTGGTTCCCCTCCCTGGGTCCGTAATTTTACTGCGAGAGTCACATGTTCGATGAATGGAAAGTCGTCTGATTACTACTAATCAAGATTTTTTTAAGGTTATCAGGCTTGGGTTTTACGATTTTGAAAAATAAATTTAATATACTAATTTATGACGCTATTACATATGTAGATATTATGATTATATAAAATATTATCAAACATTAATCGTTTTCACTAATTATTTAAAATCACTAATAATATTTTTTGTGAAATCTGTCATCCGTATCAAGTTAATTTTACGAGGTATTGTTTCTTATAACACATCACTAAACCGCTCTAGCGCCCGCTTCTAGCCCGCTGGTTTCGAAAACGGGTTAGCGGCCCCGCTCCGCTCCCGCTGCCGCTCCGCTCCCGCTCCGTTGCCCGCTGAGTTCGAAAACGCGGCCTTAGCGTCTTATACTCGTGATAACTTCTAAACGAAATGTCCGAATGGGATGAAAAAAAATTATTTGACTTCTACATAAATACCCTTGATAACATAATGCTTCATTTGGATAAGGATTAATATTACGATACACATTTAACGTAGTTTCTTTCTTCATACGATTAAAATTTTTTTGTGAACACAAAAGCGGTTATTGTGGCTAAACCATAATAGTTATATATATGCTCTTGCGGACTTTTTGTAGATCATAATGGGACCTACAAACCCGTAATACATTATTTTGTTCTATTGTTAATAGTTATTGCAGCGCACGCAAACATAGGTTTTCGATTTCACACCTTGGGTTACGAAATAGCAATTTTCTAACGGATCCCAAATTTTTTTGAAAATAAAATATAGCCTATAGCCTTCCTCGATAAATGAACTATCCAACACTGAAAGAATTTTTCAAATCGGACCAGTACTTCCTGAGATTACCGCGTTCAAACAAACAAACAAACATACAAACTCTGCAGCTTTATAATATTAGTATAGATTCTAATTTAATTATTTTTTGCTTAAAGAGTAAAAAAACAAGAAAAAAATAGTTACCACCGGAATTAGTAGATTTGTTTCACCTGCTACATTAAGAAGAGGTATATCCTGTGTTTCAGGGAACACACAAACAGACGACTCAAAGAACACCCAGACTAAAAACGGTAGACTTTAAAGGTAGTGGAGCCACTCTGACTATACCACGAACGAGCCGGCTCGGACGACGGTATTACCCTCTCATCGAAGACCAACCTAAAATGACAGAATTCGTGCTGTCGTGTTTCGTTGGTGAGTGCCAGACCGAAGGCCCATTGATGCAGAATATATCACTAGGCCGCCATGGCGTGGGTCACCATGCACCATGCAATAACACTTTATGGACCACAAAAAGTCTTGTCGCATGTGAAAATTAAACCCACACTACTTAGTGAATGATTTACCACAGTACAGTATACATTTTAGTTTGGAAATCATTTAGAGAGTCGATTTTAACGAATCGACTAACCCATGTGGGTTCACCAGTAAAGTTTAAAATACTTCCTATTATCCAATTATATAAGTTTTTATCAAAAACACCTATTATTTTATTATTTTATGTACAACTTTTGTATATATTGATTTTGACATAAATTGCCCCGTTTTTCCTTAAGGGTTCGTTCACACAGACCGGCTCGGAGAGGAGAGTAGATTTTTATCACATTGGAAACAGAGGTTTGAGTAATTGTAGTAAAGTTTATTTTTGCATGTGCACTTCTTTTGTAATTAAGAATGCTTGAACGTGCTCCGTGTGAAATACACACATCAAAAGTGTCTAGGGATCAACATATGTGTCTAGGGATCAACATATATTTTTGCAATAACTTTTCTCCTGATTGATATTAATTAAAATTTTCTTTAAGGATTCATCAAATAAAGTGTTTTCGTTTGTCACAGTAACGATAAACCAAGTCACCTTTGCATTAATAAAGAATTTTGCCATTTTACTAATAAAAGGATTTTTGACATTTGAACCACTAACATTAAAGTTCGAAAAAAAGACTGAAATAACAGTTTTCTTTAAAATTTTATTAGGTAACTTAAACAATTAATAATCCGTGTTTCTACCGCGAACACTAACACAAGAACATCAGTTTGGCATACTCAAAATGAGTTCCTCCAAATCACGCTGTGGAATGGCCGCCCATGTTCGTTGCAACAACAAAAAAAGGTCTTCTTGCGACTGGATACCCTCCATATTCGGCAGAGCTCTTCTCTGTAGCATATCCCATGCATTTTCAATCGGGTTCAAGTCTGGCGACTGAGCAGGCCAGGGCCAAAGCCACATCTCAATCTCAAGAAATCCGCATAAAAATGCTTGATCCCTAGACATTTATGATGTGTGTAATAAGAGGAATCGACCGGCGCCGATTGCGTGCTCTTTCTCGCTTGCGCAGCCGATCGGCTCCAATTCCCTTCCAAAGCCGATCTATGTGAAATAGTTGGCGGCCCCGCTCCGGCCCATTCCAAGTGTAGGTATACGATCCGGTCTCTGTGAAAAGAAAAAAGTGGTCCGATGCTCTCCGAGCCGGTCTGTGTGAACGGGCCCTAAAGCATCATTTTAAATCAATACAATTTAGTTCTTGTCGTGTCATGATTTTATTAAAAAAACAGCTAGTTTAATATAAAATGGACGTGCCTGCTTTTGTTTAGCTTGCAAAGCATCAGTGTCTGTTTAATTTTGTGTTTTAAGGCGTCAAGATGAAATACATAGCAGTGTTTTTGTTATGCGTTTTAATTTGTGACAATAGTCAATGCTATTTACAATTTATTACATGGCAAGACCTTTGGGCAGAAAGAATACGGATGGAACAGCAGAAAAGAGAAGATTTTTTTAAAGGAGATACAGCAAATGTCGGCGAAGTTAATAAATATAACAGAGTTGGTTCTGATATGATTAACATTCAAAATGATCTGTTTAGTGGGGATATTTGTGCTTTAGGATATGTTATTGTGGGTAGAATATGTGTTAAGAAAATTTCATTAAAAAACAAAGATCAAAACTATTTTATTGTATTAATTACAGCTTCGTACGTAAGTCTTTGAAATCACAGATTTCTTCTACCTAAATTTGCATGAATTACATTTACCTACGTACGAGTATAACTCTTCCTCTTGAATCACTCTTTCTATTGCTGAAAACAGCAATAAAATCAGTTGTGTAGTTCAAAAATCTAAGCGAAAAGATAACGGAAACTACTTTCATTTTTTAATATATAAAGATACGCATTTTCTCTACATTCTCAGATATTAATAAGCATAGTTAAGCGCAGGAGATCTAGTTTTAACAAAAAAAAGTCATAAGAATACTTGTACATATCCTGTGTCGCGTAATCTTTACAAGTATACATGAAACTAACAAAAGGAACACCGAGACTCAGAACAATAATTTGTTCCATGTCGTAATCACAGTTACAACACTCAACAACTTTTACGTTCATTTAAGCCACCATACCAGTCGTGCTGTCGACTACCAGGCAACACAGCCTCACCGAATTTTATCTATACTATACTTATTATTTAATTGCCATTATTTAAAAACCTATTACCACGGGAAATATCAACATTATATTTTGCTAACCCATCTCATAAGTATTGCACGCATATTGTAGCAGCTCAAGGATTTTCGCTAAAACATATGTTACACACAAAGGGGATAAGCAAAAAAAAAAAAAAAAAACAATTCGAGTCAAAACTATGTCAATACTCTAAGCGTAAGCCAAGAATATCATATATTATTGCGACAGTTATTAATCATATATTATTGCGACAGTTATTTTGCTAATAACTCGCAATAATATATGATATTCTTGACTTACGCTTAGAGTATTGACATAGTTTTGACTCGAATTGTTTTTTTTTTTTTTTTTTATGTTTGAATACCACTGATACTGTACATGAGATTGAACTAGTTCTGCTCCTCGGGGCCTCCAGCGGTTCTTGAGAGATTTAAAGTAGCAGATTTGTTAATTTATAGTTGTGCCTCAAATCGATCAAATTGAGGTGCAATCTCCTTTTGTACAATTCGATCGATTTTAAGCTCTGTCCAGCAGAGAACTGCGTTAGACTGATGATGATGTGCTAATCCAGAGTGTCAACTAACTCAATACCAAAGTTTTAGATACTTTTATCCTTGAGGAAGGAGCTGCTACTATTTACTACAATAAAGTCTGAATAGTAACTTTGGCAGGCCTCTATACAAAAACAAAAGATAACTGACAAACTTTTGCACACGGCAAAAACTAGTCTGCTTATAAACAACGAAATTATGAGGTAATAGACACAAGAAAAAATACAACCGAATAGCGAATTTCCTCCATTTTTAACCGACTTCAGAAAAAGGAGGAGGTTCTCAATTCAACTGTATTTTTTTTTATGTTTGTTACCTCAGAACTTTTGACTGGGAGAACCGATTTTGATAATTCTTTTTTTTATTTGAAAGCTGGTGCTTCCCGAATGGTCCCATTTAAATTTGGTACAGATTGAAGTCGGTTTTTTTTGTTAAAATTTGTAGGTAATTATTATCTATATTCTATCACAAGCTAAGAAAATAAGACAACGCTAACCAGTTTTCGCTCGTCGTGTCTCTACTTTACACAGAGCAAAGCGAAAAATAAAAACATGAAAATATAGAGGTGCACAGATAAAGTAACAGCGTTTTTTTTTTTTTTTTTTTATGTATGTTAAGCGATTACTCCGTCAACTGTGGACCGATTTTGAATTTTTTTTTGTATTCGAAAGGGTATGCTCCCGAGGTGGTCCCATTGCCACCATATCAGGATCTGATGATGGGATCAAAGGGAAACCGAGAGAAACCCTCATTTTTTATAGGCACATACTATGTTTTTCGTATATTTTCTGAAGTTACACCAGTATTTGCATCTGGTAGTCATCATTTTATGATGATGAGCTGATGATGTAAGGTACAACTCCTTAACGGTTAGGTTAGACTTCAAACAGATTCTAGGTACCTAGCACACATTATAATACTACTATTTAAATGAATAAAGAATTAGGTATAGGCAATTTATGAAGAACCAGTTTATTTTACGCTTTTAAGTGTTTTTTTGGCAGAGAGTTTTATTTTAGAACTAGCTGTCCCGCGCAACATCGTCTGCGTCTCCTGTTGCCCGTAGTGTGATGCTATACAGTGTTAACTTTGTTGACCATAAAAGAGGTTATAGTGAGCCGACCTTAAAAGATAGACATATTATGCTGTCGCGGACTTTTTTATAGAACTTTTAAAAGGAAACAATTCTGTCATAGATTGAACTAGTTCTTAGTTTTACCGTGGCAGAGCCGCGCTTCGGCATGAATGGGCCGGCTCGACCGGAGTGATACCACGACCTCACTGAAAACCGGTGTGAAACAGCGCTTGCGCTGTGTTCCACCGAGTGAGTGAGATAACAGTGTAGAAAGGGTTAGTCCTTTTCTACTTTAGTTTAATTAACTAGTTTAATTATAGAAATAACTAAAATTTACACCTTTGTGGATGTGGATCAAACCTATAACATCACTAAGAAGCATCACTAGGCCGCCATGGTGTGGGTCACCATGCTGCATTGTTGCATTGTCTGCATTCAATGAGTATGGTGACCACCGCTCTTGGATTCTGCTTATGCTTTCCATCAGGCAGAGTAGAGCCATTTTGGCTAGGCCATATATAAAAAAAAAACACAGCGCAGTAGCAAATGGTGAACAACATTGCAGTCTTCATTTAAAATAAAAATTGCTTCTAGTTTTTACGCTTACAGCTTTCGCGGTGACTTTTTCTCTAGATGGATTGGTGTCGGCTTCAAACTCTACGACTTGACGGCGGAACTTCGATTTTTACACGGAGCGATTATCATCAGACCTCCATAACTCAAATACTAGGCGGAATCCAAGTTCTCCAGAAAGACTGTGGTCGTACTTGTTAGCGTTCCAACTACCCATTTTTTTATATTTTAGGAAATCTAACACACAAAGCCATCTGGTCCCAAACTAAGCAGAGCTTACTACTATTGGTATCGAACATTATTTTATTCGCCCGCCTTAAATATTGCTGGCAAATTGTAGTAGCTCAAGGATTTTTCCCAAAACATTAGCGGTATATGCACGAGGCTAACAATAGCCAACCTTCACGGGTGCGAATCTTGGTGGTGACACGTATAGAAAACCCTCCTAACTGAATAACACAGAGTTTTTTTTGGTTTATCTTAAGTGGTTTTTCATTTCGGCCATTTGACCGATTTTTGTTGTAATTTGAATTCGTCATCAGAAACCAACGAATTATCTCATGAGACGCTACGGTGTGCTATTTGGTTTATCTACCTAAAATTAATTTTTTACAGTTTTTTTTATTGAATAAGGGGCAAACGAGCAGACGTATCACCTGATGGTAGGTGATTACCGCCGCCCATAGACACCTGCAACACCAGAGGCGTCACAAGTGCGTTGCCGGCCTTTTAACAGGTAGTAGAGCCACGCTGTTTTCAGCACGGATGGGCCGGCTCGACCGGGGCGGTACTACCCTCGCACAGAATATCAATGTAAAATCACAGCGTTCGTGCTGTCGTGTTTCGTTGGTGAGTGCGAGACCGGAGGCCCAAATAGTCTAGTCAACAAGTTCCATACTTGTTGACTAGACTAAAAGATGCAGAAGCATCACTAGGCCGCCATGGTGTGGGTCGCCATACTGCATTGTCTGCATTCGCAATGAGTATGGTGACCACCGCTCTTAGATTCTGCTTATGCTTTCCATCAGGCATAGTAGAGTCATTATGGCGGGCCAAACATAAAAAAAAAGGAGTACGCTCTTTTCTTGAAGGTTTGAAGGTCGTATTTGTCCGGGAATACCGCAGGCGACAGTTCATTCCACAGTTTTGTTGTGCGAGGCAGAAAGTTCCTAGAGAACCGCACAGTTGTGGACTGCCAACCATTTAAGTGATGGGGATGAAATTGCTGTCGCTTAGGACGATGGCGGAAAGAGGCGGCAGGAATCAGCCAATTCGAACAATTCCTCGGAGCACTCCCCATAGTAAATGCGGTAGAAGATGCAAAGCGAAGCCACATCTCTACGCAGCGCCGGTTTAGTTCGGCCGGTGTAGAGAGCATCGCCTGTACTGTAATCCGCATAGCAATGAATGCCGCTAGTTTGCAGCATGTTATTGATATGTAGGAGGAACAGAGTAGGCGAGAGCACACAGCCTTGCGGGACACCAGCATTCACAGGTATAGAGTCAGAGCATTCACCGTCGACTACGACCTTTATGCTTCTACCTGCTAAAAGCTGGTGACCCATTCGCATAGTTTCGCGGGAAGCCCATAGGAAGGGAGCTTCCAGATCCCGTCTAGACAATTATAATAATGCCGTTTGATATTTAATAACATTTAAATAAATTTGATTATCTAATTCGGACGCTACTATGCATAAATAAATAAACTAGATCTCAACCCTGCTAAATGTTCATTTGTAACATACACTAGAAAACATAACGTCTTGAACACCTCTTATTCTTTGGGGGGTCATACTCTTCAAAGAAATAGTACCATCCGAGACCTGGGAGTGTACCATGACTCTAAGTTACTGTTTGACACGCACATTGACACAATTGTTAAAAGGGCATCCAAAAACTTGGTTTTATAATGCGTGTAGGTAAAATCTTTTCTGAAGCAAAAACTCTTAAAATACTATACTGCACCTGTGTAAAGAGTCATATGTATTTCAATTATGGAACCCATGCTATCTGGTGTACAGCAATCGTATCGAAAACATACAAAAACGCTTCATTAAATATCTCTGTTACCATCAGAAAATTCCGTACCATTCCAAGGATTATCTCAAACTATGCAAAAAGATTCACCTCCTCCCACTTATAGATAGACGTAAAATAGCAGACTTTACTTTTCTTGTCAAAATTTTGAACCACAATATCGACTGTCCTGATCTCTTGAGCAGATATTTTTTAATGTGCCATCTAATTCGCTTCGCTTTAGCCCCCCTCTTCACATTCCTGTTGCTAAAACAAATTTTAGACAGAACAGCTACTTGGTACGCGCAAGCAGACATTTTAATGAATTATGTAAACTGCATAATTTTGATCCCTTTTTGATAAGTATATCCTCGGCAAGAAGGCGTCTAAGCCTTAGTTTTTTTGAGCATAGTGTTACCTAAATTTGCGTTGGAGCAATGTATTACCTATTTGGCGCTTCCGTATTGTGTGAGATTTTTCTTTTTGTTTTATGTTCGGTTTATGTTTTGTTTCTCAATGTTTTATATTAGTCTACTAGCTGATCCGGCAAACGTTGTTTTGCTTTTTTTTTAGACACAAAAAATTTCATCAAAATCGGTCCAGTCGTTTTTGTGAATCTAAACCATTCCCAGATCCCCTTGAACACACACAAAAAATTTCATCAAAATTGGTCCAGTCGTTTAGGAGGAGTTCAGTCACATACACACGCACACAAGAAATATATATATTAAGATAAGTGAAAACTTGTTATTAGCTCTCTGATGACCAATCTGTTTTGTTGTACTAAAATATCTAGCTGTAAGTTTTCCATTAATAAATAAATAAATATTACATGCCTTAATTAGTATATCTGTTTATTGAAATGAGTATCACTACATATTATATTATAAAAAAAAACCGGCTTCCAAAAAACATCCAACGAAAACTCTCTGCCAAAAAAACACTTAAAAGCGTAAAATAAACTGGTTCTTCTAAAATTGCCTATACCTAATTCTTTATTCATTTAAATAGTACCTAGTATTATAATGTGTGCTAGGTACCTAGAATCTGTTTGAATTCGGTGCTAAGCCAAAAAGAATGCAAACGAACAATTACAAAAGTCTAAGCGATAGTCACTTGGCACCGACAGTTTATTTTACGCTTTTAAGTGTTTTTTTGGCAGAGAGTTTTCGTTGGATGTTTTTTGGAAGTCGGTTTTTTTTTATAAAAAGTTTTTATTTTTCAGTTTTTAGTGCAAACAATCGTAGTTAAGTAGTAAGTTGAACTATTTCATCAAATTTCATCATCAAGAATACAAATTAAGATCTATACCTACGTGTAATATTCAAATCATCATCTAATCCCTAACTGTTGAAGAGTATAACCTTCTATCATCAGCTCACCTAAATAACTTGAAAGTATACGACTGAAGGTCTTTAGATACGTATGAAATTGAAAGAATTATCCTCCAACTCCTAACCGTTGAGGAGTTGTACCTTCCACCTTCCATCATCAGCTTACCTAAATAATTTCAACGAATACGACTAAAGGTAAAATATATACATATGATATTTAAAGATTTATCCTCCAACTCCTAACCGTTAAGGAGTTGTACCTTACATCATCAGCCCATCATCATAAAATGATGACTACCAGACGCAAATACCGGTGTAACTTCAGAAAATATACGAAAATGTGCTTATAAAAAATGAGGGTTTCTCTCGATTTCCCTGGGATCCCATCATCAGATCCTGATATGGTGGCAATGGGACCACCTCGGGAGCATACCCTTTCGAATACAAAAAAAAATTTCAAAATCAGTTCACAATTGACGGAGTAGTCGGTGAACATACATAAAAAAAAATAAAAAAAAAAAACCTACAGTGGAACATAGAAAACAAAGTAACAAAGTCCTATGCCGCGTCTGTCTGTTCGCGATAAACTCAAAAGCTACTGCACGAATTTTTATGCGGTTTTCTATTCTACACAGAGTGACTTTTGAGGAAAGTTTTCGTATATTTTTTATTAAATCTGTATATTAGCTATTATTATTTAACGATATTTGTGGAAGGTGTCAAAATTAAGCACCACTTCTTGTCAGAGTAGCATGCTATATTATATTTTCCGTAATGAACCCGTGCATAGCCGGGGCGGTTTGCTAGTTAAATATATTTTTGATTCTCCCATATTTATTTTTCTGCTTTTGCTGTTTAGTAAAAGAAGTAAAATAGTCACACGATGTTAAAAGACTACCACATACCCCCTTTGGATGCCAACACCTCAAGATTTATCACTGCGTTATCGCCCTCTGCGTACCTGGACCTGGGGAGTGGTGTAGGGAACATTTAAATACACACATCAAAAGTGTCTAGGGATCAAGCATTTTTATGCGGATTTCTTGAGATTGAGATGTGGCTTTGGCCCTGGCCTGCTCAGTCGCCAGACTTGAACCCGATTGAGCATGCATGGGATATGCTACAGAGAAGAGCTCTGCCGAATATGGAGGGTATCCAGTCGCAAGAAGACCTTTTTTTGTTGTTGCAACGAACATGGGCGGCCATTCCACAGCGTGATTTGGATGAACTCATTTTGAGTATGCCAAACCGATTCTTGTGTTGTTAGTGTTCGCGGTAGAAACACGGATTATTAATTGTTTAAGTTACCTAATAAAATTTTAAAGAAAACTGTTATTTCAGTATTTTTTTCGAACTTTAATGTTAGGGGTTCAAATGTCAAAAATCCCTTTATTAGGAAAATGGCAAATTTCTTTATTAATGCAAAGGTGACTTGGTTTATCGTTACTGTGACAAACGAAAACACTTTATTTGATGAATCCTTAAAGAAAATTTTAATTAATATCAATCAGGAGAAAAGTTATTGCAAAAATATATGTTGATCCCTAGACACATATGTTGATCCCTAGACACTTTTGATGTGTGTAGATTCAAAGAACACCCAAACGAAAAGCGGTAGTAGAGCCACGCTGATTTCAGCACGAACAGGCAGGCTCGACTGGACTCTCGATTAGCAGACCAACCTAAAACGACAGAACTCGTGTTGTCGAGTTTCGTTGGTGAGTGCGAGACCGGAGGCCCAATGATGCAGAAGCATATCAATAGGCTGACGTAGTGTAGGTCACCCTGCTGCATTGTTACATTGTCTGCATTCGCAATGAGTATAGTGATCACCACTCTTGGATTCTGCTTACGCTTTCCATCAAGCAGAGATTCAGAGATAGAGATAGAGAGTCAAGCAGAGACTGGCGGGCTCATCCATTAAAAACAACACTTTATGGACCACATAAAGTTTTCTCACATGTGGAGATTAAACCCACAACACTTAGTGCGATAGGAAGCGGCGACATGACCGCTTTAACCACTGTGCCATACGTGCAGTCGACATTTTAGTCTGGACGCCATTTTGAGAGTCGGTTTTAAAGTCACGAATCGACTAATCCATGTGGGTTCACTAGTGAAGTTTAAATTACTTCCTATCAACCAATTATAATATTTTATAAAAACATATACTTTTATTATTGTTTGTATTTGCATATGCTTTTGATATAAATTGCTCCGTTTTTCCTTAAAGCATCATTTAAATACAATTTAGTTGCTTGCAAAGCATCATTTGCTATTTAATTTTGTGTTTTGAGGCGTCACGCGTCAAGATGAAATACATAGCAGTGTTTTTGCTGTGCGTTTTAATTTGTGATAATATTCAATGCTATTCTCACAGTTTATTAACATTGCAAGACCTTATGGCAGAAAGAAGACGGATGGAACAGCAGAAAAGAAATTTTTGTAAACAAGATCCAGCAAGACCAATTTCTTTTTTATGTAGTAATGTAAAGTCAGCTATCAATGGCGATGCTTGTGCTTCAGGAACTGTCGGTTCAGCTAATAGGTGTGCTAAGAGTATTGCAATAATAAACCTAAATTAATTAAAACTATTTCATTGTATTAATTACCAGCGACCCAGCCCGGCTTTGTACGGAACTCGAATTTCTTCTACTAAAATATTTAAGAATCTATACAAATAAATAAAATTGGAGTGTCTGTTTGTAATATTAAAACAACCGCATTTTAGTAAATGCATATATATGTATACACGGTACATATACCAAAATATCATTTTTTAAATTTTTGTCTCTGTCTGGGTGTTCTTTGTGTCTGTTTGTTCCGGATAATCTCTGGAAAGGCTGGACCGCTTTTGACGGGACTTTCACTGGCAGATAGCTGATGATCTAAGGAGTAACTTATGCTACTTTTTTAGACTTACTTTGTCCCGCGGCGTTACCCGCGGTACGACAATAACCGCGGGAAACATCGCGGGTTCAGCTAGTTGCACATATAATCACACCTTCCTCTTGAATCACTCTTTCTATTGCTGAAAACAGCAATAAAATTAGTTGTGTAAATCAAAAGATCTAAGCGAACAGGAATCGGAAACGACTTCATTTTATACAATGTAATAAAAGTATTTTCTATATTCTTGTTTTTTTTTAAAGACCACTCCCGCATTAGAAATATAAACACTGTGTCGCGGGGGACTTTATAAGCATACATGAAACGGACACAAAGAACACCCAGACCCAGAACAACAATTTGTAGATCACACAAAGTGTTGTCCCATGTGGAATTTGAACTCACAACACTTGGCTCATTAGAGAGCGGAGTGGTGACCGCTTAAACCACTAGGCCAACCCTGCAGTCTGGCTTACAACAGTGGCTTACGACCTCTTACCCATAGTTATGCGTAGGTAATCGTGTTTTAACAAAAGAGATAAGTCCTAAGAATACTTATATCCTGTGTCGCGTAATAATAATAATAACTTTATTGTCTCATACAAAGAAGATATACATGAATTTCGGCCCTAGACCGCACACTAGGATTCCCTGTGTTGTGGGATCTGGTCTCCTTCGTTCGGTTACATTATTCGACTATGTTATATAAGTGAGCTTTGATGAGGTGTGTTTTGATGTGATGTGTATAATGTGTGTTGTGGTGTGTGTGATGATTTGGTGAGGTGTGATGTGATGGAATGTGATGTGGTGTGTTATAGTGTGATGTGGTATGAAGTGCTGTGCGTGTATGTGTTTGTTACTATGTATGTTTTAATTTATGTTGTAATTTTTTTTTCCCATAAATATGATCGAGTGTTATTCCAATATCGTTAAAAACTATTCTGTTTGATTTATGTATCTTGTTGTGTAATCTTTACAAACATACATGAAATGAACAAAAAGAACACCGAGACTCAGAACAACAATTGGTTCCATGTTGTGTCAGTGTGTAACACACTGACAAAACACTGAGAAACTTCTAAGCCACTATATCAGTCGACCGCCAGTTACAACAGTTACATACAACTATACATACATACATCATACATAAAATAAATAAAATTGTAGTATCTGTTTGTAATAATTTAATAAACGCTTTTTACTAAATGCATATGTATTTTTATGCACGGTACATATACCAAAATAACATTTTATTACATTTTTGTTTGTCTTTCTTTCCGTCTGTCTGTCTGTCAGTTTGTTCCGGCTAATCGCTGGATTCTACGGGACTTTCACTGATAGGTAGCTGATGATTTAAGTATTTAGACTACTTTTTAAGACCAGCTTCGCCCCGCAGCGTTGCCCGCGGCTGATGTCATACCGCGGGTAACACCACAGGCTCAGCTTGTCTCTATATAACTTCTTATAAAATTACCATTATTTAAAACCCTTTAATTACCATGAGAAATAACAACATTCCATTTTATTAGCCCGTCTCATAAGTATTGCACGCTTATTGTGGTAGCTCAAGGATTTTTCCCAAAACATTAGCGGTATATACATGAGGCTAACAATAGCCAACCTTCACGGGTGCGAATCTTACACACAAAGGGGATAAGCAGCTAGCAAAGTAACTGTCGCAACTTAATGAATGTATGACATTCTTGGCTTACGCTTGGATTGTTTAATTTTGCCATAGTTAGACTGTGACAAATGTCAACGTCTAAAGATCATCAACTAACTCCATCCATACCAAACTTAATCAAAATTGGTAAAGCCGTTTGAACGTGAATAAGTAACAACCTTACAAATACATTTGAGCAAACTTAACCCCTAAGGATAATGGTGAGCGTCGTCACTGATAGAAGTCCTATCAACCCGATTGCGTTATGTGCTATACTCGAATTTATTACTCATCGAACTCTGTTACGCTTATACGGTTAAACCACAACCTGCGCCGATTTCAAAGAAATTTGGCACGGAGATATTTTAATTCATGAGGAACGACTTAGGCGCAGGCCGACATACATGTGGGCGAAGTCGCGGGCAAAACCTAGTCTGCTCATAAATAACAAAATTCTGGGGTAATAAACACAAGAAAAAATACAAATGAATTGCGAACTTCACTATTTTCTCTACATTCTAATCTATACTAATATTATAAAGCTGAAGAGTTTGTTTGTTTGAACGCGTTAATCTCAGGAACCGCTGGTCCGATTAAAAAAAAATTCAGTGTTAGATATTTATCGGGGAAGGCTATAGGCTATATATCATCACGCTAAGACTAATAGGAGCGGAGCACCAATGAAAAATGTTTCAAAATGGGGGAAATTATCACGCTACGGGTAATAGGAGACGCAAACGAGGTTGCGTGGGTCAGCTAGTGATTTATAATCTTTTACATCTCGTCACAAGGTAACAGAATACAATAACGCTAACCACTTTCCTCTCGCCGTATCTCCCCTTAACAGAGGACTAATCGGTATAAAACCTAAATAATTATATAGAAGCACATAAAAAACTGCGTGTCCAATGTTTTTTTTTTTATGGAATAGGCGGGCAAACGAGCAGACGTATCGCCTGATGGTAAGCGATTACCGCCGCCCATGGACACCTGCAACACCAGAAGCGTCACAAGTGCGTTGCCGGCCTTTTGGGGATGGGGGGAGAGGGTAGGGGATTGGGGTATAGGTCTCTGGTATCCTCACTCACTCGGTGAAACACAGCGCAAGCACTATTTCACACCGGTTTTCTGTGAGGCCGTGGTATCACTCCGGTCGGTTTTATAAAATAAAGAGAGTAACTACTTGTGCTGTCTCGAGTTACAAATAAAAATAAATTAAATTAAAAAGCTTTTTAAAAACAAGCTTTTATTGGAATGCCTCGAGACGAATCAAACGAGTCCAAACTCGATGATGTTGCGACGTTTCTTTACAGAGTTCCTATGGCCACCTTCCAACTCCAGCATCAGATCAGATCCATGTCCTTATAATATTGTATTATCATACTGTATACATATGCTTGCAAAATTTCAGCAAAATCGGTTGAAGATATCTGCTTCAAAATTGACTTGCAAGATTCCACTCGAACATACAAGCATACATACTTACATACATTGCAAGTTAATAAAAAGCTTGTAATAACTACATGTTTTGCTCACAACTTCGCTCAATTTTTGCCTAGAGCGACTGTCATAGTCATCAGATCTCTGTAACGGAAATACTAGCCGAAATTGAAGTTTTGTAGAAAGGCTGTTGACAGAATTTGTAGGGCTCCAACTAGCCATAACGCTTGACACAGATGTTTGAATGGCTACCGGGATCGACACAGCTGTGCTCTCCGAGTCACTGAGACGTTTCAATGTATTAAGAATGATAACCCATGCATAGGCTAACCTGGCTAGAATTGCTCAATTTTACAATGTGTTAACCTGCTCTGTTACCACGTAGACACGGGCCTCTCCTATTTATATTGTTACTAGCTTAAGACCGTGTTTCCGCCCACATGTATGTCGGTTATCACGGTAAGGAGTATCGTATGTCCCTCCTCCTGTATTAAATTTCATTGAAATCGGTGCAACGGTTTGACATTGAACGAGTAACGGACAGACAGAAAGTCACTTTTGAATTTTTAATATTAGTATGAATAATATGAAATATCTAAAGCGTGTAGCTTTACGCTAAATAATAACGCTATTATTTACTTTAAAGATTTCTCGTACAGAGTACAATCAAGCTGTCTGTTCCGGCGATATGTGGTTCACATTGCGTAGTAAAAGGATGTTACATGTTTATTGTGTTGCACACATATTATAATTATGTTTCTGCGACAATTCAAGAGAGTTACAGCGATGTACTTGGTTAAGTACCGCGATTATCAGAGATAACCTTGTCTTAAACACTACAACTTATATTGTTGATATTTCAATCTATTTTTCAGGATAAAAGATGCTTTTGTGCTGTTCCAGACACTGTTTTTTTTTAATTTTTATCTGTCTATCTCTTTATTCTGATAAATCTCTGGAACGGCTAGACCGATTTTGACGGGACTTCCATTGGTAGATAGCTGATAATATAAGGAGTAACTTAGGCTACTTTTTTAGACCAGCTTGACCCGCGGTGTTACCTGCGGTTCAACGCTCAGCTAGTTAATAATATTATTATAGATTGAAACCAATGGAAATGTAATAATATCTTCTTATATTTTTTGTGAATGTATTAAAATTAAAGCTTTAAAATTTAGTTGATTGTTTGTTTCCATAATTTCTGAAATTGGTGTGATGGTAGACAACCTCCACTGCTATGCTTGGATAGAACAATTAATAGATAATTCTGCTACAAGCACGATAATTTGATTCTGTGTCTAGGTGTAGCAAATAGCTATATAATGTTTGTTTTGTTCATTTCGATGCGCTAATATTTTATTTTCCAATTCATTTTTGTTAGTTTATTTGTATAATGTGGCTGGTGTTCATTCTATGTATAAATAACCGACTTTGAAAACGTATTTTTGTTTGTTACATTAGAAATGCGAAATCATCATCATCACCAACAGTCTTTACTAGTTAGTCCACTGCTGGACATAAGCCTCTCATTAGAAACTAGGTTAGGAATCGATTGTACTCGTATTATATTTTTAACCGACTTCCAAAAAGGAGGAGGTTCTATTAAATTCTCACACTAGGCAGACTCATGGAGAGTAATATTTAAATTTTAAGGAAAACTACCAAACCTTAATTGTGAAATTAAGGCATGAAGAAAACAGAAAGTTAATTATAGAAATACAAAAATACAAACAATGGCAATTTTTTAAAAAGATCTGTTTAAGAAAGAGATCAACGTTTCAAAACGTAATAAGATAAAAAAATGATAGTCTACGCAAGGCGTTCGGAAACAAAGAATAATATTTATGTAATTAAGTTTTTGGTTGCGTTGTATACTTTCATAATGGACACCGTGAAATCAAACTACAGTAATTAAATTTATATCGTTTCATTACTACAAAAGGCACATAAAAAAACTATTTACATTTCATAAGTACTTAACAATAATTAACTTAAAAAGAATAAATACCTCAATGACGTTTCTCATCCATTTGGTGTTGTGAACCCTCTTCTCCGAGGATCTGGATATTCCTCACCTGCTTCCTCGGAGGAGCAGCGGTTGTCAACTCAGTGGGAGGCGGCGGCGTGGGAGCGAAGTCAGGACTGATCGCCAGTACCAGCATCTTCAACAACAAAGCCTCTCTTATATCTGGAGGAAGAAATTCTGGCATCTCTTCGATGTGATTCGAAGAAGATCCAGCCGTATCATAGGGTCGGGTATACAACCTCCTTCTCGGAACATATCTCTGACTCTCATACTGATTGTCGTAACCCTGGTTTTGATACTCCTGTCTGTACTGGTCGTACCGATAGTCGTATCTGTCATCTTCTTGATACCTCTGCTGGAAGCGATAGTCATTTTCAGGTCGATACAGAGGTTGCGTTGGTATCATTTGGTCCATCAGATTTTGCAATCGATTTTGTCTAAAGATCAGAATGTGGAGCAAGCGTCGTAAGTCTCTAGTACTCACAGGAGCAGCAATCGATGACATCTCATCTACTGGGTTGTTGTTGTACCTAGGTTGGAACATCGGAGTCTGAGGTTGAGGTCTGTACTGGGTCACAAATCTTCCCTGGTATCCTTGGAGAGGGACTCCTCGCTCGTCTACAGGTATCGGTATGACCCTTGATGCTGGTCTTACTTCGTACGGTTCTTTATTTGCTTCTGCAGCTTTGGGTATTTGCTGCAATGGTTCCTTTAGATATTGTGGTTCCAATCCCTTGTTCTGATAATCGTATTGAAGATAAGGCCGTTGATTTCCTATAGGAACAGCAGCACCAGGATTGTCTTTCAGGTATTCGTGAGTCCTGAAGTGAATGGCTGCTGGTGGTCTCCTGTATATAGGCTGTTGGTAAACCCGCTCGTCAGGCTCCCTCTGTGGTTGAATATGAAGAATTGGCACTGGATTAGTAGTCACAGCACTGTCCTGGTCGAAAACACGACCGGTACTTGCTTCGATAGTAGTTTCCTGCTCTTGGAAAGGCGCATCCTGATATTGTTGCTGGATTTTTTGCCTGGCTGCCACTAAAGAATGAATGGGCACTAATCTTTGTCGAGGTGTTGTCGTAGTAAACAAGGGGCGAACAGTTCCCATGGATAGATGGCTTCCATATACGTCCGTGGAGTCATCTCCCACTGACTGCTGCAGGCTAACCATGCGAGGATTAGGACTGGTTCCAGGTAGTTCTCGACGTATCGTGTTGGCTCTATTAGCATCACTTTCTTGATTATTTTCAGAGACATGTTCGTAGACTGGTTTCACCGTCACTGGTATTTTGGTCGTGGTTTGTCTAGTTATTAAATCGTCTTTGACCAAAGCCGACATCGGTTTTAATATTTGGGTACGTGTTTTAAAATCATCCACTTTCGTTTTATACAGGTTCAGAATATTACTTGTCGTCTCTTCAGGTTTTTGGACTTCGGTTGTAGTTTCCACGTGTGGTGCTCTTGTACTGGAGTGCACTCTTCTTCTTGGTATGGCTTGAATGACTGTTCCTCTCGTTGTATACGAACCTCTAGTTGGGTACACGACTGTTGGTGATGGTCGTCTGGTTGTCGAAGACACTGTTTTATTCACTCTCACAATCATAGTAGGAGGACTTGGCGTAGTGCTGGTTGTCACTGGAACTGGTGTGCTATCACTCGAAGAAGAATACGTCACTCGTTTCACTTCACCATCCTGATCAATGTATCCAAAAGTGCCCTTGACATGGCCGAGGGCGTCTCTATTTTCAATCTTAAATGTTCCATCATCAGCTTCATACCCAATCGTATATGACCCATCTTCATTTAACCGCCTAATTTGTTTCACAATTTCAACTTTTTTCGGGTCTGCAGTTTCACTGGCTTTAAGAATCTCTTTGGTGGCATTGTTGGGTGATTCCGTAGTGGTGTCTTTGGTGAGGTTAGTGGTTGACGCTGTGGTGATACACGCGATGATGATAAGGGCGATCATCTCGCTCAGGTTACTATCCGCATGTCGGCGGTACGGCTGCGCCGGCGGTGCGACTCCCCTATATAAAAATACTGCCCCACTCGCGCCGCTACCGTGCGAATCTTACGCAAGTTGAACCATTGTTGTCATTTCATTATCTGAAACGGAAAATCTTTTTCTACTCAACTAGACTTGTGCTATAAGTTCTCGATTGTTTAATTATCAGAATAGTTTTGTAAAACAACGTGGCTGTGGACAAATTTAGTTTATAGGCCACTATAGATTCATGGGTGTTATTTTAATTGTTTTATTGTTTGTGGATGCCTACCTATGTTACAAATGGCGTGTTTTCCTCTCACGATAGTCAAAGTCAAATTTGTAATAAAATTTTGTAGGTTACACAAATGTTAATTGCTACACGTAGTCAATCAAGGTCACTTTCAGACAAGTTTTCAACAAGGAAAATTTTGTTATTAAAATCAAGTTATGGTGTGATAACCATGAACTCTGTTAGGCATTGCATTGAGAAGAAGAATCATTTAGATACTTATAGATGAATAATAGTTACTTTACATATCACATACTTCAGTCTGATCACAAACTAGTTACACAACTTAGTGTGTACTATAGTAATAGTACACACCCTAAGTTGTGTGTACAACTGGTGATAGATAGTGTCTGGATAAACACACTCCAATATTCCCAAATACGTACATTTTGCAGATAAACTCAATCAATCAACGGCCTCGGTGGCGTAGTGGTAACGTGTGCGACTGCTGTGCTTGAGGTCTCGGGTTCGATTCCCGGGTCGGACCAAATGTTTGTATGATGTGCAAATATTTGTTTCGGAGTTTGGGTGTTTTCTATGTATATTATGTATGTATTTACAAAAAAAGTATATATGTATTTATATCAGTTGTCTAGTACCCACAAGTTCTGCTTAGCTTGGGACTAGATGGCGTTGTGTGTTAGATGTCCAAATATTTATTTATTTAATTAACCTAGACACAGAAAAAACAATATGACTCATTGGGATTCTGAGTGGAAAGCTGGTAACGTAAATTATTTAACATCAGACAATCCATTTTCGACAAATCATCGTCTTCATTTTCTTGCAAAAAAGATTAAGTCACAATAACAAGACTTTGCATTGACATTTAACCCACATTCATCTCATAACCAAAGATAGTACCTATTAATAAATGCAAATGCGGGGAGGACTTGACGGTTTCTCACATTTTGAAAGATTGTATAGCTTTTCAACAAGAAAGAAATATTTGTAACATGCCTGACAATTTGAGTGACTGTTTAAATCAAGGTGGATATATTAAAACACTAATGTTTTTAAAGTTAATTAATATGACAAATTAGTTTAAGTACCTACTCTCAGTGGTCGTCAATGACCTTTGTTGTTACAAAGCGACCTTAAATAAATCATAAAAAAGGTATCACTCATTACATGTTTATTGTTCCCTTTGGGATTTGAACCCACAACGCTCAGTGCAGTAAAAAAACGGCAAAAGAAGACATATACCACTACATCAGCCAGTATCCTTCCGTCCATGCGGTCCTACTTTCATTTAGCAATCAGGCCCTTCAATATAGATTGTTGGAATGTATAATTAAAAATTCAGTACATACATTCACCTTGTAAACACTTACTGCTTCATAATTACATACATTTCATATCGTACAACACAGGTTGAAACAGCCACTCTTGTATTCGCAATAAATTCCCACACTAAAGTACTGAGTGCTTTATTAAGTAACGTTTAGAAGTTATATACTGTGGTTAAGATTTTTCTTACTCGAGATTTCTCTCGGTTTTTCATCCTAATTCCCGCTCTGAAACCTTCAGAGAAGAGGAGGTTCGGATTCCCTCGAATTTATAAATACTGTGTCCCCTAAAACTTTCGAGAGTATTGTGCATGTGTGTGTATTGCTGCCTGTTTTTGTAGTATATGTATGTTAATCTCTGTATCTAATTTCTTTATGTATCTGTGTATACTTTTAGCTACCACGCCTGTTGTTCCTATTACTATTGGGATTGTTTCTGTTTGTGTGTTCCATAATCGTGATATTTCTGTTTTTAATGAGTGATATTTGCTGAGTTTTTTTATTTCTTTCGGTCCTATGTTATAGTCTGATGGTACTGTTACGTCTATCAAGTAAGTTTTGTTTTCGGCTTTATTTATGTTTATTATGTCTGGTCTATTGTGTGTTATAGTGACGTCTGTGTGTACCGGTATCTCCCACATTATCTATGCAAATTCGTTCTCTTTAACTTGTGGTTGTGTGAGATGTTCTAGCCACCACAGTTTAGCGACTGGGATTTTGTGTTTTTTGCAAAGGCTCCAAAATATATATTGTACAATGTTGTTGTGTCGCTTGGTATAATAAGTGCCAGCTAGTTTTTCACATCCCGAGACAATGTGTTGTGCGGTCTCGTCTTTTACTAAACATAGCCGACACTTACCATCTACTGCTCGTTTTAGTATGTCCCTTTCATGTTGCCTGGTTACTATTGCCTGATCCTGTATTGCAAATATTGATGACTCTAATGATGGTGATATTGGCTGTTTCTTAATCCAACGGAATTATTGTACCGTGTCTATATTTTCCTTCTCTAACACTGATCTATAAAACTGTCCATGTAAAGGTTTTAATTTGATTTTATTTTTTCTGGTTTTTACCACTGCTTGTTTGAGTTCTTTGTCTGTGTATTTTGTGCTCCGTCGTAGCCCTATTTCTGTTAAATTTAATTTAGTTTCCTTAAATATGGAGTATTTCTCTTTATGCCTATCATCTTCTACTATTGCTTGTAGTATGTAGTCTTTTTGTGTTTCTAAATATGCTTTGTATTTAATTATTTGTGTTTTGTATAGTGTCTTTAGGTTACTTAAGCCTCTTCCTCCTTCTTCTGTTGGTAAGTATAGTCTTCCTATGTCTGCTTTTTGTTGTCGTGCTTTATTCATAGCTAACATTTTCCTAGTTTTAATGTCAATCTGCTTTAAATCTATAGTTCTGTAGTTAATAATACCAAATGTGTATAATAATACTGGAACCGTATAAATATTATTTGCTTTAAGTAAATTTCGTGAGTTAAGGTGTGAGGTTGCAATGTTTTTTACGCGTCGAAAATATTCTTTTTGTATTTGTTGCCTGACTTCGCTGTGATCAATCTTTCCTGCTTCATTTATACCTAGATACTTATATTTTTCGTCTACCTGTAAATGCCTAAATTCTTCTCCATTAAGTAGTACGTGGCCTTCCCCCTGATGTTCACTTCTCCTCCCGCGTGCCAGATGTAGAACGTTACATTTATTAAGTCCAAATTCCATTGCTATGTCTCGTGTGAATATTTCGGTGCTATCTATTAAGACTTTAAGGTTGGTTTTATTATTGGCGTAAATTTTAAGGTCGTCCATGTATATAGTAAATGATTTAATGTGGTATCGTCTTTTAATCGGTATCCTTTGAAACGGTATTTATTAAGTATGTGTGAGATGGGAATGATGCCTAAACCGAACATAAGAGGAGATAGTAAGTCGCCTTGGAAGATTCCTCGGCGGATGTATATTGGGTCAATGGTTACCGTCGCATTAGTGCCGCGGGCCGTCATGATCGCATTCCAAGTGGGCATGACTATCTCTAGAAAGCCTCTGATAATTGGTGGACATTTGTAGAGGTCAAGTATTTTGAGTAGCCACTCATGAGACATACTATCAAAAGCTTTCCGATAGTCAACCCACCCCACACTGAGATTCTTTTGGCACTTGTGTGCATCCTCTAGTATGGCTTTTTGATCATAAGATGATTTTTACAGCCATGCACTCCGCGTTTGCATCCTCTTTGTTCTGGTGCTAATATGTCATTTCTGTCGCAGTGCTTGTAGAGTTCGTTAGCTATTATGGAAGTTAATATTTTATACATAGTCTGCAAACAGGCTATTGGACGCCAGTTTTTTGGGTGTTGAGTGTCGCCATTTTTGGGTATTAGTATGACCTGACCTGTAGTGAACCAATTGTCAATGGGTGATACTCCTTTTATAATCCTATCGAATAGTTTGGCTATGTATTTGTGTGTACTGGTTAAATATTTTAAATAGTAGTTTTGTATTTTGTCTATTCCTGGAGTCTTCCAATTTTGTGTTTTTCTGAGAGCTTCTTCAATATTACTTATGTCTATTTCATCAAACGGATGTTGTTCAATATTTAGCGACTCTTCTTCTATTTTTCGGTATCCATGTTGCTTCTTTATTGTATGTAACAGGCTTGGATAGGATCGTTGTCCAGAAATTCTGTATATCATCTTTACTTGGTATCTGAGTGGGTGTGTGTTGTGTATTGTTGAGTGACCTATAAAATTTATACATTCATTTCATGTCATCATATCTACGAAGTCTACCCGCTAAAGCTTTTACCCTTTGTTTAACTATTTCAATAATGTTGTTTAACTGTGTCGCATCGGCAATGTTATACTTTGTAAAAAGTTTTTGTTTTATGTTTATCATTCTTCTGCTATTGGCTCCGCTTTTTATTTCTACTAATCTTCCTAATTCTTGTCTAAGACATTCTATTTTCTGTTTGATTCTTCTTTTCCATGGTGGATCTAATTTTGGTTTATCTAATGGTGGTGTGTTATATATATAATAGTTGTTTTATACATAATTGTTTTCATCTACTTTAAGCATCATGTTTGTTCTTCATTTCTTAATGTCAAACAGCTAATGGAATGGTACAACTGGCATAATATACACATGATGACTATGATGTTATTTAAATACATAACAGGGAGAACATAACCCTCGAAAAAGATTGTAGGAAAACCAGCGCTTGAAGCATGTACCTCAATCTTTCTTTCCATAATCCGATCGGTCGACTGGTAGAGAATACCTTAGGCATTATATAATAAATAAATAAATAAATAAATCTTTCGGACATCTAACACACAACGCCATCTAGTCCCAAGCTAAGCAGAGCTTGTGTTATGGGTACTAGTCAACTGATACAAATACATACAGTCTTGGCCAAAAGTATTAGTCACCCTATAAATTATGGATTTTTACATGTTTAAGGTAAAAAAAAACTAGTTTCGATTTCTACATTAGTATATTAACACCGTATGACTTAAAAAACTTATATTTAGTTGAACCACCCTTAACTTTGATCACAGCAGTGATTATTTGGGGTGTGCTGCTTAGAAGCCTTGCACATTCGGCTACAGTTACAGCATTCCATTCTTGAATTAAGGCATTTTTTAATACTGTTTTGGATATAATACTATGCTCACAGGCCTTGCGCTTCACCCCCCAAAAATGCTCGATGGGGTGCAGTCCCCGGATCTAAACCCCAGATCAGGGGACTGCACCGGCCAATCTAACAAGTCAATGTTGTTATTTCTAAATCAACCCATTGTGGTTGATGATTTATGACAAGGAGCATTGTCTTGTTGGAATTTAACGTCATTCAAGTTTACGTCACCCAAAATGGAAGTAAGCGAACCCGATAGCGCAGTTTCCAACACATTTATGTACTTTGGGCTGTTCATAAGACCTTCACAAGCGAACATTTTGCCGGCACAACTTGATTGCCATGCAGCCTCAAATAATATTGCTACCTCCGTTGTGTTTAGAAGTAGACACCACACAATCTATATCCTACTGCTCGCCGATGCGCCACGTCATAAATGTTACAGCCGCTGTGCGGAATTCTTGTGAAAACGAAAAAAATTACGAGTTGAAATGTGTGCTCATTACTTTTAGGGAAGTGGAATAAAATAAGAACGGTTAGTGTAATTGTTTCTAAAAATGAAATAATAGCTTATCCTTAAAGTTTGATTCGTCGTATAATACAACATTTGACCTATCTGTCTCCGTGAAATGTTGGTGTCGTAGAGTCCATTTCAAACGGAGCTTTTTGTTTTTTTTCTGAGAGCCATGGATTCTTTCTTGCTTTATACCCTTTTGATCTTGCTTTAGCAAGTCTTCTTCTTACTGTTCCGGCACTAACCGTCTCTTCAATTTCCTCGGTCAGAGCAACAGCGAGCGTCCAAAATTTGTTTTTGCGGTTTTTCCGAGATTCCCAGATGAGTTTTCTATCCTGGCGCTTAGTAGTCACACATTTACTGCCAGGCTGGATTTATTTACATGTGAAACAGTCTCTACAAACCGTTCAATAGCAGATTACACTGCGCACCGTGTATAATTTACAATTTTAGTAATCCTTACTTAAGACTTCCTTTGTTCGTGCAAAACTGCATTTTTATTCGTTTCTTAATACACAATTCACATTTTTTTGCATTTAGATAAATTAGAATCAATTTCATCACTAAACTACACACGGTAACTTTTTTATGCTGATATAACAACAAATAAAAAACTGACAATTTATCTGGATATATTTTTTAGTATCCATATTTTTGGTTTTCTTATCCAGATAATTTATAGGCCATAGAAATTGGCTATCTATTATTTTAATTTCATCAAACCCATACGTGTGGGGTATTTATGGATAGGTCTTTGAAAATTATATTGAGGTTTCTAAGATAATTTTTTTCTAAACTGAATAGAGAGACACTTCCAAAGTGGTAAAATGTGTGTCCCCCCCCTGTAACTTCTAAAATAAGAGAATGATAAAACTAAAAAAAATATATATTGTAAATTACCATGAAAACTTCCAACGAAAATTGGTTTGAACGAAATCTAGTAAGTAGTATTTTTTTTAATACGTCCCTACTGTGGTAGTAGTACTGCGAAACCCTTCATGTGCGAGTCCTACTCGCACTTGGCCGCTTTTTATATTATGTATACATTATTTAATAAAAATATTACGCTAACGCACGTACAAGGTCATAGCAGAGTCGAAGAAACTGTCTATCTAGCTATCGATAAACGGAACACGATAACAGACCCGATATTTTTTTACAAAGTGTAAGAAACTAAACTATTGCCGGATAATTTTGTAGAAAATTTATTGACTATATTACATTTTATTACAAGATGTAATTATATAATGTTGATTCAGTGGTGGATTTACCACTAGGCTGAGTAGGCTGGAGCCTAGGAATTTTAGAGGGCGGCAAATTTAGATTTTTTTAGATACATTATTTTAATATAAACGGAGAAAAGAACTCTTGACAGTTTAACGAAAAAGAAACAATGTATTATGCAGTGTTTTAAATACTCTCAACTTTACTACTATTTGAAAGTAACTAAACGCTTGGTAAAATATAATAATATCTTTGTACTTAAATATGGGTTTAATATTACAATTTCAATCAGTTATTTTGAATAACATTTTTCACCACTGAGAGTGAGGGCGGCATGAGATCCTAGAATGCGCTGCGCCTCTGTTTCACCGGGCGGCGGCGAAATTTTCATCTCAGGTCCTTTCCGCTGCCTTATGCGCGATGTCATCTTCGCAGAAGGAGGTAAAACATCTGCCGCTACGGACCTTGGTGCGTAGCACGGTTGGCAGCGAGAGATGCACTCCGATAACTGCAATGAGTATCCAACGCTGTGATGCCCAAGCACTGGCATTGCGAGGTTGCATTGCGACCGCGTCAGGCACTCTGACACCCCGTGGTAGTGGAGGCTAAGAAATAAGTGGCGGTGTTTAACAACGGTACTGGTACAATGCACACGGTCGGCATTTCCAAGCAATTCTTGGTCTGGGAGGTCCAGGAACGGGTCAGGCTCTGCACGTGGCTCAGACAAATGATAAACGCAGGCCTGGGTGGTAACAGGTGACGCCAATTGTCGCGATAGCAAAAGCAGGCCAGGTCAGGGCGTCATTTTTGGAGCTATTAATGAGAGATGTGTAAACCGTAGATGGCTCGAGATCTGTCAGGGTACCAGAAGTTTCCTTTCTAGGTTACATCAAGTTCCTCGACTACTAGTACCCGAGGGAGCGTGTGGATTTAATCGGTCTCAGTATGACATAACCACATCACCGATCGTCCGATAGGGGGTATCTGAATGTATTTCAATTCGACTCGTAAGAAAAAGACCAGCTTTGTTGGTATTGCACGTGGGCGCTCAAACAACTACATATTAGCGGGCCTAGTCGAAGCCAAGGCGACCAAGGCCGTTTGGTAACTTTAACTTTGGTAACTCCTATCGCTGCATTTGTGACGTGATAGCCTATCACGTAACGAATGATAGAACATCATTCACGTGCTCCACATAGCCAAGGCCAGGGAAACCATACACGGGGACGTGTGTTTCACCTGTGTTATATGGAAACGCTTTCAACCACTGTCTGCATCTGCAGGCGAACTCTTCCAACTTCTTAACTCCGATATAAGGGCCTGATGGCGCAGATGACAATAATTGTAAATTCGTGCAATTAGGGTGATAACAGTGACTGAGTCACAATTGAGACTCAATAACCCCTCTCACCCTTCCTCCTTAAAACACCGTACAGCTTTAGTCGCTTCAATTTCGACACACACACGTAAAGCCTTGTAGAATGACGGCTTGAAATGGTTTCCACACGTAAAAAATGGGTATTGAATTGCAGGAATTAGAAGGGGCGGCAAAAATGTAATAGCCTACTGGCAACAAATATGTAAATCCGCCACTGTGTTGATTCTTTATTAATCGTCACTGTCACTCGATGAGCTTTCCTTAACATTAAAGTTCCTGTACTTCTATATTATCGAATGCCACATGAATTTCCCAATCCGACGCTATAATGTTTTGGGTTCTTCTCACAATTTTTTCCCAGTGTTCGGCGATTACTTCCGCACATGCATTTTTTAATAAATCTAACATCTTGTTTGCCGTAAAAGCGGAATGGGTATTGTTTCGAGCGGCGTGTCCTTTGATTTGTGCCCATATTATTGTTTCGAGCGGCGTGTCCTTTGATTTGTGCCCATATTAATTCTATAGTATTGTACGGGCAATGATACGGCGGAAGGCAAAGAACCCAATGACCACATTCGGCAGCTATTTCGTCGGTAATATATCTTTTAGAGAGGCTTTTCGTCGATTTTAAAATATTCACTACTTGTACTTTTAATAAAGTATTATCCACATTTTCGCCATGACGTTGGAGCCAATCAATTATCTTTTGTTTTTTATTGGGCTGCGTCGGAATTTTATCAATTTGGCTGGAGTGATATGAAGCGTTGTCCATAGTAATTATCGACGGTTCTTCCAGAGATTGCACCATTTCTTTAAAGCATCCTTTGTAAATCTCCGCGTTCATTTCTTCGTGGTAGTCCACTGTTTTCTTGGATTTAAAGGCCAGTAAAGCATCTGACACGAATCCTTTCATAGACCCTGCATGGTATATGATAAAGCGTTCACCTTTTCCCATTGGCACTGAACTAGTGGAAGCGGCGGTGTCGTCAGTCCAGTTCTTAGATGCTGTGTGATTTGCATTTAGCCAAGTCTCGTCAGTGAAAATAACATTTGACCAATCTGATATCTTTTTGGCTTCGCAATAGCAGCGTCGTGACGCTTCATCAATATTTTACGTTTGTCCGATTTCTTATAAGAAAATCCAAATTCAAAACCAAGCTTAATGACGATTTTTGGCCATGGAACAAACCACATTCACGTAAAGAAACAACAAGTTTTTTAAGTGTTGGAATTTCTTTGCGCAAGTAATAGTCATATATATGACGGCGAATAGCGTCAGCGTCGATGTTGTCAACCGATGTCACACGACGTGGTTGGCGTTTTTTCTTCGGCGTACCAAGCTTATTTTCCTGCATGCCGCTTGTACCGTAAGCTTCGGTAGTCATTTTTGAAATTGTAGGTCCACTAACTCCTAATGCGGCCGTAACACGCTCTCGCACTTGCGACAGTAGTAATAGCAGGCCACTATTAGAATACTCTGTTTCAAATAATTACGAACCTTGATCACCAGTTCACTCGCCTGCCTTTTCAGAACAGATTCTTTAGGCATTTTGACATTTGACAGCAGAAAGCAATCAACACGGAGGAATACAAAATACACAACGTAACGTATGGATAATGTGAAAAAACTCAGCGAACAGAAATGTAGTGACTATATAACACGACCGTCTTGTTGCGAGTGACAGATTAAAACAAACACAAAATGGCGGTGGGCCATTGAGTGTTCCCAGCTTGAAAAAATATATTTGAATATTTTTGTTGTATTTGTCTTTGTTCAAAACTTAATAAATATATGCGATCGATATCATTACTTATTTGGTCACAAGACTACAACTATCAAATTAGAACTGCCATCGAGAAAATAAAGAAATGGAAATCTGTACTTAATATTATAACGCTGAAGAGTTTGTTTGTTTGTTTGAACGCGCTAATTTCAGGAACCGCAGGTCAGATTTGAAAAATTATTTCAGTGTTGGATAGTACATTTATCGAGGAAGGCTATATAAGCTAAATATCATCACGCTACGTCCAATAGGAGCGAAGCACCAATGAAGAATGTTTCAAAAACGGGGGAAAATTGTCACGCTACGGGTTAGGAGACGCAAACGAGGTTGCGTGGGTCGGCTAGTATTATAATCAAATTAATTCTGTTTACTTGTTATAAATGTCAATGTCAGGTGTTTTTTTTTCCCCCATTTGGAAGGGAACTTGGCTCGCACTTCTGTGCATTTGCATTTTGCGAGCGTCAAGTTTTATTTTTGGCATTTGAACTTTGAATAACACAAAGTAAAGGTAAGGAAACAATTTATCGCGAAAAGACAATAAATCGGAATTTGGAACAAAGTCAACAGGATCAGGAATGTGTATAAATTATAATACTTACATACTTAACATTAAATATTTTGAATAAAAATGTTGTCACAGTCTGTTATAGTTATTAATATTTATATCTTTTAGGGTGGCGGGCCTCGCGGCGCGGTAACCAAAAGTGGCGGGGCCTCTTTAAGGTGGCCGCGCTGCGTATACGTCGATGCATTCATTCGCTAATTTCTCTATGATTTTCTAAGAAGACCTACTAAATATTTATACAATTTAAAGGCGAATGTTATTATTAAAAATAAAATTCGAAAGAACACTATATATGGAGGGGCTAGAAGAAGAAAGAAGAGACTTTACGGAAGTGGGGAAAGGAACACGGAGTGATATCAAGTCATTATAAAAGGAAGTACGGTCATGAATCGGACAGGAAAGGAATATGTGGTTCAGATCCCCAAAGTCATATCCACATTCCACCTATCCGATGATCACATTGAGGACTATCATATAATATGAAATCGTGTCAAATGTGCTGGAGGACAAGTGGTTTGACCTAACCTCATTCTTATTAGAATGGTTGTCGCAATCTTGCCAAGTTTGAGGACAGAGAACCAAGGATTACGAAGAATTTTCGGTTGCATACTAAGGTAGTATTTCCCCTTTGAACGGACACTTTCTTCCCAAACTCTATCCCAGGAATCCCCTTAGATAAAGTCTAGGGAGAGTAGCCAAGTCCTGAATATTTTTATTCAATTTAATTTTTAAACGGAACAGTATCACCACACACCACAGCCTCATTGGCAAGTCTCTCAGCTCTTTCATTACCACTTATTCCACAATGGCTCGGAATCCAGATAAAAACTACAGAAAAGCCCTTCACGACACAGTCGAAAAGTTTACTCCTAATATGCGCTATAAGAGGGAATGGTGGTTTGGGAGAGGGAAGACTTAAAAGGATGTCTCAAGAGCGCCTGAAGGGCACTCATGGAGTTAGTTAAAATTAAATATTTCTAAGTTTAAAAAAAAACTTCTTTTAAAAAAACCGACTTCAAAAACTAAAAAGTATAAAATAACTTTCTTTTGTAGGTGCTACCTATTTAAAGGTTTGAAATCGGTGCCAAGCCAAATGTAGCAGGTACCACACTCGCTATATTTCGAGACGAACGTCAACGACGTCACTGACGCTTCGGTTGTTTTATTCTACGCGAAGAGCAGCTATCCCGCTCAAGGTCACGCGCGGCGAGTGCGGTACCTACTATTACATTTTGGCTTGGCACCGACTTCAAACCTATGAATAGGTAGCATATACAAATAAGTTATTTTATACTTTTTAGTTTCTGAAGTCGGTTTTTTTAAACGAAGTTTTTTTTTCGCTTTTTAGTCTTTCTCAAGTCTCTCATCATCATTTCACCAAAATAACTTGAAAGAATACGACTAAAAGTAACATACATACACATGACATTTAAAGATTTATTTTCCAACTCCTAACCGTTTAGGTGTTTTATCTTCCATCATCAGCTCATCATCATGAACTGACGACTACCAAATGTAAATTAAATACTGTAATAGCTTTAGAAAATATGTATATGAAAAACATAGTACGTGCCTAACAAATTTGAGGGTTTTCTTCGATTTCCTTGGGATTCCATCACCAGATTCTGATATGATGGCAATAGAGCATACCCTTTCGGATACAAAAAGAATTTTTAAAATCGGTCCACAATTGACGGAGTAATCAGTGAACATACATAAAAAAAACCGATGAAATTGAGAACCTCCTCCTTTTAGAAGTCGGTTAAAAAGTAAGACGTATTCCAGAGCCTTCAGGATACCAAGACATTCCCCAGTAAAAACTGTTGCTTCAGGTGGACACTTTACTTTCTGAACGATACAAGCCCATGTTCAGATGAGGAGCGCTCAACGCGCGTTTTGCTAACGCGCGTTTACAACTACATGTAATTTGTTCTAGGAGTACACATGCTAACGCGCGTTTTTACATGGAGTTGTTAACGCGCGTTAACAAAACGCGCGTTGAGCGCTCGTCATCTGAACATGGCCTTATACAGTGCGTGACATATTCCTACGCCCACAAAATCATCAGGTTCATGCTTGGATGCATCAGTGAAAATACGGTGCCACTCAGGACAATTTTGTTCAACAATGAAATTAAAATGGGGGTTAGCATTATTTTTATCAATATTTAAAATGTATTTAACAGATGGCTCATGGATCATGGATTCGAATTTATTATTAAACAAATGTTATCAAGTGGCACTTCCGGCTTCGTGTAAACGCCTGGTTCATCTTAATAATTAGTATAATTACTTATAATTACTTATAACTACTTAGAACTTAATTAATGATTTTATAATCAAAGTAAATAGTTGATTTATATTTATATAATATTAATATCTTGGCGCCTTCCGCTTATCAGCTTCCGGCGCAATTTATAAATAGTGCCTATTGTTATTAACGCCTGTGCTTTTTCGTACAATGATTATAAATCAATTCTAAAATCATATGACTTTATTCTGTTTATATAATATATAATGATTGAGCTATTAGAATATTATTTTAAGTACCGATTGTGTTTGGTTAGGTTTAATTTCATCGCACTACGCCTACTTCCGGCATAATAAAATCTTTAATGTTACACAATCCTGCATTATAAAATATTAATTGTATGTTAATAATCATTAGAATAATTAAGATCAACAATGTTTAATATTATCTACTAAGTTTGTTAATTTAGTATTAAATTAGGTCAAGCCTGTCAAACTATAAAAACACCGTCGATTCGTAATTCATACACATTGTAATTCAGACTGTTCTACCCAACATACATTGAAGAATAATATAAAGTTGTGCTAGTATAACGTGTTTATTTATCGCCATCTTGACTACCCACCTTACACTTCAGAAGTGGGATTATGTCAGGCCCATACAGCGAGGGACTTGGTGCAAAGAAAAGGAGACACTGCAAGAATACCGCAACTGAGAGGTACGAATCATCAAGTTTTTTTTCTTTTTCTGATGACGAAGAGACCGAGGATAAACGATGCAAAAAGCAACGTGTCACCCAAACCGATGCGGAGGTTGTTCCAACATTCCGGCCGGATGAAAAATCTAGCAACATCAAGGGATGGCTGCACAAGATCGACCAATTAGGCGACGTATATGGATGGGATAGGACAGACCGTAAGTTTATTATGCAGATACGCCTTCGAGGATCTGCTAGAGACTGGTATGACGATCTGGACGACTACGATCTCACTTGGGAAGGGTGGAAAGACGCTTTAGAAACCGCGTTTCCACGTTCTACCGACTATGTGGATCTATTGGAGTCTATGCTTGCTAGAAAAAAAAACGATTTCGGAAACTATGACAAAATATTTCCATGACAAAGTTTCTTTACTGAAGAAATGTAATATCGTTGGTGAACCTGCAATTTCGTGCATAATTAGAGGACTACCCATGGAAATAAGAGCCAATGCAAAGGCTTTCCAATGCGAGACACCACAGCAACTATACTATGGGTATTTATCGTCACTCGAGAACTACAAACAAGTGGAAGCCAGCTATCTGCGACCGGCTACCACGTGGCGAAGAGGAGGCGCTGTTGCTCCAACTGCAAGAGGAACCGACGGTCAGCCGAAAAAATGTTACGCCTGCCGAAGAGAAGGCCATGAAGCAAAGGACTGCAGAGTGCCCCGCTGCGAGGTGTGCCACCGCCCAGGCCACCCGTCTGCCAGCTGCTGGTATGCGCCCGGCTCTTCACATCAAAAGGTCAGTAATATTTTTTGTACAACATACAACATATACATAGATTTGTATAAGAAGGCAGTGATAATTAATGGTTGTAATCTCATTGCATACATAGATACGGGCAGTAAATTAAATATTCTTACAGTGGCATACGCTAATAAGCTAAAATTAAAGATTGAGCCATCCGTGGTTACAATGAGAGGATTTGGAGGTGCATATTCAACCTCTTTAGGAACGTCACACGTGAAAGTTCACGTAGACAATATTGTTTTAAATGGATTCGTAGAATTAACCAATTACGATATGGCAGATATAGATTTAATAATCGGACAGTCAATGATAAATCAATCAAATATTTCTTTAATTATATCACAAAACTCTGTTAAATTTATAGGATATAATGAAACATTTATTAATGATATAAAATTACGTGAGACAGACTTTATAACAAAATTTCCAGTATATTTGAAACACAGTTGTATTATACCACAACAAAGTGCTGCTATAGTGCAAGTTTATCTGGATAGTAACATTACTGAAACATTTCTTGTGAATCCTGTATATTTTGAGTTAGGCTACATGTCCTATGTAATTTTAGGAGGACTTGTAAGGTCGAAAGATTGCTTTTTAAAAATAATTAATATTGGAGAGAAAATTATTAAATGGAAAACGAATAGACTAATAGCGCGCGCAGAAATTGTTACTGATGAAAATGGCAGTTTACAAAATAATACGAACATAATGATGGTTAACGAATCTACTAACGAGGAATTGCAATTATCTGATATAGATGTAGGAACTTTAGAAAAGGATGATTGCAGTCGATTATTACAGTTACTGAATAAATATAGACATTTATTTGCAAAAAATACGAAAGATTTAGGAAGTACAGGTGTACTGAGAATGCATATTCAGACCAAAACCGAACAGCCTGTTTATTGCAAACCTTACCGTCTCTCTTACAAAGAAAATGAAATTGTGAATAAAAAGGTTCAAGATCTTATGGATGCGGGTGTGATAAGAAATTCTATGTCTGATTATGCAAGTCCAGTGATTCTTGTAAAGAAAAAAGGTGGTGATTATAGGTTATGTATTGACTACAGAGCTCTTAATGCACGCACTGTTAAAGATCGATATCCCCTGCCTCATATAGACGACCAGGTAACCCGCCTCTCTGGCAAATGTTTCTTTACAACTTTAGATTT
The DNA here is from genome assembly GCA_949125395.1 of Diaphora mendica. Classification (NCBI taxonomy): domain Eukaryota; kingdom Metazoa; phylum Arthropoda; class Insecta; order Lepidoptera; family Erebidae; genus Diaphora; species Diaphora mendica. Next base: position 27,342,112 of record OX421319.1, read on the forward strand.
AGCACAAGGCTACTATCAAATTAAATTATCCGAAGAGAGTATTCATAAATCTGCATTTGTTACGCCCTCTGGGCATTATGAATTTTTAAAAATGCCATTCGGTTTAGCGAATGCACCAGCTGTATTTTCACGTCTCATCAAGATTGTTCTAGGTAGCTTAGGTAATGACGTGGCTACATATCTTGATGACGTCATGCTACCTACAACCACTATTGACGACGGACTTATGTTACTAGAAAATGTATTAAAACTCTTATCAGAAGCCAATTTGAAATTAAATCTGAGCAAATGTTCGTTCCTAAAGGAAAGTGTTAATTACTTGGGTCATGAAATTACTGCGGGCACAGTGCGACCCGGGCAGGCTAAGATTAATTGCGTAGCCGAATATAAAAGACCACGAAACGTGCATGAAATAAGACAGTTTATTGGTCTGTCATCGTATTTTAGAAAATTTATTCGCGGTTTTGCTGAAATAGCTAGACCTCTCACACAGTTAATAAAAAAGGATGTAGAATGGACGTGGGGCTCCGCCCAAGAAACGGCATTTCAAACTTTAAAAAAGAGTCTAGTCGAGAGACCAGTATTAGGTATATACAATAGGAATGCTCGCACGGAGCTTCATACCGATGCTAGTAAGCTAGGGCTAGGAGGAATCCTTTTGCAATACCAAAGCGATGCTGTTTTAAAACCAATTGCATATTTCAGTAGGGTTACAAGTAAAGAAGAGTAGTTTTATCATAGCAATGAACTGGAGACATTGGCAGTTGTAGATTCCCTAAAGCGCTTTAGAGTCTATCTCGTCGGGATTCCGGTTACCGTAGTGACAGATTGCGCCGCGTTACGGACTACTCTAGTAAAAAAAGACCTAATTCCCCGTATAGCCCGCTGGTGGCTTTCAATACAAGATTATGATCTACAAATCGAATATCGAGCTGGTGATCGAATGAAACATGTAGATGCCCTGAGTAGGAATCCAGTACAGGACCGTGTTCTGATGATTGATAACTCTGATTGGCTAGTGACATTACAATTACAAGACGAGAGTATTCAGTCTCTTTTAACTCGGTTACGGAATGGTACAGACAATAAAAATATTAATGCTAACTATACTATAAAGGATGACGTTCTCTATAAAAAAACAATTAACGGCGAGCGTTTCGTAATACCTAAACTGGCAAAATGGGGATTATTACAAAAATTTCATGATCAAATAGGACATGTTGGTTTCGATAAATGTGAAAAAACAATTAAAGCACAGTTTTGGTTCGAGGGCATGACTAGATTTATTCGAAAATATGTCAAGTCATGTCTTCAATGTGCTTACGGCAAAGGGGAGCATGGTAAATTGCAGGGAGAACTACATCCAATCGAAAAGATGGCTATCCCGATGCACACTCTACACGTTGACCATTTAGGCCCATTTGTAAAAACACGTAAAGGAAACTCGTATATTCTAGTTGTGATAGATTCATTCACTAAGTTCGTGTTTGCAAAACCCGTCAAAAGTTGTAGTTCCATGGAGACTATAAAACAATTAAAAGATATTATTTCGCAGTTTGGTAATCCTAACAGGATTATCACGGATAGAGGAAAAGCTTTTACTAGTCGGTATTTCAAACAATTTTCAGAAGAAATGCAATTTAAACATATTCTAAATGCGATTGCCAGCCCTAGGTCGAATGGCCAGGTAGAAAGAGTAAATAGAACTTTGATTAACGGATTGAACACTATGTCTAATAGCGAAAGCACCTGGGATGATCATCTAATTGATATAGTTTGGGGCATTAATAACACTCCTCACGCAATTACTGGTTATGCCCCTTTTAAATTATTATTTGGGCATCACAATTCACGCCTCCCAGCATATCCTTCCGGGGATCCCAATGACTTCGAAAGTCAAGCAAAGTCATTAGAGGAAAGACGAAACGTGGCAAAGTTGCGTATTCATAAGCATATGATACTTATGAAGAATACATTTGATCGATCTCATAAAAAATGCATTAAGTACTCAGTGGGACAATTGGTGCTTTGGAAAGGAGGAATAACTAGAATAAGCGCTAATGTGACTAGGAAACTTAACGGGTTGTATACCGGACCCTATAGAGTGTGCAAAGCAGAACACCCGTTAGATCGCTACACGATTAGTAGTATTAAAGGCATGAAAGGCTATAAAAAATTTAGTGCTGTAGTTCGCGGCGAAGTCCTCCGACCTTACAATTCTTCCATTCCCGATGATAGCAGCAGCAGTGACCATGAGGTTGATAGGGATGATTTGATAGATTTATTGGAGAGTTAATCAATAATAAATGTTGCAAACTTATGAAAGTACTAATGTTGTGATTTAAAACTAAAGTTAAAAAACAGTAAATATTGTAACTAAGAAATTAATTATATTGTACAAATCACGTGTTCTTTCATTATATTTAACTGTTGTACAAATGATGTGTCCTTTCATTATAATAATTACCTATCTAGTAAAACAGAGTGAAAATACATTAGGACAGAGGCATTTACTTAAAAAGCTGTGTGACGTAGAACAAATAAAAGCTGTGTGACGTAGAACAAATAAAAGCTGTGTGACGTAGACCAAATAAAAGCTGTGTGACGTAGACCAAATAAAAGCTGTGTGACGTAGACCAAATAAAAGCTGTGTGACGTAGAACAAATAAAAGCTGTGTGACGTAGAACAAATTAAAACTGTGTGATGTAGTAGAAATAAAAGCTGTGTGATGTAGTAAAAATAAAAGCTGTGTGACATATTACAAAAGCTGTGTGATTAGTAAAATAAAAGCTGTGTGACGTATTACAAATACGAAACTGTGTGTCGTATTGGGTGTTGTAGTATGGTCAATATGATTTAATTACGGCGTAAACATGTTAATTCCAGGTACCGTACAACAGTGACAAACCAGGCAATGTTGGTGGCATCTCTGATCGCCGTGGGACACGGCATACGCAGGATGGCCGAATGTTATCAAGTGGCACTTCCGGCTTCGTGTAAACGCCTGGTTCATCTTAATAATTAGTATAATTACTTATAATTACTTATAACTACTTAGAACTTAATTAATGATTTTATAATCAAAGTAAATAGTTGATTTATATTTATATAATATTAATATCTTGGCGCCTTCCGCTTATCAGCTTCCGGCGCAATTTATAAATAGTGCCTATTGTTATTAACGCCTGTGCTTTTTCGTACAATGATTATAAATCAATTCTAAAATCATATGACTTTATTCTGTTTATATAATATATAATGATTGAGCTATTAGAATATTATTTTAAGTACCGATTGTGTTTGGTTAGGTTTAATTTCATCGCACTACGCCTACTTCCGGCATAATAAAATCTTTAATGTTACACAATCCTGCATTATAAAATATTAATTGTATGTTAATAATCATTAGAATAATTAAGATCAACAATGTTTAATATTATCTACTAAGTTTGTTAATTTAGTATTAAATTAGGTCAAGCCTGTCAAACTATAAAAACACCGTCGATTCGTAATTCATACACATTGTAATTCAGACTGTTCTACCCAACATACATTGAAGAATAATATAAAGTTGTGCTAGTATAACGTGTTTATTTATCGCCATCTTGACTACCCACCTTACACAAATCAAGTTTTGAAGATTGATGTATCGAAGCATTAAATGATTTTAATCGAATATAACTTTTAACTAAACAAGGAAGAGGTTTGTGATTCCAGTAATTTGATGACTCAATGAGATCAGCAAGCATCTGAAGTTTTTGAATTAAATGGCTATTAGAAAACTGTAAAACACGGAAAAACAATCGATCAGCTAAAAATTGACGTCTCAGCCTAAGAGGAGGTTCATTGCATTCGGTTTGTAATGCATTAATAGGACTAGATTTAGAGGTGCTATGGCACCTGTGATTATTCTCAAGGACCTTGATTGGATTAAATCTAATTTCCTAAGAGCACTCACGTTACAAGGCTCCAATAAGAAGATTCCATAGTCAAGAACACTTCGAACTAGAGCATTATAAAGAAGTTTTAAGGAAAACGGATGCGCACCCCACCAAATACCTGATAGGCACCTCTTCAAATTGAGAAGTTTTTGACATTTATTTACCACATAATCATAGTGCGGAACACCTGTAACTTTATAGTCCAAAATAATACCCAAAAACCTGACCTGTTTTTTAACTGGTATTTCGTTACGATCAAAATCTATAGCTATTGGGATGGGAATACGTTGTCGAGTAAATAAGACTAATGAACTCTTACTCGCAGTTACACTCAGGCCATTTTTGTCCATCCAAATTTTGAAATAATCAAGAGAGTTAGATAGCTGAGTACACAGAGAACTTGCTGAATTTCCCCTAGCTTATAAAACTAAGTCATCTGCGTATTGTAGGATATTTGATGTATTTTGAAGTGAAGAATCTAAATCAGACGTATACAAATTAAATAATTTAGGGCTTAGAACTGGCGGGAGACCTTTCCATACTAGTCTACTTTCATCCTGTGTTTGATCAAATTTCATTGTTCTATTTGGAAGGAGGTTAATTATAAAGCAAATAAAAATTTCAGGGATGCAAAGCAAATCTAATTTTTGTTTAAGGACATTTAGAAGCATATTATCATATGCTGATTCTATATCTTGACTGCACGTTTGGCCTAGTGGTTTAACGGTCACCACGCCGTTTCCTACTTTGCCAAGTGTGGTGGGTTCAAATCCCACTTAGGAAAACACTTTGTGTGACCTACAAATTGTTGTTCTGAGTCTGGATGTTCTTTGTGTCCGTTTCATGTATGTTTGTAAAGTCCCCCGCGGCACAGGATTTATTCCTAGTGCGGGAGTTGTCTCTTAAAAATATATATAGCGGAGAGTAATATAGGTAAAGGGCTAGTAATAATCTTTTTTTAGAAAGAAAAGCTGTGACGTCAGCCTCACCGACGTCACTTGCTTATTTCATTAGTATCAATAGTAGTACTCATGATTTTAAGCAATAGAAATCGCTCTCAATCAATTCATTATTACACGTTGGTAGGTAGGGTTTATTTACACAACAAAACAACAATAAATATGAAATCAATAATCATTTATTTAATTAATGAAGCTACAGTTAAAATCATAGATCGACACAAACAGACTCCACAGGTATACTGTATTGTCAAGGTTATATGTTGATCCATAACTTCCAGTTTCCAAAATGCGTAGAGCCTTATGAGAAGAATACTGGCAAAGAAACTCATAGCCACTCTTTTAAAAGTCACATCTTAAATTATTAGTAAGAAATGTTTAATAGTAAATTACAACAATTAGAATGCCTAGGTACTTAGCTATTTTACAGGTCGTCCGTCCTCGTTCAATTCTCGTACTAAAGTCATCTCATAATTCTATCTTTCCTCCATACGAAACCAACCGACATACATTAAATATTAATTAAGTCGCTAACTTTACAAAACAATAAAATGCGTTACGCCCTATTCTAATGACATGATAAATCCTGAATTAAATAATTAGAATTACTGGGATTAACCTCACATTATTATAATTTAAATACAATAGCGGATGCGAGCCTAACCTGTTAGGCTCGTCATTCACATATTTGAAATCGATTATTAAAGCATTACTTTACTTACAGACAATCGTTATTAATCTCCTAATTTATTATAATAATTGTTAGATAGTAACAAGCTTACATTATAAATTAAGAGTAACAGTATTCCGTTTAGAAATGTTATAATCAAATAACTTAATCAAATAACCCTTTTTACAGGACAACAGAAATAATTGTAGTTACTAAATATTAAGATATTAATTGTTAAAACCTAACATTTCGTTTCTGACTTTATAATTGATAGTTAAGTTTTAATGAGACGCTCAATAATCTTAAGTAGATGTTTTCCCGCCGACATATATATATTTCTAAAAAACTGCAATTATAGATTCGTTTTGTGAAAATGCAACTCTAATATCTGTTACCAAGGTAGCCACACTATTCAACGTACTCGCCTTTCCTAAATCCAAACTGAGATTCTGGTAAAATTCCACGGTGTTCAGCTATCCATTCAAGGCGATTTTTAACTAAGTTTTCAGCTTCTTTTGCAATTACGGGTGACAAAGCTATTGGTCGATAAGATGAAGGTTCTGATGGTGTATACCCCGATTTCAGAATGGGAATAACAGTTTGAGACTTCCATGGTATTCAAGTGAGGTTTGATTTAAATTAGCCAGGAATTAATACGTAATGCCGTCATCACCTGGTGCAGAGTCTTTAACCGAAGATAAAACGCCCAGTAAGTCTTGCATTGTAAAGGGAGAATTTAGTAGACTTTGGTTCTGAGAGATAGAAGAAGGAATGTTTTTATAAACATGATCATGTTCTGGAACAAATGGTGGAGCTAAACGATTAAGAAAAGAGTTCTTCAGATTTGGGAGAATGCCAGAAATATTAGAATTAGTAACACCATTTCTAAACCTTCTTATATTTTGCCAGACTTTAGAAGGATTTACATTGGGGGTAATGGAAAGGCAATTTTTTTTCCATCCTTCAAATTTATTTTCTTTGATTAATTTGCGATCTTTCGCTATAGCATCAGTTACAATTTTAAAATTATCTACGGACATATTATTTTTGTATTTTCTTTTCAGCTTCCTTTCTAGCTTTTACCATTTTCGAGCATTCACTGTCCCACAATCGAGGAGAAGGAACTCTACCATTGGCTGAAGTTTTTACAGGGAAGGTTTCATCTGCAGCTTGTATAAGTACGTTTGTGAAAATATTATTACAATCAATAAGATCGTGTGATAAATTATTTTGTAAATTAAAAAAAGTTTAAACTACAAGAGTTTCTAAACTTATCTCATACATAATCCATCTTTATTAAGTTTATACTTCATACGAGGTTGTCTAGAAGGATTAGGAGAACTGCTAGGATGAGTGGGCGTTTTCCATAAGAAGATAGTAAAGTGCACCACGCAAGAGATGAAGTGAAATAAGGGGTAAATTTGGAGTTTAACACACAAAGGTGTTGGTGTGGTGTTGAAGAGTTGAAGAAGAGAGGGAAGGAATGTATATTGAAACAATACATGTATTATTTATTTGTGAAGCTACTACGGAAAAATGATGAAATGGCGGAAGAGATAGGGGACAGTAAGAGACAGTGTTCCTAATGAGTAGAGCAGTCCCGCCATACCCATCAGACCTATCATCTCTTAGACAAGAAAAACCACTGATTTTGAAGATGGGGCCTGGCTTTAACCAGGTTTCTGAAATTGCAAACAAAGAAGCTTTTTATTTATTTATCAAGTAAATAATTTCGTTTTTTTAGAAACTGCACTTTTACAGTTCCATTGTATTATGTTCTGAGTTTGTATTAACATTATTAACAGGTTGAGGGTTTTTATACATGTCGACTATAAGGGCAACGTTAGACGGTATTTTTATATTAGATTGAGTTAGTGTTTGGAAGAGAATTTGGATTATATCTGATGTTGACATTAATGTAGGATTTGCGGAATTGATGTTAAAGACACAGCCATTTTTTGACATTGGTAACATGTATTCGTTAACTGTTGATGTTTTTCTTGATCGAAACCTTTACCTAGTTTGGGGGGAGGGCGACGATTGATATACACTGTTTTTTTATGTGAAGTGTGTGAAGGAGAATTTTGTGTATAAGAAAACTGCGAATTTCGGCAAGCGTAAGTAGTAACCGGAGTACTAGCTACATTGGCATAAGAATTATAAATAGGTGCAATCATTTTAGAAACTTCGCCCTACGAAATACATTTTTCTGCCATAACAGTCTTAATTTCTTTTTGACGCAAAAATTCAGGACACAATTTAGAGATCGCAAAATATTTACCAGAGCAGTAGCAGCAAGATATATTGTCTTCCTCAACATCACAAGTATCACCAGTATGTTCCTGCCATCCAGCGTAATCACTATACTGTGCGTATCAAACCCTTCTACGATAGTCTTATAGTTTATTCTCCTAACTTTAATAATTTTGCCACAGTTATCAGGTAGGTACTGAAGCATTTTCGATGATTTCTTCGGGTGACCATTCCAATGGAACACCACGAACAAGTCCCATTCGCGTTAATTGAAAGGTTGGTATAAATGCTTTGAAATTATTATTTGATTACTCACTATTTAAAATAAATTGAAAATTTGAGAACACTAAAGTAATTCTATTTCTGCCAATTTTCTTAACAGATCCTTCCACAATGTTGTGAATGGCATTGGTCTTGAGAAATCTCCCAAATGTGACCGGGTGTAACGTGGTATTATCATTGGGCGACTTAACTTCTCTTTGGACGTGTATAACAAACGGGCCCATGTCATTGTCCACATACTTGGTCCTAGCAACTGCAGATACTGAACCCTGGGAGGCCGAACCACTACTCGGTGTGACTTTATTACTAATATGTTCAACCGGGCTAACAGTAGGAGTAGAATCACTATTCTCACTATTATCTGCACTAGCACAACAACAACCCTTGCTCCCATCAACAACCTGACTGTGCCTCCTTTTCTTTTTATTGCATACTTTGCATAATTTGAGTAGTCTGGTTCTTTTGTGACCACGTTGTGCACTGGAACCATCCGTTTCCATCCCAGATTAATTAGATACAACTGTTACAAAATTAGCAGCCGGGGGTATAATGACCCCCTTTTTTGTTTACGATGTGTTGAAATCCTTAATGATTAACTTGAATTTGTATACTTTAGTTGTCTCACTTTAATAGATTTTAAGTAGATATTCAAGAAAATTACAAAATATTTTTATGTAAAATAAGTTAAAACTCAGGTAGGTACATTGTTAAAAATTTCCTCTGATCTCACGGCCTCTCAGGCCGAGGCCCTCATTGGTCGGATTTTGCCAGCCCTGCCGTATATATATACGTATATACGTATATGGCGTAACTATAGGGTTATAGTTACGCCACTGCAGTAGGCGATGATGTTGAGGAATTTTTTGATGCTAATTACAATATAGGTATTCTGACATGTATAAGTTTAGATTAGTTTTAACAATTTAACATTACCCTGTATATCTAATTAAGATGCAGCCTCCAATTAAATTATTATTTTCCACGTACCAATATTTGTTCAGATGTGGTGACGTACTAACAAATGTAAAAAAATGCAAATGAAAAAAAAAACAAATGTTCATTTGGTACAAATACCTGTTAAACGATTGTCGAAATACAGAACGCATTGGGCTATAGATTCAGTATTGTTTTGGTAATTGTATCTGAATCATGAAGTCTGCTATCGTTTTGGTGGCGCTGATCGTGAGTATTTTTTTTCTCTTTTTCATTTTAAAATTGATGACATTAACTATTTGTTTCAATAATATTTAAAATATTTTATGAAAAATATTTTTAAACTAGCTGTACCCGCGACTTCGTTCGCGCGTGCTTAGATTCAAATTCAAATATTTTTTCTCAATCTCATCTTCCAATCATTTTTCTGAATTTATAGAGAAACAAAACAAAGTTATTTTAAAATAATCTGTGTGTACGTATGAGTTTGTAATATAAGAAAATTAATTTCTTCATAAACGATATTAATTGTTTTTTAATTTGTGTCAGTGAGTATAGACCGGCTTTGCGCACTGCTTACACGTGACAAAGCTACATAAAGCTGGCCATGAGAGAAATAGGACTTTCGCCGATCTACACCAACACGACTCATAGTCCCGACGACACGACTGTCCCTGGACTAAACTCACACTTAATGGGAACTGCACACGTTTAAATCTATACGGATAGTTTTTTGGGATGAACGGTATTCGTGGAATGCAAACACGCTGTCCTGCACCACATCCAGTCAACATTTGTGCCTCTATCACGTTCCGTTGGAGCCATATAACTTTTAAATGTATTGTGTGCTTTTACACAATTTTGGTGGACTCAATTTTCTCATTAAAATTATAGACACTCCAACTTTTAATTTGATAATATTATGTGAGGGAAGACCAGTTGCGGGACAAAGAATTTAAAAAACTCAACTGGATACGTCATACCTTCATCTTGGTCGACAACACTGTTAGTATCAGTGTACTCAACTTGTGACCCTTCAACTTGCTCCAAAATAATATTATTTATTTCTATCACTTCTTGCTTTCGAGGTGATAAAATTGCTCGCTCACAAAACCAAGAATCTTCCAGAGTTGTGATATTAGTAAGATTTCCATAAACTGATAATATGAGTCATTCAATTGAAGTTACAACCTAGCATAAATCGTCTCGCAGTGAGATCTGCCCTTCTTCTTTCTATTATCTACCGTCACCTATTTGAAAAGCAAATCGGAAAATTATTTGGCGTTTTGGTTTCCTCCTCTGCGCACTCTCATATTAACAGTGAGTTTTAGTTTTGAAATATGAGGCCAAAGGGTTGAACTCTTGAGACACGTATTTATTTTGTCAGTTCGGGGCCCCCGTAGTATTACGGGTGGAGTCAGCCTAAAATCACCACCAAACAAAACTGTAATTCCACCGATGGCCCGATCACTTTGGCGAATGTCCCTCAACATCCTGTCTACATCCTCAACTGCCTTGCGATGTGCCATTATACACTCATCCCATGCAATTAAATGACAGTCACGTAGAACTCTCGCTTTGTCACTATCACAAACATGTTGTTCTGTTAATTCTAATTGTAAGGCAATTTTAAAATATCGTGTGTGTAGTTTTATCACCAGGCAACAGTGTCAGAGGATGCGCCAGCAAGTGCTATTTTACCATCTGGTCGTAATTGTGCGAGAATAACTTTTGTGAGATTTTTTTGCCCAGTGCCTCTAGAAAAAGCATTTCACCCAAAGAATTATTGGCACTGTTACAAACACGATGGAAAATACTCCTTGTTTGTCCTTTAGAGTCGGAATACCATCGCGAAGAGTATGTAAAAGCTTCTTAGAATCGTAATTACTTTCAGCTGAGTACTCCCGATTACTACACTCTTCGTTAGAAATGGCTTCGGGTAACCATTAATAAGATTAAGAATTTCCACCAATAGGCAAAACCATGTCTTGGATTTCATTTAAACAGCGATTAGAAATAATTTCCCGTTGTTGATGGTTCAATTCGCTCATAGAAATATTTCGATGCATATCGCGAATGTGATCTTCGATTAAGTTGTTTTGGTATTTTTGTCACAATTGGACAGCATCTGAAAGTCACTGACGTATGCCTCATTGAGAGCGTCATCCCAATGTTGGTTGTCATCGAGCAGATGTCGTGCTCGGCAAGCAGCTTGAAACGATGGGTGTTGCGGGTCATCGACTTCTTCAAAGTTTCGAATAAAGTAGGCCATTGGATACCGATAACACTCGGCATTGCTTGGGTGCACTGTTGTACTCTTCCGATGACGTGTTTTTTTAAAAACTTCAGGAACACCCTCTACTGGAGTGCCTCTTTTTCTACGGTTAAACCTTCTTTGTTGTGTAAAGTACGCTGGCGCTTCATCACAGAGCAAAGTGTTGGTAAAATCATCAGTCTAACATAGCATAGAAGACATAGAATGCCAATAAAGTGATCTGTCGAGGCTTTCCTAATCGCTCAATCGCATATTCAAATATATTCGCTGGCCTCCTTCCAGGTTACAGCGAAATGCGTCACAGGTGGGTGTCTTTCGTTGATAGGGAAACTAAGTATAAGCCACACAGCTTTGGATGAACTTATGTAGCGGCCAGACTGAAATCTTGTTACTTAGTCACATTCATTTCGTAAAGCAATAGTGGCTTGATCGCTTCCTTTATTTACGTACTTACAAATATATTTGATAGACTCCACACTGATGCACATTTCGACATTTATGTATGTGGGCGTTAAATGGTTTGGATAAAACAGGAGATAATGGTAATACCCATCTATTATTATCAATCATCGTCGGATTTTGGCCACGTAATCTAATTTCTGCAGCTAATACTCCTTGTTGCTGAGAACGTCGGCGGTACTTGGGGTAGACATTCTCGCCTGTTACAGTTTGTTGAATCATGGCTTTTGGGTACCGTTTCATACACTGACTGTACTGCATGCACGGAGAGTTTGTATTTAATCACAGCATGGGCCATGAACTATTTACTTCTATAGATATGTTTTATTACACTTAGACAGGTGGTTAATAGATGGCGCTGGCTTTAAACTCTAGACCCGATATTTAAGTTATTCTATGGCAAGAAGACGTTGATAAACACAACGCATGCGGCTGTCCAGTAGTATTTGCGTGAAAGCCGAACAACAGACAGACAGACAAAAATTTATATCTGATATTCCGATCTTCAAAATAAATTATAGTCTATATGTTGCCGAGGATTGATAGCTATATAATAAAAAAAGTTTCATTACAATCCTTTCAGTAGTTTTTACGTTTTTGACTTGTGTGGCTTGTATTATTACCCCTAGTTGTATTTTTTTAAAATTTTATTCAATGTATAGAATTGAACTCTTCTACAGTTTTATTGTATGTATAGATATTATTGTAAAGTTTCATTAAAATCCATTCAGTAGTTTTTACGTGAAAGAGTATCAAACATCCATCCATCCATCCATACTTACAAACTTTCGCGTTTATAATATTAGTAGGATATTTAAGTCTTCAATGAAAAAGTGAAATCTTTTTAATGAGTGTGACAGCTTTGTTTATTCGTTGCCAAGACGCCCGGCGTATTTAACGCGCATGCGTATCTCGAGTGAACCGCCAGACTTCTATACAACCGTTTATCCCCCCTTTAAACCCCCTTACAACCCTTTTTCGCATTAAAAAGTAGCCTATGTGTTATTCTGATGTATAGGCTATATTATTGTAAAGTTTCATCCAAATCCGTTCAGTCGTTTTTGCGTGAAAGAGTAACAAACATCCATCCATCTTCACATCCATACTTACAAACTTTCGCGTTTATAATATTAGTAGGATATTCTTAGATAGTTCTTCTATTCGACGCCCAACTTACACTTGGCATTTTTCTCGAACTTTTATCGAACTTGCAATGTTTATAAACAACTTTGTTATAAAATGCAATTAATTTATTTGTTTTAATAGTAACCATTACATTTCAAATTCAAATAAATTGGAACTAAATTTGTGACTGAATTCTGTCTCCCGAATGCCTATGCTTGTAATTGGTGATTGATGAAAGCTTGGGAATCAATACCAGTACCTATTTATATGTACCAAACAAACTGTCAAGTATTTTATTACATTGTATGATTTTAAATGTTATGTCTTTGGTGTGAAATAAACACAATATTATTATTTCGGTAACCTTAAATTTTCAGGCAGCCTTGGCATTGGGGGATGCTCTCATCAATAACTCCAAACGTACGTAAAATTTACTTGTTTATAAATTTAAGATACATATTATATTTCTGACTAGCTGAGCCCCGTGGTTTTACCACCGGTACAACAATAACCGCGCCGCGGGCCAATCCTAGTCTAAAAAAGCAGCCTAAGTTATTTCCTATGTCATGAGCTATCTACCAGAGAAAGTTCTGTCAAAATCGGTCCAGCCGTTTCAGAGATTAGCCGGAACAAACAGACAGAAAGAGAAAAATTAAAAAAAATGATATTTTGGTACATGTACCGTGTATACCTACATAATAATATGCATTTAGTAAAAAGCGGTTATTTTAATATTACAAACAGATACTCTAATTTTATTTATTTGTATAGATGTGATTAATACCTTATTTATAATTTTCTTATTAGACATATTTTATTACTAGTTGTTGCCCGCGGCTCCACCCGCGTGTATGTCGGTTATCGCGGCAAATAGTAGCCTATGTGTTATTCTGATGTATAAGCTATATTACTGTAAAGTTTTATCCACATCCGTTCAGTAGTTTTTGCGTGAAAGAGTAACAAACATCTATCCATCCATCCATCTATCCATCCATACTTACAAACTTTCGCGTTTATAATATTAGTAAGATATTTTGAAATTCGTCTTTTTGTAATATTTTTCTTTATTTGGATCCTCCCAAGTAAAGAAATGTTTATTTAATTACCACTTTTTAAGGCTGATCGGCAGGTCGGTGTAAATTTAACATTTTTTTAAATTTAAAAACATTAATCAAAATTATACTGATTACTTTTAAAATAATTATAATACATTTCTTTAAGAATTAAATCAACTTTCATATCATAGTCTATTAGCAAAAAGAAAATAGTGACTTATTGATCAAACCAATTTTTTGAAGAAGTACAAGCCATACGTAAGTTATTTCCGTAACATGGATTAACCATTATACCAATAAATTTGTAGATATTCTATGTACCAAAAATGTCCACGTGACACAAAGGAAGTTTCTGAATATAGTAGCGTGTATCTGCTGAATAGGTGTGGAGAGGACACTAGGTGAACCTTGATGGTAAGTATGTAGTTGCCCCGGGGATACGTACACCTGCAGCTCGAAAGTCACAATCTGACAAAGTGGTTGACGAATTTCAAATTCTGTATGTTTAAGCATTCGTTACATTTTCAGCGCCACGTATAATATACATATCTAAGATAAATTTACAAAACTATAAATATAATAATTCAAAGACATTTGCTTCACAGAATCATTATCCAGGAAACGTCGATTTCTTAAGCTTAACGGGGGTATTAACCTCGCCAACTTAATTAACATTGGTGGCGGCATCAGCATCAGCAGCGGCAGATCAACAACAGCCAGGCCTCTAACTACACCTGCAGCTGCAGCTGCAGACGAACCATCAGACAAGTATGCAAACGGAGTTGCACCAATTTCACCAAGCAACCCAAATCAACAAAATGACGGAGCTACAGCTAAAGAATCTGAATCATCTAATTCATCTTATACAGATAATACAGATGAATTAGATGACGGAGCTACTATAACTGTTTCAGATGAATCATCTGAAACATCTGATACAGTTGAATCATCTGAAACATCTGAAACATCTGATACAGATGAATCAGATGACGGAGCTACTATAACTGTTTCAGATGAATCATCTGAAACATCTGATACAGTTGAATCATCTGAAACATCTGATACAGATGAATCAGATGACGGAGCCACTATAACTGTTTCAGACGAATCATCTGAAACATTTATTACAGTTGAATCATCTGAAACATCTGATACAGATGAGTAATCCAAAACATCTAATACAGATGATTCAGATAATTAATCTGAATCAGATGACGGAGCTACAGCCAAAGAATTTGAATCATCTGTTTCAGATGAATCATCTGAAATATCTAATACAGATGATTCATTTGAATTAGATTAATCAGATGACGGAGCTACAGCTAAAGAATCTGAATCATCTGATTCAGATGACTCATCTGAAACATCTAATTCATTTAATAGAGATGATTCAGATGATTCAGATGATTCATCTGAATCAGGTGAAGAAGCTACAGCTAAAGAATCTGAATCATCTGATTCTGATTAATTCGGGGAATAATAACAATAGTAATGGGCTAGGAATTAATGTAAGCTTGGGTTCTCTAGGAGGAATAAACGTCGGGGTCACAAGAGATCCCGCAAGCAACAGACCTGGACTAGGAATACACGTAGGCTTGGGTCCATTGGATTTAAATGCAAACCTGGGCTACGGGTTAACCTTGGTCTTGAATAAAGGCAACCTCTGCAATATTCACCAATTAAACACTCCTGTAGCTTTTTTATCGTTATTTATATATGTCGTGTACATACAACAAATAAGATTTCTCATGTCAGATGTAAATCGACCAAGTACTCAAAATATTGCATCTGAATCTCTTCTCTCTTAGACTTCATGTAACTATTACGAAGAGTAAATCAACGTCGTAAGGCACTTTTACTGCTTCTATTAATAGAGTTCTAGATATCGAAGATGTAAATCAAAGGGTCAAGAAAGTTCAGTTCAGCTTCTGCATCTTCTAGACAGTTTAGCACAACGAACAAAAAGGACTTTCAGCAGCGAAGATATCAAATATATCGGGTAAGTGGAGTACAAATTAACGTGTGGACCGCAAAAACTCACAACTCGAAGGATCGCATCGAGCCGGCTCTATAAATCGATCTCTTTTTACGTTTCTCCTTTTATTTTCTTTAATTCATTTATAATTAAGAATGGCTAGACTTGTTAAATATAGACCCCGTCTCCTTTGTTGAGGAGACATCATTTGGCTCGAACGGTTGTGTAAATACTGAACGGCGAGCCAAAAGATGCGTCACTCGATCGATCAATGCTGAATGTGTGGACGAAAGCCCGTGCCTTGGTTTTTACTCGACATGACTAGGATGGTGAAAAAGTTTTAGCACAAAAGAACGTTATATTACGTTCTTCGTTCATTCAGGGAATTCGGAGTTTGTAGTGGACGTTTTCATACCAATAATAAATTTCAGATACGAGTATATCTGGGTAAGTCACAGATGCTGTGACATAATGATTGACAAAGTTTATGTCAAATGATCGATAAATTAAACCTATGGCGCTACAGAATGACTTTACAAAATACCCATTTCTAAATTTGATTTCTTTTTATTTTTTTAAAATTTAAGTAGGTACTTTATTTTAGAGAAAGCAGAAATAACCCACCATTTTGTTGGGACTTGCTAACTTTAACACCAGAATTTACGTCGACTGCACGTTTGGCCTAGTTGTTTAGCGGTCACCACGCCGTTTCCTACTATGCCAAGTGTCGTGGGTTCAAATCCCACGTAGGACAACACTTTGTATGATCCACAAATTGTTCTGAGTCTGGGTGTTCTTTGTGTCCGTTTCATGTTTGTTTGTAAAGTCCCCCGTGACACAGGATTTATTCCTAGTTCGGGAGTTGTCTTTTAAACAATAAACAATTTAAACAATAAATGTTGTAGGTCATTATCATCATGAGAAGAACATTAGTTCTGTAATCTGATTGGAATTGAAGTAATCCATTTGAATTCTTTTCAGACTTTTAGCAGGCAATTGGAAGTGACCTGAATTTGAAGATGTCTAAGGGTAAATGTTACTGTTCGTGCAGCCTAAACAATCAACCTGTTTTCATGGAAATAGATCCCAGCACTTTGCCTGGTAATGATATGATGACAGTCATATAGAGGAGGAAGGAAAATTTCAATTACGTGTCATTGAGCATAACTTCGAGCCTATACGTTGAAAAATAAATGTTATCTATATATTAAGTATTAATTTTACTTTTAATCATCATTTTCCTACAAATTTCAACAATGTGAAATGAAACTGCAATAGTTTTGGATAGGTTTAGTTGGCGCCAGTTATGACAATTTTCAAACTTGAATCGTCTTTGCTGAAGATTTTACTGTGGCGGTTAAATCATTATGCCTTCTACCATTAAAACGTCTGCTTGGTATTTACTCGCATGAGCTTATTGGCTCTCAATTATTCTACATGGATCTAACATTACAAGGACTAGACCCAATAACCCGAGAAGAATTATTTATTATTGTCAAATAAGCAGTACATACTTACAGTATATTACCAAAACGTTTGCATGCTTTCATAGATTATAAATTAAATGTCACAGACAGTACAGACAGACAGTACAGTGCGACTCAATTTATGAATAGGAACGTCAATGATCTGTATCTGTCGAATATAAAAGAAATTTGGTGTCTGCAACGAACTATTCTCTGTCTACGGCAACGAAACCTTATTTGCGTATCAATAATGTTTTTTCAAGGGACAAGGTGTTTAATGATGTTTTTTCAAGGGACATTTGACAGTTAGGGGTCATTGACGTTCCTATTCTTATTTGAGTCGCATAGTAAAGTAAAGAACATAGAAAACAAAGAGAGAAAAAGTAGATTAGAAAGAGAGAGAGAGTAAAGTACAGTAGATAGTTGTAAACATAGTAAAGTAACGCCTCTTGGATAATTCTAGTGGCGCGGCGTTGTGGCAGATTCAGGCAACACGCGGACGTCAGAGTGCCATCAGCTGTGTACAGTTTACGTAATTTAATTCAATTAAAAACGTTGCGTTCAGTTCTAAAAGTACTCTAGAAACAATAAATGAGTGGTACTAGGTACTATTGTGTTGTGGGGTGTAAAAATTCCCAATCTCGGAATCGAGAATTTACTTTTTATTCGTTCCCGAGACGAACATTTTCAGAGAATCACGTGCAAGTTATTTGTATTTCATTGTTTTATCATCTTATGTTATAGATGAAAAACCATGAAATAAAAAATAACTAAATAAATAAAATTATTATTGGTTCAATATTTCATATTTATTAAGCATGAAATAGGTCTTCACCAATAATATGTCATTAATTTAAAATTCCATACCCATTGTTAATAATGAAATAAAATCTTAAAGTTGTTTTATACCAAAATAAACAAGCGGTCAAGTGCGAGTCGGACTCGCCCATGAAGGGTTCCGAAGCAGCAAGTAACATAATATAAAAGTTTTTGTAGTTCGTTGTAACTTTGATCGCTGCTTTAATAATAGTGTATTTTTTTGCGGTTTACGATTCATGACGTATTAAAAAAAACTACTTACTAGATCTCGTTCAAACGTACATCATATTTTTTTTTTAGTTTTATCATTCTCTTATTTTAGAAGTTACAGGGGGGGGGCACACATTTCACCACTTTGGAAGTGTCTCTCGCGAAACCTATTCAGTTTAGAAAAAAATGATCTTAGAAATCTCAATACCATTTTCGAAGACCTATACATAGATACCCTACAAAACATTTTTGAGTTTCAGTTCTAAGTATGGAGACCCCCAAAATTTATTGTTTTTTTTTTTTATTTTTGTGTGAAAATCTTAATGCGATTCACAGAATACATCTACTTATCAAGTTTCAACAGTATAGTTCTTATAGTTTCGGAAAAAAGTGGCTGTGACATACGGACGGACAGACAGACATGACGAATCTATAATGGTTCCGTTTTTTGCCTTTGGAGGAACCCTAAAAATGCAGTTCAATAAATCTTATTTCAATGAACAATACTTATTCCTTCATTATTTATGTTTCTTTGATAAGGAAATACATCCTCATTTTCCATTTCTTTGCATGTATGGCTCTAAAGTTGCTGAAAATATATTTCTTTTAAGTATTATTCAACTATTAATTGATTTAATAATGAATACATACCTCTACTTTCACGACGTACGGTGGATTATTTACTTTTTCACAGGGGTATTACGTTTCCACGGATGTTTCGTTCTCAACTAGCTGCATCATGGATTTCCATAACCTCCTGAACATGACGGCTTTGGAATAATTTAAGCACTATATTTTTTTATTAATTAATCATCGCATTATTAGTAATACGATAATCCTATAAATAAATACGTAGTTAAAATTATAATGAATTTGAAAGAATATCTCATATTTCGTGTATTTACTTACCTTTCGACACAAATTTTCAGCGAAAGAATTTCGCTTAAATATTTTGGAATCCACACTTAATAATGGTTTGGCTCATAATATGTTTTAAATAATTTCTTATCGCGTAAACAAAATAATTATCTAAAACGTTCAGTAACTTGTATTCGAATCATAATATATGTTAAGGGCCTACCTCCCTTAAGCTGCGTAAAAAAGGTTGCATTCTAAAGACTACTCCTCAATAACGGCTGCATCAAAAGATTTGAAAAAAATATATGTTTACTGTAGATTCATGTGCAATAATGTGAGCATTTGATTTTTACGTACGATAAATAGTATTGCCATTAAAAAATATTTAACAACACGCTATATTGTTCGCTTATTTGCCTACTACTTTTAAACGGCTTTGAAGCTGAAAAATATTTTTAAATAAAAAAAATGTTTTATTAATTTGCTACAAATTAGTCATTGCTCATTTAAATCAATCAATATTTTGTAAAGAAAATATTCAATATTGAGACTCGCAACGTGAAAAGTACAGCGGATCTCTATGCGGGCGCAGGCGGCAGTCGTGCGTTGGCATTCAGACGGGAAGGCTGTGTCGCTCGCTGCTCTGCTCGCGTTATCGACTAACTACGCGTATACGTTTTTGTATGTGCAAGTATTTACGTACTTTCTGAGTTAGTGTGCATTACATACTAACTCGCTGCAAAGGACTCAAAGTGATCGTACGCTTGGACGCTTTGTGATATTTTGACAGCCTCGGTGGCGCAGTGGTAGCGTATGCGACTGCTGTGCTTGAGGTTTCGGGTTCGATTCCCGGGTTGGACCAAATGTTTGTATGGTCTGAAATAATTAGTTTGGGTGTTTTCTATGTAAAAATGTATGTATTTACAAAAATAGTAATGTATGTATTTACATCAGTTATCTAGTACCAATAATACAAGTTTGGCTTAGTTTGGGACTAGATGGCGTTGTGTCGGTGTGTGTCCGAAATATTTATTTATTTAATTTATTTGTAGACTATTTTTTTGCAAATTTGTACATTGCACTCATTTTAGAACTTTTACAATTCTTGTCTCGGATGAAAATTTACTGATTTTTTCAAGCTATTATTATTAAATTTGCAATTTATGACGCAACACCATCGAGTTTGAAATCATTTGGTTCTTCTTGACGAGTGCTTTATGTTTTGATAGTATCCAGGGTCTGATGATGGGGCCAGAAAGTGGTCAGAGGAACTCTATAATAAAACGACGCAAACACCATCGAGTTTGGAATCGTTTGATTCTTCTTGACGAGTACTTTACGTTTTGATAGTATCTAGGGTCTGATGATGGAGTCGGAAGGTGGTCATACTGTAATAAAACGACGCAACACCATCGAGTTTGGCATCGTTCAATTCGTAATTTAAAATTTATTTTATTCTTTTAAATAAAAGCTTGTTTTCAAAAAGTTTTTTTAAATTAATTTTATTAGAATGAAATATATTTTTTTAAATTCAAACCTTATCATCACTATCACTACATAGTATAAAACAAAGTCGCTTTCTCTGTCCCTAAATCCCTTTGTTTACTTAAATCTTTAAAACTACGCAACGGATTTTGATGCGAGTGTCTTTAATAGATAGAGTGATTCAAGAGGAAGGTTTTTATGTATAATAAATGGATAATATAGTATGGAAACACTGTTAATTTTCGAAGTTTCTAATGTGATGTAGCAAATAAACACATTTTTTTGCGCTTACATTGCAAACGCTGGTTGCACCCTACGAGATAGATCAAAATAATGTACTACAGTATTGTACACCTTAAAAATTACTACAAAAAAGTCCGCGACGGTATATGTCTATCTCTTAGGGATAACCCACAACAACCATTTTTTATTCCTTTCTTTTTACGAGAAATAATGGCTTATTTACGAAGTGATTTTAAGCAATACAGAATGAATCCTTATACAAATATGTAAATTAAATACATTGTGCATTTAATATAGATGAAAATGGTCCTTTACAGTAACTAATTTAAATGAATATATTCGAAGATATTACAGATTTAAAATGCACGAATCGTGTCGTCGGCGGGGGCATCTGAAATCCACCCGTGCGAAGCCGGGGCGGGTCGCTAGTTTCTTGATATATTTAAAAAATGCAACTGCAACAATTTGGTGTAGGGTCAAAGAGGAAACAGTGTTCAGTGTTGAGTCTGTTCAGTTTTTCTAAGGCTTATAAAGCTAAAAAAATGGCAATGAACCGCTATTTACAACCAAACAGAGGAGAAACTACCGTGGAAGATCCACGCTTCGGTATGACTGGGCCGGCTTGACCGAAGTGATACCATGGCCTCTCAGAAAACTGGTGTGAAATAGCGCTTGCGCTGTGTTTCACCGAGTGAGTGAGGACACCGGAGGCCCATATCCTAACCCCTCCTCCTATCCTCCTCTCCATCTCCTTTGGGAGACGGCTACGCACTTCTGACACTGGTGTTGCGGGTCTCCATGGGCGACGGTAATCGCTTATCATCAGGTGATACGTCTGCTCATTTGCCCCCTATTCCATAAAAAAACGGACCACACTAACTATAACGGATTAGATAACTTTGTTAGTTCAGGAGTTATGGAGGTCTACCTTGTAAAATACACTCATTTGGAAAACTTTAAAAAGAATAATAAATAAATATTTCGGACATCTGACACAACGACAATTATTTTCAATCTAAGCAGAGCTTGTACTATGAAAGCTAGATTGACTGATAGAATACTTATATGCTTTTTTTTGGTAAATACAAATATTTACATAAAGATTTAGTTTGACCCGGGAATCGAACCTGAGACCTCATGTATAACATTTGCGTACGCTACCACTGCGCAATGTTACTTAAATGTAAAATATTAAAAATAAATTCATGATAATTCTTTGTTGGACACTATTTTATTTCAATTTGTAGACATTGGTGACTACGGAACCCTATTCTATGGGTGACCTGACACGTACCTATTTACCTACTTTTTCATTTATTTAAAGATGCTAGAAGTTTTCAGAAATATGATCATTTTTACTTTTTTTCTACAAACAGTAAAATTAATTAATACATTTTACCGGATTTCTTACCTCTCTTAACAAATGTAGGTATTTGGATCGGTATGTCGAATTATTTGATTTAAAATTTACTGACAAAAACTTCTATATGGTTTTTAGTCTAATTTAACATACTTTTTTGCACTAAGTATCTACATACCTATCATTAAATGTGTTAAGTAAAATTTTAGTTTTAAATCTTACTAAAGCTTTTAAAAATATCTGGTTTTTATGTTCACATTATAACCATTCTGTTTTGAAGTTTTAGGCAAAAACGCCGGTCAAGCGGGCATGTCTGCACCGCTTCCTAATCTTTGATCATCGTTTCGAGGTACCGCGTGCGGTACGGAGCTATTGATGTGTGTGGTGCAGATATGATAGTATGTGTTTAGCTCCGCCCAGACGCTCAAGGTTATTGAGGCTACTATACGCCTTAACTGCTATGACAAGAACGACCTCGAATTGTCGCCCCTAACCGACTGAGGCGTTGCCGTAGTTCCGGCATGATATCCAAGAGGCGCATAGTTCTCAATACAATTTTTTACCGTCTATTTCGTGTGGAGTCTAGATTCGATAGGAGCACAGACGTATAAAGAGAAGCAGACTAAACACAACCCATGCAAATGCGTGGCAATTACACTACATACAAACATTACTCACACAGACACAAAACACAGTGCCGAATTCAGCAATAAAAGATTGCACTTTAAATTAATATTTTGTAACTCGAAATACACGTGTACGAGCCTATACTGCATGCCGAAAAAAGACCATTAATATGTCCGATAATAATAATAATAATGTCCGGTGGACTGTAAGTGCTCCGCAAACGAACAAATATGTTTCGGAGCGTACCAATTTCGGTGGATCGGTTCGTACAAAATTTGGTCGTCTGTTAGGACTTTTTCTTTGCTACTTAGATGGCAGACAAGCACACGGCCCACCTGATTCAAAGTGGTTACCGTTAAACTGGAGCTCTGTTTAGCTGTGTGTTCTTCTTTTGGGTTATCTAAGTGATAAAAAAGAAAATAAAAACCAAAAACTTTTAGATGACTGTTTATTTATTTTTAAAAATTACAATTAATTTGAAATAACTTCGTTCCGATGTTTGATTGATTTTAGCATAATGATAACACCTTATATCTATAGATATACTAGCTGACCCACGCAACCTCGTTTGCGTCTCCTATTGCCCGTAGCGTGATAATTTCCCCCCGTTTTTTAATGTTTTTTCATTGGTGCTCCGCTCCTATTGGTCGCAGCGTGATGATATATAGCCTATAGCCTTCCTCGATAAATTTACTATCCAACACTGAAAGAATTTTTCAAATCGGACCAGCGGTTCCTGAGATTAGCGCGTTCAAACAAACAAACTCTTCAGCTTTATCTAATAGTATAGATAACGTCACAATTGTTTTTAGTAAAATGTGAAAATGTCACAGCGATATAAATCTAAATTACAATCATCTTCTACATATATAAAAGAGGAAGGTGACCGACTGACTGACTGACACACCCAGAGATCAACGCACAGTCCAAACCACTGAATCCTGAAAATTTGCATGTAGATTCTTTACATAACATAAGTGAGCACTAAGAAAGGAATTTTTGAAATTCCACCCCTAAGGCAGTAAATCAGGGGATGAAAGTCTGCGTGAGCGAAGCCGCGAGTAAAATCTAGTCGTTTATAAAACTGTAAATAAATTGGGAATATGACTTATTTTTAACCGACTTCTAAAAAGGAGGAGGTTCTATGTTCCACTGTGTTTTTTTTTATGTATGTTCACCGATTTCTCTATCAATTATGGACCGATTTTGAATATTTTTTTTGTGTTCGAAAGGGCATGCTTCCGAGGTGGTACCATTGCCACCATATCAGGATCTGATGATGGGATCCCAGAGAAATCGAGAGAAACCCTCATTTTTTATAGGCACATACTATGTTTTTCGTATAATTTCTGAAGTCACATCTGTATTTACGTCTGATAGTCATCATTTTATGATGATGAGCTGATGATGTAAGGTACAACTCCGTAACGGTTAGGAGTTGGAGGATAAATCTTTCAATTTCATACGTATTTAAAGACCTTCAGTCGTATACTTTCAAGTTATTTAGGTAAGCTGATGATAGAAAGTTAAACTCTTCAACAGTTAGGGATTAAAGGATGATTTTAATATTACACGTACTTTTAGACCTTAATTTGTATTCTTGATGATGAAATTTGATGAAATAGTTCAACTTACTACTTACCTACGATGGTTTGCACTAAAAACTGAAAAATAAAAAGTTTCGACTTCCAAAAAACATCCAACGAAAACTTTCTGCCAATAAAACACTTAAAAGCGTAAAATAAACTGGTTCTATACCTAATTCTTTATTCATTAAAATAGTAGTATTATAAAGTGTGCTAGGTACCTAAAATCTGTTTGAAGTCGGTGCTAAGCCAAGAAGAATACAAACGAACAATTACAAAAGTCTAAGGGATAGTTCCTTGGCACCGACTTCAAACAGATTTTTAAAAAGTTTTCGCATTTTCTAATAATTTTTATTACAGCGACTGAAGGGTATGTGAGACCACCTCGATATTTCGTACTAATCAGAGATAGCAAAAATTCATCTTTGTCTCCAATCACTAATTCCTGACAAATAAAACATTTTAGTTTTTCTGAGATACGCCGACTTACGAATCCAGCTATGTAAGTACTGACGTGGTCAGTGTATTCATAGAGGGCCAAATTAAAATATTTTGAATAAACGAATAAATTTGTTCGTTCATTTAATGACACAATATATTTCTTCAGTGGTTCATTGGAGCCAACGCTATCTGGTTTCTTTCATAACTCGACGTATTATTGTTTATTGTCTCAATATATTTAGTAGAACTTACATCGAGTATTAAACTATCAGTTAAAATTCCTTTTTCACGAAGTTGTAATTCGGTTGCGATCAAATCTTTTTTATATGCTATTTGAAATTATACGACATTAGGGTTATCAATAAACCTTCCCCTAGAGCGCATTTTTCCAAAAAAACATTTCTAGGTGATCTTGACTAATTTTATATGTACATAAGAATTTTAAACCTCCACTATTATACAAACCTTTAAATACGCTCATTACATTATTTTAACATATAGTAAAACCAACAAAACCTGTTATACGGGCAGAATTTACTATCTTTCTTCCATTAAAAATTTCAAATTTGAAAAATTTATTAAAAAAAATAACAATAAATAATTAATTTATTATTTATTCAAATTTTATATGGTTGCCATTTTTATCTACAAGTATTTTAAAATCCCCCAAACAGTTTTCAAAATTGTGCGATGGTCTCTTCTGGAAAATAAATGCGATTCAAAATGTGCTCAACATATCACATTGCTCGATTTAGGCAGCCAGTCCTTTTTAGAAAGATTTTTAATCCAAAAGTTTTTTAAGACTTCATTGTTGGGGAATCTGTAAAAAGAGGTTTATTTAGTATTAACATATGTTTTTTTCTGCTTCACCGACGACGCTACACAAGCTTAACTATAGTAGGTAATATCAAAATATTAATACAGCTAAAAATAAGTTATGAGTCCGACCCTGTTAAATGCCCTAGTACTTGAAATGTGAAACTACGTCTTCAAGAAACATTTTCAATAAAATTTTATGTATTTCACTTAGTAATCTAGTCACAACAGCTTTTTTTCTAAAGAACCTAACGTATCTTCTAATGTCAAGGGGAAAAAAGGCATGGCTTACTACGTTAAATACAAAAAATAGGCAAACAATAATAAAATGATATTTTCGTACCGGTGGTAGGTTATTTCTGGAGATTTTTTGTAAGATGCGTTGTCACACTTCGGGCACAACACTTCACCATTATATTTTAGTTCTCTATGCAGCTTGTAGTAACAAAATAAAATAAAAAACACCAGAGCACAAAAGCCAGCACGCCGTTGTGTAGCTTATTTTGACAAGCTACGTACCGCACGCGACACGACCTCCTATGTGTCTATGTGTGAGTTATTGTAGCCATATAGGAAAAAAAGGAATAAAGATATACAATATTAGGTTAGAGTGAAAGTGACAACGATATTTTTTTACATGGTTAATATGTGCGTATAATTATGTTTAGTCTGCTTCTCTTTATACGTCTGTGGATAGGAGTGTTGTGATGTCGTATCGCATCCCTATTTAGTAAGTTAAGTGAACGCATGAGTGAACGTCACTAGAGTCTGTCATGTAGAGACTTCCGATGTCCAACGTACAGATTGATTATGGACAGTACATTGTGTGAACTCTAATAAACCAAGTCAATCCTGAAGAGCCTTTCATTGAAGCCATCCAGACATAACAAGGAGTAGCAATAGGCTGATTATAATGATATCGTGGGGGGAAGAGCATCATTTAGCACGAATTGGCCAGCTCGGTCGAAATGATACTAAATTCCTAGAGAATCAGTACTGAGTAAGCTTTTCTTTGTTTTTTAACAAGTGAGTAAAGTTACTGAGCCCCAAATGCCCCCACCCTATTTGTGGTTTTCAGCAACTTAATGGAGACTCTTGAATTGTAGTAGCCTGAGATCCCACCGCTCGATTCTGCAGGTATCTGCTTTTTTGATGAAATTAATTTTAAATGAAAGTTGAGGAAGTATTCAATGGAATAGTGACAGGTTGCCTACAAAAAATTTGCCGCAACTACCTTTAATTTTTTTTTTAAATTAATTTGGAAACATAAATTGCACCTATGTGTTTTTTTAATCATTTTTTCGTCACTTTAAAGAAAATGATGTAAAGAAAAGAAAAAAAGATGGTTGTCAGCTCTCAGTCAGCCGCAACCTTGAGGTTGCCAGGTGTAAACAGGTATATTATTGTTACTTATTTACAGTCATCTCTTTTTTTATATTTATAATACAAAATTAAAGTTATAAATTTCCTGTTTACCAGTACCATGGTTGCCAGTTCAAAAATGATTCATAAATGTCACAAATCCATTGAATACTTCCTCAACTTTCATTTAAAATTAATTTCATTAAAAAAAAAACAGATACATGCAGAAACGAGCGGTGGGATCTTATACTACAGGCTTTTATGGGCGGCGGTAGTCACTTGACTTCAGATTAAATAAATAATAAATAAATATTTTGGACATCTAACACACAACGCCATCTAGTCCCAAGCTAAGCAGAGCTTGTTTAATGGGTACTAGACAACTGATGTAAATACATATTGTATACTTTTTTCATGGAAAACACCCAAACTCTGAAACAAATATTTGTAGATCATACAAACATTTGGTCCGAATCGGGAATCGAACCCGAGACCTCATGATCAGCAGTCGCACACGCCAACCGCGAGACCAACGAGGCAGTCCAGTCAGATTGATGACCCGTCAGCTGTTATGGAACATCCTTCTAATATTATGAACGCGAAAGTTTGTATGGATGGATGTTTGTTACTCTTTCACGCAAACTACTGAACGGATTTGGACGAAACTTTATACTAATATAGCTTATACATCAGAATAACACATAGGCTACTATTTGCAGCGATAACCGACATACACGCAGGCGGAGCCGCGGAAAACAGCTATATTAATATATTAGTACCTGGATGACCGAGCGTCGCTCGGTTTTTTTTTATAAATGGGTTTTTTGGCAACATTGGGACTATCCAAACGCCACCTTTTTGTTATTTTTCTTCCAATAGTTTAGTGACGCCCTCTCTTGGTACGCCCTGATACTGTTTATTCTGTTGAGATTATATGCTTTTGTGATCAGAGGCCGATGAAAAACTCCATTTTTAATGTATAATTTACTTTACTTTAAAAAATCTAAAAATTTACACACCATATTATTTTTTAACCGACTTCCAAAAAGGAGGAGGTTCTATGTTCCACTGTATGTATTTTTTTTTTTTTTTTTTTTTTTTATGTATGTTACCTGATTACTCCGTCAGTTGTGGACCGATTTTGAATTTTTTTTTTGTATTCGACAGGGTATGCTTCCGTGGTGGTCCCATTGCCAGCATATCAGGATCTGATGATGGGATCCCAGGGAAATCGAGGGAAACCCTCATTTTTTATAGGCACATACTATGTTTTTCGTATATTTTCTGAAGTTACACCGGTATTTGCGTCTGGTAGTCATCATTTTATGATGATGAGCTGATGATGTAAGGTACCACTCCTTAACGGTTAGGATAAATCTTTAAATATCATATGTATATAAGTTACCTTTAGTCGTATTCTTACAAATTATTTAGGTAAGCTGATGATGGAAGGTGGAAGGTACAACTCCTCAACGGTTAGGAGTTGGAGAATAATTCTTTCAATTTCACACGTATCTAAAGACCTTCAGTCGTATACTTTCAAGCTATTTAGGTGAGCTGATGATAGAAGATTAAACTCTTCAACAGTTAGGGATTAGAGGATGATTTTAATATTACACGTACCTTAATTTGTATTCTTGATGATGAAATTTGATGAAATAATTCAACTTACTACTTACCTACGATTGTTTGCACTAAAAACTGTAAAATAAAAACTTTTTATAAAAAAAAAAAACCGACTTCTAAAAACATCCAATGAAAACTCTCTGTAAACACTTAAAAGCGTAAAATAAACTGGTTCTTCATAAATTGCCTATACCTAATTCTTTATTCATTTAAATAGTAGTATTATAATGGGTGCTAGGTACCTAAAATCTGTTTGAAGTCGGTGCTAAGCCAAAAAGAATACAAACGAACAATTACAAAAGTCTAAGCGATAGTCACTTGGCAACGACTTCAAACAGATTTTAGGTACCTAGCACCCATTATAATACTACTATTTAAATGAATAAAGAATTAGGTATAGGCAATTTATGAAGAACCAGTTTATTTTACGCTTTTAAGTGTTTT
The DNA here is from genome assembly GCA_949125395.1 of Diaphora mendica. Classification (NCBI taxonomy): domain Eukaryota; kingdom Metazoa; phylum Arthropoda; class Insecta; order Lepidoptera; family Erebidae; genus Diaphora; species Diaphora mendica. The sequence goes on from OX421319.1 coordinate 27,371,383, forward strand.
TTGACAGAGAGTTTTCGTTGGATGTTTTTGGAAGTCGGTTTTCTAACAACCATAGTCGAGGAAAAAGTGCGGAACAATAGTTTTTATTCAATAAGGTTTACTTTAAATAAATACATCAACACTCCCCCTGGATTATATGTTTTCTAACTTTTAATCGTCACAATTACACAACCGCAACATTAGTGTTAAACTATTTAGTTAACAAAGAATTGTTATTTGTTGAATCTTTCGTTCCAACATTTCGGACTTTCTCTAAGACCATATAGACCTCTATTTAATATTACACTATGTTTTTATCTACATTGATTCCCTCAGGTACCTTTATATATGCTTCTGATTCCAGATTTCCATTAAAAAATGCAGTAGGTACGTCTAATTGTCTTATATCCAACTTATTTTGTACTGCATGTGCGAGTAGTGTGCGTACTGTAGACATTCTAGCAACAGGAGCATAGTTTTTGCCAAAATCAGTCTCTTCTTTTAACTGAAAACCTTTTGCTACAAGTCTTGCTTTCTTTAAACCATTCTCTTTTGTTTTGAACACCCATTTAGTATCGATCGCTTTCTTATTTTCTGGTAATACTATCTCAGTCCATGTATTTATTTTATTTAACGCTTCTATTTCAGCCTTGATTGCTTCCTTCCATCCATTGTTAATAGCCTCTTTGTATTCTTCTGGACCATCCTCCGTTATTAAACAATAAGCTTCATATAGTTAATATTCTGTTACATGTTTTGGTTTATTTATTGTTCTTCCACTTCTAGTTGTTCTGGTAATATCTGCTGCATCTTCAAAATGTTCTTCTTCTTCTTTATTTTCTTCTTCTTCCTTCTTCTTTGCTTCTTCTTCCTTCTTCCTCCTTCCTTCTTGCTTCTTCCCTTTTTTTATTAACTTCAGCTTCTATATCTTCTATATCTTCATAGTAGTAATTTTCATTTCCTTGAATTTTTTGCTTTTCTGTCGGTGATTGATAGATAATAATAGATATAGTTTCTTTCATCAAATCTTATGTCTCTTGTCACTGTTATTTCATTTGTTAAAGGGTCCCATACTTTGTAGCCATTACTTGCATAACCAATTAGTCTTACTTCCTTAGCTCTAGGGTCTAGTTTTTCTTTTCTAGGTATTATTACCATCCATCCTTTGCGACCAAACGGTTTTAACCTATCTAGCATCATATCCCTTCCAAATATTACAGCTGGTATTTTATAATTAATTGCTCTCGAAGGACTTCGGTTTATTAGTAGTGTTGCCGTCAAAACAGCATGACCCCATAGTATTCTTGGTAGTTTTGATTCGTCTAATATTGTTCTAGCTTTCTCATAAATTGTTCTATTTAGTCTTTCGCTTTTGCCATTCATTTGTGGACTATAGGGTACAGTGTACTCAATATTAATTCCTTTTATTTCACAGAACTTTTTAAATGCATTTGATGAGTACTCACCTCCATTATCACATCGTATTCTCTTTATTCTGGTTCCTTTTTCTGTTTCTATCTGTCTTACATATTTTACTAAATTATCCGCTGCCTCGGATTTGTTAATCAACAGGTAAGTTTGTGTAAAATGGGAATAATCATCCATAATACTTTGATAATATCTATAACCTTCTTTAGTTATTTGTCTCATAGGTCCTGCAACGTCTGTATATATTAAATCACCAATATGACTTGATTGAGGTTTTAATATAGTTTTAAATGGTAACCGAGTACTTTTATTTTGCGTACAGGTCAGTGGCGGATTTACATATTTGCCGCCAGTAGGCTATGAAATTTTTGCCGCCCCATCGCCTCTTTTTTATATGTGGAAACCATTTCAAGCCGTCATTCTACAGGGGTTGGCGAGAAGTGAGTCGAAATCGAACCGAGTAAAGCTATATGGTGTTTGGGAAGAGGGAGGGGGTGGAGACTCTGTCTCAGTTCTGGCTCAGTCATCGTTATCGCTCTAATTGCACAGATTTACAATTATCGTCATCACCTCTCATTTGGGAACTCGAAGCCTTTTTTTACGTGTGCAAACCCCCACGGACTTTGCGGCGAGGAGGTGTTTCGGAATTGGACCGACTAAAACCACACGGCGTGCCACTCTGCGCCAGAGATGCGAAGGATCCGAGAGTTCCTGTTATTACGACATCCGGACCTCTCCCAGCATCTACCCGTACTGACGCAGGCACTGCTGCTGATGGACTCTTTAATGCGGTCACACTCAGGGCGGCATGAGGCGCTGGTAAGCGCGTCACCGCCGCCTGGTTCGCCGGCATCGAATTGGGTCCTAGTGGAGGTTGCCCTCCAGGGTCCTTTCCGTTACCTCCTTCTGGGAGATTACGTCTTCGCAGAATGTTGCGACCGTGGTAAAGCAGCTGTTGCTACCGGCCATGGAATGTATGACTCTGGCTGGTAGCGAGAGATCTCCTCCGAGGACTGCAGTAAGGGCATGACGCTGCGACTCCAGACGGTTAAAACCGCCAGCGTATGCTCTCAGTTCCCTCCTATCCACCTAGTGCAGGTACTTCCCGATGCAACCGTGCTCGGTTCCAACCTGTATCAATCGGAAGGGAAGGGTTCCGTGCTACCGCCCTGTCCACTCAAGGGTGACCAGCCTCCACGGCGGCAAAGCCAGCACGTGGAGTCTCCAGCCGGGACGACTAGCGAGCCATCGTGGCTCGACAAGCGGCTTCACGCCACCCGCGTACCTCTTCGGGCGGAGGGCAAAAGACGTTCTCCGCCTGGAACTTCGGCGAGCATTTGCACCTCCAAATCCCCCGTGGTAGCACCGACCAAGGCGCACGCCGCCACGGTTGATACGGTGCGATAACTGCGTATGGTTCTGACCGCCAATATCCTCTTGGGACGCTAGAGGTGCGACCTATTCTGGGCCTCGAACTGGAACTCTAAGCCTTAAATCAACCTTCAACCAGTTTCTGTAGGAGCAGAAAGTCGTTGAAGACGTTTCCGTACCACAAAGGTGGAGCACACGTCTCCGTTTATGGGCTCCTTGGCCAAAATCGATGAGAAGAACGTGGATGATATTCCACCCGTCCCGAATGCGGCGGTAGGAGTACACAGTCCATAGACCAAACGGCCCGTGTGTTGGTCCTAAGCTGCAGGCACCATACTTGCCAAAAGTTGCTTGAGCGCCCATGTGCAATGCCAACAAAGCTGGTCTTTTTCTTCGGTGTTGAATTGAAATACATTCAGAGACTACCGGACCACCGCTGATATAGTTAAGTCAAACTGAGACCTATTAAAGCCACGCTCTGTCTCGGGTACTAGTAGCGTAAGAACTAGATGTAACCTAGAAAAAAAAACTTCTGGTACCCTGATCTCGAGCCATCTACGGTTTACAAATGGCCCCTCGTACATGATGACCAAAATCTCTCATTCCTGGCTCTAAAGATTTAACCTTGAGCTGCTTCATTGCGACTAATGGCGTGACCTGTAACTCCCCAAACCTGAGTCGCCTACCACCACCTGCAGAGCCTGGCCTGTTTTCGGCATCCTCCTGTGGAGCATATGGCACTTGGGTGAACCGAGCGTCGGACTGTACTATTATTACTATTCGGTCGATAACAATATACAGTACTCCGTACTACAGGACCGTGGCTCTGACCGCCTAGAGTAGTGAGCGTTTCTGGCATTCTTAGCGAGTATTCTTAGTTAGAGCGATACACGGTTATTACAACGTGTCTACGGACGCGGCGTCCGCGGTGACCGGAATCCATTTGGGATTCGTGCCTGGTAAAACAGGTTCTTTCCGGGCACGGATGCTTTAGGAATAATCAGCACGTGGTTACTAGGAGTGAGTTGAATCCCGCCTGTCCAGTGTGCTAAGTCGATTCGCTGTGGCAATGCTTGGGCATCGCAACGTTGGATACTCATTGCAGTTATTGGTGAATATCTCTCACTGCCAACCGTGTTACGGCCATGGTAGTGACAGATGTTTTATACCTCCTTGCTTAAGATGACATCGCGCAGAAAGAGGCGGCGGAAAGGAACAGGGATGAAAATTTCTACTCGAACCTAATTCGCCGCCACCCGGTGAAACGGGCGGCGCAGTGCACTCTAGGACCTCATGTCGCCTTCAGTGGCTATTAAGAAAAATGTTGGTCAAAATGACTAATTTTAATTTTAAACTACTACTGAGATGTTTTAAAAACACACGTTTACAAGGATATATTTTACCAAGCGTTTAGTATTTTTTCAAATACCTAATATTAAAGTTGAGAGTATTTGGTACACTGCATAATATGTACATTGTACAGTGTTTATTTTTTTCAATAATCGAGAAAAAATCGTAAAAATTTTGCCGCCCCCTAAAATTTGCCGCCCTAGGCTCCAGCCTACTCAGCCTAGTGGTAAATCCACCACTGGTACAGGTGTCACAAATTTTATTACTCACTTCATAATTCTCAAGCTCCTTCTATTCAAATGTCCTAAACGTAAGTGCCATAAATTCTCATTTATTAAATCATTTTCGCTGTAGAGACATTGTTCAATTAAATTCAGTTTTAGTACATATAGTTTTCCTATCTTTTCTCCTTTAAAAACATTGTCTTTGGACTTTATAATTACATTTCCTCCCCTGAACGTTACAGTTTTTTTCTTACTTATCAACTCGTTTACTGATAATAAGTTGTGAGCTATTCCTCCCACAATTAGTCCCTCTACAGTTACTAATATTTTTTCATAATTCGTTTTTAAGTATCCCTTTTTATATGCTGTTAGTGTCTGACTATTAGCTATTCTAATCTCTATGGGTTTATCCAATACTTTGATATCGTGCATATACTCTTCGTACTTACTTTGTATGAAGTTATGAGTAGCGCCAGAGTCCACAACAAATGTCACAGTATGAACGTCATGTACTGTGTTGCTTTCAGCAACAAAAGCTACAAACGATTCTCCGTCCTTATTCTCTCCTAAATTAGCTTCATTATTTCCATAACCTCTAGACCTTCCTCGTCCTCTATAACTGTTCCTTCCTCTATTTCTAGTTCGATATCTACCACTTACTCCTCTTCCTCTATTTCCTGATCCAGTTTTATTTGTATTGGTACATTGATACGAGACGTGTCCTTCTTTGCCACATCTGTAACAAGCTATAAAGCTATGGTCTGTTGCGTCGTCATTCCTTTGTTTCAATTTCAACTCAGCGTCCAGGAGCCTTGATTTAACAAAGTCAATTGTTAATTCCTTTTCACTGCTCAGCGTTTCCAATGATGTTATGACTGTGTCATATTCCTCCGGCAGTGTCAAGAAGAGATGAACCAATTTATCGCTTTCATCCATCTTAGCGCCAGTAGCCTCTAACTGCGCTATTACACTGTCGAATTTCAAGAAATGTTCCTGAAGATCGCTGCCCTTGGTGCATTTTAGTGACAACAATTGTTTTCTTATTAAAAGTTTATTAAAGACGCTTTTTCTTTCGAAAACCCGCTCCAGCGACTTCAACATCTCTGCCGCCGTTGTACATTTTTTAATTATTTCAATGTATTTGTCTGAAATACACTGCACTATGATTGACTTCGCTTTTGAGTCATTTTCCTTATCGGTTTTCATGTTAATTTTGTCATGCAAGATACTTTCTAGACCTCGCTCTTCCAATAATAGTTTTAGACGGAATTTCCAATTGGAAAAGGAAAACCTATCTAGTAATTTTGGAAAATTTAATGTACCTGACGCGTTCGACATTTTCTTTTGTTTTCCAATTTCTTTCCTTTGATATTATCATAAGTCCCAGATTTATTCCGGTGACTTCTGGCTTGATCAACCACGCTCTGCTGAGATTATATTCTTTTGTGATCAGAGGCCGATGAAAAACTCCATTTTTAATGTATAATTTACTTTACTTTAATAAATCTAAAAATTGACACACCATATTATTTTTCTAACAACCATAGTCGAGGAAAAAGTGCGGAGCAATAGTTTTTATTCCATAAGGTTCACTTTAAATAAATACTTCAACATATTCATCACCTTATTCCAGTATAGTTTAATGTAGTTCACTCGAGTTGCGATAGATAGCGCTATATGTACATTCATTTCATATGTTTGATTGTTAAAAACACGAATAAAACGATATTTTCTAAAAATGAATCCTAGCTAGATCGATTTATCGCCCCTGAAAACCCCTGCATACAAAATTTCATGAAAATCGTTGGAGCCGTTTCCGAGATTCAGATTATTAATTTATATATATATACAAGAATTGCTCGTTTAAAGGTATTAGATATATCGCGTATATAGGATCAGGATAATAAATAAGACGGACGTGGTACCCAGGGCAAATCCTATGATGAACACAATCATCTATTAGCTGATGTATTTGATTCTTAAGAACATACCTATATGTTTATAGAAACTAGCTTTTGTCCGCAGCTCTGCCCGCTTGTTTATCGGTTACCGAAACACAGAGTAACCTATGTCCTTATTCAAGAATCAAAGTATCTCCGTGTCACATTTCATTGAAATCGGTCCATCGGTTTGTTAGTGAAAGCGGGACAGACAGAGTTACTCTTGCATTTATAATGTCAGTATGGATATACGAGTATAAGTAAGTTCATTAAGAAATACATTTGTATGCCGACGGTTGAAGACCTCGCCATTTCTATTGATGGCAATTCTGATATAAGATCCCAAAGAAACATACAATCCGACACACATATATACACATATTCGAGAATAATTACATTAAGTCTATCTAGGTAGTAGAGCCACGTTGATTTCAGCACGGATGGGCCGGCTCGACCGGGGCGGTACTACCCTCGCACAGAAAATTAACGTAAAATGACAGCGTTCGTGATGTCGTGTTTCGTTGGCGAGTGCGAGACCGGAGGCCCAAATAGTCTAGTCAGCAAGTTCCATACTTGTTGACTAGACTAAAAGATGCAGAAGCATCACTAGGCCGCCATGGTGTGGGTCGCCATGCTGCATTGTCTGCATTCGCAATGAGTATGGTGACCATCACTCTTGGATTCTGCTTATGCTTTCCATCAGGCAGAGTAGAGTCATTATGGCGGGCCATACATAAAAAAAAAAAAAAAAAAAAACTAATCATCTAATCTTCCGTGGGAGAGCCACGCTTCGGCATGAATGGGTCGGCTCGACAGGAATGATTCCACGGCCTCACAGACAACCGGTGTGGCTTGCGCTGTGTTTCACCGATTGAGTGAGGATACAGGAGGCCCATACACCAACCCTTCCCCCCATCCCCCTCGCCGTCCTCCAAAGGCCGGCAACGCATTTGTGACGTCTCTTTTGTTGCGGGTGCCCATGGGATACATCTGCTCGTTTGCCCACCTATTCCATAAAAAAAAACAAATTTCCGTGTAGGGAAGAAAGAACACAGTGACAAGGAAGACTTGACACAAAGCCTATACTAACGCTATATAAATTAGAGCCATTTTTTTTTCTTATTTGTGGAAACCCCCTCGGGCCGTCACCCGTGTAAATTAGAGCCTATACCAGGGCTCTAATTTACATGTTCGATTCCGACACACCGCCCTGCCACAAACCCCGGTGGGGTGACGGCCCGAGGGGGTTTCCACATGGTATCATAACCTCTAGCCAGGCCTATATTCAGCAGTGGACTGTTAAAAGCTGTTGATAATATCTGACTAACCTAAGAGCTGAAGATTTCGTTATACTGCGGATAAATCCGTAGTACAAATAAAATTATCAAATTTTGATTTAAGATCCCTATACAATGGGTATTTGCAACTATTTCGTGGGAACTCATTACAACTCATGTAAAGTACAGTTGTTAATGTCGTGTACTTATTATTATGTACTTTTAATAAGTCGCTGATGAGAATTTAATAAGCTTATATACTTGGCTCGACTTAAGGTCAATTACGTTTGACCTACTTTCGAAAAGTGACAAAATAGTTTTTTTAATATATAAGACTGCACGTTTGACCTAGTGGTTTAACAGTCACCACACCGTTTCCTACTTCGCCAAGTGTCGTGGGTTCAAATCCCACGTAGGACAACATTTTGTATGATCCACAAATTGTTGTTCTGAGTCTGGGTGTTCTTTGTGTCCGTTTCATGTACGTTTGTAAAGTCCCCCGCGACACAGGATTTATTTCTAGTGCGGGAGTGGTCTTTTAAAAAAAAAAAATATCAAATATAAATAGAAATACCCAACAACACTTTCAGCCCGATCCGCGAATCGAACCCGACATCTCTTAATTGGCACTCGCATACGCGCTTGACCAAAGAGTTAAAATCCATTTCCTTGGGATCCCATTATCAGATCCTGATATGGTGGCCATAGGACAACATGGGGAGCATACCCTTCCGAATACAAAAAAAATATTCAAAATCGGTCCACAATTGACGGAGTAATCAATGTACATACATAAAAAAAACACCGATGAAATTGAGAACCTCCTGCTTTTGGAAGTCGGTTAAAAATAAACTTGATAAATTTAGTTAGTCTAAAGTGTTATTAGCCTGCCTCGTTGGTTTATCGGTTAGTGTGCGCGACTTTGCAGTCTCGGGTTCGATGCCCTATTCGGGCTAAAATTGTTATTGGGGTTTTCTCACAAGAAATTCATAATAAAAGCTCGGAGTATGGCGGTTTGGCTACGTTTCACACCAGTGCCTCAGGAGGATCGCCGTCTGTCTCGGTTGGCATCATGGTCATCAATGGCAATCATTATTAGGAAGTCAGTGCACTCAAAATATACTGATAATTAGTTCAACCTTCGAATTCAGTTCGCCCTCTGGGTTGCGGGGGTCCAATGGTACAAAGCCAGTCGCTCCGTGGAAAAACTGATATTCTGGTAAAACCGGTTGAACTAGTAACTGACCCCGATTGATATCAGGATTAAAAAAGACTAGGAAGACGATGAATAAAGGATAGTAATTAATTTATCTATATATTTAAAAGAGTAAGGTGACTGACTGACTGACATACCCAGAGATCAACGCACAGCCCAAACCGCTGAAGCTACAATCCTGAAATTTTGCATGTAGGTTCTTTATATGACGTAAGTGAGCACTAAGAAAGGATTTTTTGAAATTCCACCCCTAAGGGGGTTAAATAGGGGTTGAAAGTTTGTATGGAAGTTCGTCATTTTTGAAGTAAGAAACATGAAACTTTACTTTTGGGCTACTGATTAAAAAAGAGTAGATACGTATTTAAGCGTTTCTGGATATTCTACCCCTAAGGGGTTAAATAGGGGTTGTTATTTCGTATATAGGTCAGTCTGGAAGTCCGTCATCTTTTAAGTTAGAAACATGAAACTTTATTTTTAGGCTGCTGATTAAAAATGAATTGATACGTGTTTCAGCGTTTCTGAATATTCTATCCCTAAGGGGGTGAAATAGGGGTTGAAAGTTTGTATGGAAGTTCGTCATTTTTTAAGTAAGAAACAACAAACTTTATTTTTAAGGTACTGATTAAAAAAGAGCAGATACGTATTTAAGCGTTTCTGGATATTCTACCCCTAAGGGGTTAAATAGGGGTTGTTATTTCGTATATAGGTCAGTCTGGAAGTCCGTCATTTTTGAAGTTAGAAACATGAAACTTTATTTTTAGGCTGCTGATTAAAAATGAATCGATACGTGTTTCAGCGTTTCTGAATATTCTACCCCTAAGGGGTGAAATAGGGTTGGAAGTTTGTATGGAAGTTTGTCATTTTTTAAGTAAGAAACAACAAACTTTATTTTTAAGATACTGATTAAAAAAGAGCAGATACGTATTTAAGCGTTTCTGGATATTCTACCCCTAAGGGGTTAAATAGGGGTTGTTATTTCCTATATAGGTCAGTCTGGAAGTTCGTCATTTTTGAAGTCAGAAACATGAAACTTTATTTTTAGGCTGCTGATTAAAAATGAATTGATAGGTGTTTCAGCGTTTCTAGATATTCTACCCCTAAGGGGGTGAAATAGGGGTTGATAGTTTGTATGGAAGTCCGTAATTTTTTAAATAAGAAATATGATACTTTATTTTTGATCTACTTAATAAAAATGATTAGATACGTATTTAGGAGTTTCTGGATATTATGCCCGTAAAGGGGTGAAATAAGGGTTGAAAGTTTGTAAGGAAGTCCGTCATTTTTTAAGTGAGAAACATGAAAATGTAGTTTTGGGCTACTGATTAAAAATGGGTAGATACGTATTGAAGCGTTTCTGGATATTCCACCCCTAAGGGGTGAAATAGGGGTTGTTATTTCGTATATAGGTCAGTCTGGAAGTTCGTAATTTTTGAAGTCAGAAACATGAAACTTTATTTGTTGGCTGCTGATTAAAAATGAATTGATACGTGTTTCAACGTTTCTGAATATTCTACCCCTAAGGTGGTGAAATAGGGGTTGAAAGTTTGTATTGAAGTTCGTCATTTTGTAAGTAAGAAACGTGAAACTTTATTTTTGGGGTACTGATTTAAAATGAATAGATACGTATTGAAACGTTTCTTAATATTCTAACCCTAAGGGGGTGAAATCGGGGTTGAAAGTTTGTAAGGATGTTCGTCATTCTTTAGTTTTGGGCTACTGATTTAAAATGAATAGATACGTATTTAAACGTTTCTTAATATTCTACCCCTAAGGGGTTGAAATCGGGGTTGAAAGTTTGTAAGGGAGTTCGTCATTCTTTACTTTTGGGCTACTCATTAAAAAATAGTAGATACGTGTTTAAGCGTTTCTGGATAATCTACCCCTAAGGGGGTGAAATCGGGGTTGAAAGTTTGTAAGGATGTTCGTCATTCTTTACTTTTGGGCTACTGATTTAAAATGAATAGATACGTATTTAAACGTTTCTTAATATTCTACCCCTAAGGGGGTGAAATCGGGGTTGAAAGTTTGTAAGGAAGTTCGTCGTTCTTTACTTTTGGGCTACTGATTAAAAAATAGTAGATACGTGTTTAAGCGTTTCTGGATAATCTACCCCTAAGAGGTTAAATAGGGGTTGTTATTTCGTATATAGGTTATTCTGGAAGTCCGTCATTCTTGAAGTTAGAAACATGCAACTTTATTATGGCTACTGATTAAAAATGAGTATATACGTATGTACGAACATGTTCTACCGGAACGGGTTGTGGTTCACGGTGCCGTTCTTGAAGTTGTTCAAAAATATGTGTGGTACCACGGGCAGACTTTGCAGTTAAGTAGAAACAACTTCGAGGACGAGATGAACAGGAGAATTCAGCCGGGTTGGGCAGCGTTTGGGAAACTTTGTCGGGTCTTTTCATCATCAATCCCACAGTGCCTAAATACGAAACTCTTCAATCAATACGTCCTACCTGTCATGACATACTGTGCCGAAACGTGGACACGACACGGCTGGTCCACAAGTTTAAAGTCGCTATGGAGAGGGCTATAATAATAATAATGATTATTTTTTCTCATCACAAAAGCTCAACGTTTCTCTAAGGGATCGCATCAAGAATGAGGTGATCCGGTAGAGAACCAAGGTCATTGACATAGTCCACGGGATAAGCAAACTGAAGTGACAGTGGGCTGGCCATATTAGCCGTAGAACTGATAACCGTTGGGATAAACGGGTTCGTGAGTGGTGACCGCGTCTCGGCAAACGTAGCGTAGAACGTCCACAGGCCAGGTGGAATAATGATCGGACGGCTGGCAGAAGCTGGATGAGAGAAGCTGAGGATCGAACCAAGTGGCGTGCAATTGGAGATGCCTATGTCCAGCAGTGGACTGCGTTGATGATAATGAGATACGTATTTAAGCGTTTCTGGATATTCTATCCCTAGGCTAGACTGGAAGTCCGTCATTTTTTAATTTAGTAGCCTGAAACGTTGTCTTCAGGCTTTTGATTACAAATAAATGAATACTTATATCAGCATTTATGGGAATTCTATTCCTAAAGGGGTTAAAATAAGGGTCGAAAGTGTGTGTGAAAGTCAATGTTAATGGACTATTGATTATAAATAAATACGTTTAAAAACGTGAACACAGTATTCATAGATACTTACACAGTTTTAAATAAATACATATAATCAACTTCCACGCGAGCAAAGCCGCGGGCAACAGCTAGTATAATATAATTTAGCGAAAATTTTTTTTGTAGTTAGTTCACAGGAAGAGAATAAGTTCTTAAGCTACATTTTAATTTAACTATGTATGTATATATATTTTAATTTATGTATATTTATCCTTGTGTCAATTTCAATAAAAAGAAGGTAACAAGTTACTGAAATTGGAATAGCGCCATCTCATATCACTAAAGCGAACTCACATCTTAATCCTCTCTCAAACGAGATGGCTCGGCGAATTTCACAGACAAAATTCGATATTCTTATCTAATACTATCAACAGACGTTAGATGGCGCTGGTAAAATTTAGTCCAGAAACATTTCACTGTATTTTGTTTGTTACAATGCTTGCCTGATCACAAACGGTAGTTATTGGCTAGTTAGTAAAGCCATGCTAATTTCAGCACGAACCGGCCTGCTCGACCGGGGCAGCGGTACTTCCCTCGCACAGAAGACCAACCTAAAATAACAGCATTCGTTTTTTCGTTTATCGTTGGTAAATACGAGACCGGAGGCCCAATGATGCAGAAGCATTTCAATTGGCGGCCATAGCGTGGGTCGCCATGCTACGTTGTTGCATTGTCGGTATTTGCAATTAGTATGGAGAACACCATTCTTGTATTCATACTTTCCATCAGGCAGAATAGAGTAACTTTGGCAAGCTCACATACAAAAAAACAGGGAAGATTAAACAGGATCTTTTTGGTGTCTTCACAATACTTAAGCATTTTAGGAGTCGTGAAGTTTTCTACTATGTGGTATATCTGAAACAAAATTGCTCCAAGAAGCCTGTGAACGCCCCAGGATGCTTTTGTGCTTCTGGAAAGACTTATGTTGCTAGCCAACTTTACAGCGACGCATAAAATGACAGTCCCTGAGTCTACGAACAAGACCAATAAGTGGTTCTGTTCCAAAGTAATCACGACACTAAATGAACCTAACATAATAATGTTAGGTTCATTTAGTGTCAGTAGCAGGAGAAAGTTAAGGCCATACGTCCCTACGCTGGCCGAGTGCGGGTTGGGGACTGGCAACACCACGTTGTGGCTACGTAATCTTGCCGTTGAATGTTTTTTAAGCCGCCGAAATGCCTTCAACTAAGCTTCACGACTGTCGTGACTTGCCAAAGGCAAACTGACGTGGCGGTTCTTATTATGATAACCTTGGCAGCTTTAAGGAAAACCTGCTTATTTCGAGTAGTTTCTGTCGTGATTTTTCTTGAAACCCTTATCAATTTATTTTACTTTTTTTGAAACTTACTGCTCATTTTGTGCAAAGGCGGACTTAATGGCAGGCTGGGATGAGGCATTCTCTCCCTGTCAAACTTCAGGTATTGCAGAAATGTAATGCTCAAAATTTGTAATGTTTGGTAATTTGTATTGAACAATTCAACGTTGACATTGTTAAAAAAATGCGCTTAATGAATAAGTACTATTTATTTATTTTACTATACATTCTACGGTACATAATAGTCTTAATTACTTTATTTATTTTTTCGTCTTACCTAGTTTTACACCAGACACTACCGTACACTATCTCTTAATCATGTTTTCTGTCCATCCCATGGTTGCAGGCCGATAAGGACTATTAAATCCACTTAAATCCTGATCGGTTTCGCTCTATGGTATTGTCAAAGCTTACCTTTGAGTACAGGTGAATACAACTATATCTATTCTACATATATACTATATACTTATACTAATATTATAAACGCGAAAGTTTGTAAGTATGGAAGGATGGATGTATGTTTGTTACTCTTTCACGCAAAAACTAATGAACGTATTTGGATGAAACTTTACAGTAATATAGCTTATACATCAGAATAACACATAGGCTACTATTTACTGCGATAAACGACATATACGCGGGCGGAGCCGCGGGTAACCACTAGTCACACTAATATATAAAGGTGAGAGTTTGTGAGTATGGATGGATGTTTGTTACTCTTTCACGCAAAAACTACTGAACGGATTTGGATGAAACTTTACAGTAATATAGCTTATACATCAGAATAACACATAGGCTACTATTTACTGCGATAAACGACATATACGCGGGCGGAGCCGCGGGTAACCACTAGTCACACTAATATATAAAGGTGAGAGTTTGTGAGTATGGATGGATGTTTGTTACTCTTTCACGCAAAAACTACTGAACGGATTTGGATAAAACTTTACAGTAATATAGCTTATACATCAGAATAACATATAGGCTACTATTTGCCGAGATAACCGACCAATTTTAATTTAACAGTGTAATAAATGTACAGAGTGAGATTGTATTAACCTACTTTATAAGGAGAAGCCTATGTCCAGCAGTGGACTAATGATAAAGAAATATAGCTAAAAATCCTCAGAACTAATCTTTATTAGTTCTTAGACACCCTTTTCTAGGAAATGAAAACCATTCCACTAGCAAATAATAAATTTGCTTTTAATAGCTTTCTCTACTGCGGAAATCTGTAATTATGCCTCAAATGTATATAAACTAGTCAATTATGTGAACCCGCTTCAGAGTTGCAAGTGATCTTGTTATATAAGGTCTTTAATTAGATACTCGGCTATTTGTGACAATTCTGACTGCCTCGTTTGTCTAGCGGTTGGCGTATGTGACTGCCGATCAAGAGGTCTCGGGCCAAAAAGTGTTATTGAGTTTTTCTGATTATAAAAATGCTTACTAACAGCCCGCAGTTTGGAAGTGGGGGCGCTTGATTTCTCCCCGGTCGTGTCGGATAGCCGTCCCACCGGATTCTGAGAGTAAGGGAACAGAGAGTGCACCTGTGTTTGTGCACACACTCGTGAACTATATCATCTCCTGAGTAATTGCCTTTTTTCCGTTGAAACTGGCTACCGTGGCCGAAATTGGCTAGGAGTATACACCATCATCATTTGTGACAAGGAAAGGGAAATTGCGTTTATTAACCGACTTCCAAAAGGAGGAGGTTCTCAATTTCATCGTTTTTTTTTTTTTTTTTATGTATGTACATCGATTACTCCGTCAATTGTGGACCGATTTTGAAAATTCTTTTTGTATTCGAAAGGGTATGCTCCCCATGTGGTCCCATGGCCACCATATCAGGATCTGATGATGGGATCCTAAGGAAATCGAAGGAAACCCTCAAATTTACGTGAGCGCCTGCAATGAAGTTACGAGCAATTGTCTGCATGCCTTCATATTCTGTAGACATAATTAAATTTTAAATGAAATGATGATGAGAGACTTGAGAAAGACTAAAAAGTGAAAAAAAAAACTTCGTTTAAAAAAACCGACTTCAAAAACTAAAAAGTATAAAATAACTTAATTTGTACGTGCTACCTATTCATAGGTTTGAAGTCGGTGCCAAGCCAAAATGTAATAGTAGGTACCGCACTCGCCGCGCGTGACCTTGAGCGGGATAGCTGCTCTTCGCGTTGAACAAAACAACCGAAGCGTCGGTGACGTCGTTGACGTTCGTCTCGAAATATAGCGAGTGTGGTACCTACTATTACATTTAGCACATACAAATTAAGTTATTTTATACTTTTTAGTTTTTGAAGTCGGTTTTTTTAAACGAAGTTTTTTTTTAGTATATACGAACAATATCAAAAAAGCATTAAAAAAAAATGTTATCAAAATATAATTTATTATTATAACAAAAATATTACAAATAAGTATTTGTAGGTTTTTACAAAACG
Source organism: Diaphora mendica (assembly GCA_949125395.1). NCBI lineage: Eukaryota > Metazoa > Arthropoda > Insecta > Lepidoptera > Erebidae > Diaphora > Diaphora mendica. The sequence continues at coordinate 27,387,060 of OX421319.1, forward strand.
CGACACTCGTTCGCTATGATTCAATATTTTATACTTATCGCACTATTTACTAAAATTACATTAAGGTACTGATTAGACACAGCGATTATGTACACGGGGCGGGGGCGCCAATGTCCTTCCATAAACACTACCTTTAAACTTAAAACACTCATACTCCAGTACACCAATCGACCAATCAAAGAGTTGTACCTTACATATGGCCTTACTTCGAGAGACTGGACTAATTGGCCGACAGTGATTAACTAGATCAGCTACGCTATTTAAATATACTAAAACTGAATGCCGTGCCCTCTAAGGAAGGCGTCGATTTGCCCTGATGATGAAGATTCTCCACGAGGAGCGACGTAGTAGAACTGCGCTGGCGATGACTGACTCTGGGGTGCATTTAATCTCTGCGCCTGAGCCCTGGCTGCAGCGCGATCCCTCTGCAATTGACTCTGCTGGAGTTGTTGCTGTTGAGCGAACAGCTGCTGCGAGTTCTGGTACTGATTCTCAGATTGCTGCCTCTGATAGACTTCTTGGGGGTTTTGAATATTCTGAAGTTGGTGCCTATATAGAGGTGCAGGAGCGGCAGATGAAGGTATTGCACCCAATGGTTGAGAAGGTACGAAGGGTCTGGGCTGGGCCTGAGGATTGGCCACGTAAGGCTGCAGCCTTTGGTTCAAGTTCAACTCTCCGTTTGTCTGGGGTAGTGACTGGAACAGCTGGGTATCGTATTGTCCACTTGAAGGGTCGTAGACAAGCTCAGTGGAGTACAGCGGGTTTCCACTTGGAGCTGCTGCAGATGGAGAGGTCGATTTAGTAGGGTTAGCGGTAGCAGAGTTAGTTGTAGACTGCTGTTGGTTTTCACGGTGGAACTTGGCAAATTCAGCAGCAAAGTCAATGGCTCCAGGTCGGAGGGTCGTGCCAACTGCGGGTGCTGGAGAAGGTGAGTAGTTTTGTACAGGAGACGGAGAATAGTTTGGAGCAGGACTGTACTGAATCTGTTGCTGGGGCTTAGGAGTGACTTGGATGAGCTGCGGCCTGTACGTAGTGGCTGGGGCCAGGGTTCTAGGTGAAGTAACTTGTACTGGACGGGGAGTAATAGCAATAGGTTGTGGTTGGTAAGCTGGTCTTCTGGGTGCTGGGGTAGGACGTTGGACAACTCTTTGCCTAATGTGCTGGAGTGGTTCCTCTTCGGCTTCATCGTCGTCAGCGTCGCGGAAGTCGTTTTGGAAGTAGGTCGTAGTTGGTCTTGGGGTCGTGGGTCTGGGGGCTGGTCGTTTGGGGTAGTTTGGTTCGGGGTCGTCTCTTTCTGCGGAGTCTGGGGCTGCGGATTCTTGGTCCTCATCGTCCTGTTTGTTGGGGTCGCACGGGTTGCCGGACACGTAGGTGAACTCACGTTTGTTGCCGTCGGGGTCGATGTACCCATATTTACCGCGTACTACGCAGTCAGTTCCTCTCGTTTCCTCCTTGAAGGAACCATCAGCAGCTTCGTAGCCGAAGGTAAAGCTACCGTCATCATTCACCTGAAATAATTTAAACAGATTATGTGATCAAAATATAACAAAAAGATAACTCGTATGTATGTTCTAAAAATGCCTCAAGCCTAAAAATAACACTTTTTATTTACTAGTTTCTCAAAACTAGAAGGGTGGGCTCTACGCTAAAATTAATATAAATCTAACCTTTACATATTTAAGTGAGCTAATAAAACTTTGGGACACTAATTAATTACAGGAAAAAAAATTGAAGAAGCACATAGTAAAGAATACCATACTAAGCTCCAACAAAATCACAAGCATACTCTTATTTTTTTTTTCCAAAAAAGAATCTAATGTGTCAAAAAAGTACAAAATATTTTTTCCACAGTATTCTAGACTCTATATTCACCTTATTGTAATTCCTGATGGTCTGAACGGGTGGTTGCTTTGGTTCTTGCGCTTGCTGCTGATGTTGTGTCTTGAACCTGGACGGTGCTGACTGGCGCTGCAGAGCTCTGGGTTCGTAGTCGTCGTCCAATCTATCAGCAGCTCTGTAGAGTCCCTCGTATTGGTCTGCCACCAGTACCACCTGAAGGATTTTAGGAAAACTGTTTATAAAGGTTTTTTGATAACGTTGAGAATCTATAGTGAAGGGTTTTATGTTTGAGCTAGTTACAGTATCGGAACATGCAAGGACTGCAATAATATCATGAGAATAAAATGAGATATTGATGCCTTGGCATAATAGGAAGATTCTTCGAGCTGGCCCCGCTACAGACACGCAAGATTAAGATTTGATTAGAAGAACTGGAGGATTCATTCTTAGACGGCGCTGATAAAATAAAACATAATCAAGCTGTGTATGACGTCTTTATATTTTTAACTTTTGTAATCCTCGTGCTTTACCAGGTGCTTGGCTCTGTTCTAAATCAGAACACTTAAGTTATACTTCTAAAGAAGTCTACAAGCTATCTTTCCATCTAACCTAGCTCGCTGCCAATATAAAAATCTTACAGTTTTGAGTAATAACGGCGCATGATTGGTTAGCTCATGGCTGTGCAGCAATGACTCCAAACCTTTTGTTTTGTTATACTAACTTTTAAACTATCGCGTTCCATGATATACTAATTATTATTTTTACGGGAATTAACGCGATCTTTTGTTTTGTTTGCTTTGGTCGACTTCGTTCTCATTCAAGCCGCTTAGTAAAAAAAAATTTGTAAACCCTATTGTCATTTTTTAAAAGGAGCAACAATGGAGTTTCTTGCCAGATTCTTATCCAAGAAGAGTAGGCTGCACTTGGAACTCGCACTCGCAACTAGAATCACTCGATTTTAAATATTGACTATTCATAAGTGCCTGTAAAATAAGTGCCTATTTGAATAAAATCTTTTTGAGTTTGAGAGTTTGAGTTTGCCTACCTGATCTCCAGCAGCGCGGTCCTGAGCTTGTGGTTCGTAGTCGTACTCGTCGTTGATAGCCTGTTGGTAGCGAGGTCTTTGGCGGGCCCCTGCTGCTGCTCCTATGCATAGCACTAAACACAGCACCTGGAATGAGGAGACAACTTTGGATTAACTGTTTTGACTTATAATTGCTTACAAAATACGTTAGTTTATGTCTATGTAAATAACTACCACGATTTTACCACAGAGGCAGAACGACTGAAGCAGTTGTTCTGATACACACAGTCTAGCGAGCCTGTTGGCAATGTCTTGTAATATGCTGTTGGGTCTTAACGCATACAACGCACCAAAGTTATGCAAAAAACAGCCCACATAAACCCTGATGCTCTGCAATACAGGGGCAATTTTAAGTATTTTCATGACTGTGTGTGTTATTGATGACGGTTTTGAAGTGATAGTTTATGCTGATGATGTGGGATCAGATAGACATGGTTATTCAGCTGATTTAGACTTAACCTAACATGATTTCATTGTCCTAGAAAGCGAATCTTCTCATTTAAGTAAACAACAAAAAGATCACCCAGACTCAGAAAAACAATATGCGGATCACCATAAAGTGTTGTTCACAATTGCTGATGTATATAATTAACGGATTTATGATATTTGGAGTATAATAAATAACATTCTATTCCAATCTGTGTTATTATTTAAAAGATCTTCCAACATTAAAGATGAGGTCGTAAAGAAATTCAATGCTATAGTTCTTATTTTGCAACAGCTGCTTAAAATTTATTCAAATTTAAACATGAAATGGAGTGCACTTAATCAGTATTAAATAATAAATGCAACCAATTTCATAACAAGATTATTTCTATTTCATCTTTACGTAGGTATGTAGAATTGAATAAATGAAGTCGCTGCCACTATGTGTTCGCTTAGATCTTTTAAACTTCTCAACGGATTTCAATGCAGTTTCTAGTAATAGATACAATGATTCAATAGGAAGATTTATATGTGTACACAATACAATCATGCATATTGTATTAGATGAAATCTGAGAATTTGAAAGACTTCCGTGAGAAAAAAGAAAAGAGCGTACTCCCTTTTAAAAGGCCAGTAACGCACTTGTGACGCCTTTGGTGTTGCGGGTGTCCATGGGCGGAGGTAATCGCTTACTATCAGGCGATACGTCTGCTGGTTTGCCCCTATTCCATTAAAAACATTTAAATAAGAACCTTCCGCCAGTGAACTATGAAAGGCTGTTGAAAATTATGATGAAACACATGCAAGTTTCACGAACAAACATCAGGTAAATCATTTTTTACTCGAAGCACATGAAATAAACTTAATTAGACTTGAGCAATGTGTTTCATAGTTAGTATTTGTAACACTGGAAGTTACGAAAACTGCATTCTAGCGGTCAGATGGTCGATATTGGCGGAACTGATTGTGGGTGTATTGTGGTTTATTGGTGTTGAAAGTTTCGTTTAGTATTTATTGGTTATCGTTAACGTGGATCTATTTTAAATATTTAAATTGAAATATTTTAAGTAGAACTTACGTTTTGAACTCTCTGACTAGGTCCTTTTATTCCAGACAAATGTTAGTTATAATATTTCGGGAAAATACAGATAGTTGTTAAGAATTATCTTCTGTGCGGTATAGGGGTAGCGGATAGTGTATGCGAATGCCGATCAAAAGGTCTCGGGTAGGATTCATCCTACATTTCGCATTTATAATATTGTAGTAGGATATGAATGTCTACAGATATACTACGTTTTAATAGATCTTATAGTTACGAAGTGTTGTCATATAATACCGACGCTCTTAGGCCGGCCCTTCCTTGATAATGACCGTGGTGAAGCTGTGAGGTCGGCTCGGAGGGCATTCACCTCTGCTTACGTAACATTTATTATAACTATTAAGATGAGCTTAGTTGCAGATGAGCTACGTAACCGCAGTATATTCAAATGTAGTCACAGAATTCCTTTGAGTCACGATTACTATTAACTTTACAACTTAAGACTCTTTGAAGTTAAGAAAATAAATACATGAAACGATAAAATAATTTACTTTTACAATTAAAATGTCCTTCAAACAGGACTTTATGGCCTTTAAGGAGACACCTATGACCAGCAGCAGACTTATGAGTCATTGGTGATCATGAATTTGTGTCGTACGGATTTTCTTTCCAAATAACTAATAATAGGGATACTATTCTTCACCAGGAACCAATGAGCATGCATTCAGCGATTGAGGAATCGCACAGAAAATCAACGTAAAATGACAACGTCCGTGCTGTTATATTCCGTTGGTGGGTGCGAGACCGGAGGCCCAATGATGCAAAAGCATTTTAATAGGCTGTCATAGTCCGGGTCACCATGCTGTATTGTTTCATTTTATTCGCTATGAGTATGATGACCACCTCTCTTGGATTCTGCTCACGCTTTCTATCAGGCAGAGTAGAGTCATTTTGAGAGGGCCTTACATAAAAATAATGTGGACGAATCACCGGAGTATGTGGAGATCAATTATCTCTGCCCACCCCTCTGGGAAATGAATTTATCTAATGTTACTATTATTTAAGGAAAATTAGGTTTCCAATTAAAAATATATATTAGACACGTCTACATGATCGAAGCACACACACAGATATACACACGCATATAAATAGCAAGAAAATTAATAAACAAATATTCTGTGGAGTATATTCGCTGTGTTATCTAACGTATTATACATATACAAGCTTTCTTTTACTCTCGATACAGTAAAGTAGTGTACTAAGAATTCAATACTATTATGATTATACAATTGCGGTAATGTATCTGTAATTACAAAAGTTGGCCGCATTCCGCTGCGTGTGCGCACGTAACGCTAGGGCGGCCGTGACGCAAGGAGACCGAGACATGACTACAATAAAACTTACAATTTTAACATAAATTTGAAAGTAGTGAATGTGTTGTAAGTTATGTCGAGAAACAATTGTTTTACGATATGATATAATTTCAAATTAATAAACTTTTTATATGTCCTGTCCTGCCAAAGTGACTCTACTCTGCCTGATGGAAAGCATGAGCAGATTCCAAGAGTGCAAACAGACAGACACCATAACGCAGACAGTGCAATAATGCAGCATAGTCACCCATATTATTTTTTATGGTGTAGGGGGCAAACGAGCAGACGTATCACCTGATGGTAAGCGATTACCGCCGCCCATGGACACCCGCAACACCAGAAGCGTCATAAGTGCGTTGCTGACCTTAGGGGGATGGGGAATGGGATGTGGGGAGGAGTTGGGGTATGGGCCTCCGGTATCCTCACTCACTCGGTGAAACACAGCGCAAGCGCTATGTCACACCGGTTTTCTGTGAGGCCGTAGTACACTCTGGTCGAGCCGGCCCATTCATGAAATTATGGCGGCCTGGATGGGGATTGATCCAAATGACTTAGCGGTTAGGATTACTACCCACTAAATTAGAACAACAGGTAATATTTGGATATGACTGACCTGTTGTTCTAATTTAGTTTAGACATTAATACAAACCACAAGAGATTAGTCTAGAAACCACCAAATAATTGAGCCGTCCAACTAAGCCTAGATAATTATAAAACAAATCCATATTTAGGTTGCCTAAATTATTCTCATTCTGGATGAATCACACAGCTTTAATTAAACTTCCCTTATACGGCGTACTAAAGAGTTTCTCACAGACACTATTCGTACTATATACCTACTCTCTCGATTAATTAGGAAGTCTAGATAATTCAATTTAGGAGAAGTAGTAGGTAGGTAGTAGAGCCACGCTGATTTCAGCACGGATGGGCCGGCTCGACCGGGGCGGTACTACCCTCGCACAGAAAATCAACGTAAAATGACAGCAGCAGTGCTGTCGTGTTTCGTTGGTGAGTGCGAGACCGGAGGCCCATATAGTCTAGTCAACAAGTTCCATACTTGTTGACTAGACTAAAAGATGCAGAAGCATCACTAGGCCGCCATGGTGTGGGTCGCCATGCTGCATTGTCTGCATTCGCAATGAGTATGGTGACCACCACTCTTGGATTCTGCTTATGCTTTCCATCAGGCAGAGTAGAGTCATAATGGCGGGCCATACATAAAAAAAAAAAAAAAAAAAAAAAAGTATAATTTATAACTTCATTAAAATTCAACTTAAACTCTTATAGTATACTTATTAAAATGTAAAAAACACATTAAGTTCTATACAGAATTATAATACTTTACAAAAATAATCAAAATTAAATTGTCTATGCATTTTATTTTATTATCGATCGACTACTAATTACAAACACCATTGTCATTAACTCGATGGTTTATATCTAAAGTCTTCATCCTCAACTGGACTATCCAAAGCTAGAAGATTTTTTCAATTCGGAATAGTCATTCCTGAGAATAGCACGTTCAACCAAAGTCTTCAGCTTTATAATATTGGTATAGAATATATATACTGTAATATCAATGTAAAATATTAATGTTTATGCAAACATGAGATATCGATGACGTTTTAAATGTTAACTATCGTATAATGCTGTCAGTCTAATACACGAACACCATTTCCAATAATTTATGACCATTACTTAAAAAATTCAATTTCTTGAAGTTCAACTGAAATTAACCCACTTATATTGACATTAGCTATTTAAATGTATTTCGAAAGACAATTTTATGTCATATGTATTTCTTGAATATAGTGCATAATTACGTACAGGTTATATTTAAAAGGCAATAATTTGGTAATCAATATATTATGTTAATTATTATCAAATTGCTTAATTTAATAGGTGCTAAGTGATTCCGACTACAGCTAAGAAAGAGGATGACCTCTAGCTTGGCTGTAGGTGGAATGACGAGGATCACGAAGTCGATATTCACAAAGGTTGAATAAAATTGACTGCAAGGATGGCGGTTTAACCGGTCACCACAATGTTGATTGTTGTGACTTTGTGAGCAGTGGAGAAAACACTTTGGGTGATTCACAAACCGCTGTTTTGAGTCTGGGTGATTTTTGTCCCCGTTTCATATATGTTTGTAATGTCACCCGCAACACAGAACACATATTTCATGAGCAGGTCGCGCGTTGTCTTTTAAAATAAAATATGTGTCTAGGTATAATCATCTACCTGTATAGTAGATGACTATGAATTCAATTCAGTATATATTAAACGTTTAAACGATAGACATGGTGAAACAATAATTAAAACGTTAAATCGATAATGGATGACAATTCTGACTACTTTATTTAAGACCAGCTTTTTTCCGCGGGTTCAACCGCGTGTTTATCGGTTATTGCGGCAAAAAGTAGCCTATGATAATCGCTGACAATGTAGCTTAAAATCGGTTAGTGGTAGCAAATACATACTCATATTAGCATTAATATACCTAATTATACAGTCCTTGAAATACACCTTTAATTCTGTCACGACGGTTATGAAACCAACGAAGTAACTTTAAACATGCGATTTTATATTTTAATTAACTAAATTGTCATTGTTAACGTGCCAGTGTTATCACAAATGAAGTACAATATATTATAAATATAAAAAATCTGACCTAAAACGTACCTCGTAAGTTCCGAAATGACACTAGTGTGAGAAGTGTATCTGATCGATGTTATAGGGACATGTATCTATGGTTATTATAAGATTACGCCATAGTGAATACGAACCTTATTTAACACATAACGTGCAAGGATAACGAGTTGGAATTACTAACGTGAGAACGAATTTAATCGATTTAATCGATTGAATACGAGGTTTGATGGATCAAGTGCCTATGTTGGTACCGATGGTTTAATTGACGCATCAATGATTAACAGTTTTATATTGATTTATTATTCTGTAGAACTATAAAGGGGACCCTTAAACATTCGCCATGTCAATAAAGCTAGTACTTCCCAGTTTGCTTCATAGTTTTCGTAAAATAGACACTTTCGACAATGCCTCTAGTTACAAATTTCGATATATTTTTTTTTAAAAAGGTAATTCCCGCACTAGGAATAAATCCTGTGTCGCGGGGACTTTACAAACATACATGAAACGGACACAAAGAACACCCAGACTCAGAACAACAATTTGTGGATCACACAAAGTGTTGTCCTACGTGGGATTTGAACCCACGACACTTGACGAAGTAGGAAACGGCGTGACTAACGTTAAACCACTAGGCCAAACGTGCAGAATTGCTTAAAACAAACATGGTCTGACAAAACTTCTTAATTGCAATTAAAAAACATGACGGGATTATTACCTTCTCCTCAGGGGACAATAAACGAATCCATATTTAGAAGAGCAAACACATTAAATTATTTGTTACAGTACATAGTTACTCAACTAGCGAAAGTGGGTACGCAGTCGCCATATTAAATAGATCTCTTTGAATAGAGTTAGGTGTGTAAAAACTGCGAATAACTAAGATTGTGTAATAAAAATGTTACAATTTTTCATTCTTTGTTCCGGATTTCAAAGGAGGTTTTGCATCAGTGTTTAAATTGAGAATGCATGCAACCTTCATAGTAATGCTACGTTCAAAAACTGAATTTAAGAAAAAAAAGCAATTAGACAATTGTTTTGGAATTTGAAAACAAAAGATTGCGATTTCTTGAATTGTTTTTTAACCGCTAAATCTTTTGATTGGCCTTCACCGTGATTTAAAATATAAATTAAATAAGATTTTTATTGATTTTTTTTGCAGCAAATGTAAAATAAGATAATGAGAGTTGATTTATAAAATAAACTGTCATGAACTAAACATTTCTGTTACTACACACATCAAAAGTGTCTAGGGATCAACATATGTGTCTAGGGATCAACATATATTTTTGCAATAACTTTTCTCCTGATTGATATTAATTAAAATTTTCTTTAAGGATTCATCAAATAAAGTGTTTTCGTTTGTCACAGTAACGATAAACCAAGTCACCTTTGCATTAATAAAGAAATTTGCCATTTTCCTAATAAAAGGATTTTTGACATTTGAACCACTAACATTAAAGTTCGAAAAAAAGACTGAAATAACAGTTTTCTTTAAAATTTTATTAGGTAACTTAAACAATTAATAATCCGTGTTTCTACCGCGAACACTAACAACACAAGAATCGGTTTGGCATACTCAAAATGAGTTCATCCAAATCACGCTGTGGAATGGCCGCCCATGTTCGTTGCAACAACAAAAAAAGGTCTTCTTGCGACTGGATACCCTCCATATTCGGCAGAGCTCTTCTCTGTAGCATATCCCATGCATGCTCAATCGGGTTCAAGTCTGGCGACTGAGCAGGCCAGGGCCAAAGCCACATCTCAATCTCAAGAAATCCGCATAAAAATGCTTGATCCCTAGACACTTTTGATGTGTGTATGTTATTTTTTTTTATTGTGTATCTAAATATTAAAATTTTAACAAAATAAAAAACCAACTTCAAGAACGACCAAATCGATCGATTTCTCTTAGATGCCATGATCAGATCTTAGTGTCCTTATCATGGTACCACCGTTGGGATATCTACTTTCCATTAAAAAAGAATTATCAAAATCGGTTCATAAACGACGAAGTTATCCGGGAACAAACATAAAAAAATATACATATATATACGGTCGAATTGTGAACCTCCTCCTTTTCTGAAGTCGGTTAAAAAGTAAATATATGACCTATCCAGCCTGTGGATATCGTAAGACACTAATAACGCAGCTAATTATCCAGGAAAACAACACCAGTGGCGAACCCAGGGGGGGGGATATATCCCCCATATCCCCCCCCTGGGTTTAATAAATATTTATGTTCAATAAAAAAATTAACTTCACGATTGTTGGCGAGCGACGACGCGAATTGGTGCCACGATTCCTGTAACAACTGCAACATGTAAGCGTTCGTTTTCAACTCTAAGAGGAGTGAAATCTTACTTGAAAAGCACCACAGGACACCGAGATGTTCCTCTAAACCCAAAAGACATCCTTAACAAGCTAGCGCACAATAAATAAACGCGGCTTGATTTTATTTTTAATCATTTGTAAGAGTACAAAAATTCCATGAAAATTTCTTCATATTGAATTTACCACGAATAATTTTATAAAGTTATACTTTTTTTCCTTCAAATAAAAACATGTGATTTTCGGTTGTTCTCTGTGTTTACTTATTCGTTAACCTTTCTTCTTTACAATACCCTCCGTGGGGGGACACATGAACGCCGTGTGTGGGACTCCCGACGAATTGGTCTACCCACTAAACCCCGCGGCGGACTACCCCGGCTGTCGGGGGAGCTCCAGGAATGCATCAGTGGCTTCTGGAGTTCCCCCTGCCGTACCTCCCCGTACCACCCCCGGGGCAGGTCGCTATCGCGCCTCTCACCGCTCTACACAGTAAGAGTCGGGACACCGACCCGCCTTAGACGACACCCCGGTGTCACAGGTCTCGAGTCGTTTGCAGCACAACGACCCTTAAGCGACGATTGGGGAGTTAACGGTCTCTATCGCGTCCCCTTCGTTGCCTCCTGCGAGCCGGATCTACCTTTTCTCGATCCCGCTCTGTGGACTCCTTCTGCAGCACAACATCTCTTCACAGAAGGAGACCGCGGCCTCCCATCCCACACTACTCGCCAGCATTGCCGCGATCAATGCTGGTGGTAACAGGTTTTGTCCGATCTGTCTGACCAGGACTCGAGGCTCGGACTCCCACGCAGGGCAGCCCTCCAGCGTGTGCTGGGTGGACCCGCAGTGGTGGCATTGTGCCGGAGCCTCACGTCCGATTCTGTTCAGATTCTCACATAAGCAACCGTGCCCGATAAGTATCTGAGTAAATCAGTAGGTGACACAGTCGGTTTTCTCGTCGGTTGTCGGATTTCGAGCCGTACCCGACAAGCCCGTAGGGCTTGCGTATGTGCGTTCCGCCGAAGCATTCCGGGCTCATGATCCGGCGCTGTCTCGGGTGGCGGCGGCGGGTGGGGCTCGCGCCAGTATCGTCGCCGCCTCGTACGACTTATTCGTTTACCTGAGCAACGTTTCTTTCTATCTCTCTCTACATATATTTATATTTTACTGGCAATCTGTATAATCTGGTATTCTACACAATGCCTAGGCAATGTATACAATACATAATACGTAACATTTACACTAAAATTGTTTATGCATTTCTAAGGTTTACAAAAGATGGTATCCCCCCCCGAAATAAATTCCTAGGTGCGCCACTGAACAACACTACAAGGATAGGGAAGATAAAGTAAACCAGAAGTACCTATACAAATTCGTCTGGTCAGCGTGGGAGAGTAGGCCACTCTGTTCTTTCTAAGGGGAGGTATATCTTCAGCAGTGAACTATTGAGGGCTGTTTTTGATGATTATGATGAAACAATATAGCCACAAGCAGTTATTTTGTCATAGTGCTCTGCAAACGTGACATTTTATATTAATACTAGCTGACCCACGCAACGTCGTTTACGTCTCCTATTGCCCGTAGCGTAATAATTTTCTCCCGTTTTTGTAACATTCTTAATTGATACGCCGCTCTTATTGGTCTAAGCGTGATGATATACAGCCTATAGCCTTCCTCGATAAATGGGCTATCTAACAATGAAAGAATTTTTCAAATCGGACCAGTATTTCCTGAGATTAGCGCGTTCAAACAAACAAACAAACTCTTCAGCTTTATATATTAGTAAATAGATTGTGGCGTGTTATCTCATTTTTTTTTGTAGAAGGCAATCTTATAGATTATGATCTCTCAAGCCAGTCATGATGTTCTATCTATAGACAATTCATCTAAGTTCTAATAAAACATAGCTAATATCAGTACGTTGGTCAACTATATAAGAATAAGTATCCTTTCTAACGATGTTCAAAATCTTAAAAAATCGATTACATACCCATTAAATGCATATTGATCGAATAAAATTCAAATAAAACTGGTATATTCAAATTTTTGAACCATTAAAGTTACTGTGACTGCTCAGATGACGTACTGGTTAAACATAGCCTCGCTTTTTACCCGACTTCGAAAGAAGGAGGGTTATGTTTTTCGAGTGTATGTATGTATGTATATTTCTTTGGCACGCCCTAGAGCCTAAACGGTTTGTCGTATTTTTATGTAAGTGGTGTCAATAGATTCGTCTTAGTCGTGAGAGTGATACTGGGTACATCAAAGTTAAATAAAAAAATATTTTAATAAAACCTGAATTTAATAAAGATGGTAGATATTGACGCAGTCGGGTTTTTTTCTTCTTAAATAATTTCATTCCTACTTTCACTCGCTTTTAATACCCTTCCTGCGCGAGTCCGACTCGCACTTGGTCGATTTTTATCTAGAGAATTTTCAATTCAATCGAATAGTTCACAAAAACCCATTAAAGATTGACAGAGATAAAAACATCCAAAATAATTCCATCCAAATAAGAATCTCGTAATTCGCTGCAGTCGGTTAAAGAAGGGTCTTATCACCTAAGTAGATCTCAAACCGTTTATCATAATTTCGTCACAGCACGTCGCCGGGGCTCGAAGTCGTGACCGTGCGTTACTTAACTACTAATTATGTCTTCATAAGTCAATGGTACCTCTAACACCAAGTACCTGGTGCCAGATAACATCGCCGTTAAGTTATCAGTTCACCATCGATTTCAACCGAACTGAATAACTGACTGCAGAGGTCCTAGGTTCGGTTACTAACCAGGATGAGCACGCTCATACTTCTAGGTGAAATTCTCTGTATTGGTAATATATTCATAAAAACCTGTACTAATATTCCACGGAGGGATGTAGACTGCCCAAGACCAGGATATTTGGCACTTCTGTGGGGGAGATCTTCAATCAGCAGTGGACAGCGTTGATTTGATACTAATACTATAAAGCTTAAGAATTTCCTTAGTTGAACGCGCTAATCTAAGAAAATACTGGTTCGAATTGAAATATTTTTTAGTACCTATTAGATAGATCGAGGTGAGCTATAGCCCGTCGTAGCAGCGCGGCGTCCCAATGGAAGCTGGTATCAAGGTAGTAGAGCCACGCTGATCTCAGCACGAACGGGCCGGCTCGACCGGTGCGGTGCTACCCTCGCACAAAAGATCACCTTAAAATGCCAACATGCGTGCTATCGTGTTTCGTTGGCGAGTGCGAGACCGTTGGCTCTATGATGCAGAAGCATCACTAGGCCGCCATGGTGTGGGTCATCATGCTGCACTGTTGCATTGCCTGCATTCGCAGTAAGTATGGTGACCACCACTTTAGGTTCTGCTTAGGCTTTCCATCAGGCACAAAAGAGTCACTTCGTCAAGCCCTAACATGAAAAAAACAGCTCTATTATAAGTATAATTTAGCTGCAGTGTGGTCCTTAAAGTAGAAGCTCTGTCTAGATTGATATCAGACAGTCATGTGTGTATGAAGTTATTATTACAAGTTGTAAACATTAGTAGAGCATTTCATCGTGAAAGTAAAACACTTGTTGACCTGCTAAAAACTAGATCACACTTTGTATATATTAACTTGATTACTCCAAGTGAAACGTGGCAGTGTAATACTATTATATAATTTGTTTGTTATTATTGCTAAGTACTGCATGCCTCATATACCAGTGTTGATTGCACTAATTTAAAATGTTTCTGTTAATCTTAGAAGTGGCTTAACCGATTTGAATGTGATTTTCTCTTATGTATTGTGGTAAACTTTACTTAAAAGTGTTTGTTTTATTTGAATCAGTTAAAAAATTACAAAAATTACGTCAGTTAAAAGAATAGCGACCCCGATAACCGATAAAACGCGGGCGCGGCGGAGCAATATTCAAAATCTGTTACTGAACCAAGTAAGATAGGTAAGGTTAGAACAGAAACCTATATAATTGTGGCATTTCTTATTAGAAATAATGATAATAGATGGAATTTTGGAGTGTGTTTTATGGTTAATGTTCAATTCTCTCGCCAATGCAGCGTTCACCTTGGGAAGCTTGCAATGTCTATAGGACCCATGGTATAGACATTCAATCGCTAACTATGTCACTGGCAAGAGCATCAAACGAGGGCGTTCCACCCTGTTCTTATTCTAAGCTAATGTGATATCAAGCACTTACTGGAGATGTGTAGATTCCTTGATAGCGGCGTCCAAGAGGCCTCTTGGTAGTTTCCTCTCTGCGTCGTTACACATACATACTCCTAAATGGCTTACGGGCTCCCGAAATCTCGTAATTACAAGACACCCGATTTAACTATCGCGGATCGCGCCTAATCGACGTGACTACTAAAACTCGCGAGTCCAAACCAGACCACTCATAACGGTAAACAACGGAAGGAACCGAGTCGGATCGACAATTAGCTAAATTACAATTAAATTCCACTTAAAACCGGCATTCTTTTACGAAGCCCCTGCTCGACCGGTCAAAGCGTCTCATTAGTACTACTGTCAACGTCAAAACGTCAATCAAGAAAAATGACAATCAAAAATGTTGCCCTTACAATGACGTTAAATTTCTAACAGTTAATATTATTAATATTAATTCACTCCAAAATTCCATCTATTAACAAAGTAATAAAGAAGTCTTCAAAAGCGCCATGTATCATACCGGATCTTGTTCAGACAATTAAAATATTATAAAATAACAAGCACGTCTATTTATAAAGGATTTCCTGAATATTTTTCCACCTAATTGTATTAATAAATAAGTATATTTTATATTATTAAGCTGCAGTTATACAAAAACAGTGAATAATAAGATAATAACAAAATCTGCTCCAATGAATATCTTGCCAAGGCCGCTGCAATTTCAAGAAAAACCCTGCAATGCACAGTGATATAATAAGACTGAAGACTTTGGGTTTTTTGATGCATCTGATTCTTTTTGTTGTTATAAGTATCCACAATTTTTTACGAACATTTCAGCTGTAAGTTGGTAAAATAAACAATGAACGGTTCTATGTAACTTTGTATTCATCATCCCATGAAATAAGAATTAAGCTCTATAACGCTGTTGATGATGATGTAGTGTATATTTTATCATCCGTGTGGTGATGGATTAGTAATATGGAGTGCCACCACCATTATTCATCCCGTGGATATCGTAAGAGGGTTTAAGGGGCCTACCACACGCGCAAGTATTTTTTTAACCGACTTCCAAAAAGGAGGAGGTTCTATGTTCCACTGTAGGTATTTTTTTTTGTTTTTTTTTATGTATGTTCACCGATTACTCTATCAGTTGTGGACCGATTTTGAATTTTTTTTTTTGTATTCGAAAGGGTATGCTTCTGAGGTGGTCCCATTACCAGCATATCAGGATCTGATGATGGGATCCCAGGGAAATCGAGGAAACATTCATTTTTTATAGGCACATACTGTTTTTCGTATATTTTCTGAAGTTACACCGGTATTTACGTCTGGTAGTCATCATTTTATGATGATGAGCTGATGATGTAAGGTACAACTCCTCAACGGTTAGGAGTTGGAGGATAATTCTTTCAATTTCATACATATCTAAAGACCGTAAGTCGTATACTTTCAAGTTATTTAGGTGAGCTGATGATAGAAGGTTAAACTCTTCAACAGTTAGGAATTAGAGGATGATTTCAATATTACACGTACGTATAGACCTTAATTTGTATTCTTGATGATGAAATTTGATGCAATAGTTCAACTTACTACTTACCTACGATTGTTTGCACTAAAAACTGAAAAATAAAAACTTTTTATAAAAAAGAAACCGACTTCCAAAAAACATCCAACGAAAACTCTCTAGGTATAGGCAATTTATGAAGAACCAGTTTATTTTACGCTTTTAAGTGTTTTTTTGGCCGAGAGTTTTCGTTGGATGTTTTTTGGAAGTCGGTTTTTTTTTTATAAAAAGTTTTTGCCACCACAGTTTTGCCTGCGCAGGCCCGGCTTTTACACGGAACACCGTGCGTGTGGTTGGTAAAACTGTATCACGCGCCAAACAAATATGTGTATAGCCACGGTATAACGATAGTTTTCCCTGCGCAGTTATAACTGTGGTGATACTTGCGCGAGTGGTAGGCCTATAAGGGAACCAACTACACAGGACCGCAACATTATAAAAAATAAGGAAAACTTGAAACAAATCCTTTTCCATCTGGCTGGCCAGTATTGTATGCATACTATACTGTGTACCTTCTACCAAAACCTTCTTTGTAAGAACTGACCTTTTTTTTACCAACTTCAAAAAAGGAGGAGGTTCTCAATTCGACTGTACTTTTTTATTTTTTTTTATGTTTGTTACCTCATAACTTTCGACTGGGTGAATCGATATTGATGATTCTTTTTATTTGAAAGCTAGTGCTTCCCATGTGGTCCCATTTCAATACCATTGGTCCAGTTCTGACATATCATCCATGAGAAAACCATATAAGTCTTCAATTTGCATTAAGTATGTGCGCGACAAATTGACGAATAACTCAATATCACGCTAACCGGTTTCAATGATTCTTTTTTTATTTCAAAGCTGGTGCTTCCCGTGTGGTCCCGTTTAAATTTGGTCCAGATTGAAGTCGGTTATCTTTTTGTTAAATTTTGTGATTATATTTATTTATTTTATGTAGGGACCTTCCAAAATGACTCTACTCTGCCTGACGGAAAGCATAAGCAGAATCCACTAGTGGTGGTCACCATACTCATTGCGAATGCAGACAATGCAGCATGGTTACCTACACCATGGCGGCCTAGTGATGTTTCTGCATCATAGGGACTCTAGCAGGCCCATGTTCAGGAGTGATCTGTGATCTACGAAAGCCTGCTAATGAAGGTGATAAATAATTTATTCTGTATATTGAATTTTAACGAGAAATTACTACTTCAGATATGAACCATAAATGTCGTACTGAACTTTAACATGAGTTCAAATCTTACATGTGTACATAATGACGAAAGCCGTCTGTCGCCGTCGACAAACGACAAACAAATAGCGGTAATCAAATAACAATTTCTGATACTTTCGACATTGTTGTATTTGTGTTGTAATCATCATTAAAAACTTCGTATTATATTGGCGCTTCAGTATTAAGTACTTAAGACTTTCTCTAGAACATTCGATTGATGATTACTTATACACGCGGATTCATTTAATATAATCAACTGAGTGATGAGCACGATTAATTCTGTGTTAAACTTATTTCAGTATCGTGTTTATCAGCAGGTCTAGTTACCATAGGCTCTGCGCAGTTTGGGATCTGAGTTTGTTAAATGTGTAAATGTATCTTTTAAATATTTATTAAAACATTAGGGTATGTCCTATCTTATAATATATAGCCATCCGATTTTAATTCAGCAAAATCAAAATTATAAATTCTTTTACTCTCAATTTGGCCTTGAACAATAGACAACATAGCGGTCTACGGGTCTAGTGTTTTTCAATTTAAGCGTGAAAATTTTTGAACACAATTTTAACAGTTTTTTTTTTTTGTTGTTGTAAATATTTAAGTACTTTTTTGCCTTTGCATCAAATTAAAACACTATTACAAAAAAGGTCTACAATACCCTATTCCGACATCTTTGTCTAAACGTCAATTTGACATTATTGTGTTCGGTTCGCAATTTCGCATCACGATTAAGTCATTTCGTATCGTTATACTGCATCTATCAAATTTATCGACAGTAAATATCCACGAACGTTCAAAATACACCTTTTATGTGCCTAAGTAGCTACCAGACAAATGCTGTGGTAGTTTTAGGCACCAGGAAGTTGAAAATTATTGTTTTAGTATACTTGGATTTTTTGTGTGAATTGTTTAGTTAAAACCATACACCTGTAGAGCAACAGAGGTCACCGTCCTCTATGGCTAAAACAGCTCTTTAAAGAACCAATTAGATCAACCTGTAGGTCGACTTCAGTGACATGTATAGTACTATTCTCTAAACATTGTGCAGCAGTCAGTTGCTGGGAACAAATTTTTGAAGAATAGCTTCTTTGGGATTCTTCAATTATCTATTATAACAAACACGTAGATATTTATTCAAGCACAAAACCGAGCGCAGATAAAAAAAAAGATGTATTTTCTAAAAGAGCAAATCTTTCTTGAAAAACAGACTATTGAGCGATTGAGCAGATTGATTCTAAGGATTATTTATACCTTTGTAGGCACAGAACCCTAAAAATTATCATGGTTTTATGTCAATCATTAGCAACATCACATCTCAAGGACTGAACTTATGATTTCTAATGCTTCAATAGTTACAAGACAGTTAGTAATACAGTCTGTGATTTTGATCTCAGATAGTTTTCTAGGAATTAAAATGACGACATTATAACATTTTTTATCTGCATTCTTGATCATTCAATTACGTAAGGTGGTGCTAAAATTAAATTTAATGTATTCATAAAATACATAGATTACTGTATATTAACATCTATCTATATACCATAAACGTTATATTTAAACCGAAACATCACGACGCTTTCTTAAAGACAACTATATTGGTCTTTAATGTATATAGGTACTTTTTTTTTGAATAGGCGGCTAACGAGCAGACGTATCGCTTGGTGGTAAGCGATTACGCCGCCCATGGGCACCCACAACACCAGAGGTGTCACAAGTGCGTTGCCGGCCTTTGGGGGATCGGGGGAGGGGTTGGTGTATGGGCCTCCGGTATCCTCACTCACTCGGTGAAACACAGCGCAAGCGTTGTTTCACACCGGTTTTCTGTGAGGCCATGATATCACTCCGGTCGAGCCGGCCCATTCATGCTGAAGCCTGGCTCTCCCACGGAAATACATAAGTACTGATGTTACAATTATGATCATCATCGTCAGCAGACTTTATTGGTCTACTATGACACAGAACTCTCCCCAGAAAAGAGGTTTTATGCTACTATATCAGGGTGATTGGTTGGTATTTGGTACCTACGGAGTTTCAAGTTTTCCTTATCTTTGCAGTGCTGTTGTCCTTCCCAGTTTACTTCCCTTCCCTCTTACGACACCCACGGGATAAATAAGAGTGGTCTCACTCTATATTCTATATCGGCGAATTAATGGTTTTATATATTTAAATAGAAATTTGGATTTCCCAACGACAATATGTTGTTTTTTTTCCTTTAATAATTTTGGCGCACAACAATGGCTCCGTGTCCGAGGCCTATTATTAAAGGATGAAAAGACCTAGTACGTGTGTGGTAGGCGAATCAACTCTTAGGAAAATACTCGGTTTTTAACCAGTGCGTCCATGGGCGTAGCCAGCCATGGGCCCAGGGTGGGGCAGAAGTCTAAAATCAAATGTAAATAGCAAACTTCTTAGTCTTGCCATAAATATTGTTACAAAGAAAAACATTTTTTTTATTGTACGTAACACAGCCCAACAATACAGCCCTTTAAACGTTGTGGCCAGTTATCAATGCAATGCAGCACGCACTCTTTCTATGGAAAAATTCTTTACTGCCAATGGTATGGATTGTTTTAGGGGACTCCATTTTTTTGTGTTTTATTGAACATGGTGTTGTTAAGAGACTTAACTACTTTCTCAAGAATGGTATCTTGATACACTTGTGCTGATGTTTTGATACCTTTTTAACAAAAATATGTCTAAGCTTCATTGCTAACACCCCACCAAACCATCACTGTAGTCGGATAATGCTCACGTTGTACTCTGTTGACTAATTGGGAAGCTTCTTTAGAGCTTTCAGCATATATACCGCCATTTTATTTGTTAAAATATTGTAAAAACAATGTCATACGTAAACAATATTTTTCTGTAACTTCCCTTTGCGTACCGCTTAAGTAGTTGTTTTGATTTAATAACCCTATTATTTTTTTAATTTTCAGTTAAGAAATGACCAGTGCGTCTCTTATAGGCTACAAGTCCTAAGTCATCTTTTAAAATATGCGACATTGTTCTGGGTGCTATCTTCATCGTTCTCTTACTGCTTTGATCGCCTTTATCGTACGAACACTACGTGGACGGCTAGATCTTTTTCTGTCACAAACAGAGGTTTCAGTGTACCTGCCTAGCCCGGTACACAAACATTTGACTAACACCAAGCATAAGAAGGATTAAAAAAAAAAATTGGCTCCATACCCATTTTATATAATACAATCACAGCGATTCGGCTACCTTTACCCCTACTCCATTTTAATCACAAAATATTTTAAAATATATGGGCCCGAAAATAAGAAAACACCATGAACAATCGTATAAAAATGACAGATTCCAAATTCAAAAGTACTATTTTGTTCATTTTTAACCCCCGACCAAAAAGAGGGGTGTTATAAGTTTCACGTGTCTATCTGTCTGTCTGTGGCACCGTAGCTCCCGAACGGATGAAGCGATTTCAATTTAGTTTTTTTTTGTATGAAAGGTGAGTTACGTGCGAGTGTTCTTAGAGCCGTTTAAAAGTTACGGGGGTGAAAGTAGGTAAGAGTAACCGAATGTCTGAAAAAATATCATCGAGTGGGGTCTCAAATGAAAGCGCATAACGTGTTTTTTACTTTTTAAATGGAACTCAGGTTATTATATCGGGGTTTGTTTTTAATTTTGAGAATTTATAGTTATTAATTGTAACGGTATTTATGGCCAGACTATGTATACCCGCGGTCTTACCCCTGCCGATACGATCGCGGCCTATAGTTTGAGAGGAGACTATCTGCCCGTATCGTCCGGCACATCTACGAGGTGGGCCCCGATGTGTCGGACGCTCAATTCGGATTCCGCGTGGGGCGTCCGGCATCCTGTGGAACGTGGGATACGACTGGGTCCTTCAAACTTGTCTCCCCCCTGGGCTAGGCGTAATTTGTTACGCCGATGATACTTCGGTCATGGCCCGGGGGGCAAACTTCGGGTATCGTTGAGATCGTTGAGAGTCGGGGAGAACGGCTTTCGCCCTCCACCCGAAGAGATACGCGAGCGACGTGAAGCCGCTCATCGAGCCACCATGGCTCACTGGTCATCCCGGCTGCAGATTCCACGCTCTGACTTTGCTGCCGTGGAGGCTCTCCAGCCGGTCATCCGCGAGTGGACAGGGCGGCAGCATTGACCCTTTCCTTCCGACTGACGCAGGTCCTTTCCAGGCACGGTTGCATCGAGAAGTACCTGCACTCGGTCGCTAGGAGGAAACTGAGTCCCGCCTGTCACCACTGCGATTGCAGTTAGGACTCGACCCAGCACACGCTGGTCGGTTGCCCCGCCTGGGCCTCACTGCAGTCATCGGAGGAGATCTCTAGCTACCGGCCGTCATACGCTCCATGACCGGTGGCGACAGCTGTTTTATTGCGGTCTCAACCTTCTGCGAAGACGTAATCTCTAATAAGGAGGCAGCGGGGAGGCCCGGGAGGACGACTTCCACTCGGACCCAATTCGCCGCCGGTGAACCGGGCGGAGAAGGCGCGCTAACCAGCGCTTCATGCCACCCTTAGTGTGGCCGTTCTCAGGTGCAGAGTGGCACACCGTTTGTGGTTTTAGTTGGTTCGATTCCGACACACCACCCGCTGCAAACCCCGGTGGGGTGACGGCCCGTAGGAGTTTCTAGAAGTAAAAAAAGGTACCTTACAGGTCAGAGCCAGGGTGGGGCAAGGGCCCCACCCTGCCCCACCGTGGCTACGCCCATGAGTGCGTCCTACCCTTGATGACATACGGAGCCGAGACGTGGACACTCGCCATTGGACTGGTCCACAAATTTAAAGTGGCTCAGCGTGCGATGGAGCGTGCGATGTTGGGTGTTTCTCTGTCTGATATAATGAAGTTATTCGACAGAGAACTAGAGTAATCGACATCGCACGGAGAATCAGTACGCTGAAATGGAAATGGGCCGGTCATGTCTCTAGACGTACCGATGGTCGGTGGAGCTGAAATGTGCTTGAGTGGAGACCGCGATTAGGCAAGCGTAGTGTAGGGCGGACTGCGGCTCGGTGGACTGACGATTTAAGGAAAGTAGCTGGCAGCGGATGGATGAGGCCTGCCCAAGATCGGGATGGTTGGCACTACTTGCGGGAGACCTACGTTCAGCAGTTTATTACTTTTTATATAACTTTCTATAGATATAGACATTTTCAAGTTTATAAATACCACACGCACTAAAAAGTAAAAATGCTACAAAATTCAAGCCACAATATCTATTTTCTAACATATTATGATTAAAAATGGATAAAACGCGTAAAAATGACCACACACCAGCTTCATCATTCTGATTATGTGGTTTGTAACGCATTACAAATTAGTCACAACCGTTTATGACTACGAGGCTATGATCACATCATTTAACCGAAATGGTGAACTGTTATTTAGTACCTATGCATAGTTAATTTTACTTAGATTTAATTATAAGTTGTAATCATTATTAAATAACGTATTGTATAATAAGTAAATAAAAGGTAAGGCGTTCTTAATGGCGTCTGCTTTAAATGCATCCACAGTTTATCTATACTTATAATCTATCTATACTTATAATAAAAATGTAACAGGTCCAATTCATTTTTTTTTTTTTTTTAATCTTCTTTAATTTTTTTCTATAATCGATACTGAAGCCAAAACTGTATTTTTTTTATTTATGTCTGTCTGTCTGTATCTTGGCCGCGCATCACGCTAAAACTACTGAATGGATTCAAATGAAACTTGGCATGATTTGAGTTCATACTACGAGGTAGGACATGGGATACTTTTATCCCGAAATTCAGCACGGTTTCTTGGAGAGAGGGGATGAAAGTCAAAATATGTACTTAGTAGTAATTCAATAACACATAGTCCGATTTCTTTCTTTGCTAGAAAGAAAAAAATAAAAGATAACGGGAAAAGTCTTTTTTTTTGTCCGCGACTGTACACTGCCTGTGGGAAGCTGAGACAGATATGTAAATATGGCGATACGAAGTTCGCCGGGTCAGCTCGTATATAATAAAAGTACAGATGTACATATCGAATCCTAACCACCACCTAATATTGTTAAGTAAGTACACTGGCCACTAAGTATACTAAATTTTAAATAGATACTTCAATAGTTTTATGAAACATATTTTTTTACATTTTAATTCATAATGCGTTCATTGACCGAATTATTTTAGTATTAATAAAAAAAACATTGTCGTTGGCCTCTGTTGTTTTTTTAATTAATTAAATAATATTAATGTTATTTTTTACATATTCGAATTTTCGTAACGTCTCCACACATTTAATAGATGACATTTGTCATGAATATCTGGGGAAGAATAAAGTTGTTTGGAATTTTAAAAAGAAAATCAGGTATCTTCAATAGGTACTTAAATTGAGTGATATAATTTATTTGTAATAAATGTATTTGATGTTACAATCTAGCAAAGACCTAATGCTCTAGGAAGTTAAAAATACCGTCATTCTTAGAATTCGTTTAGCAGTGAACATTGGCAGTGAAACGCGGCTTTCTACCGCGAGACCGCGCGCGCATGCCTAATAGGTAGACGAGAAGTATTGCCCTCGCGTCGGACGCGGAACTCTAGCGAAAGTGATATTTATGTATAAAATCAATATAAGCGCTTTAAAGCCCCGAAATCAGAATATCAGAATCCAACATAAAGAGAAATATTCACCCACTTATTTTTCTTCTAAATAAACTATAGTGTAGCTGACGAATTGAAATATTTACCAACAATATAGTCATCATACACATAAATAACGTGAAGAAATGCTACAATTTAACTCAAACAACGTAAAAAAACACAATTACTTAACATAGAAATTATACGCGGAAACGTGTCAGAGATACAAATGTGAATGTTGTACCGCGTTTTGTTACATTAAAAAATAACATAAATACTATCTTGGGATTAGCATACTGCGTTGTTTTTAAAGATTTTTATCCAAAAATAGAAGAGGTTTTATGATTTATTGAGCTTCCTTGTTCGGCAATATGATTCATTAAGCATAAGTCTTGAAATTACACACGTATTCTAAAAAAATCTAGACATAAGAACTAGGATGTAGTTTATACTTCCTTAAATAATAATTATTTAAGTACGCATATTATTGACGGTCGTGACGCCTCTGGTGTTGCGGGTGTCCATAGGCGGCGGTAATCGCTTACCATCAGGTGATACGCCGGCTCGTTTGCCACCTACTCCATAAAAAAAACTAAAAATGCTAAGTCCGAAAACACTCAGTAAGTATTGTATCCCAATAAATCCATTTGGCTTATCTGAATTACTGAAATTTTAACGGGAATACCATTGTTAATAATAATAACTTAACTCAGCTCACACATGGCTGACCCCAAAATAGGTAGAGCCTGTACTATGGTAATTAAACAAGTGACAAACATACTTATAAATATATTTTTAAATAGGTACATACTTATATAAATTACACTCATACACAGAACAAATGGGCGTGCTAGTAATGCGTAAGCTACCTATATTAATAAGTCTTCAAAAAAGTTAAAATTCAAATCTTTTGAATCGTAGACCTACGGTCATAAAAAAAAAACAAGTGTCTCTATTACAACACCGATGTTGCAATATTACGCACTATTTGCGCATGATCGATTCTACTAGGTACTTGTTTGTTTATTTATCGATGTAATCGACATGTGTTCCAAATTCAAATGTTTGAATAAAGAATGTTTAAACAATGTCCTTTGAACCTTATAAGTGAAGTTTGACGTATTAATTTAGTGGTATGAATACATTATGGCATGATGTTTTTTTTAAAATTAATGAATAAAAAGACTTTAGTCACCATTTTCTTGCAGCATTATTTAAATTTGCCATGTTGATTTCAAGGCTTGATTACTAAGGAAATTAGATTAATAAAATTGGTACATGCTTGAATCTAAAATACATAATCTACTCTCTTTATCACAAGTATGTACTCAAAAAATGTAAATTTCATTAATATCAATAATATTTTACATAATTATGGCGTTCTTTAGCAAAAATATCACACGGTAACTTTTTTATCTTATGTTCAAACATTATCGATTAGTCGTCATTAGCTTTAAGTTTAAGAAACAGCAGAAAGAATTGTTTTTTAAGGTTCTTTTTTTCTTAAGAAAGACCTAAGGCATATATTTGCATATATTATTCAAAAATATTCATAGGTATACATACTTATTAATATACAGGGACTCTCGGTCGGACTCTTGGTTTCATTAAAGTTGTATAATTTCCAATATTATTGATGTTCTTTCTATTTATAACTTTGTTTTACCTTATTGGTAATTTATTAGCTCATGTGTATGTTAATGTAATCAATTTCATGACATGATTCTAGTCATTTATTCACAAGTTATTCTAAATTCGAAATGATGACGGTAATGATACTTTCTTTTCCGCATACAACTTGCAAGTAAAAAGGTTTCCAAAAATTACTTTGGATATTATACAAAACAAAACTGTTTAATTATATTAAAACCAAAATCTATATCTATACTAATATTATAAACGCGAAAGTTTGTAAATATGTATGGATGGATGGATGTTTGTAAATATGGATGGATGGATGGATGTTTGTTACTCTTTCACGCAAAAATTACTGAACGGATTTGGATGAAACTTCAGAAATCAGAATACGCATAGGCTACTATTTGCCGCGATAACCGACATATACGCGGGCGGAGCCGTGGGCAACAAGCAACAACTAGTAGTCAATAAATAAAAATAAATATAATTTGAACTTGACAAAATTACACACATCCATCAAAATAACAGTTTCAAGGGTGGTCAGGTAAAAAATGATTGTCTTCGTGTGTAGTATGGCAACATTAATCATTTCGTGAACTTTTGATGTTTGACGAGGTTATATCTATGTTCACCTTGTGGAGCATGCAGTTTGGTTTAATTCTCAGAACATGGTTACGAAAGATACCAAAAAGCTTATTGTTCAATTAATTGTCCATTAAAAAAATAGCTTCGTCTACATTGTTTTTGGACAGGCGAGGCGATTCGTATAGTTGAACTAGCTTGCCCAAGCCTTTGTAGGTATAGCTATAGCAAATCATCTAGAATCTAGATGCTACGCTCTGAAAAAGAAAATGTCAGTATTGTAAGTTGTCTTTCATTTTTACAAACTTTTATTGCTATTTTGAAGTTGTGCTAAACCTAAGACTTCTTTGACTTGAAAGCGGCTCAGCTAAAAAGTTCCTGTCATTTTCCGAATATTATTTAAGGTTTGATCAACCCGCCGTCAATTGATATGAGCTAAAGACGCTAGGAAGGAAGCAACAACAACATGACTGCCTCGTTGGTCTCGCGATTGGCGTGTGCGACTGCTGATCATGAGGTCTCGGGTTCGATTCCCGGGTCGGACCAATTGTTTGTATGATCTACAAATATTTGTTTCGGAGTTTGGGTGTTTTCTATGTATAATATGTATGTATTTGCAAAAAAAAAGTATATATGTATTTGTATCAGTTGTCTAGTACCCATAACACAAGCTCTGCTTAGCTTGGGACTAGACGGCGTTGTGTGTTAGATGTGCGAAAAATATATAAAAACAAGAGAACACTAGAAGGGATGCAATACTCAGATTTGAATTAGGAACTATGCTTATTAGCTTTAGCTAATATTATTTTAAACATATCTTTAATATGTGCTCAAGAAAAATCATCGTCCTAAGTCATTAACAGAATAAGTAACGAACACTGTGTTACTGTAGGTACTGTAAGCCCACCTCTAAATTACCTTCAAATGTACTTCGACTAAATCCGTTCTAGTTAATTTAAATCCCATTATGATATAAAAGTAATCGCTATAAATAAAGACCTCGACCTTTACCAAATCAATCGAAAAACAATAATGGTCCGAATCCGAACAATCGCACCCATTCTCTACCCGCCAAAACTTTCACGTGACAGCTGACCTTAGCCGCCATCTTGTATTATAATTGTTTTTTTTTTTTAAATTGTTCGACCATGTGTAGGATATCAGGTGTACAAGAACTGCCTTCCAATAAAAATAAAGTGAGTTTAATTTATAAAATACTAGTGGTTGCCCGCGGCTTCGCCCGCGTATATGTCGGTTATTGCAGCAAATAGTAGCCTATGGGTTATTCTGATGTACCTATAAGCTATATTACTGTAAAGTTTCATCCAAATCCGTTCTGTAGTTTTTGCGTGAAAGAGTAACAAACATCCATCCATCCATCCATCCATAGTTACAAACTTTCGCGTTTATAATATTAGTATAGATATAGATTTCAAGTATAATAAGATTAAGTTAATAAATAATCTAGTCTAGACTACCGTGACAGTATTGACAGCACATTGCCACTGTCATAAATTAATTTCGTCAATTCAACGATTTATTTTTGTGGCAATTTTCATTGATAGCCCAAAGACATATTTATTATTTATACATCTGTGATTATTTACCTAACTTTAGCATGCTACTGTAGCTATTAATTATGAATATTGATCGATTTTGTGAATTAATGTAATTGAATAACTTAATTGTTCTTCTGCCTGAAAACAATGCATTCCCAAGGAGACCTATCGTTTCGTCAGGTAGGTACACGACGAGGTCATAAAAGAAATCAATAAAAAACGAAATTAAAAAAGAAGAATGAACAAACACGTGTTAAAACTTTACAATATGGTCAATTCTCTTCTTTCAAAATTCATTTTTGATCTATTTCTCGACCTCACAAATATCATAAAAGGTTTCATTTTCACATTGTCACAATACGATATAACCATATTACAATCAACGTTGAATTTTTAACACTTTACTATGAAAATACATTTCATACTTTTTGTGAGATCCTGTTCATCCCACGCTGATCGGAACTGAATTTTCATCAACAAACTTTTATCACGAAAATTTACCCTCTGGTTACAACGAGTAGAGACCTAGAGGGTGGTGATAATTACCTATGTGTTTTACTCACGAAAGTTCATCGTCATTAATATCTGCACTCCACATACCTACAAGCGCAACAAAGTTTAATGCCTCCTGCATATGTTACTGCACTCGTGTGAAAACAGGTTCTGAGTCTCGTGGGGTCAAGATCTAGCGAAAGTGGCGACATATGGCGGCTGCATCATTAAATAAATTGTACCGCTCATTATATTTGATTGGTTAAGCAAATAGAAGAAGAAATATCTAATAGTTTTTTAGAATATGTGTGGTGGCGTGTTATGATACGAATTTGAGATTATCATCAGTGACTATTCTAAAAAGTAACAATAAGATTTTTAATCTATGTATCTATTACAAAAAAAAACAATTACATTTTTCTATTCAAAAATAGAACAGCGTAAAATTAACGCGTGAGCCGCATGCGCGCAATAAACTGAACATGCTTTTTAAAGAGCAAGCGAAAGTTAAAGTGATTCCCTAGTTTTTCGCTTTTATCTTAAAAGTGGTATAATTATATTGTGACGTAAGCATATGGTATGCATATTAAGAGCAATATTACGGACTAAGTATGTAGTGTCTGTTTAGTTGATCATGCAATTATTTGAACTTCAAAATTTTAAAAACTAATAGTTTTACAGTGAAACTTGGTTAAATGGGACCTGGATAAGTGAGAACCCTCTATTATTGGTAATTCTTATGGGTCCCGGCACTTTTTCATAGAATTACCTCTGTTAATGAGACTTTTCAACCTGGTTAAATGAGATTCGATTTCTAGGATTTTTTCGATCTTTACTATATATATTTGTCTATAATTGGGAGTCTGTAGCTCAATTCCCTGCATAAGTGGGATATCTTATCAGTTTGGGACAGGTTTCACATATTTGTTTACAACGTTTCGCACGTATTTTGTTTTTAAAATAAAAAAGCAACTAATTGACGCTTCTTGCGACCAGAAGGTCCCTTGAGCTCCCAATTAACCAGGTTTCACTGTATTATGATACTATCCTTACTTTAATATGTATTATAAATCCGAAAGTAACTCTATCTGTTACGCTTCCACGGCTAAACCCCTGAACCAATTTGGATCAATTTCGGTGTAGAAATAGACTGAACTTTGGAGAAGGACATCGGCTACTTTTGTCACGATAACCGACATACACAGGGACTAAGCCGTGGAAAAAAGCTAGTTACCAATATATAATCACAAATTATTATTAACTTTATTGATCTGTCAGGAGGTAGTAGAGCCACGCTGATTTGAGCACGAACGGGACGTATGGCCTTAACCCTCACCTGAAAGGAGACCCGAGCCCTGCAGTGGGCCATTATGGGTTGTTGACGGGCCGGTTCGACCGGGCGGTACTATCCTCGCACAGAAGATCATCGTAAAATGACAGCGTTTGTGCTGTCGTGTTTCGTTGGTAAGTGCAAGACCAGACGCCCAATGACGCAGAAGCATCACTAGGCCGCTGGCCGCCGTTGTGTGGGCCACCATGCTGCGTTGTTGCATTGTCTGCATTCGCAATGAGTATGGTGACTACCAATCTTGGATCCCTCTTATGCTTTCTATCAGGCAGTGTAGAGTCATTTTGGCAGGGCCATACATAAAAAAAAGATTCACTACTTTTTGATAATATGAAGTTATGAACCTACCTAATTGTTATTTATTCTACGTTTACACAGCTTCGGGCTTTTAATTTTCAACCGAGTTCAAACAAGGAGAAGGTTGTCAATTCGATTGTATTTTTTTGTGTGTTACCTCTTAATTTGTAATATATTTTGTTTCTTGATTTGTTTATAACTATAACTTAAATTTACGTAATCTTTTGTTATTAAACAGCAAGTCTTCCTTAAAATAAAATAAATATTTATAAATGCACGAAATAAGGCTTGTCCGTGCATACTAAAACGTAATCCAGTTTAAAATAAGTAGGTGATTTATGTACGTATAATTATTATTATTTTTAATAACCTTAATTACGCTCTAGTAATGAATAAAATCAGATTATATTTTGCAAAAGCAAATGTTGAAATTTTTTCTGAAGAGAGACATAAATAGTACTTACATTAACATTAAAAAAAATACTAATTTTGATACTTTATTACGTTATTGTTGCATACATAAATGTAATGTATATGAAATATTGTAAATCTTTATTTTTAAAAGAGTAATATGTATTTAGTTAAAAACTTTCGGCTATCAGATAAATTAGATGTCGCATCAAAAAAAAATCTATGGTCAAAAAACTAGATACATTTCCACCATTATTTCTCGATTCGACTTTATAGAAAAGAAACAATCAAGTCATGCTACATTTGTGACAATTTGCATGAACTGTAACGCGATTGCGTAAGTGCAGTCATCGCGAGCGCGAGTGCACACGGATGAGTGTCTGCCTGCGTTCCGTGACCGAACAACACGCAAACAATTACTAGCATCGGGCAATTGGGCTACTTATGTTAAGTAGGTGACCATTAAACTTTTCAAGTCGACAATACTTATTATTTTAAGCGCTTAAATTTTAAGATGGAGCAAATTTCGTTGGTGAGTACGAGACCGGAGGCCTAAAGCATCTGAATAGGGCGCTATAGTGTGGGTCACGAAAGATTAGAAAATATTCAATAAGAACTACAATTAATTATAAGGCCTATAAGGAAGTCAAAACCTCCTTTCTAAGGCGCTCTACAGGCTCTGCCCTTGAAAGTATTGACAGTTGTTATAGAACGCTTAAATAAAAAACAAAACAGAAACTGCCTAATTTCTCAGAAGACATCTTTCGATACTTCCGACTAAGATTTGTGAGATATGGTTAGTATCTTACGTCATAAATTCAAATATTTAAGATGTCTGTCGGTTTAATTCCTAAAGTCAATTTTTAATAGTATACCGATTGGTATTTTAAAAATTCAGATTACATCATAATAATTTAAATGAAAACATTTGTACGTTTATAAACTTTTAATATTAGATAGAGCACGCAAGTACACACTTGAATGATTGGATTCGGCCTATGTAATACAAACTAAGGGGTGACAAGAGAAGAACTTACATAGATTTTTTAAAACAATTAGCAGGTAAGAGTCGATACTACAATAAATTAAAAATATCTTTTGTGAGTATAAAATATTTTAAATAAAGTTAATTTTGCAAGGCAAGATGTGACGTTGACATTAATTTTGTTTCCCGCCACTTTGTCTTTTTAAAGATTAAAAAGTTATTAATACAGCCAGTAAACAACCTCATCGCTGCCGCTGCATCGTTGAAAAGAAAAAAACTTCCGTAAGTAAATCCTGTTCTGTTTTAACGAGGAAATAATAAAAAAATGTGTTTTATAAGACATCAATCAGACTTACTTTATCTATATGTTAACTGATCACCCTGAACGATATTGAATAAGAATTAAGAAGCCAAAATATATTCAAAGTTGGTAATAAATAAACATGAAACATTAATTACTTACATAATTTGTCTAATTGTATAAACTAATATTACTAATATATTTTGAAATGACGAAATTATTTATTTTTCGATTTAGACCATGATACTTTCGCCTTGAGTTTTGAATGCCAATAATAACTTTAAAATTATTGCACGGGGTACTAATATTCCATTTTTAATACTTTGTTATTCTTAAATTATCATTTTTACTGTGTCTGGTAGTAATAAAATAAAGCCTAATATTTTTATACGCAGTCCACTTACCATAGTAAGTACAGACTTCTTGGTTTTGGATCGTAAAGAAAAAATAGGGTTAAATTTCGTTGTCTATGCGACCGCTATATTCATGTCATACAAATAACACCGAACACGCTTTAAGGCTATTACAACGAGTGGTTTGACTCGAGTTGTTTGATCTGTTAGTACCTATGGTTAGTACTTAGGAATGGTATTAGAAAGGATAGCTGCAAGGTTGTAGTGTGTCCGCTATCGCATTGTGTGGTACTTGATATGTTTTAGCACAATTTAAGGATATTAATAGCTTTTTTATGTAAGTCGAAGTGTTTAAATCTTCAATTTTTTAATTACTAGTATGACTAACTTAAAAACTATTTATTTGTAGAATTAAAGAACACTTATTTCAAAATATTCTTATCTTTAAAATCTAGCGTTTACTTTACCACAATTTTAGTATGTTGTTTCCGGACACTTACCTGCAAAAATAAAAATAAAACAATTAGAAAAATTAAAAACAATAAGGTCTATGTTTCACACAATTTAAAAATACAATTCAAAATTATAAGTACGGTCTTCGCCCAAAACTGATCAAAAAATATAATTTTGTTTCTAATTCCTAACTCCATTCTAAACCGCCTTTGATAATTTTACTTCCTTTTTTACCCGACTGCGAAAGGAGGAGGGTTATGTTTTTTGAGTATGTATGTATGTACCTACCTATGTATATTTCTTTAGCACGCCCTAGAGGCTAAACGGGTTGTCGTATTCTTATGAGAGTGATGTCTATAGATTCGTCTTAGTCGTGAGAGTGACACTTGGTACATTAAAATTTCAAAAGAAAAACAAAATTAATGATATTTGGCGCCAAAAAGTAATATAAAAAAGAAAATGTTTTCAAAATACATTGCGTGTGGTATCAAAACAAAATAATGAACTTTTAACGGTGATTACGAATATATAAACAACATATATGTTTTATTTCAAAAAATAATAATATAGATAGCAGATATTGACGCAGTCGCGTTTTTTTTTACTAATAAATTATTTTACTTGTTCATTATATGAACCTGTCAAAATGACTCTACTTTGATGGAAAGCATGAGCAATATTCAAGAGAGGTGGCCATCATAGGTACTCATTGTGAATGCAGCCTATATGGCGGCCTCTTGAGATGCTTCTGCATCTTACTTTGAACCGAAATTAAAAGGACTATGATCATCCAATTGCTGACCAACCGACTAAACTAAGGGAACAAACTACGCCGGACATCAACACTGCATAGATTAGAAACACTTAAAACAAATTATGTACCAACCCGTCTGGCCAGCTTGCTCTATCGGTTTTGACGGTTTTCCTTCTCTCTAGTTCCCTTCATCTCCTCTTACGAGACTTTTGAGATGTTATTCATCTCACTGATGACACTCTTCGTAATCCACCACCACAAGGAGTTATGTAGATACGAAATGGTATTTTCGTATAGTCATCAGGCTATCTATATCTATACTATATTATAAACGTGAAAGTTTGTAAGTATGGATGGATGGATGGATGTTTGTTACTCTTTCACGCAAAAACTACTGAACGGATTTGGATGAAACTTTACAGTAATATAGTTTATACATCAGAATAACACACAGGCTACTATTTGCCGCGATAACCGACATATACGCGGGCGGAGCCGCGGGCAATAACTAGTTAAAGTCATAAGTGGAAATGTAACTCCATTTAAGGCTGCAGAAGATTAAATCTCATTGTAGATGAAAAACTTATTCAAGGTAAGTTGTCAGGTACTATATATAACCTTCTGTCGGGTGATACGTACACGGAGAGGGTAAAAACCAGTTAATAGAAGCCATTTAAGATGTAAATGAGCTTGCAATTACCGAGGTTTAATACCTACGTGACTTTGTAGAGGCCATTAGTATTTACAACGCAAATAGAAAGTGTTGGGAATAAAGTTCTGATTGTTTAGTTATACTGCGTAGTAATTTAGCTTAGTCACTAGAAATTGTTTTTGTTTTTTACTATTTACTAATAGTAATAAGTAAGAAAGCTCTTGATTATGAGACTATGTTACGTTGCATTTTAAAATGAATATTATTTTCTATGATATTGATTCAAGTTTCATCATTGATTCAATCAAAATCACATAACTTTTATTTGAAGTAAGCCTTTTCAGGCGCGTTTCGAATCGTTACAAAATGTACCTATAATTTAACGTATAATTATAAAATTAAACTTAATAAACTAATAGCATAGAAGTGTAGAGCTTGTGTGTTTAGTAATAGTTGAACATGCTTATCTCAGGTACTACTGGTTCGAATTGTAAAATTTGAAACAACTTACTAGTGTTGGATACTTTATTTATCGAGGAGAACTATTTAACATCACGCTACCACCAATACAAGCAGGGCATAGAAGCGAAATGTTACAAGCAGATGGAAAAAAAACTTTTTTTAGAGTTGCACACCAAGTTTTTAAGCTACAAATGTCATTTACATTTTTTTATCGTTAGCGCGATATTGCGTTCATTTTACAACATACTCTAGATTAATTATACAATATTTATGTCAAATATTTATTCATAACCTTTCTGAAGTAAATTGGAGTAACTAGATGATTAATTAGACTTAATACTTATCAACTTTCGTAATGCCAGACGCTAGCTAGAAGACAAGTTGTGGTAACGTCATGAGTTGTCTGCCTTTAATCTCAGTTAATAAATGTCCAAGGATTTTCACACCATTACGACTTAGTTATTTTACTATGTGTAAATAACTTGACATCTTGCATATAATATGTAGGGATGTAAAGTTAATTTCGGACAATAGACTATGTAGGTAGTTAGAGCCACCCTGATTTCAGCACGAACGGATCGGCTCGACCGGGGCAGTACTACTACCCTCTCACAGAAAACCAACATAAAGGCGCGTCTACACCGAAATTCGAGAACACAAGAAAAGGTTGACAACACAAAAGTTACCAACTTTTGTCGGGTGGAGTCTCAGCCTAAAGTGACAACATTCGTATTGCCGTGTTTCGTTGTGCCAAATTTCATACTAATTCGTTCGCATAATTTACGTTAAAAGGGGTACAAAGTTTTTTCTTTATTTTGTGTTTATGTATTTACATAAAGATACCTAAACATAAATAGCAAACTATATTTATTTTATTTAAGTCAAGAAATACAATAATAATATATAGTTAATTGTACCTATAAAGCTGGACTAGGAAGCTGGGTATAATTTTATTAATATTTTATCCTTTGTGTGCAAAATTGCAAATAAGTAGTTAAAATCATTTCCTAGACTAAAATCTTCCTAAACAGACAACATCTTTGACTCTAAAACACAAAAAAATGTAAACCTGATAGCTTTAGAGAGCGGACACAACCCAAACTCAGTCTCTCTCTTTCTCTACTCCGATCACGCTTGCCGCCCGTTTGGCTACGCCTCCAGATATATATGCTCTAAGGATAGACCTATAGATAAAGATATACTAGACCTAAAACCTCCTTGCTTAGAAGAGGCTTATATCAAGCAGTGGCAGTATAGACTCATGATGTATTGTCAAATGTGATTAAGTATTTTATTTGCCATGTGTACATTGTGTACTCTATAGTCTGTCTGTCTTGCCCTTCCTTTGAGAATATACTTCGAGAACACATCGTATCCTCGAATTGTTACGAAAATACACATATAAATAAATATTTTGTGACATTATTTTGGGAAACTCATTCTTCTATAATTACAATGAAGTAGTAAACGTTAATTAGATAGCTTTAATGTGTTTTTACTACAATGATACTAATTGTTGAGACTCGAGGCTATTGTTTGAGAATTACGTCAAATAGTAACTTTTGGTTGTAGAATAGTTTACGTAGCAAAAAGTTTACCCGTGTATAGGGTAAATTAATTTGAATGGCGACCTTGAAACCATGATATATTTTGGTGTTACCAGCTAATGGTACCTATATGCTGCTGACAGTTCGTGAATTCTCTATATTTTTCATTTCGTAAATGTATTTACCCCCTTTGTTATGTGAAATTAAACTTGTAATGTAATAAAAACTGTTTACAGTTAAACTGTAAACAGTTTTTTGCATATTTACAAAAAAAAGAGGTTTGTGTGCTAATGTTTATTTTTTTTAATAATTAATTGTTTTGACAGATTATTAAACAAATGTATTCAAAAAATAAACATGCTAGTTTAAATTATATAAAAAAAAAATATATATTATTCTATTCAAAACAAATATGCATTTATTTTTAACATTTTTTTTTCATAGATATTATTATGATAATTACACAGACTAAACAGCCAGTCTCCTCAATCTTTACAAAACTTCCAAAATGATTTCTTTTAACCTTATAGATTTTTCGAGACAACAACATTACTTATTTTGAATGAAAATGAAGCCTGTTTCCGCGTTTTTCATTTCTTAAACATAGGGCCTACGAAAGTGATTCTACTCTGCCTAAGGAAACCATGAGCAGAATCAAAGAGTGGTGGTCACCATACTCATTGCGAACGCACCCAATTCAGAATGGTGACCCACCCTATGTCTATGTCGGCCTAGTGAGATGCTTTTTTACGCCCCGCTTAAAGGACCCGGGATCATAGAGGGAGGGAAACAAGTGCGCGCAGGCACTACATAAAACTAAAAATTGTGAGACCGTGTCACTACGGTCTATTTCATCACAAATATTTTCATCAATGAATATAGTCTACAAACAAAACTTTCGCGTCTCCAAGCCAACCGTTCATCTAAAACAATAACAGCATCCACAGACAAGGTCACGTGAGTGTTATGAAATTAGTCGTTACCAGCAGATGCCGGTGTTGCCACACTCCGTGGTAATAGAAATACATGTAATGTCTAACGTATAATTGTTGTTCTAGAAAGATCTTGTTGTGTTATTTATAATAGTTGAGGAAAATCTTTGATCATATACATCTTAAGTTTTGTTTAATTTTTGGTCATATTCCGGGCTTGCTTCATAATTTTTTACGACGCATTGTTAACTCATAACAAGCATTTCTTATTCTATGTCTATGAGTTAATATTAAAATGACAGCATTCGTGATGTCGTGTTTCGTGGGTGAGTGTGAGACCGGAGGCGGAGGCCCAATGATGCAGAAGCATCTCAATAGGCCGTCATAGCGTGAGTCACTATGCTGCACTGTTGCATTGTCTGCATGCGTAATGAGTATGGTGACCATCACTCTTGGATTCTGATCATGCCTTCCATCAGGGAGGGTAGCAGGCCCATACATAAAAAATAATAATATTGATGTTAGTGCACGTTTAACCAAATATTCTACTATACATCTATTCTGTCTTATATTATAAGACTGATGAAGAATTTGTTTGTTTTATTAAACGCGGAAAATTATTTTAGCGTTAAATAGTTCATTTATCGAGGAAGGCCACATAACATCACGCTACGACAAATAGGAGCGGAACATCAACGAAAATATCGCAAAACTGGGAAAACTTATTCCGTGACGCGGACAAAATCACGCAAGTCAGCTAGAACACATACAAACAGACATTAAATAGAACAATCTGTAGCCACTCTCATATTATGAATAAACAAATATCAATAAAACGCAACTTTGACGTAACGAAATTGACATTTTCTAAGTAACTGTTCAACAAAAGAAATTGTGGTCAAATGTACTCATAAGGAAGTCATAATGAGAATTTGTTTACATTCAACATTAAATATCACAAATGGATTTGGAACTTCACATGTCTACAATAAAGTTTAGTTTACTTTAAACGTGTTTGTTATGCTATGTTTGTATAACATGTTTGGACATAATGGTCATAAGTACTTATAAAAATATTATGGCAACTCTTTCCCTGAATATTGTGAGATGTAGGACACAGGCTTTTTTTACTTGGCAGAAAATTAACATCATCCTCATCCTTTTCCCGTGGGAGAGCCACGCTTCGGCATGAATGGACGAGAGGAGTGATACCACGAACTCACAGAAAACTGGTGTGAAATAACGCTTGCGCTGTATTGCACCGAGTGAGTGGAAAAACCGGAGGCCCATACCACCCCCCGCACTTGTGATGCCTCTAGTGTTGCGGGAGTCCATAGGCGGCGGCGGTTACCGTCAGGTGATACGTCTGCTCGTTTGCCCTCTATGCCATAAAAAAGCCTTTAGATGTTCACTGCTGGCTCTTCTTAAGAAGGAGATTTTGGGCTCCTATACCACGCTGGCCAGACGGGTTGGTATAGAGTATGTTTCAGGTTTTCCTCTGTTTACAGTGCAGTTGTCCTGCATAGTTGGCTGCAGTAGTCGCTTAACGGACGGTGGTGATACTCCTAATTAAAAATCCTTCACCACACGTTTAGAAAGATTTGGCAAGAACAAAAGATCTTAAAAAGCCAACACTTCTGGTTTCCTTCGATAAGCTTATGAACCAAATTTTATCTCTAATGTAAGGCAGTATATCATTACATCGCATGCCCTTACAATATGTTGGAAATAGGTCATATTGTTGAACATAGATCATACTGTTGGACATAGGTCCTACTGTGGGACATAGGTAATGGTATTGGACATAGGCCTCTCCTTAGGAAGGAGGTTTTGGCGTACTATACGACAATCGCCAGACGGGTTCGAGATTTAAGGAGTATTTATTTGCTGTTAATCCAATACCTTTTCCAATACTGTTGGACATAGGTCATACTGTTGGACATAGGTCATACTGTGGGACATAGGTCATGGTATTGGACATAGGCCTCTCCTTAGGAAGGAGGTTTTGGCTTACTATCCCACTATACTATCAGACGGGTTCTATATTTTAGGAGTATTTATTTGCTGTAAATCCAATACCTTTACAAACTGACCCAATTCGCACCAAGGAAAGTGAACAGCTGTCCGTAACTTAATCCCGAACATTATTGCGTAGCCACAAACCAGACGGTAACTTAAGTACACAACTTTACAGCCTACTTAACTTACTATAACTTAACGGCTGTATATCCCTAGTGATCTTTAAAACCTTCCAAAGACGACGTGTCTAAGATACAGAAGTGTAATTTCATGGGTGAGCTATCAACATCATCATGTCAGTCGAAGGACGCTCACAAGGCATAAATGGGGCCTGCTTGACCGGCGTATCATAGCTTCATAGAAAACCAGCCATTCTATCCTTGCTTTTCATCAAGAGAATGAGGTTACCAGAACCCAAGGTCCATCTACTCCAATATTTGCCTAGTTTGGGATCAGACCACCTAGTATGAGATATGTATAGCTATTATTATCACTCACTAGTAAATCCACGCAACTTTGCGTCTCAGAAAAAGTATAAATTTAACTTTTTTTTCTGTCATTATCGGTCATAGAGTGATGTGGAAGACCTAAAATATTCCTCATTAAATGGGCTATAGCTAAAAAAGAATTAGCGAAATTGATCTATCCGTTCACGAATGATGCTGTGGCCAGAAGAACAGATCTTCTATAAAGTAAAAGTACAGGTACGATTATGTCAGAATACAGTAGTACAAGTTCCCTACGCACGTTTCGTAAAAGTGGAGTAGGTTAAGAATTTCGCGGCAAAGTAAAGGTATGTAACAATTACTTTCACTGAGACAATTTGGTAATATTACTTCATAGTTGAGTGCATGCGGTCGAAGTGCTTTTTAAGTGTACTGCGTTGTGCAAATCAAGGTCAAAAGAAATGTAATTAATAATAATTCCCTTACACATTTTATACACGGCCGTCTAATATCCAACTAAACAAAGTCTGTACTGTGGTAAATGTGATTATAAGTTTGTTTGTTACATTTCACGCGAAACCCAGGTACTTAACAGATCATCATGAAACTTTGTACACATATTCTTGAGGTATTAGAAATAATATAGGATACTTTTTATTAAATGCAAGCGAAACCGCGGGTGAAAGCTAGTATGAAATAAATTAAACAGAAGATTAATAATTTATTCTATCAACTGCAGCCATCTTAAATGCCTTAAAGCACTGTATTATTTCTAATATTAATATAAAATTAGTTGATACATAAATATTTTTGGTAACATGTGTTTTCTGTATCACGTCTTGCCAATGCTTATAATAAAACTGTGTATAGGCTTCAATAACTCAAAAAGTTCTACACTGAGCAAGCTCTTTTAAAACGATCCACAAACAGCTTCAAAGATTGTGTTTATGCGTTCTTTGCGTCAGTTCGTTCCTCATTTCTCATCAATGCATCACAAATTGCCACAGTTAAGGGTGGCAGGGTCCAGCCAGTATGGAGTGACACTACATATTCACAGTCCACACTACGTAGCGAACAATATCGATAAATTTAATTCGTCTCGTTTTAAAACATGAACAATAAATTCTCGGTGTGAGAATAAAAAGCCTTTAGATAATAGAGCATGTTCTAAGAGATTGTGCACAAACCGGTCCTAAGGGCAACAAATAGTGCAATGATTGTAATGACTCAACGGCTTCAGCACAGAACAAAGAATAATAAAATAATATTTAGAACTGACAATTTATAAATATATTTAGTTAAGGTTTTCATTTTACCTCATGGATTAGTTGATAAACATCATCATACTTTCATACTAATATTATAAATGCGAAAGATTGTAAAGATGTGTGGTGAATGTGTGTGTTTGTTACACTGTTAAAGTGTAACAAACACACAGTGTAGCAAAAACTTTACAGTAATATAGCTTATACATCAGAATAACCCATAGGCTACTATATTCCGCAATCAACATACACGTGGGCGGAGCCGCGGGCAACAACTAGTCTATACTAATATTACAAACGTGAAAGTTTGTAAGTATGGATGAATGGATGTTTGTTACTCTTTCACGCAAAAACTACTGGACAGATTTGGATGAAACTTTACAGTAATATAGCATAAACATCAGAATAACTCACAGGCTACTATTTTCCGCGATAATCGACATACACGCGGGTGGAGCCGCGGGCAACAGCTAGTACTTATATATTTCTAAATACATACATAAAGTATACCCACACAGACTGGCAACCAGTAGATTAT
This sequence comes from Diaphora mendica, assembly GCA_949125395.1. NCBI lineage: Eukaryota > Metazoa > Arthropoda > Insecta > Lepidoptera > Erebidae > Diaphora > Diaphora mendica. The sequence goes on from OX421319.1 coordinate 27,428,371, forward strand.
CGAACAGTTCTATAATTCATATCTCCTAGATATTATACCCTTTCTAGAGAAGTTTAGAGATAATATCTTTCAGTTTAAAGTCAGCTTATAAAGGTAGGTGTGCCGTGGGCTTTAGATCAACACACAGATAAACAACAATTGTTGTTAACACTATTGACCTCGACACAAGCACTGCCTTTGCTGTTAATCCACTTATGTATTATGCATTTACTATATGTACTTAGCTATTTACTGCTGTTTCTTCCGGGTTTTATTTTCACTATTTCAGACTTGTATATTTTGAAAATTATTGATTGATTGATTATTTTTTATCGAATCTGAAGGTTTGGTATATTTATACAAATGAATAAAATTAGACTTTCCCTTTGTTATTTCACTTTTTTGGACTAGCTTGGCCGTGCTTTGCGTTCGAAAAGCGGGTAACACTGAGGGGCACAGGTAGTATACCATAAAAATTTTAACAAAAAAAAACGACTTCAAGAACGACCAAATTGAAATGGGCCCACACGAAATTGGTTGGCGTGATATTAAGTAATTCGTCAATTTGTCGCACACTTACTAATGCAAATTAAAGACTTAGGTATATGGTTTTCTCATGGATGACATGTCGGAATTAGACCACATGGGAAGCACAACTTTCAAATAAGAAAAGAATCATCAAAATTGGTTTACCGATTATGGTTTACCGGTTTGTCGAAAGTTATGAGGTAACAAACATAAAAAAAAATACAGTCGAATTGAGAACCTCCTCCTTCTTTTGAAGTCGGTTAAAAATCTCAATGCGTGTGATTGAAGTCTAAGTAACTAGGTACCTACTTAAAATTCTGCCACACGGAATATAGGTCCTCTGATGTATACTTTGCGTTAAAGTTCAAGTTATATTTAGCCTCTCGTGTTATTGAACTATGATCTCAAACCTCTATAGGTTCAAACAACATGGTTTATTTTTAATTATTTGTAAATACTGGCACGGAAATCTATAATCATAAACTCAAACAGTTTGAAATTAACGTTCGAGCTTTTATTTCTGGTTTGCGTTTGTATATAAGTCTTTAAATTGATGAATAATTACATGAATTGGTTATTTAAGCGATGAAATTTACGGATAATTTTCCCGAGTCTGAAATAGTAAAGAGCCCTATTTTCCTAAGAGATGGGTAGAGACAAAAGAAAAACATTTCTCTCGCATCGTGGCGGCCGGTAGGACAACCCTGACACTGCTGGAAAGATGAGGTTGTCAAAGATATGAAAGAGATCAAGTGTCCCATTGGTCTGAACTGGCACAGAATAGAAAATAATCGCACAGAATAGAAAAGAAAAGAATATCAGAGGCCAAGATACATGTCGGGTCGCTGAGCCTACGAACTACCCAACATTTTTCTCGCTTTCCTACAATTTTTGGAAAAAGATTTCATGAGAAGGGACGGATTTGTGTTACAGGAAATTGGGAAAGCGCACGATTTATGATTGAACCGAGAAGCAGATAAGTACTAGATGTCATATGTTACATTTCACTCTATCACTCGATTTTTTTCTATAAATACATGCATAGATATTTAGAAAATATATTGGCCAACTACAATGTATTTATTCTCTAATACTTAGTCCGTTAACAAGAACATGTTTAATAGCCAACTTTCTAATCACATCAACATTTTGATTGATTCATTTAAACAATCGATTATATCGATTATTCGTGATTGTAATAGATAATGAGATAATGTCCGTCCTCCTATTAGGTATTCGATTGCCAATATGTTTATGTGATTGTGTAATATTTGGAGGCGTTTTTTTATGGTAGTAAGTAACCATTATTGATTGGGTCGGACACGTGCAGCTTTCTACATTAAATGTTCCTGTAACTTTTAAATTTATAACACAGTTGTGTTTGGAAATATTTAGCTCTCGGCGCTTCATAATTTAAGTATACCGAATTTTGAGTTCTTTCGCTAAAATTGTTTTAAAATGCATACAGTGCATTGTTTTGAAGTTTGCAGATAATATTTAGCATGGATTTAAAAAATAAACTTAAGGCATACCATTATCAAGGTGTGTTTTCAATGTAAACAAAGTTTACTATTTTTGCTTGCTGTCTCTACTATTACCATAAATGCGAAAGTAACTCTGTCAGCCACCCCTTCATGACTAAACAGCTTAACCGATTTTAACAAAATTTGACATTGGGTTTCCTAGATAGAGTTGTATAATTCTTTGGTTTTAGTTACTACAGTATGACAACTCGGAGAAGAATCTACACAGAATATAAAGAAATCTTCTATAAGCAAGTGATGTTCTCCTAACCGTTTACGACCACGGTGGCCGAACTCATCTGATACCAGCAGACTACGCAGGAGATATTATAGTGCACAAGTGTGTGCGCAAGCACAGGTGCAATCTCTGTACCCGCACTCTCATAATCCGATGGGACGGTTAACCAACACGACCGGGGAGAGATCAGACGCAGGACCGACAGCTTTACGTGCTCTCCGAGGCACGAGGACTAAGACTTCAACTTTCAAACTCCGAGTTGTTATCAAGTATTATTCTTTCATCATAAGAACTCAATAACACTAAGTAGCCTTTAACAGTCTACTGATGGACATAGCAATCTTCTTAGAAAGGACGTTTTGGCCTACGCTGGACAGACGGATTGATATAAGTTTTGTATCAATATTTCCTTCTGTTTGGAGTGCTGGTGTCTTGAGTAGTATGCTGCCTTAGTCGGCTCTTACCCATGCAGAGCCGTCTCTAGCCCATGAAGCGCCCGTTAGTAAGCGTAGCACCCTTTAGTGAGCACGCAGTTTCATTAAAAGTGCCGCGGCCGTGCGCCACTAACACTGACCGCACCCTCTGCACTTTAATTAAAGACGCCCCTGAACCGATGTGATAAACGGGAGTGGTGACGTTCCATTTTCTTAATTCGTTATCAAGTATTATGTAAGGCAGCAATAAATATCTATCTAAGAACTATCGTTCAAGCATTCGATATTACGTTACCTATGTAATTATGTTTTCTTCGAGATAGCGAGTAACTGACCGCGACGAAATCGCTGAGCACTATATTTTCCACCACGCCCATACCAGAAATGTAGCAAGAATACTTCCTAACTTTTACACTTTCGCGTTTCATGGTAATATAATTAAATATTCACATATTCTTGATCAACAAGATCAATGCACTCTGTTTGAAACTTCAGGAACAGGTTGGTAAATTAATAAAACTTACTATTATGATAGGTTCTTAAATGCACAGGGTAGGTATTATTATAATTCATACTTAATAGTGTGAATTCGAAAGTTACCCTGTCTATCTGTTATGCTTTCACGGTTAAACCGATTTCAGTAAAATTTGGCATGGAGATACGTTCATTCTTGAAGAAGGACATACGCTGCTGTTTACCCCGATAACCGACCTACACGGGGGCGGAGACGTGAGCAAAAGCTAGGTGGAATATTTATTTTTATTTATTTTAAACATTCAACACACAACGCCATCTAGTCCCAAACTAAGCAGAGCTTGTATTATTGGTGCTAGACAACTGATATAAATATATACATACACACATACTTTTTTTGTAAACACATACATATTATACATAGAAAACGCCCATACTCCGAAACAAATATTTGCAGATCATACAAACATTTATTCTGACCCGAATATCGAACCCGAGATCTCAAAGCAGTCGCATACGCTACAACTGCGCCACCGAGGTGGCTGCCTCGTCAGTCCGTCTTGAGTCATATAAACTTTAATTCGTTGTACCTACTTAGATATGCCGTTCCCCTGGTCTGAAAGGCACTTTTTACTTGTACTTGTTTTGTACTAGAAGCAGGAGTGCATTTTAGAAGTAATTTTCTAGAGAGTAGAGTCTTCAGCACTCTATAAAAAATAAACGAAGTAAATGATTCGAACAAATAATTCATGCTTAATACTGTAGCTAAGATTTTCTTGGTCCTTCGAGCCATATGTATTTCGTCAATCTACACAATGCTAGCTCGAGTGTAACTATGAACTCCAAATCATAATTCAAAGCTTAAATATAAATACACATTTTCTAATTTTAAATAGACAATACAAAAAAAACATGAGCATTACGAATTAATTACCTATTGTAATGCATACTAACATCGTAAATACAAAAACCATCACCAATAACTTCCATTCAGACGTGGACAGATATAGGAAACAATGTGTCGGCAGACTTCGCGATTTTAAGCAAGGCTGATACCCAGATAAAACTTAAATGCAATTGTGCATGCAACACAATAGTCGGTAGTTTTACGATAATTTTGGATACTTGAAGGTCGATTTTGAAAGTTTTATGAGTAATGTCAATTATTGTAAAACTTAATTGCAGTGGTCTTGGCAGTGGGAATGTTAGGGAAACGTGGCCTTGTTTTTTTTTTTTGTTACAGCGCCATCTGTTTTTTGGTACTGGAACATAGACTAGAAGGATATCGTGATAGTTTAAACAGTCACCTCCCTAATATCTATTGAGCTGATTCTTGCGATTTAATATTTTCCATTATTATTATTGGTATCCACAAATTGTTGTTCTTTGTCTAGGTGTCCTTTGTTCCCGTTTTATGAACGTTTATCGCGTCCCCTGCGATACAGGATATATTCTTAACTTAAAAAAAAGTAAGTCCATTTCTATGTCTGTTAATTACACACGGTTACGTAGAAAAGACTTCAAGACTGAATCAAACTCACACCCCACAGTAACAACTCCTTATAACCCACAGAGCTATCATGCCGTCACTAAATCGATTAGTTCCACTTACAAAGAGTTTAAACAAACAACGTCTTGTACGTTTAGTCAATTTAAAACAAGTAATTAACAAAACGTGGAAGCATTTCGTGAAGACTTCGTCATGCATCACGTCACGGGGTCAGACGGAAGACTCTTATAGTTGTAGCCACAGAACAAAAAATATAGGTAGAAATGTTATGTAGGCGGGGCAGGCGCGCCGCGAAATAAGTCCAAATACCTCTATTTTGTCTGCTGGCATTAACTGAACGGTCGCATTCGCATTTTACTTTCAACGGGAAAAAACAATAAAACAATCATACATTGCGTATTAAATTCGATTACTAACTACACTGTTTCCACAAGAGTACGCAATGAACTGCATTTCCTGCGTGAATATTTCGATATATTTCACTCGAACAGATTTAATTGTAAGGCATAGGGGTGTGCCCAAATATTTATAATGCAATCGATACCGCAAAATTGTGGATGTCGATGATATTGGTTTGTGTTTTTCTCAAGTAGAAAGAGTTGATTTGTTTTATATTATGATTTTTAACCGACTGCAAAATAATTTTTAATATGAATTTTTTTTGGAAAGCTTTTTGATGAAATGTAATAGGAATGATAGAAATATTTCTTTTTAAACTTAAAACATATTTTGAAGATTAACATTTTCGGGCCGTCCGACGTCTATACATTGTTTTTTGCATTTAAATTTAGATATGAAAATGTACATCTTGTGAGGATATAAAAATAACCTCTTACTGTTGATTACAGGGTTCTACAGAAAAAATATTAAGATTATGTGTGTTACGTCTATAGAAAGTTGTGTCGTGTTGATAAGTATGAAAAGTCAAACTCCAAAATTAGATGTATAATATGTACTTATGTTTTGACAAAACAAATGTCTTATTTTTATATTAACACAAGAAACTAGTACAATTTCACTCAATCCATATCTAAGACAGTGAATTTCATATAAAAAATAGCATAGCGATATTTAAAAGTAAGATCTATTTCTTATAGAAATTAAGCAAATTTAATTATTATAATCGACAGGACCACATCTCTACGGTGGGTGGGTCATAAAGACGAAGATCCACCTCTAAACACAAAATTGCACGTAAAACTCTACTTAATGCCAAGTGCATAAGGTTGTAGTTTAATATTATATTCATTAAATCCCTTGGACGAATTAGAATAGACTTAGTTATGTGTGTATAATATTATTAATCGTTTATGTGTGCGTCCCGGCGACAAAAGATTACTTACGAAATTACGTCAAAGGCTTTTCTAGTAGTTCTGTGGTTGTAGCCTCTGATCCTGACCTTACTGCAACGTGCCGCAATTAAACAGTTAAAGTGCATCACGAATACGGTATAACCTATTGGAATATAATAAAGTTCGAGTGGTAAAGCTGGAATATATAATACAATACTTGACTGCCTCGGTGGCGCAGTGGTTGCGTAAGCGACTGCTGTGCTTGAGGTCTCGGCTTCGAATACCGGGTCAGATCAAATGTTTGTATGATCTGCTAATATTTGTTTCGGAGTTTCGGTGTTTCTATGTATGTATTTACAAAAAAAAAGTATTTATGTAAATATATCAGTTGTCTAGTACCCTTAGTACAAGCTCTGCTTAGGTTGGGACTAGATGGCGTTGTGTGTTAGATGTCTAAAATATTATAATTTCGAGGCTATTATGCGTAGTTACCACCGAAAGTTAGGAATTCTACGTTCCCGCTTTTTTTATTCCCAACCCCCAGCCGCCACCCAGAATCAAGAGAGTTTTGTTTAAGAGTATGTTTCGAGGATGCTGCAAAGGCTAACTACCGGACTGGTCAACTGGCGGTAAGTGACGACCCTCACTAAGGGACACACGCTACTTAGGTAAGTCACGAGTGCCTACCTTTGAGACAGTGACTATATGTTTTATTCTTTTTTTTAATGTCCTAGGCGGGCAAACGAGCAGACGTATCGTCTGATGGTAAGCGATTACCGCTGCCCATGGACACTTGCAACACCAATATGAAATATACATGACATGACTTATGGACCTGGTGGTTGAAGCGGTCGCCACGCCGCTTTCCACTGCGCCAAGTGTTGTGGGTTCAAATCCCACACGGGAAAACAGTTTGTGTGATCCACAAATTGTTGTTCTAAGTCTGGGTGTTCTTTGTGTCCGTATATACACACAGGATGTATATTCCTAATGCGGGAGTTGTCCTTTAAAGAAAAAAGTTCTTATGCGAACAGATCATCCGAACAAAGAAATATGTGAACTAAAATTTAAAGTGCGATGTCCCAATATGTTGCCAAATTAACATGTACATAGGTATATAGAATATCGTAATATATGCAACACAGGGCCGTGGGAACAGCACGAGGCTGCCACCGGCTGGCTTACGAAAACTGAGAGACTTACAACTTTAAATAAAACTAACTTGGAGGTTGGACTAAAATGGAGGTAGTAGAGCCACGCTGATTTCAGCACGAACGGGCCGGCTCGACCGGGGCGGTACTACCCTCGCACAGAAAATCAACGTAAAATGACAGCATGCTGTCGTGTTTCGTTGGTGAGTGCGAGACCGGAGGCCCAATTAGTCTAGTCAACAAGTTCCATACTTGTTGACTAGACTAAAAGATGCAGTAGCATCACTAGGCCGCCATGGTGTGGGTCGCCATGCTGCATTGTCTGCATTCGCAGTGAGCATGGTGACCACCACTCTTGGATTCTGCTTATGCTTTCCATCAGGCAGAGTAGAGTCATTTTGGCGGGCCAAACATAAAAAAAAAAAAAAAAAAAAAACTATAGTAGGGTTATGAGTCGCTAGGGATGAGTGGTTTGAGTCTTAAAACAGGGAAATATTCATTTTATTTACGGTGTAGGGTTCCATCGGGCGTACAGGTTACCGAGTGGTAATTATGTAAGTCAAGAGTACGTTCCGGTCCTTCAAGTCTGTTCTCTACCAGAATTAGAAGTAGGGTTTGGGCTTCAGTAACCTCCAATGCCTCCTACCCCTACAATGGAGAAGGTAGTTATGCTCCAAGGACTTCACATACTCGCTGTAAACTCATTAAGTTCATTCGGTTTATAAATTAAAAAGCGGCCAAGTGCGAGTCGGACTCGCGCATGAAGGGTTCCGTAGCAGTAAGTAAGTTCTTGTAGTTCGTTGTAACTTTGATCGATAAATTGCTGTTTACGATTTATGACGTATTAAAAAAAACTACTTACTAGATCTCGTTCAAACCAATTTTCAGTGGAAGTTTGCATGGTAATGTACACCATATATTTTTTTTAGTTTTATCATTCTCTTATTTTAGAAGTTACAGGGGGGGGACATTTTACAACTTTGTAAGTGTCTGTCCCGCAAACTATTCAGTTTAGAAAAAAATAATAATAAAAACCTCAATATCATTTTTGAAGTCATATCCATATAATATACCCCCACACGTATGGGTTTGATGAAAAAAAAATTATTGGGTTTCAGTTCTAAGTATAGGGATGGGGAAAATTTATTGTTTTTTTTTATTTTTGTGTGGAAATCTTAATGCGGTTCACAGAGTACATCTAGTTACCAAGTTTCAACAGTATAGTTTCGTTAAAAATTGGCAATGACGTACTGACGGACAGACAGACAGACGGACAGACAGACATGACGAATCTATAAGGGTTCGTTTTTTGCCTTTGGTACGGAACCCTAATAAAAAAGACGGTAATGCACTTGTTACTGACTGCACGGAAAGCACAGTGGTTTAAGCCATCGCCACGCCGTGTTCTACTGCTCTGAGTGTTGTGGGTCCAATTCCTACGAGGGACAACACTTTTTGTGATCTACAAATTGTTGTTCTGAATTCGTAGTGCGGAAGTTTTCTTTTTTAAAAGAAAATAAAACTGTTCAATTGGAGGTGTCAATGAACGGTAGTAGTCGCTTACCATCAGTTGACTTATTTGATTGTTCTAAATATAAAAAATCTAATTCGTTTGTAAACAAATTATGTCAGTCCCTATAAATACTTATAGGTACGCCTACATACATATTTTTTAAAGAGTAATTTAAAAACAAAACCTCAAAGCATTCACTTTTTCTCTACCATAAAATGAACGTTTTTACGAACATTTATCATTAAGTGCCTACTTATTACCCTTAACAACATTTCATTAAAACTGAAAGTTCAAGATAGGTCAACGACATCTTTGAATAAGCGGCCATATTGACTCCGTTCAATGTTTTCAAAAGTTTCTCGTTGACCTATCATCGCGTCGTTTATGACAGCACGCAATAATTATCATTAATGCCATTTTCTCCTGCCTTCTTAATGTCTGCATGATTCTCATTGACATTTTGCTCCTAACAGCCTATAAAATATGTTTACTAGATGTAAGCCAGCGCTTGGTTAAACTGAAGTGGTTTAGTTTGCTTAATTCTGTGATCTTTATTCTTATTGACTAAATCTATACTTAATCTATCTATCTATACTAATATTATAAAACTGAAGAGTTTGTTTGTTTGTTTGAACGCGCTAATCTCAGGAACTGCTGGTCCGACTTAAAAATTCTTTCAGTGTTGGATAATTCATTTATCGAGGAAGGCTATAGGCTATTTATCATTATGCTAAGACCAATAGGAGCGGAGCACTAATGAAGAATGTTTCGAAAACAGGAAAAAAATATTACGCTACGGGCAATAGGAGATTTAAACGAGGTTGCGTGGGTCAGCTAGTTGACTAATGTTTTGGTTTGATGTTTACGACCCGAAGAAATTAGCTGTTATGGAGAACCTAGTGGTAAGCCAGTGGTGCCAAAGGTTCTCCGTAACAACTGCTGCATGCATGCGTACTGGACATTTCCAGCCGTCTTTTGGCTGAGATAATGGTGATATACGACCTAAAGAAAGTAGGTAGCTGGCACAGGATGGATGCAAACTACCCGAGGTCGGGATAGTTGTCGCTTCTAGCGCCGTTCACTTCTGAACAAAGATGTTCTTGCCTTTCAACAGTGCACGACGATAGACTGATGTATATTATAGAAGTATGTGATTTGATGTACTAAATTTAGATCAGATAAGAACTTCTAGAGATTAAATACCTGATCTACATCTAAATAAATAAATATTGTCTATGCTATTCTACCTCTATATTCTCTATGGTGTTTTTATGTCTCGGCGTCGTCACGTGTCACTTAAATTCTTACCACACCAATGGTCATAGAATATACCCAAAATTATGCTTTAATTTCGTCGTATACAAAACACTCTTAACCCACAATTGCCTTGAATGCATGCGTAGCTCGAAGCGAAAATGTCCTCACAAGATAATTTTACCAGCCTAATTAAAGATAGTATTTTGTTGTAACTATATTGATGTCCTAAAGGTGTAATTTGTACAGGTTAGATATTAAACATTTACTTTATGTAAATATGTGTTCATCAATCATTTTACTTACAACATAATTGATCAAAAATGATTTAAACTGTTACAAACCATAATGAGAAGTATAGGTACATAATTTGCGCTGGCGAAATTGCGTTTGTCGTGAAATGGTTTGATGATATTACACTGTTGGCGTCTGTCCTTGTGGTGGCTGATTGAGAATAAGAAGTATCTGCACCCCTATTCATCTCATGGGTGTACTAAGAGTTGACCAAGGGAGCAAACTACGCAATACAAAACCTCTGCCAAGAGAAGGAAAACTTGAACACAGGTTAAACCAAGCCGTCTGATCAGGGTATTATAATAAGCCGAAACCTCAATTCTAAGGACAGGCCTTGCAAAAAATAATCACAAATTTTAACAAAAAAACACCGACTACATTCTGTACCAAATTGAAATGGGACCACACGGGAAGCACCAGCTTTAAAATAATAAAAAAAAAGCGGTCAAGTGCGAGTCGGACTCGCCCATGAAGGGTTCCGAAGCAACAAGTAACATAATATAAAAGTTCTTGTAGTTCGTTGTAACTTTGATCGATATTTTAATAATAGTGTAATTTTTTTTGCGGTTTACGATTTAGACGTATTAAAAAAAAACTACTAACTAGATCTCGTTCAAACTAATTTTCGGTGGAAGTTTGCATGAATAATGTACATCATATATTTTTTTTAGTTTTATCATTCTCTTATTTTAGAAGTTACAGGACACACATTTTACCACTTTGGAAGTGTCTCTCGCGCAAACTATTCAGTTTAGAAAAAAATGATATTGGAAACCTCGATATCATTTTTAAAGACCTATCCATAGGTCTTTAAAAATGACACGGAAATGACAAATTTGATGAAAAAACAATTTTTGTGTTTCAGTTCCAAGTATGGGGACCCCCAAAGTTTATTGTTTTTTTTTTCCATTTTTGTGTGAAAATCCATCTACTTACCAAGTTTCAACATTATAGTCCTTATAGTTTCGGAGAAAAGTGGCTGTGACATACGGACGGACAGACAGACAGACAGACATGACGAATCTATAAGGGTTCCGTTTTTTGCCTTTGGCACGGAACCCTAAAAACATGAAAATCGGTTCATCCAGTCGAATAACCTCCTCCTTTTTGAAGTCGGTTAAAAAGATTTCAACCCTAAAATTCCTACTTATAATATGAATACAACTTTTTGATAAATAAAACCCATCCAAAATCAAAAATGATAACTAAAATATTCTGAAATTTAAGTAAAACCTTACAATTAGTGCATTAATGTATAAACATTTCAATGGCTTTACACAACACACTATTTAAATAAGACCTAGATATTACACAACAGCTACAAGACGCAAGAAAATTATAATATTACAGATAATTATATTACGTATTAGTTTGTAATCAAATAATCAGTAATGGGTAACTAGATCAATGGAAGCAGCCGTTGGAAAGAATTTGTCGATGGGTATCTTAATCGTGCATATTGTAGTTTGTGTTATTCGAATAGGAAATAGACCTGCTTGATATAATCAACTGCATAAAAAATCTTGGCGTATCATTATGCCTAAGGCGTCGGATTTCAGATCTATTGGTTGAATAACGTGAAAGAAAACTAGGAAGTTTTCTATATTAAATTATCTCAAAAAACCCATTCAATATTCATTTCAGCTTTTGCCCAAGGCTCCGCCAGCGTATGGCGTTGGTTAACTCGGTAAAGAATGGCCCATGTCCTTCTTTAAAAATATTAGTATGAAGTATGGATAACACCGAATAGATTAATTGGAATTCCGTTAAAGTTTCAAGCCTTTTTTAAAGGCAATTGTTTGGTTGATTTATTTGACGTCTTTAGTTGTCATTTTGTCAAAAAGATTATTTTGAATGGACAAAAATAAATTTACTAATTTTTTACTTTGACAGCGACTTTTAGCATTGGTAACACGGAGTATGACTTCGCTCTCAATTACATTTTAATTATTTAGTTCTTTTTTCTTATTAATATTGCTGATCTTTCATTCGGCCTTATACTAACTGCTGGCGAGATTAGAATAGAGAGGTTCATAAACCGATGTTTTTCTCTATTTTATTACAATATATCTCGTTTACGTTAGCTGTCACATTCAAACTTACGAACACATTGCTTTTTGTCAGAGTTTCACTAACTAAGCGCATTTTCCCACGTTTATTGTTATCTCATGTAAAACCTTACCGCCTCACTGATTCTACCATTCTTATGCGAATGTGTTAAACTTTTTAGGTGTACAGTAATCACAGGGGTTTTTAGTTGCTGCTTTTGTCTAAGTTTGAACAAAAAATTGGTACAATTTATCGATGAAAATCTGTAGGGAAACGGTTTTTATGTAACTCCGACACAAATCAGGTTACGTTATCGTAACCGGAGAAGACACCTAACACATAAAACAAAAACATAAAACAGTTAATACGGCATTAAACCAGAAGTTAGTTTCATTAAGACCCGCCATCTTTGCTACTAGTTAAATCTTGAAATACAACACTACAGAAAAGCTCAGTTAAATTTCATCCCTATAAAGAACAACACTCGTATTGAACAACACATTCTGACGTCACAACTTAGTAGTACAAAAAAATGGTTGGTACATAGCCTGAAGGTTACCATTTTCCCCAAACTTTGGATTTCACACTCCAAAGTATGCATTATCTGTTTACCCAGGCGAAAAGATTAACACAGATAAAAAATTACGATATTTGTAGCATTCTCAACCATCTTACGGTAATAATGGTATGCAAAAAAAACTACAATTATTTGTGCTGAACCACATTGGTGCCTGACCCCAATCCCACGAGAACTAATGTCAAAAATGATTGTTTGTATGACCGTTTAGGTTTATTTATTAATCTGTCAATATGTAATGAAAGGTCAGTTGAGTGATTTAGTTAAAACTTTTACTTGAGGAGACAAAGAACTGTTTTCGAATTCGGTAGTCAAATAAAAATAGAACTTAAAAAAGAATGATCTAGTCTATGGTCTAGCTTTTTAATCGTTGTGTAGAGAAGTTGCCTAATAAATGGCCTGAATGAATTATTGGCAAAATAAATTATCCTGCTATTTAAAAGTGCATTAATAATACTTTTGGTTGTCAACGCAATAAAATCAAAAATTTAAAAAGCGAACAAGGAACAAGACAAATTTTACATCCGCAGCTACTAATCGCGATGGACGACAACTTAAATTGTATTTGTAACTTTCTCAAATCATTCTAACCATAATATTGATATTCTCAATAGGTAATTCTGTGAATCTAACAGTTTCGTAAGAACAGTCATCAGATCCCGTGGTGACTTCCGCGTCCTTATGAGAACTAGGACGATTGCGACAGCGCTCTTAGATATAACCCCCTCCAAACCCCTTCCAAACCCCTCCTGCAGCACTAGAACCTCGTGACCTGAACTTCGTATACGCAAATTAGATTTATTCGTGACGATTGTGCGATGTTGTAGTAGTACTTTATGTCTTGTAAAGTCTAGACACAGTTGCTCTACAAAGTGCTGAGAATGGTGTCATTCGCTCATGTAAATATATCCCTATCCCTTCAAAACAACGCTATTGTTTTAGTGTATGCCTTGATTATATAGATAAACTAACTGACCAGGCGAACTTTGTACCGCCATATTTACATATCTGTCTGTGTTGTATATCTATGTATGTATATGTCACCTATGTGGGTACCTTGTCTATAATAAACCAGTGTGAACGTAACCGTTGCTTTATTCACTTGTCCCGCGCTCTCATACATAACAGTGGCGACGACTACCCACTTTTAGTCAATAATGGCTCAATACGGAGTTTTAACAGTTTTTGACCATAACGTACAGTCATGGAAAACTTTTAAAAGTCGACTAGCGCAATGGTTTATCGCTAACGATGTTGATAAAACCAAGGACCCAGTGGATATTAAGAAAAGAGCAATTTTGTTAAGCACACTCAGTGATAGCACCTACAAGCTCGCTGCCGACTTAGCATTGCCTAAGGATTTGCAAGATGTACCATACAAGGATATCCTCAATCTCTTGGACAAGCATTTTATACCGACCAAATGCGGATTTGGTGAGAGGTATCATTTTTATTCGGCTACCCAACAATCTGAAGAAACATTTGCTCAATGGGCTGCGAGATTGCGTGGGTTGACTGTAGACTGCGCATTTTTGAACGTTGAGGAAGCATTGCGGGATCGTTTCGTAATTTTCGTGCGGCCTGGAGTGGAGCGAGATAAGTTGTTCGCTCAGAACTTAGAAGAGTTAACTCTGGCAAAGGCGATCGATCTAGCGGAAAGTGTGCGCAGCGCGCGCGCTTGCTCAGCGGTGACAGGGTCAGCAGCTACACATGGTGGTCACGATGAGCAGCTGTTTAAGATAACGAAACCTATAAATAATTCTGCCAAGTCGTGTGCGGTTTGTGGCTATAAAAATCACACTACGTTACAGTGTAGATTCGCTAATTATAAGTGCAAAAAGTGTAACATAAAAGGTCATTTAAAGCGAATGTGTAAAAAAGTTAATTTTGTGCAATCAAATGAAATTAGCGAGAGTGAGGATGACGGTGAGTTATTTCATATTCGTACGTTCAAGGGGGAGCCGATGTCTGAAACGGTTGTAGTAGAGGGGGTACCTTTAAAATTTCAAATGGATACGGGTTCGGCGGTTACAGCGATTTCCAATAGTACATATAATAAATATTTTCTTAAAAAGCCCTTGTCACGCACTAGTAAGCGCTTAATTACGTATACCGGTGATCAGATAATGTGTGTAGGTACAGTTAGATTGTTGTTTACATATTTGAACAACACTCAGGCTCTCAATGTTTACGTCATAAATAATGGCGGACCTCCGATATTAGGACGTGATTTCATTTCTTTATTTAATTTTCAATTGTCACCTATACATTTTTTTAGTGAAACTAATAATTTAGTTGGTCAACTGAAATCTCGTTACCCCTCTGTTTTCTCGAATGAATTAGGGAAGTTCAATAAATATGAAATAAATTTAAAATTAAAAGATGACGCAAAACCGGTTTTTATCAAAGCCCGGCCAGTCGCTTTTGCTTACAAGATACAATAGATAAGGAAATAAATAGGTTAGTGTCTATAGGTGTATTGAAACCGGTTCAACATTCCGACTACGCGTCGCCTATCGTACCTGTGTTAAAAAGAGATGGGTCGATAAGACTGTGTGCGGATTATTCTATTGCAGTAAACAAACAGTTAATGGTTGAAAAATATCCGCTGCCGACGGCCAAGGAACTTTTTGCAAAGTTATCAGGTGGCAAACAATTTAGTAAAATAGATTTATCCCAAGCTTATAGCCAGTTGGTACTAGATGAACATTCACAAAAGGTAACTTGTATAAATACGCATCGCGGGTTGTTTAACTATACTCGGCTAGTGTTTGGCCTGGCCAGCGCGCCTTCTATTTTTCAGCGAACAATGGATTGTTTACTGTCAGGGATAGATGGCGTTTTATGTATGTTGGATGATATTTTAATTACAGCAAATAGCACTAGTCAACACTTAGAGAGGCTTAACGAAGTGTTAAGAAGATTACAAGTGGCCGGGTTGACATTACGATTAGATAAATGCGATTTTTTTAAGGATCAAGTTGAGTATTTAGGTTATTCAATTGATAAAAACGGATTACATAAATGTAAACAAAAGGTAAAAGCAATTTTAGATGCACCAGCCCCCAGTAATTTAAATAAATTACAATCTTTCTTAGGGTTAGTCAACTACTATCGGGACTTTGTACCCAATGCGTCCTCTATACTTAGCCCACTTTATAAGTTACTACAAAAGAATAGTAAATGGGAATGGAGTGCGGAACACCAAAAGTCTTTTGTTACAATTAAGCACATGATGGCATCTGAACAGGTACTAGCCCACTTTGATCCTAATGCGAAATTAATTTTAACTGTAGACGCATCTCCAGACGGGTTAGGCGCGGTCTTGTCTCAAATATGCGATAAGGGTATAGAGCGACCGGTGTCCTTTGCTTCGCGAACCCTTAACTCCTCTGAGAAAAAATATTCTCAATTACAAAAAGAAGCAACCGCTATAATATTTGGCGTTCGGAGGTTTCATCAATACCTATACGGTAGGTCAACGCCCTTTATACTCCGCACGGATCATAAGCCCCTTTTGTCCATATTTAATCCTTCGCGCGGTATTCCTGAAGTATCTGCGAACCGACTTCAACGTTATGCGTTGTTTTTAAATGGTTACAACTTTAACATACAGTACATACGAAGCGGGGATAATATAGCGGATTATCTATCGCGAGCTAGTTTACATGACATTCAGCAAACCGGTAACGAGCTTCGGTAACGGCTTCTTACATAAATTTTGTAACAGATGGAAGTTTACCTATTTCTTTACAAGATGTTAAAGGAGAAACCGGAAAAGATTTATTATTGTGTAAGGTTATAGAATGTATAAAGCATGGGTGGCCTAGAAAAGTTACCGATTTAAATTTAATGCCGTATTTTTTATGTAGGTTGCAGTTAGCGATTGAAAATGGATGTTTGATGCGTGGCTACAAATTAATAATACCTGCGACATTACAAAATAAAATTATTTCGGAGCTACACAAGTCACATTTAGGAATAGTGAAAATGAAAGCGGAAGCGCGGAGTCGGTTATGGTTCCCGGGTATAGACCGGTCGATAGAAAATGTAGTGTCTAGGTGTGCAGTATGCAGCCAGCTGAGGCAATCGCCGCCGCGGGCACCGATTGCACCGTGGCCACACCCACCGCAACCCTTCCATAGGATACACATAGACATGCTTGGCCCTGTTTACAATCGTACATTCTTAGTTATCGCGGACGCGTATACGAAATGGGTCGAGGTTTATGAAATGAATGTAACGACATCTACACAGGTTATAAACAAACTGTACGAGTTCATGTCTAGGTTCGGGTTACCGCATACTATAGTGAGTGACAATGGGACACAATTTACGTCTAGTGAATTTAGAACGTTTTGTTCTTCAAACGGCATTTCGCATGTGACGTCACCCGCATACCATCCAGCTAGTAATGGTCAGGCGGAAAGTTATGTTAAAATTATTAAAAGGGGTATTAAATCATCGATGAGTGATCATAACAAAATATCATTTAAGAATAATCTTCTAAAGTTCCTTTTTGACTACCGTAACTCAGTTCATTCTACTACGGGTACAACCCCGGCGGAATTAGTCTTCGGGAGAAGATTACGTTCTCGCTTAGATATTTTAAAAAATAAGACCTCGTCATCGTCATCAAGCACTCTTGCTAATTACGTACAAAACAAACAGTGTTTACAGCGTAAATCATATGGTGGAAAAAATGTACAATTCTTCGCACCTGGCGATCACATTAACTATAAAGTAAACATGCCAAATAACAAGGTGCTTTGGAACAAGGGAATGGTGATTAAGAGGCTTGGTAGTGTCACTTATTTGATTAAGGATTTGAAATCAGCGGCTCCTTTTAAGAAACATAAAAATCAGTTAATAGCATGTAAAGAAGCTGCTCATCCGGATAGTCAACCGGATGATTGCCTGGTGGAACTTAGTGACTTGCCATCGTCACCGAGCTCGGCTAGTGCAATACACGCGAGCAGAATAGGTCAGGCACAGGAGAGCTGTACAACTCCAGAACGATCATTAATCGATCAGCACCTGGTTCGATCTGATCGAAATGTTTCGGAGGATGAGGAGTACCATGAGGCTGTAGAAGATGCTCCTGATCGTACAGCTGGGGGAAAATGCCTACGCAATATCCCCAAAGTAGATTATAAGCAGTTCTTTAGAATTAGTATCTAAGTCTTCTATATATTGTATTGTCTATATGTTTGCTTTATGTTTTATGATTCTAACTTTTGTCTATATATTATGAGTATATTATTTTTGTTAGATGTTCCGAACTTGTTGGGGGAGAAATGTTGTATATCTATGTATGTATATGTCACCTATGTGGGTACCTTGTCTATAATAAACCAGTGTGAACGTAACCGTTGCTTTATTCACTTGTCCCGCGCTCTCATACATAACAGTCTGACCTTCCCACAGCCAGTGTGTACAGTCGCGGAAAAAAAAAAGACTTTTCCCGTTATCTTTTACTTTTTTAGGGTTCCGTGCCAAAGGCAAAAAACGGAACCCTTATAGATTCGTCATGTCTGTCTGTCTGTCCGTCCGTCTATCTGTCTGTCCATCCGTATGTCACATCCACTTTTTCCGAAACTATGAGAACTATGTATTCTGTGAACCGCATTAAGATTTTCATACAAAAATAGAAAAAAAACAATAAATTTTGGGGGTCCCATACATAGAACTGAAACGCATAAATTGTTTAATTAACGAGATCTAGTAAGTAGTTTTATTTTAATACGTCATAAGTCGTAAACTGCAATTTACCTTTACCAACACAAATATAAAAATAAAATAAAAATTAAATTACGTTACTTGCTGCTGCGGAACCCTTCATGGGCGAGTCCGACTCGCGCTTGACCGCTTTTTTCTTTCTAGCAAAAAAAGAATAAAATAAATCGGACTATGTGTTATTGAATTACAACTAAGGACATATTTTGACTTTCATCCCCTCTCTCCAAGAAACCGTGCTGAATTTCGGGATAAAAAGTATCCCATGTCCTACCTCGTAGTATGAACTCAAATCATGCCAAGTTTCATTTGAATCCATTCAGTAGTTTCAGAGTGATGCGCGGCCAAGATACAGACAGACAGACATAAAAATGAAAAAAATTACAGTTTTGGCTTCAGTATCGATTATAGAGAGCCATCCAAAAAAAATGTTCAAAATATCTTTAATGTACAGAATTGGACCTGTTACATTTTTATTATAAGTATAGATATAGATTATGAGCCAAATTTGGCTGGATAATTTGTAGCAAAGGGGGAACTAAAATTCAAATTAAAAAACCCGCGCACTAAGAACCATAGATTTTAATTTTTTTCTACCACATAAAGTAATGATATCCCGCGGATGACGTAAGATTAGACTAAGGAAGCAAACTATGCAGGACGACAGCACAGGAACGAGGAGGAATACTTCAAACAAACCCTTTAGTCTTTACCAACCCGTCTAGCAAGTGTGGTACAGTAAGCCAAAACCTCCTCTATAAGGAGAATCCTATGTCCAGCAGTGAATTATTCAATTCAAATTCAAATCATTTATTCAATTAAGACACTAAGTGACATTTATGAACGTTCAATTGACTGCACGGTTGGCTTAGTGGTTTCAGCGGTCGCCACGCCTCTTGCTACTGCGCCAAGTGGCGTGGGATCAAATCCCACGCGGTACAAAACTTTGTGTGATCCACAAATTGTTGTCCCGAGTCTGAGTGTTCTTTGTGTCCGTTAGATTTATGTTTCTAAAGTCCACCGCGACACAGGATGTTTATTCCTAATGCGGGAGTTGTCTTTTTAAAAAAACAAAAAAAAATTGAAGCTATAGTTAAAAGTCATAGATCGACACAAACAGGCGTTACAGCATGTGCTGGATTGTCAAGTTAAATTAGGTGAAAACACCAAAATCTACTGCCTGTTTGTGTCGATCCATCATAACTTCCAGTTTCCAAAAAAAATATGTCATGAAAAGAATACTGGCAAAGATTAGACTATTAAAAGCTGTAGCCAGCCATGTTGCAATATATTTAATATTCTTACTTTTAAATGCAATTTGTGTGTTACGAATTGAGTATTTTCTTTTAATTATTAATTATCATTTCCGAGTTTGTCGCAACGAACTTGTTATTCTATTTTCATTCATGAATAAACTAAATCGATTTCATAACGAAATATAATTTAAAATGTAAGACACTTTCTAAATTGCAGTATTTCGTATCATAATTACAGTTTAAGAAAATAAAAACAAGACGCGTTCCGACTTGAAAAAGTGTTCTCCTTTCTTTTCTTTAAGTTACTAGGAAATAAAAAACAGTCAAAATATTTACATACAAGCGTCAAAATCCCTCCACATCATCACCTACTACTATGGTAGCATTCCCAAAAGACTGGCACCACTGCCACGTTAAAGGGCAATGCTAATTTTCTGTGATAAGAAAAGGCCGGCCTTCTCGTCACGAGAAACGACTATCAATTGCTTAGCTAGTTGTTTAAACAAAGCACAAGCACTTGGACCCCATGATCCTAGCTTCTCGACCTCAAACGGTTCAGTTAGCTTATTTGGAGTTAAGTTTTCAAGCTTAAATTCGAAGGATACTAGCAAGTCTGCATGTTCCACGTTTCATCATCAGGCTCCATCATCAGTTTCGCTCTAATATGTCACATTATAATACCTATTACCACCCAAATGCAACTCATAGTACAAAGTTTGAATTCCATGCGACAGTTAAACGTTAAGTAATTAGAAATAAGAAAATCATAAAGAACTTTTATTGTGGAGCAAAATAGTCAAAAATCAATGTTTACATCCAAAAATAAAGTTAAAACCTTTCAAAAGTACATTCGACAAACGAAGTACCTGTCCCCCTAGCAAAGTACATTCTATAAACCTAAACTTATAGAGAACTGACAAATGTATGAATGGGAATGATGTCTCTCAGCGCTAAGATGCGTGGTCAAAACAAAGTACAAACTATAGAGAATATATAACAAAATATAGAGAAGAAAGAGAATAGAGGTGTTAGAGATTGTTGAAAGAGAATCAAAGCAAAACACTTAGAACATTTACACGGGTATATATTATTGTGAATAACTCGTTTCTTAACTCATATATTTTTAAATTGCCATTGTGTCTACTCTATACTGAAAATCATAATCATAAGTAATGCATTCAAAGTAGGCCGAGTGTCAGTATTTTCTTAACGACTTTGTTTACATAGACAGTCTTTCATAAACACACAATTTGTCACTTCCTCCTAGCGTGCTCCTGTGGAACAAAGTCCCAAAATACCTCATTGTTAATTTAAATTTTTCTGGTAATAGTTCCCTTAATTCACAGATACAAAACTACTGACCAGATATTTCGTTAGCCGAGTGTACTGACTGACAGCTATCAAATAATGAATCACCGCCCAAGCAAAAGCCATTAATATGGTAATGTCATGTTGCAATGGCCTCGGTACATGGGTACTGAGTTATAGTATGGCCCACGCTTTAATTTCGATCATGATAATGAACAGGTTCGAGTGTCTACGGCCATAATTTAGACTTAAGATAAGATTAATAAGACCAAAATAATGTGTGGGAGGGACGTACACTGATCTGGGATGTGATAAGAATGGTATAGCTTTCTAAATAGGGTAAGAAATGTTGGTTAATCTATTTCTTCTTTATTTTCGTCTATAAATAAGGCTAAAGGTTGGGACAGACAGCAGACGGAACAGGACAAAACGGCAACTAACAAATAAAGTTGTAAACATATTATGAATTTTCGTGCCTATTAATACGAATTTTATTAGTATTAATGAATTTTTAACCATTTTGCAACCCTAATAGCCTACACAATAGGGTTGCAAAATAAAAAAGATACCGGTGAGGTCAGTGTTGTGACATGTATTTCTAAGTTTAAAGAAACAATTTTACCTCCCTTGATAAAAAGACAAAGACGTTCCTTAAGTCTGAGCTTAAGCTTAAGCCAATACGACTGAGACCCAAAAAATAACAAAATTTTTAGGTATGAAAGAAGTTAATGGTACTACAATTACAAGAAACGGTTGTCTGTAAACGCCGCATCTATCTCTCGTACAACGACGTACAATGAGCGTAACGAGACAATGAATCATCCTTTTTCGTGCATGCAGCCGACGTTCATCAATTTATTAGACGTTGTCACATCAAAAAAGAAACAAACTAAAAGTATAAAGAAGCATATTTTGTAATCTGGGCCATCGCAAGACATTTGAAGATTCCTAGGCCTTCTTGTGGTCAAAATATTATCTTAGTTTTAGAACACTATAATGTCATTAAGATTACTAAAGGTCGAAGCTTTTTTCAGGAAGGTTAGATAAACTTCAAGGCCAATGTTATTATGAAATAACCTACCATTAACGAGATCAACTCTCTAGATTGTTTATAATGATTGAAAAGTTATTTATAGATCAACAAAAAATGATCTCTGATCATTCTATGAGATATTTATAACTTTGAGAACAAAAGCTTATGTCGTGACATTATAAAATGTCGGCCTCATTTATACCCCACTTATTAATCAATTAACGATGGATCCTATACCTTTTTTTATGTCGGTGAATATAACGATGATTTTTATTATTGTTATAAATTATTCCCAAAAAAACTACTACCATTTATAGGAACGTGTTTTCAGTTTAGAAAAAAAATTAGATGAATCATTCTTTCATTCACAATCTGTCAATTCAAAATTCTAAATTATTCCATATATATCAAATCATGATAAAAAAAATTACGGTCATTGTAGTAGATGTCTTTTAGAAGACAAACAAGCAAAGAGGTCACCTGTTGTTAAGTAACAACCTTCGCCCATGGACATTGCAACGTAGTTTTCTTTTGAGATGTGTGTATATCAATTTAACGGTAACGCGGTGTATCAAGTTGTTTGTATAGCATCGTTCAACAAGTTTCACTTTCTGGGGTCCATTACTTTCGTTGTTTTCTCTGACGGTTAGGTAATACGTATTAACTAATACACGATTTTGTATGTAAATAGACACTTCGTTGTTTTCGCAAAAAACCTTTAAAAAGTAAAAGTTTTTGTCGATGGTGTTTGAAACAATGTTTCACGTTTGTTGTTATTCGTACAGTACACACAGTTTTTAAATGATTTAATTTTTGTAAGTTAAATTACTTCCACTTTACCGTGACCTTGATTTTATAAAAAAAAATAGTAAAAAGTATAAAATTGATTATTTTGATTTAATTGTATTTTTTTTAATAAGTATATAATACCTATGCACTTAATTAATAAAATGTTTCGATACTTCGATAGTAAACAAACTTAATGATCTTTATTCTTAGTACTTCAAAAATATTATAAAAAAGATTATTTTAATAATAGAAAAATACTATCTCACGACACCTACAATTACATAAAGGAGGTTTTTATACACAAGCAGACGAATTTTGAATAGTCAATTGGCATTATCAGTTTAACCAGTTCGTGAATCTAACTGTTTCTGCAAAACACAATTCATTTAATACTTTATTGAAAATCAAAAATATTTCATAGTAATTGTGTAAATATGTCAAGTAAATATTTCTTTATTTTGAAAGAATAACAAGACCTTGCTTGAAGGAACGTTGGAAAAGGTCTTCGAACTCCAGAACTAGTTGTCCTCTCCAAGTAGGTACAACAAAGTTTAGACCTAGGAATTAATCTGATTGCCCAACATTTGTCGAATATATCGCATTTGTTAACTTTCATTTCGTTTTAAGTCCTTGAATGTAAATTAAATGTTGGCGGGTTAAATGTCGAATGCGATTGTATGTGATATTAAAATAATTAATATAGACTGCATTCATGATTTATATAAATTATTAATTAATTTTACAAGGCAATTTGAAAATAATCGAAAATTAGCAATCATTTTGTCGCATATTTTTTACCTACATATTTTATCGCATAAATAAAAATTATATTTAAATGAATAAAAAATATAGTTAACTAATAAAAAGAGTAGTCAAAATTAAAGGCAAAGGCAACAAAAATCCAAATAATAGAATGTCAACAAAGCATTCTGAAAACTTCACTAACGATAAAATTAAATTCACATGCAAAACAATAGACGCAGAAATGTGGTTAAGAACCACTACTAGATTGCAGACCTTCAAATTAAAAAAAACACTAAGAAAAAAATCCACTGCATCACTTTTATGCGTTTCCGAAATCCAGGGTGCGTTCTAAAACCACATATCTGCACTTAATCTTGACACTTACGTAAAATTTCGCCATTTTGAGTGTATAATAACTGTCACTAATGTCACTCACGAACACGGGCGCATGCGCGAAGGGTATGCGCGGCGAATGGCGGCCGAGCTCACGCGTTGAATATATAGCCTCCCCCCCAAACTATTATTATATTAATTACATTCAATGTTTTCACTGCAGTGTCCATCGATCCAGATTATTTACTTCCTACATAGATTTAATCCCGAATCATAAAATTAAATACATAATTGATGGTAAATTTCCGTTTAATTATTCCTTGCAATGTCGGAGCTATAGTTTCGATGTTAATATGGTGATCGGTTTTTTATTTTCTTATTAATTTAGTTTAAGGTTAGAAAATATTGTCGGTTATGTAGATGAAATTATTGCAAGTGAATTTATTATTATTTTTTCCGTTTCTCTACTTTTTCGTATTGTGTATGATATACATCAATTTGACTGTACGGTTAGCCAAGTGGTTTAAGCTGTCGCCACGCCGCTTCCTGCTGCGGCAAGTGTTGTGGGTTCAAATCCCATATAGGACAACGCTTTATGTGATCCACAAATTATTGTTCTGAGTATGACTGTTTTTTTGTGTCCATTTTATGTATGTTTGTAAAGTCCCCCCACGATACAGGATGTATACCTATATATTCCAAATGCGGGACTTATTAAAAAAAAACAACAAAAAAAAACTCTAGGGAACTATCTCGGGCATTAATCTTCTAAACTCGAGACTAAACAAGATATTGCCAATTTCAAAATTTAATCATACACCTCCAAATATCACAAATGTAAATAAGTACTTGCCTTGCAGTTACAAATTAGATAAACTTATTAGAAAAAATGTTCATCGTCGTCCTTAATATTCCATAGCTGGTGGAGTTCAGCTAGTTTATAATAATAGGTCTTTACCTATGAAATTGCCGTTTTGTATGCAATAAGTGAAAGTACTTATTTTTTTAAACTTTTTTATTTCTGTTATTTGAAGTAATCACCCATGCAATCGACGCATCTTTGCCAACGCATTGGCATTTTTTTTTGATGCCCTTCTTGTAAAAATCAGCTCGACGGGAGGCAAGGTAGGCTAAGGTAGTAGAGCCACGCTGATTTTAGCACGGATGGGCCGGCTCGACCGGGGCGGTACTACCCTCGCACAGAAAATCAACGTAAAATGACAGCAGCAGTGCTGTCGTGTTTCGTTGGTGAGTGCGAGACCGGAGGCCCATATAGTCTAGTCATCAAGTTCCATACTTGTTGACTAGACTAAAAGATGCAGAAGCATCACTAGGCCGCCATGGTGTGGGTCGCCATGCTGCATTGTCTGCATTCGCAATGAGTATGGTGACCACCACTCTTGGATTCTGCTTATGCTTTCCATCAGGCAGAGTAGAGTCATTATGGCGGGCCATACATAAAAAAAAAAAAAAAAAAAAAAACATACTCTTCAAAGGCATTTTCTACTGCCTCCCGGGAATTGAATTTTTTACCCACTAAAAAGTTGTCTAAATTTTGGAAAAAGTAATAGCCGGTAGGTGCAAGGTCTGGTGAGTATGGCGGATGAGGGAGAGCTTCCAACCCCAGCTCTTGCAGCTTGGAGACTATCTGTTGCGCAGTATGGAGTTCGCGCGATGTCGTGAAGGAGCAGTGGGGACGACCGATTGACCAAAGCTGGTTGCAGATGTGCAAGCTTCTCCATCATTCTCTCCAATTCTTCAACGTACACATCTGCATTAATGCTCATGCCGTTTTGTAAAAAGCTGTGGCGAATCACACCCGCACTAGACCACCAAACAGTGACCATCACCTTTTTAGGGGTCATTTTTGGTTTAGGGCATTGCTTTGGTGCTGAACCAGGGTCTAACCAACTTGCCGAGCGCTTTCGATTGTAGAACGAATCCATATTTCGTCGCACGTAAGAATTCGTTTCAAAATTCCTTCATTTTTTTGCCTATTGAGCAGCGCAAGGCAAGTCTCGACGCGTACGTTGCGCTGGCTATCGTTAAGGTCGTGGGGCACCCATCTATCAAGCTTTTTTACCTTGCCAATTTGTCGCAAATGGATCAATATGGTTTTGATGCTTACATTAAAAGCTACTGCTAGCTCAGCTGTAGATTGAGTTTCGTCAGCTTCCACAATCGCCTTAAATTCATTATTGTTAACCAAAGTCTCCGGACGATCACGAGGTTCATTTTTCAAGTCAAAATTTCCAGAAAGGAACCGGGAAAACCAATAACGGGTTGTGCGTTCGTTTATACAGTTCTCTCCGTAAACGTTTTTGATGTTACGTGCCATTTGTGTCGCGTTGGTGCCACGACGGAACTCATATTCCATAATTACACGAATTTTTAAAGTATCCATTATGACGAAAAATGTTCAAATGTAATGAAAATACAACGCTAATCAGAAAACAAAAGACTGAGTTTGTAAATAGAATGTCATGGTTTTAAAACAATAATTTGAATTTAGAATACAGAGCCATTACAAACTTTTTTTTATTTGAAATGACCAGTACTGAAGAACGGCAATTTCATAGGTAAAGACCTAATATTAATAAGAATGATTAGGATATAGTGGGCAAAAGCTTTTTTTATTTTTTTTTATTAATTATTTATTAAATATAAAAGAAAGTGAGTTACATATTTATCCCCCAAAACCTGGTTGATGGTTTGACTGGGGGATCGAGTCTCCGTACAATTATCAACTTATACAATAATAAAACTTAACAACAAAGAAAGCTAACAATTTAGAAAACAAAACACCTCTTTACAACTAATTAGGAAATTATTTTTAGACTTTTTAAGCATAGGTACAACAAAATCTTATTAAATAGAATCCAATAAATGTTTTTTGAGTTTCTTTTTAAAAATATTTTTATTTGGTTCATCCCTGATGTCCTTCGGCAGACTGTTTAGACTATAAGGCACTCGTATAGACCTCTAATTTCGCTAACTCTATTTTATTTGAAACTAGCTGAGGCCCGCGGTGTTACCCGCGGTACAATAACAACCGCGGGTAACGCCGCGGGGCAAAGCTAGTCTTAAAAAAAAAGTAGCCTAAGGTACTCCTTATATCATCCGCTATCTGCCAGTGAAAGTCCCGTCAAAATCGGTCTAGCCGTTCCAGAGATTAGTCGGAACAAACAGACAGGCAAAAATTGAAAAAAACGTTATTTTGGTGCATGTACCGTGTTTGCGGTTAAACGGTTAAAAAAGCGGTTATTTTAATATTACAAACAGACACTCCAATTTTATTTATTTGTATCTATAGATAAATAGATAGAAGATAAATAGATAGAGAGAAATAGAAGATATTTTTAGGCTATATAATATCACGCTACGACCCATAGGGACAAAGCGGCAATGAAAAATGGTACAAGAACGGTGAAAATTAATTCCTTTCGAGAGACACAGGCGCAGCTATAAGCTAGCTCACAGTTTTAAAATGCTTGAACAGAATTGGACAAGGTGTACTCGATTACCTATCTAGATTCCTTAAAACGTTGTTATTGAGACTGCTTATATATTATTCACTTGTATGTAGATGTGTCTCTGTCCGACAGAATTCGGAACGAAGTTATTCGTCAGAGAACTAGAGTAACCGACATCGCACTGAGAATCAGTACGCTGAAGTGGAAATGGGCCGGTCATGTCTCTAGACGAAACGGTGGTCGGTAGAGCCGAAATGTGCTTCAGTGGAGATCGCGATTAGGCAAACAGGCAAGTAGGCACCCTGTGGCACAATGGACTGACGATTTGAAGAAAGTAGCTGGCAGTGGAAGGATACGGACTCTGCCCAAGTTCGGGATAGTTGGCGCTCCTTGGGGGAGACCTTCGCTGAGCAGTGGACGGATCACAGCTTCCTGCTTAATAAGTACCGTCAACTTTGGTTATTAACATATGTCTTTTATTAATCACGCCCATGACAAATTGTTCGCCTATAGCAAATGCCTACGTCCTAATTTCAAACCTACAAAGACGAAATATTTTCTTCAAATAGGACCAATCTTAGGTACAACTTTTTGTTGGAAGTTTTGTTAAAAATACTAATTTTAGACTGTCATCCTTTAGGCCGAATATGTATACGTTTGTCTTGTCAACCATAACTCACTATCAAGAAGCAGTGTTGCCACTTACTTAATAAAATTACCCATTATGCCAGCAATTACAGCAGAATTAATGTATTATATAATAAAATTACGTTATCAAACTTGATAGTTTCGCATTGCACGCTTTAAGATCCAGAGGTATTTTTAGAACTAATGAAATTTCTATTGTTAATAGATACATGTTTACACATTGTTTTGATAATACTGTTGTAATGCTGCACATTGTTTTGTTGTATTATTTTTTGTACGAATAGTTTGAAATGTCTAGCAGAAGGCAAGCAAACATAAAAATTATGGCAAAGCCTAACGCAAGACATAATATACTTACTAAGATAAAACATAGGGTAAGGATGACTCAAGGTATTATTTGAAGAAGTACAAGTCCTTTTATTCAGAAGATAAAAGGATTATTAATTATTAAATCACTTAATTTAGAAATCCATTGATCTATTGAATTAATTCAAATGAGTTTATCCGAGACCATGGCGCTTGTAAAAGTGCCATAGTGGCCATATCGGAAACAAATTCTCGAAAACAAACACGACAAATCGCGTTTAGTGTTCTCAACGAGATTTTTAATTCTCAGATTAAACATCTAAATAAAACGCAATGTCAATGTTACGAATGTTACGGCAATCAAATGACATAGAACTTCCTTTGAAATCAGTTATCAAGATATTATGGCTATTAGTTAAATACTTTCGAGTTTATTAATAGCTTTTAAATGAGTACAACATCAAATTATCGTGTAAAAACATATGTAAAATGTTAATGGTACAGAATGCAGAGGCAGGAATGAGATCATTAATAAAACTTATCACTTAATAGTTAGTGTTGTAATGTGTTAATTTATCTTTAATTTATTATAATTATTAGCTAATTTTTGAGGATTATAATATTATAAAAAGGTAAAGTTTGTAAGGTTGTAGGGGGTAAGCACTGAACCTTCTAAACCGATTTTGAAAATTATTTTATCAATAGAAAGCCACATTATTTGTGAAAATCGTAGGTTATTAATCGGAAAAATGATTACCGCAATATCCAACATACATGCACGCAGAGCCGCGGTCAAAAGTTAGTCATAAATATTACGTGATTTTATTGTAGGAGGATTATTTTAGATAATTATGATTTGATATGATTTAATATAGATCTTACTGACCTCGGGGTACTAGAGGCTAAATTCTTGTAGATATGCTAACCCGGGGGTGACTATAGTTACCCCGGGATGTACCTCAGACGTGAGGTACGGCAGGGGGGACTCTAGAAGCCGCTGATGCGTTCCTGAAGCTCCTCCCGACTGCCGAGGTAGGCCGCCGCGGGGTTTAGTGGGTAGATCGATTCGTCGGGAGTCCCACACACGCCCTTCGTGTGTTATGGTGCAAAAAGCATTCCCCGCGTAAAAAAAAAAGGTATGCTAATGTAAATTTTGCATCAGTTTGAGTATTTTTATGTTTATGTCATCATCGATTATCATCAACGCCTTTAATCGACCACCGCTGGACACAAACCTCTGCTTAGAAAGTATTTTTTGTCAATTTGACCTCCTATTCCAGCTAACCAGATGGTTTGTGTTAAGTTTTCCGACTCTGTTCACTGGTATTTTCCTGGGTAGTTTGCAAATTGACGATATCTATACATACAAATAAATAAGACTGAAGTGTCTGTCTATCCGTCTGTTTGTTCCGGCTAATCTCTGGAACGGCTGTACCGATTTTGACGGGACTTTCACTGGTACGTAGCTAATGATATAAGGAATAACCTAGGCCTACCCTAACCTACTTTTTTTAGACTAGCTTCGCCCCATGCCGTTACCAGCGGTCATTGTCGTACCGCGGGTAACACGGCGACGTTCAGCTAGTATAAATATATTGAGACTCCCCAAATAGATGGATCTTTCGTGATTACACGTAACTGTATTTATTTTGCGTCTGTTTTTAATGACTTACTTATCTAAATCGTCGTAACTTTATATACATAAAACTTACTTAATTAAACGTCACGGCACAATTAACTGCGATTACTATTATGTATATAACTTTTACAACAGTACAGTGAAACATAATCGAACCTGCTACCGTACGTTTGCGTAAGGAAACCAGTTTGTGCACTAATTCAAGTCTTATGCATGACAAGCAGCCTGCTGTTTTATCCTAACTAATATTATTAATATCAATTGTTCTGTTTGTTTGTTACAATTTTAAAGAATTAATGTAATTTTTTTTATGAGCATCAAGAGCATCACGAGAGGCGTCACGAGTGAGCTGCCAGCCTTTGTGGGATGGGGAGGGTGATGAGGAGAGGGGTTGGGCGTT
This sequence comes from Diaphora mendica, assembly GCA_949125395.1. NCBI lineage: Eukaryota > Metazoa > Arthropoda > Insecta > Lepidoptera > Erebidae > Diaphora > Diaphora mendica. The sequence goes on from OX421319.1 coordinate 27,458,852, forward strand.
CGGTATCCTCACTCGGTGAAACACAGCGCAGGCTCTGTTTCACACCGGTTTTCTGTGAGGTATCACACCGGTCGAACCGGCCCATGCATGCCGAAGTGTGGCTCTCCCACGGTTTATCATGAAATCTTGTAAACACATTTTCGAGGGCAGTCCAATACTGGTGATAGATGTCTCCTTAGAAAGGGGGTTATCCATCCCCTGGATGTCATAGGAGCGCCAGTTTGGTCAGCGTGCTATAGCAGACAAACCCTCCGTTCATATACCAATAAATAAGAATAACGAACCTAGAACTTCAATGATCATCATCAACAACCTTTAATAGCCCACTTCTGGACATAGGCTACTCCTTAGAACAGAGGGTTTGTCTGCTATAGCACGCTGACCAAACTACCAAACTTACTGACCAAACAAACAATATAAACCGCTATTTATTAGTATATAAGCGCCTACTTCACAAGATTTCTACACTACCCAAAGGTTGACTGGTATTGAATGCCCTGGGCATTAAGTCCGCCGATGTACAAAAGTGCATAAACTTATAAATCCATACTAATATGTATTATAAACGTGAAAGTTTGTAAGCATGGATGAAGAGATGAATATTTGTTAGGTACTCTTTCACGCAAAAACTACTGAACGGATTTGGATGAAACTTTACAGTAATATAGCTTATACATCAGAATAACACATAGGCTACTATTTGCCGCGATAACCAACATATACGCGGGCGGAGCCGCGGGCAACCACTAGTAAACAAATAATCAAAAGTACATTCAAAGAAACAATGAAAGGAAACTCTCCGTTGAAGACCTCCAGTTGGGCCGTGAAGATAATGTTTAAGCTATCACCGTTGTTTGTTTTGTCACTCAAATGTCTCACAAATCCGGTGACAAATTATCAAAGGTGGTTTTAAGTTTAGCCCGTTATATACTAAAATTTTGAGGGCCTCGGTGGCGTATTGGTGGCGTATTCGACGCTGTGCTTGAGGTCTCGGGTTCGATTCCCGGGTCGGATTAAACGTTTGTATGAACTGCAAATATTTGTTTCGGAGTTTTGGTGTTTTATTTTAAAAAAATAATAATATATGTATTTATATCAGTTGTCTAATATCCATTGTACAAGCTCACTGACTTCCCAATAAAGATTACGATGTCCATGAAAACCAGGACCGACACATCTTACACACTGTCATGTCCGAGGCATGGGCGTAAACGTACTCCGGGCTGTTATTACGAAATTATTGTACAAAATATCCTTTAATACTATTTGACCCGAACCGGGCATTGAACTCGATACTTTTGGACTGAAACGTGACTTTTCCGTAGTAATATCATTCTAATATAACTTAACTTAACCATATATATTTGTTTCGTATTCCTTTCTTGCGGGATTGAGAATTAAGTCTAATGTTCTGTTTCTAAAGACTAGCAATAGCCTATTTTCTAGGACAACTTCTGCATTAGCAATATACATATATATATATATATCCTGTATCACGGAACATGTTTTAAGTACGTCACGTAAACATACACGAAACGGACGCAAAGAACACCCAGACTCAGAATAACAATTTGTAGATCACACAAAGTGTTGTCCTATATGAGGGTTGAACACTTTGAACCTACAACATTCGAAGGCAACCGTCAAAAAACCAAAAACCAAACATCAAAAAAAAAACAAAGCACCATTAAACCATTACACCATTCGAACTGTCAAACTTTAACAGACCTACCTTATTACCCAATAACTTGATTAGATGACTAACTAACTAAGTCATTACGACTTCCTAAAATTGATAATTTAATACTCTTATTATGATACGGTAGCTGCTGGTACGCCGGACGGAGGTGTTACACAATAAATCATAGGAAATACTAATTGGGTACAATATGGTTTTCGACCAATTTTATGACCTTACTTAATGCCGAGATAATAATACTTCATACATCTGTCATGGAGAACAATATATGTATCATATAATGTAACACCGTACGAAGTAGCCATCTAAGAGAACAACATAACTCTACTATATGCAAGCGTCGCCTGTCAAAGCATAAACCCAAATAAGCCTATGCGTCATACTGTTATGACCATAGAGCTATTATAGATAGAGTAGGGAAGACATACGGCTGCATGTAAGCGGAAACGTGCAACGGCTAAAAAGAGAGAGAAGATTGCGGTACCCACTCTGTCTTTTTCTACTGACGCATGCGCAGTAAAGTACTAATAATGGTAATCCAATCACAACAATTAACCGTCGAATCGTTCTGCTATGCTGTTTTCCACGCTAACTGTGCATACGCGAGTAGAGTGAGACAGATAGGTACCGCGATCGTCTTTCTCTTTGTAACCGAGGGACGGCTGGAGGCCTGGCTCCCCCGCTCTATCTATAATACCTCTATGGTTATGACACAGGGTTTATTTATGTGTGCGTGAAATTGTGAATGTTTTGTTTTGAAAAATAAACTATAGCTATAGCCCTCTGTTCGGTGACCCGTATTCTTCTATGTAGTGTAATTATACAAAGGCTATTGCAATATTTTATAGTTTTTTTTTATGTATGAGCCTGCCAAAATGACACTACTCTGCCTGATGGAAAGCATAAGCAGAATCCAAGAGTGGTGGTCACCATTGTCATTGCGAATGCAACAATGCAGCATGGTGACCCACACTATGGCGGCCTAGAGATGCTTCTGCATCATTGGGCCTCTGGTCTCGCACTCACCAACGAAACACGACAACACGAATGCTGTCATTTTACGTTGATTTTCTGTGCGAGGGTAGTACCGCCCCGGTCGAGCCGGCCCGTTTGTGCTGAAATCAGCGTGGCTCTAATACCTAGAATGTATATGTTTTCGTCATGAATCTTGGTCGCTAAATTACTTCCCAATATCTCATTGGAAGAACTCAAATTAGCTAGCAGCTAGTTATATATATATGTGTCTGAAACTCTAGAAAGATCCGAAAAAAAACAAATCTATGGTATCAAATTACCGGTAGTGGTATAAATCAATACTCTTGCATTACGGAATGTCACGCCTTAACGCCTATGCTCTTCTGACGTAAATATATGACAGGCCGACATTGCCATTTAAAAAAAATGTTTGTTGTCCACAAGGTACACCACTATTATAAACCTTAATTACCTTGATATATGATCTAAATATTACAATTTAGTGTTCATACATATAATTTACAATATTACTACTTTTTATTAAGATACGTTGTCTATTCAAAGTCATGTTTCTGAGAATCCGGACTAGTTTAAAACTCTGAGTATATTCTTCTGCCTCACCCTGACGCAGAAGAATGGAACTAAAAATAAAGGGATCCTTCATGCCTAAATGTAAACGTCTTGGTGCATGAATTCTAAGCTTATATTGTGTCATTAAATATATAAATTAGAAATGAATAAAACCAGTCAGATGTGAGTCTTTGACGCACCCTTTTTATGGAATAAGGACCAAACGAACAGACCCTTGAAGCGTCCCCAGCAAAACCAGCCGTACTACTTTAAACCATGAGATAAAAGAAGAGGAAGGCTTTAAGCTTCGCTAGCTTTGCTCACTGCCGAGTGAGCTTTTCTCCGGAAAAGCAACAAAAATGAAAAGGGAACGGGTGATATGTCCCTCCAACACAAAGGGAGGATCCTCCGACCAGGCGAGGTGATCATGCCTGGCGGGCCAACTGCCCAACGGTTGATGTTGGCATGTTGTATATGTCATAATCGGCGCGAGAACTTTCACTGCGCGATTCAGGATTGGTAGTTTCTTAGTTTTCTTCGTTACTCCGTAGTTCAGTGTAACTTTGGTAGATGGCGCTGTAGTATATTTCTGTTGCGCTGTATGTGGAAGTCGCCACAAAAATATTGCCAGTTTTCTGTGATCACTCGGGTCATACTGGACTATTTGCACAGAAACATAGCTCAACTAAGAAATCGGTTACCTTGATAGGTTTTTTGAAAGCGGGAAATATTTATTTATAACTTATGCACTTTTGTACATCGGCGGAATTAATGCCCAGGGCATTCTCTACCAGTCAATCTTAGGGTAAAATTCTTTGTGTGGCAAGCGCAGGAAATACAAGGAAATGATTCGGTATTTTCTGCAAAAATATGTCAACTACCTACCACTTTTCTTCTTTAAATCCATGAAATAAACACTAGCTCACAATCACAAGTAGTTTAATAATACCCCTTCTAAGTTTAGGATTCTGAATACAATTTTCAAGGTACTGGTTAGTGATGAGTCAACAGGCTAAAACCATAGGCCTAAAGTCCTCTATTCAAGCCAATTCTCATTGAAATTCTTCTCGTCTTCAACAACAATAGATCCATTGTCGTTTTCATTACATTTCACTTTCGCTGCGCGCGCGCTGGCCAGTCAAGGTCGCGGTGTGGACCAGTTGCGAGCTTTCGATTCGGCTAACTTCGGAAACATTCGATTTTGGCCCTTTCACGTGAGAACCAGGATATTTTGTTGCAATGTACTCTAATATGTATATAATATTGATAGACTGGTAAGGATTGTGAGTTGCCTAGAGCTTCTTAAAGGAAATGTAAATCAAATTTGTAATACAGGCATACTATAGTGCAGGAAATCCGAGAATTTCAAAGTCGTCCGTGCGAATCCAGGCCGGATCGCCAGTTTTAAATAAAATCTATAATCTAATCTAACTATTAAAGGGAGCCGAATGATACTTACAAAATGTATGACTACTTTCAGATCATAGTTCTAACAGACTGGTTTATATATTTTCTATTTACTTGCTTGCCAATTATTATCTATTTTGGAAATGAAAATTAATCAGTTTTTTGATGGAACAGGAAACAAAATGTAAAATAGAGCAGGAGAATAGAGTATTAATGATGATGATGATGATGATTAAGAGAGGCGTTATACGAGCATATATACAACATCCCAATATCAAACGTTGAGCCGTGGCCCTCCAGGCATGATCACCTCGCCTGGACGGAGGATCCTGCCTTTGTGTTGGAGGGACACGACACCCGTTCCCCCGCATTGTACTCTTCCGAAGAGTTAATGAATTACATATTAACCCGCGTCATTTCAATTATTCATATTGAAATGGCACCGATTGCGGCAGTTTTAATAAATCAAGAGTGTTTGGTACTTTAGAAGGGAATACCTGAATAAGGGTGTAACCTGGGGCTGACCACTTGTTCTGCGTCAAGGCTTTTGATGATTAAATGAATAGTAATCAGTAAGCCTAGCATATTTAACGCAAATGATCTGTCAAAGAAAATAACTTTTCCATTACGACTGCTCTCTATAGAAATATCTGAACCATGCCTTCAATAATACAGAAATAATTATAATTACTACACAGACACGCATACAGGCACTATCTAAAACAATTTAAGGTTCGTATCCTTATATAGTAATCTATTTGCGGATAAAATCATCAACAACCCATCACATCCTACTGCTGGGCTCGGGTCTCCTCTCAGGCGAGAGTTAAGGCCATACGCTGGCCTAGTGCGGGTTGGGGACTGGTAAGACGACGTAGTGGCTACGTAATCTTGCCGTTGTATGCTTTTAAGCCACCCAAAAGCCTCCAACTAAGCTTCACGACTGTTATCATAATTATCAAATTATGATAGCAGTCCGGACCGAATGCTTAACGTGACTTACGAATCACGGAGACGTTCATGGTAACATGCCACTAGCGGTCCACACCAGGTACTGACCACGCCGTCGTTGCTTACCCTCGGTGATTGTTTCTAATCACCGAGTGCAACTGAGCTATGAGCACCTAACGTATTGCATATTAAACGTACCTACTTAAATAAATCCTATTTGCGGATATATACTTCTACGCTAAGAGAAAGTAAAGTAAAATGGACAAAGGTAATAACCGAATGGTACCCAAGAGACAGCATAAGGAATAAATGTAGACAAATAAAAAGATGAGAAGACGACTTCAAGAAAATAGCTGGTCTAGTATGGATGCGTTTAGGTAGAAGGAAAACGTGGGCATCTTTGGAAGAGTTCTTTGTCGATAGATAAGCTGTTACAGACAAACATCCAGTTGCCGATGATTGAAGTAAAGAAGAAAAGTTAGCAAGTAGGCATTTAATATATTGTAAGAAAGTGATCAGCAATAAAGGCTATTTTTATTTGTAATGATTCATCACATCCTCAGATTACATATCTACAAAGAAATATCCAGACCTACAGCAAAAAACCGTGAACTGTATTTATTTACGAAGCTACTAATATCTCTGTCTAATTATTATTTACCTAAACAATAGGAAATTAAAGTCAAAAGCACTAATATACAGAAGCAATGTCCAACGTCGTGGTTATTATAGCTTTGTTTGAGGAGCGGCAGCAGAACAAAACTGATTACAAATTCGTTCAAGAACATCAATGAAAATTGTGTCTAATTACTGAAGTTTGTTTCTTGACATGCGTGGCATGAATTACATGCCACCCTTCGATTGGTGTATTGGAAATGTTAATTGTAAAACATCAAACAGAACCTGGCACGCCTCCATCTGTAACTTAATAGAATGTACATATACACAAGCCTTTATCCGTTACCTAATGGTAACACTACTGCCGCCCGTAAACACAAAAACGCGTTTAGTACGTCACGGTTGCCGCCCTTTACGTAAAAGTTAAACTAGGGGGATTATTTGAGGGGCTTTAGAAACCTTATTCACTTGGTGAAATTTAAAAAGAATTATTGATCAGAATACCGAGTATTCTGTCTTGGCATCTCAAATCAAGCTAGCCTGCAAGTGTTGATCACGGGTCTATCATTTCCAAGCTGTTTACACTCTAGTTTAAAAACATCTGAGAAGGTGAAATTGAATGCGACAGCAGTGCTATTTTCTAGGATTTTTCTGCCTCACACAGCAAAACTGTGGAGTGAACTGTCGCCTACGGTATTCCCGGACCAATACGATCTTCAAATCGAAAAGAGCGTACTCCTTCTTAAAAGGCCGGCGACGCTTCTGGTGTTGCAGCACTGCTCGTTTGACCACTATTCAATAAAAAAAAGTGAATATTAAATGAATTAAAAAAACTTGAGAGGTGTCAAGGGACACCCGGCTGGAAAGAAGTTTATATATATATACTAGCTGACCCGGCGAACTTCGTACCGCCATATTTACATATCTGTCTCAGCTTCCCACAGGCAGTGTACAGTCGCGAACAAAAAGACATTTCCCGTTATCTTTTATTTTTTTCTTTCTAGCGAAAAAAGAATGAATGAAATCGGACCATGTGTTATTGAATTACAACTATGTACTTATTTTGACTTTCATCCCCTCCCCCCAGGAAACGGTGCTGAATATCGGGATAAAAAGTATCCTATGTCCTACCTCGTAGTATGAACTCTAATCATGCCAAGTTTCATTTGAATCCATTCAGTAGTTTCGGCGTGATGCGCGGCCAAGATACAGACAGACAGACAGACAGACAGACAAAAATGAAAAAAAAATACAGTTTTAGCTTCAGTATCGATAATAGAGAGCCCTCCAAAAAAAATTCAAAATATCTTTAATGTACAGAATTGGACCTGTTACATTTTTATTATAAGTACTAGCTGACCCGGCGAACTTCGTACCGCCATATTTACATATCTGTCTCAGCTTCCCACAGGCAGTGTACAGTCGCGGACAAAAAAAAAACACTTTTCCCGTTATCTTTTATTTTTTTCTTTCTAGCAAAAAAAGAATGAATGAAATCGGACTATGTGTTATTGAATTACAACCAAGTACATATTTTGACTTTCATCCCCTCTCTCCAGGATACCGTCCTGAATTTCGGGATAAAAGTATCCTATGTCCTACCTCGTAGTATGAACTCAAATCATGCCAAGTTTCATTTCAATCCGTTCAGTAGTTTCGACGTGATGCGCGGCCAAGATACAGACAGACAGACAGACAGACGGACAGACAGACAAAAATGAAAAAAATTACAGTTTTGGGTTCAGTATCGATTATAGAGAGCCCTCCAAATAAAATTTTCAAAATATCTTTAATGTACAGAATTGGACCTGTTACATTTTTATTATAAGTAGTATAGATAGATATACTATTCAGCACTATGACGTCAACTCAATGTTAAAAGTGTCGTTACAACGAAAAGTGTCGTTACAACGAAAATTGTCGTTACAACTTTTGGTCTTAATCCGTCTAGCCCCCTTTCGCAACGCGCCATAAGTAACTTCGTCCCAAAAAACATGATTTAAGCAACTTTTTAGTGGTTATTTGGTTCTCGTGGTTGATGTAGTCAGTGCTCTCATAAGACAAGCTATTCAGACACCTGTTCAGATCTCGAGCGCAATCTACATACCCCCTCCATTTTAACACTTTGGAGTTTATTGCACTTAGGCACAATAAATTTATTGCAAAAATTATATCTCTGGCCCAGTTTTTCAACATTCTGTCAGGGCGTGGTGAAGTGACAAGGTCGCCTGCTCTTTCGTCTGAGCGTCACCGTGTAATTCTCTGACATAATTAGAAGGTCATAACACTTGTTTTTATTACTTACTGATCAGAGTATGCTAACTATATCTTCGGAAGGTCAGAACTTTATTAGGTAATAGTTTAAAAATACCTAGAATAAGAAATTAATTTAAATATTTGAAATTGCATCAGTCATATTTAATGTAAGTTGGTTCCTATCCTTTTTCGTTCCTCGCCGTACACATATCCGTATTTGTGTCCGTAAACGAATGATAACGCTACACAGAAAACCGATGTGAAATAGTGCTTGCGCTGTGTTTCATCGAGTGAGTGAGGATACCGAAAGCCATACCCAACTCCTCTCCCCTATCTCCCCCCCATCCCCCCAAAGGTCAGCAACGCACTTGTGACGCCTCTGGTGTTGCAGGTGTCGATGGGCGGCGGTAATCGCTTACCATCAGGCGATACGTCGGCTCGTTTGCCCGCCTATTATTAAAAAAAACGATCTTTCGTATTTTATAGGAAAGGAAACTAAGACGACGATAGCCGAATAGGTTGCTTGTCAATCTGGCAACGGGACTAATTAGTGGGCATACTCTTTGGTTTTGGTTATTTCTACGCCCTCAGGCAGAGGCTTTACTAGCCTGTAAAGCAATTACTCTAGCGCCCTTCAGTAAGCGCGCAGTTTCATTAAAAGTGCCGCAGCTAGCGCCCCTAACACTGCTGTAGCCGTGGCCCGTGTGCACCGCACACCCTGCACTGTAGGTAAAGATGCCCCTGCCCCCACGTTCTGCATCCTGTGTGTAGATACTCTTAGTACTCTAATTATCATATAGGGCCCTACCTCTACAAATGTTTCAAGCGGAACTTTCCTCATCGTTTGATGAAAGTAGTCATGACTCGTTGGAAAGTAAATAACAGCAGTGGTAGTCAATATTTAAATAATCCCTCCGATCTAATTGTAATCATTGCTTTTGCGATGCACTTTGTAATATTAATAGACTTAAGATAGAAATCTAGGTAATAAATATTCAGAATGAGTCAGTACTTTCAGTTGAATAATGTAGGAAAAGGAAATAAATATTAACTTATAAATAGCTCACAGTTGTGAAGGGGTTTAAGTGTTTGTGAAAATTGTGATAGTTCAACACTGTATTGATACGACATTATGAGCAAATTGTTCTAGTAGTAAGTGTACCTGGCTGGATCATTTGTTTTGTAACCGATCTTTTTTATTTCATTTTCAGGTATTTTATCACTAGTCGGATTAACATAGTATTACCTCCCCCAAATTTGGGATCACACGACCGTGTGTGAGCTGTCTGGAATCATAAATACTACATCATTATGCTCATTAACGACAGTCTTGTCTACATATTAAATACATATTGTGAGTGAAATAAGGCATTTTTTTCATTAAAAGTGCAAATAGTGCCATCTACCGAAGTAAAGCCAAACTAAATATTTAAAGTATCCTATATCGCACAATAAAAGTTCTCGCTCTATTAATTATAAATAAAAATTGTCATAATTTATCATTTAAAAGTGATATTTAGAGCATAAAGGTGTTATAGCAGGCACTACCGTGCAAACTACGGAAAACTAAGCAATATTTCTTTGCAACAGCCTTTGAAGGCCGCCTAAGTCCGGTTCATTTGTATCTATTTCTATGAATCATTTGTTGCTTACTGTGCTGTATATTATAATAGCTATTAGAAACATGTTATTACTGAGTAAGATACTGAACTCGACAGCAATGATTCCGGGTCGGATTGTAAATTACTACATACAATAGGAAAACTGACGGACGGTGGCATACAGCTCGAACCTTAAACTCAATCGAACTCTTACGACACGAGAAACAACGAAGATTTAAAAGTGTATGGCCTAGTTAAGAAGTACAAAGTGTCTTGAATGAGAAAATCATCCTCATCAACAGCTTTTAATATGTCACTGCTGGAAATAGGCACAGTACTATGTGAACTGTGACATGGACCTCTTCATAGAAAGACAGTTTTAATTTTTTAACCGACTTCAAAAAAAAGGAGGAGGTTCAATTCGGCTGTATTTTTTTATGTTTGTTACGTCATAACTTTCGACTGGGTGAACCGATTTTTATGATTCTTTTTTTATTTGAAAGGTGGTGCTTCCCGTGTGGTCCCATTTATGGTCTAGATTGAAGTCGTTTTTTTTTGTTAAAATTTGTATATTATTTTATTTATATATTTAAACCTGCCAAAATGACTCTACTTTGCCTGATGGAAAGCATATAAGCAAAATCCAAGAGCGGATGTCACCATACTCATTACGAATGAAGACAATGCAACATAAAAAAGTAAAAATCATTTAAAAATATTTGTACAATGTAGTAAATATTTTCGATACACACGTCGTTTCGATACACAAATCTTGATTTTAGTTTGACTGTCACGTATCACCATCAAGGTGTTGCTGAAAGCGCTGTATCGCCAATGATGCAGCATCAGACTGAGCAGCATCTGTTTTTAATGTACACTGCGCCGCAACTTAGCAGCAAGTTTTTGTATTGTATTATTTACATTAATTGTCACTATATTAACCTTATAACCCCTCGCATGTATGTCATGTTCAATACTTACCTGTGCTTAAGTTAATGCCTCAATTTAATACTGTATTATGTACCAGTTCCTTTAATAATGTGTTGTGTTGCAATATCGTTAAAATAAATGATTTTTCTTTATTCTTTCTTTCTTTCAACAATGCAGCAAGGTGACCCACAACATGGCGGCCTAGTGATGCTTCTGCATCATTGGACAGCACATTGGACAGTCGAACACGACAGCACGAACGCTGTCATTTTACGTTGATTTTCTGCGCGAGGGTCGAGCCGGCCCGTTCGTGCTGAAATCAACGCTAGTTAGACAGATGGTGTCGATTTTTCCTTCTCTTTCCAGAGATGTTGCCTTTTACAGCCCAATGTAGATGGTTACACTCCGTATTTTTATTGCGTCCCCACACGGAGAATATCCTTGATGATCCTGTCTCCTATATATAAAAGTATCACAGAATATTGTTGTTGTGACATGTATAGTTTTGTATGCAAGTCCATTTTGAAATTGTTTCCACCTGGCGGTTTATAAGAAACTACAAACATAACGAAATATGATTACAAGTAAATAATATCGTATACTTTTTGTTTCAAATAATTGTCTGTATATATTATATTTAATACAGCCGCAATAGAATCTTTCGTTTCTGCATCAGAAGTCCCATGTATTATGATGATTATTTCCTAAACATTTTCTGAAATGCGATCTTCAAGAAGTATATTCATCTATGTTGCAATTGTATTTTCGATTTGATTTGGTTGGCTTAACTTTATTAACAGGTAATCCATCTCCTCATTTGCCCTCTTTTTCATAGAACATGACTTGCAAGAGATGAGGAGTTAGAATATCCCATTCATCCTCGGCTTGTAAACCTTAAAATCAAGCCGAGTTCAATCACTACCGCCATGTCATACCGAAGTTGAAACTGCTTCAAAACCCTGCCACTACCTTATCCTGTAAATTTAGCTTTTGAAATGCTGACGTTATCATTGTTACGAGGACAGAAGATCATAGAAGTCTGTGGTCGATAATACCATAGATTGGTTGTGCATTATCCAAGTGCCCCATCACTTGGATATGAAAGCATTGCTGCGTGGACGGAAGGCGGAATGTTACTTACGGTCGTAATTCGTCGAAGCACTCGCCGTGATTTTCCTGCCTTCTAAATTAGGAACAATATTATACAATAACTATATAATAAAGACATACTTGGTTAAGAAGTGTAAAATGAAAGTATGGACTTATGTAATGTAAATATTCAGTGTTAATTGTTATTTTTCCCTAATGCCACAGATAGTTATGATAATTGCGGTAATCGTAACGTAAACTAACTGCTCAGCGGCTTTAATGACGTCATAAACTTTAAACACTCGTGAATAAATCCACGCCTTTCTCCCTGCAGGGTAGGCAGACAGGTACAAATACTATAATCAATGAATAAAAACAAATATGTAGGTAATTAAAAAAGAAATCTACAGCCTAAAGGCACGTATCCACCGAAATTGTTGGCAATTTCAGTGTTCCCAACTGTTTGCAACTCTTCTGAAAATTGCCAACTTTTTAACCGACTTCCAAAAGGAGGAGGTTCTCAATTTCATCTTTATGTTTTTTATTGGACCGATTTTTGTTTCCATTGTGTCTACACCGAGTCGCTAACAATTTGAAAAACATTCCAACTAAGCGTCTCCACAGAGCCAATTAATATTTGCAACAAGCGTATTATTTTTATGTTTACCGCCAAAAACAGAAACACGGTTCCCGACGACTCGGTGTAGACACAATGGAAACAAAACTTGGCGATTTTTTGAAGTGTTGCAAACATTTGGAAACACTGAAATTGCCAACAATTGTGGTGGAGAGGCGCCTTAATACAAACCCTTGTTTCAAGCTGTTTCAAGTTTACTTTGTTTCTCTTTGCAGTGCTATTGCCCTGTGCAGTTTGCTTCCTTCGTCGGCTCTTACGACACCCATTGGATGAATAGGGATGGTGACACTTCTTAAATCTGTTATCACACGGATAATTTAACTATTTAAGTACTAAGGCAAAATAAAGTTACTTAAGTAAATAAGATACTCTTAAAATACTAATCGGAATGTCTTACGTGTTCCTATCTAAATAAAAACATGAAGAAATTGGCGCCAAAATGAGCGAATCCAATGACACATGTCAAACAAACAAACCGAGGCAAGGGACGCATTGGTTATTCAGCCAGTAAAATGTTACGATAATGTAGGTACATTCCGAAACCGAAACGAATAAGTTAGCCGCGGGCCGCATCACAAATAAACCTGTACAATTGACATTGTAGCACTTGATTTCAAGTCTTAATGTGTCGAAGTAGAGTAAGTTTTACTATCATGTAAGGTTATAAAGTCGCATGCATGTTGCCACAGCGTATGTCTTGTTCCAGATATGTCAAGGACTGTTGTTTTGTAAAAATACTTTCTTCCAATACTTATCTTGTAAACTATACCGATAAACCTTCGGATAAACTTCGGTTTTTTCCACTGCATTCTAGAATTAAACTTACTTGTATTTATGACCGGTTCCGCCTATCTTTGATAGGTCGAAACCGATCAGGATTAAACTTAATAAAAATAGTCGAATAAGTACCAGTGAATTTAATTCTAGAATGTATTGCAACAAATTCCACCAAGTGCCGACAATCGAGAGTATAAATTTTTCCACTGCAATATTGTCTGGTAACCACGCAGATTACTACCTATTGAATAATAGAGATCATGTTTCAATTTGGATCGCTAGAAGAATTGGTCCTGTTTTTTTTCGACCAGTATAACTTGAACTCTAAACGTATAGATTTTTTGTTCCAGGACAGATCAAAATATACAGGACACATAAAAGCTCCTGTAGCCGTTTTTACATCATACAAAGTAAAAACAATTTACGCTTTCTCCGTGTTATGGCGGATTAAGAGGATTTCAACACTTCTATTCATCATTCAATTTCCTAAGAGCCGAGGAAGAGAGCAAACTGCCCAGGACAGCAGTAGTCCAAAGAGAAGAAAGAAAACTTAAAACAGATTATACCAAAACATCTGGACAGCGTGTGGGTAGTATGTCTAGAAGTGGACTCTGTTGATGACGACTGCGATGATTCCTATTGTTTTTTTTATGTGTGTCCCGCCAAAATGAATCTACTTTGCCTGATGGAAAGCATAAGCAGAATCCAAGAGTGGTGGTCACCATACTCATTGCGATTGCAACAGTGTAGCATGGCGACCCACACTATGGCGGCCTAGTGATGCTTCTTGATTTTTGATTTTCAAACGTTGATTTTCTGTGCGAGGGTAGTACCGCCCCGGTCGAGCCGGCCCGTTCGTGCTGAAATCAGCGTGGCTCTACTACCTTTCCTTGTTGACTAGACTATTTAATAAAACCATGTCACTAAATTTGTGTTTATAGTTCATTCATAAGAGTAATTTAATAAAATCATATTATTGTACGACCTAGTAAATCACTCATGTGTATTTAATTTTAAAATGTGAATTTATTTTAAAAATTGCCATAAATACAATTTAGCCCACAGTAGACTTAGGTATAATAAGTATTTTGAAAAAGTATGGTATTAGAAGCAGCTCAATAGATTTTTTTCTTGATGTAGTCTATGCTTAAATATATACTTACGAGTACCTATATAATAACATGTCCTGACTGACTGACTGACTGATTCATCATCGCCGAGCGTAAACTATTATAGTTAGGGCTACGAAATTTGGTGAGTAGGATCGTTTCATTGAGTAGAGTAAGAAAGGAATTTCGGAATTCCTACCCCTAAGAGGATCAAATAGGGGTTGAAAGTTTGTTTGGAAGTCCGTCATTTTTTAAGTTAGAAACCTGAAATTTTATTTTAGGACTACTCATTAAAAATGATTAGATACGTATATTTTATGAACATGTTCTACCGAAAACGGTCATGGTACACGGTGCCGTTCTCGAAGTTGTTCAAAAATATGTATACCTCGGACAGATTTTGCAGTAAGGAAGAAACAACTTCGAGGACGAGGTGAACAGGAAAATTCAGCCGGGTTCGTTAGGGAAACTTCGTCGGGTCTTTCCATTGTCGATCCCACAGTGACTAAAGACGAAAGTCTTCAATAATTGCGTCCTACCCTTCATGACATACGCTGCCGACACGTGGACACTTACGACACGAGTGGTCCACAAGTTCTAAGTCGCTCAGCGTGCTATGGAGAGCCCTATGCTCGACGTTTCTCTAAGGGATCGCATCAGGAATGAGGTGATCCGGCAGAGAACCAAGGTCATCGACATAGCCCACAGGATAAGCAAGCTGAAAAGCCGAGGATCGAACCAAGTGGCGTGCAATTGCAGATGCCTATGTCCAGCAGTAGACTGCGTGATGATGATGAGATACGTATTTAAACATTTCTGGATATTCTACCCCTAAGGGGGTGAAATAGGGGTTGAAGATTGCATGGAAGTCCGTTATTTTTTAAGTTAGAATCATGAAACTTTATATTTGGGCTACTGATTAAAAATGAGTTAATACATATTTAAGCGTTTATGGATATTCTACCCCTAGGGGGGTGAAATAGGAGTAGAAAGATTGTTGTGTGTGGAAGTTTGTAATTTTTTAAGTTAGACACATGAAACATTGCCTTTGGTCTACTAATTAAAAACGAGTACATACGTATTTGAGCGTTTCTGGGCATTCTACCTCGAAGAGATGAAGGGAGAGGAAGAAGAGGAAGTCCGTCATTTTTTAATTTATTAGCCTGAAACTTTGTCTTCAGGCTTTTGATTACAAATAAATGAATACTTATATCAGCATTTATGGGAATTCTATCCCTAAAGGGGTTAAAATAAGGGCCGAAAGTTTGTATGAAAGTCCTGTTTAATATAATCAACTTCCACGCAAACAAAGCCGCGGGCAACAGCTAGTAGGTAATAGGATAGAGAAAATAATTAATTTAATAAAGTCGTATTTTTTAATGCAGTTAATTTAGTAGTTTTCTTAGACAAGGCTAAGAACATACTTTTTTTCAAAAAATATCGCAATGTTTATTTTCACAAAAATATACAAAAACATTGTGCGAAATTGAGACAATCCATGCGTGAAGGATATAAATAAATATTTATATTGTTAAGTAAATAAATTCAAGAAGGAAGACTTGAATCAAACCAACCGGGCAACCCGTCTGGTCAGCGTGGTACTGTAGGACTAAGCCTTCTTTCAAAGGGCGCTGAGAGAGCCCCTGGCACAGTTTTCACAGACAAGGATTCACAATTTCACAGGAAGGTTTAATGGTGATTGGTTTGGAAATGATAATACTTGAAAGCATAATAAAACATAAGCATATACATAAGCATATATAAAGCATAATAGT
Organism: Diaphora mendica; assembly: GCA_949125395.1. Classification (NCBI taxonomy): domain Eukaryota; kingdom Metazoa; phylum Arthropoda; class Insecta; order Lepidoptera; family Erebidae; genus Diaphora; species Diaphora mendica. Next base: position 27,475,246 of record OX421319.1, read on the forward strand.
AAAACTAGCTCTTGCCCGCGGCGTAACCCGCATGTAGGTATAAAATATATCGGTTAGCAGCGTTAAAAGTAGATCACACGCCACACAAAGATCAGAATCTTCAACTCGAACGTAAAGTCGGTTCTCCTGTACGGATGCGAGACATGGTTAGTCAAGAAGGAGGTCACCGCCAGGCTACAGGTATTCATCAACAAATGCCTAAGGCGTATACTGGGTATATGGTGGCCACGAACCATCACTAATACAAGACTGTGGGAGTTAACCGACCAGAAACCAATAGGAGAGGAGATTCTGATTAGGAAGTGGCGTTGGATTGGTCATGCATTGCGGAGACCTGACAACCATATCTCCAAGCAGAGCTTGAAGTGGCAGGCGGACGGCAAAAAGAAAACGCGGCTGCCCTCGAAATACCTGGAGGCGATCAGTCGATAGAGAGGCTGCAACTATCGGCTACAGCTGGACCGATCTCGAGGTTGCTGCACAAGACCGGCAGAAATTGAGGTCCCTTCTGAGAGCCCTATGTCCCTGATGAGGGATAAGAGGACAGTAAGTAAGTACCGTTAAAAGTAGCCTATGTCTTGCCTATCTAAATGATAAATTTCATTAGAATCGGTGCGTCGGTTTAACCGCGATAGACAGATAAGCAGACAGACAGATTGAGTTCCTCGATATGGATAACTGTACCATAAAGGTTGTTACTCTAACTTTAAATAACAATTAACTCTGTTAAAATCTGTTAAAATACCAAAAATTCTTGCTACATAAAAAGATCACAAGTTAATGTCAGATAAGTATGTCATAATACAAAAAATATCAAAATCTTGCAATAAACCACTTAATTCTAAACCATGGGGAGTACAATTTAATTAAAACAGTTATGAAACATCTAAAAAGGCCAAGCCGAAATAAATGATTTAGTTTTTCTTAGGTAATGTTAATTCACAAAAGATATCAACAGTTTGCCAGAAATGTTCAAGCAATGCTATCAAGTATTTAGGGTTTCAAAGCCCAGATTTGGACGTCGCAAAAGATACGGTATTGGCAGATTCGGGGACATGCTGGCATGGACTGGGGCTCTGGCAGTCGCTGTTGTCATTTTTAGATCGCTTTATTTGATGTACTATTCCGAGGTAAGTGCCTGTGACTTTCTTCACATTTTTTAGAACTGGGAAAACTCCATTATTATTAGCTCTCGGGCTTAAATACTCGACTATAACTGGCATTAGTATCCTCAATCGATATCGTGTAGTTATTTTTTTACATTTTATAGACATTGCTTATGTGTCTTTAAGTACTTTATTTATAAATAACTCTCCTTGCATTATATTAGAGTGTAAACTCCTACATTTTTGCCATTTACTTTTCATTAACCCCCGACGCAAAAAGAGGGGTGTTATATGTTTGACGTGTCTGTCTGTCTGTCTGTTTGTCTGTCTGTCTGTCTGACTGTCTGTGGCACCGTAGCTCGCGAACGGATGAAGCGATTTCAATTTAGTTTTTTTTTGTATGCAAGGTGGGTTACGTGCGAGTGTTCTTAGACATATTTCATGAAAATCGGTTGAGTCGTTTAAAAGTTATGGGGTGAAAGTGGGGAAGAATAACCGAATGTCTGCAAAAATATCATTGGCGTATGATTAAATTTTGTATTTTAGCTTGTTACATTTATTTTTGATTTATTATTTCTTTCATCTTATTTATTTTTCAGAGGAACAACGTACGGCAAACTTGTTGATGCACTAAGAAACGGCTTAAACTCTTAAATGTTAATATTTCGGAAACGAGCCCGACGCAGCCGCCTTCGAAGAATATTTGACCCAAAAAGGTCCGACCGCCGCTCTCAAAACTTCACTATACGCCCTTCAACCCTGGTAATATTGACCAGCTTGCTGTTCATAATACTCTTGTGCTGAGAACAGTATACTTGAAGTTTGAAGAAAATCGCTTAAGAGTTGTAGCGTACCAACAGATGCTCCCATTCATTTCACGGGCTAGGACATTACAGCTGAGACATGAACGGGTTTGCAATAACTAAAATAGCTGGGCCTAAGGAATATGAATATGTTTCTGATGTGGGAATTAGTTTGTCAGTCTTATAAATAGTTATACAAAACCTGTATGTCAAAATTATCAATAAGTAATATACTAATCTAATAAGTAACCTAAATGAGTTTTATCATGGTCTAAGAAAACATGGTCTCGCATTCCGAGAGCGACACGGTGTGACGTTACTATCCAGTCAAAACGATAGCTTTATATCTATACTAATATTATAAAGCTGCAGAGTTTGTTTGAACGTGCTAATCTCAGAAACTACTGGTCCGATTTAATTTTTAGATTTATGTTGGATAGTCCATTGATCGAGTGATGATATATAGCCTATAGCCTTTTTCGATAAATGTACTATCCAACACTGAAATAATTTTTCAAATCGGACCAGCGGTTCCTGAGATTAGCGCGTTCAAACAAACAAACTCTTCAGCTTTATATAATAGTATAGATTTAGGGCCGGTTTTTCAATCCGCAGTTAAACGGTCAAATAACTAACAAGGGAATAAATGTATCCAGCTCTTTAACAAGCGAATAAACTTTTTGTGTTTTTCAATCGGGAGTAAACAGTCAGATAGTTACTTGATGGTCCTTCACAGCTATGTTCACTGTAATCATGCGCAAGTGAGATGCAGCTATACAGGTAGTCACACGTTAGATAAGGACCAGAAACTTTTAGACAACATTCAAGTTGACTGTTCTTTTTCTATTTCTTTTTGTCTTTTTTATGATTGCCGGTTTGGGATATTTAATTAAATGAAATGAAAGCATTCGATTATAATTATTATTTGTCTATAATAGATGTAGTAAATAATAATTTAGTAAAAAGTAGTTTATGATATTCCTGTAGTAGAGTCCATAACAATGATTAAAATCAAAATATAAAAAAATGAAATGGCGGGTTTGCGGGTGGTGCATAGTAATTTTTTAAACGGGTGTTTCTACGTTTAATAAATATGTGTTTAAAAGTAAAAAGTATATTTGTATTTATGTCAGTTCTCTGTACCTATTGGTGACGAGCAGATTCCCTAGCGGCAAGTCGCAGAACTAACGTATGACAGATAAAAATACGTATACACCTTAACATTCCACTTTTAAAATACGTATTTTTTACTTCTCCGTAGACGTCTATCAATGAAACAATAACAATGCACTCGCTCTGTACATTAAACTGCCAGGTCGAAGTGTCTGTCATACGTTAGTTCCGCAAACGGCCACTAGGGAAATCTTCTCGTTACCAATAGTACAAGCTCTGTTTTGTTTCGAACTAGATAGCAGTGTGTGAAATAAAAATTCTTTATCTTCTATATAGTATATAAAACCTATATTTCTCTAATAACCCTTTTTACCTCAGAACAAAAAGTCAATCGAGTCAAAAACATCCATAATCTATCAAATATTCAATAACTACAACGTACTTAAACTTTACCACAAATAGGTACAAGAGAAATACACAACGTCAAATCACTATTCTACAGAATAAAACACTAACTGAGGTTTGAAAGCACAGATAAAGTTATCAGTCAGATTACAGCTTTATTCGTCTGATAACTGATGTCTGACTATTGAAAGACCCAAACTTACGCTAACCGAGGAATAAATGCTATTTGACTGTTTATCTGACTATTGAAAAACCGGCCCTAATGTAGTAAATACAAATTGGTGACGTCACTGTTTTAGACTACTCAATTGAGCAATATATTTCAATGTTCATTTGATTAAAATTTGTAATAGAAATGTAAAGCTGTAATATTAATATTTTCCAAGATGTTTTGTAATATTCCTTTTAACGAAGGAGACATCGGTATTTATTTACGATGCAGGCATCTACCCTATCCTGTCCTATCCTATCCTGGTTGTTAAGCATCCAGACCTGTGATCCAGACGCCTCTTTCTTTGAGAGAACGCAAAATATATTTCTTCATTCACGCCTCATTGTACTACGCTTTGCAACGCTATGAGACACGTCTAGTTCGTCACGTCGATCTTGCACATAAAGCAAGGTATTTGTCACCTTATGTGGATGGAATAGAAATGCTATGTTCAAGACCTTGTGCTTTAGCGACAAGTACGAACTTAATATGTCAATGAAGTAATACACCTGTCTGGTTGAAATGATGTTGCACAAGATTATATCTATTATAATTATCTTCTACAACATGCGAAATTCCGCTTTTTGGATACTAAATAGGCACAAAATGAACACTTAGACGTAGTGGTCGTTACAAAAAATATGTTCTTAAATCCTATAGTCAAATTTTGGAAAAGATAATAGATTATTGATCTTTTTAGGGTTTCGTGCCATAGGCAAAAAAACGGAACCCTTATAGACTCGTCATGTCTGTCTGTCTGTCCGTCCGTATGTCACAGCCACTTTTTTCCGAAATTATAAGAACTATAATGTTGAAACTTGGTAAGTCCATATTCTGTGAACCGCATTAAGATTTTCACACAAAAATAGAAAGAAAACAATACATTTTGGGGGTCCCCATACTTAGAACTGAAACTCAAAAATTATTTTTTCATCCAACCCATACGTGTGAGATATCTATGGATAGGTCTTTAAAATGATATCGAGGTTTCTAATATTTTTTTCTAAACTGAATAGTTTGCGCGAGAGACAATTCCAAAGTGGTAAAATGTGTGTCTTCCCCCCCCCCCCCCCTGTAACTTCTAAAATAAGAGAATGATAAAACAAAAAAAAAATATGATGTACATTACCATGCAAACTTCCACCGAAAATTGATTTGAACGAAATCTAGTAAATCTAGTAAGTAGTTTTTTTTTTTTAATACATCATAAATCGTAAAATGCAATTTATTTATTTATTTAAAAACTTTACGCACTACATTTGTATATAGGCGGACTTAATACCCAGGGCATTCTCTTCCAGTAAACCTTCGGGTGGTGTAGATATTTTGTAAGGTAGGTGCACAGAGGTTCATTCAATCAACACAAATATGAAAAATAAAATAAAAATTGTATTATGTTACTTGCTGCTGTGGAACCCTTCATGGGCGAGTCCGACTCGCACTTGGCCGCTTTTTTTATAGTGAAGAGACAACAAAAGTGGCAAAGAAATCTCTTCAAAAAAGCTACCTTTGAACAACTGTGGGAGAGCCAAGCTTCGGTCTGATCAGAGTAAAACTAGAGTGTCTCCTAAGCGTCAAGCAACTACTTCGTATATTACGTAGTGAGTGAGCTGTCTGCAGTTGAGTCACTATAAAAATATGCGTGTTAAATAAAGTATACACCATTAATTACTATGTTTTGGCTTGTACACAAGCATCGAAAACATACAAGATTAGATCATATAACGCCTTGAACTTTAAATACCTAGTAAAGGCATTTAATAGCGTAATTATTATGGTAAAAAAATAAACTGTTCTGACTGTAAAGGAACGTTTCGTTACTTCCTTTCAAACTTTGCAATTTTGGTGATTGTGGCCAAAAATTATGGGTTTTTGGGAGTGTTTAATCACGATGTTGAAATAGCCTTCGTATTGAAATTGAAATAACCTTCTCTAGTAGTCTTTCAATTAATAAAGCAGTACCTGGATGACCAAGCGTCGCTCGGTTTTTTTTTTTTTTAAATGGGTTTTTTGGCAACATTGGGACTATCCAAAAGCCACCTTTTTGTTATTTTTCTTCCAATAGTTTAGTGGCGCCCTCTCTTGGTACGCCCTGATACTGTTTATTCTGCACCTTATTCCAGTGTAGTTTAATGTAGTTTGCTCGAGTTGCGATAGATGGCGCTAGATTTGTTTGATTGTTAAAAACACGAATAAAACGATATTTTCCAAAAATAAATACTAGCTAGATCGATTTATCGGCCTCGAAAACCCCTGCATACAAAATTTCATGAAAATCGTTGGAGTCGTTTCCGAGATTCAGATTATTAATTTATATATATAACGGGTATATATAACGGGCCGGCTCGACCGGGGCGGTACTACCCTCGCACAGAAAATCAACGTAAAATGACAGCGTTCGTGCTGTCGTGTTTCGTTGGTGAGTGCGAGACCGGAGGCCCAAATAGTCTAGTCAACAAGTTCCATACTTGTTGACTAGACTAAAAGATGCAGCAGCATCACTAGGCTACTGCATTGTCTGCATTCGCAATGAGTATGGTGAGAACATCAGGCAGAGTAGAGTCATTTTGGCGGGCCAAACATAAAAAAAAAAAAAATTGAACAGAAACTCAAATTTTTTTTTCATCAAACCTATGCGTGTGGGGTATCTATGGATAGGTATTCAAAAATGATATTGAGGTTTCTACTATCATTTTTTTCTAAACTGAATAGATTGCGCGAGAGTGGTACTTCCAGAGTGGTAAAATGTATGTCCCCCCCCCCTGTAACTTCTAAAATAAGAGCATGATAAATCTAAAAAAATATATTATGTACATTACCATGCAAACTTCCAAAAAATTGGTTTGAACGAAATCTAGTAAGTAGTTTTTTTTTAATACGTCATAAATCGTAAACTGCAATTTACCTTTCATTCAATCAAAACAAATATAAAAAAAAAATGTTACTTGCTGCTGCGGAACCTTTCATGGGCGAGTCCGCCTCGCACTTGGCCGCTTTTTTTATTAAGGCCTCCTCTACCTAAGTAACCTCTTTAGGGCGTCATCACACCGAGGTTTGTGGTGAGGAGTTGTGTCGGATTTGAACCGACTAAACCACACGGTGTGCCATTCTGTGCCTAAAATAGGGAGAATTCGGCAACAGATAGTAGAGTCACAAGTAACACTGATTTCAGCACGAACGGTAGAAGAATCTCAATAGGCCACCATAGTGTGGGTCACCAGTACTCACCAGGCCGTATTATTGCGTTGTTTGCATTGGCAATGAGTATGGTGACCATTACTCTTGGATTCTGCTCGTGTTTTCCAACAAGCAGAGTAGAGTCGCTTTGGCAGGCTTAAACATATATAAACAGCTGTTAAGTAGACCTCCAGACCATAGGTCAAACTTTAAATTTCGAATCAAAGTATTGCTAAATCAAGTATCTCAAAATGATTCAATGAACATTTAGTGCGAGGGCGAGGCAATAAGTCATTCATCGAATATGTTACAATTCTGATCAATGACTAATAAATCCTAACGAATATAATTAATGCGAATGTCAGTTTGTTTGTAATGGTTTTACGCCATAATTGCATAACTGATATTCATAAAATTTGCTCTACATGTCAAAGATATAGCTAAGGTACCTTTAACTAATTTAAAAAGTATGTACCTACTATTATACGAAATACAACTTTTAAGATGTTTGACGAAATTAATGTTAAAACCATCGAGTCTGCAGGCATTAAATAGTGGTTAATATCTATGTAGGTTCCTTGCTTAATTCGCAACACTAAGTTATCGTTCTAATTTAGTGTTACCATAATAAAAATACTACCGCTATAGAACGCAAATAATTAATTAACTAGAAGGCGTTATAATATATCGCCTCCTTTTTTAATATTAATATTTTGTTTTATTTATTTATGGTTTGCACATTGGCAACTCAAGAATTAAGAACGCAACTGTAATGTCCTCCATTCTTTTTTAAATCTTACCATCTTTTTTATCAGTCGTGTCATAATAAATACATGCTTTAGATTGACTACACGGTTGGCCTAGTGGTTAAAGCGGTCGCCACAATGTTTTCTACTGCGTACAAGTGTTGTGGGTTCAAATTCCACATGGGACAACTCTTTGTGTAAAGCGAAAATTGTTGTTCCGAGTCTGGGCGTTATTCATGTCCGTTTCGTGTAGGTATGTTTGTAAAGTCCACCGCGACACAGAATCTATATTCCTAATGCGGGAGTTGTCTTTTAAAGGAAAGATAAAAAGAAAAGAATTTTAATTAATGAATCATCAATCATCAACAGATTTAAACAGTCAACTGCTGGACATAAGGCTTTCCATAAACAGGAGTTATTCTGACCACACGAATTGGTACAAGGTTTGTTTCAGGGGTTCCTTTTTGCCGTGATATTATGCGTAGTTTGTCGTCTCTTTTATCAGTTATGACACCCGCGGTATGTATAGTTGACCATAGAGTGATAGTGGTATTATAGATAGAGCCGGGAAGCCAGGCCTCCAGCCGTCCGTCGGTTAGAAAGAGAGAGACGATCACGGTACCTATCTGTCTCTCTCTGCCGCGTATGCACAGTTAAGCCGGACATACACGTTCAAGTATACTTGCGCAAGTCTGTCTGTCTGTCTCTGTCAGGCACGACGTGCGTGACAGAGACAGACATACAAAACAGTCTGGGTTTGCGCAAGTATACTTGAACGTGTATGTCCGGCTTTAGCGCAGAAAAGCAACATAGTACAACGATTAGGCGGTTAATTGTTGTGATTGGATTACAATTACCTATTAGTCCTTTACTGCGCATGCGTCAGTAGAGAAAGACAGATAGGGTATCGCAATCTTCTCTCTCTTTTTAACCGTTGGACGTTTCCGCTTACAGGCAACCGTATGTCTTCTCTACTACCTATATCTATAATAGCTCTATGGTGGTGACTGGTGACACTTCTTGTTCTTAATCCCTCACCACACGCACGGATAGAAACTATTACATAGTATTTTTTTCGGTCTGATTCCTATCATAGATATATTGTAATAATACATGTACATTCCCAAGTATCGCTTAAGTCCTTCATTCACTATCTCACAATCTAACAAAATGGTCAGTCAGCGGGTCTTTTATCGTGTAATTGTTTTTACACAAAGGTTACGGGTCAAGGCGTGCCATTGTTCCAATAATCTGATCACTAACCAGCTTTACTAGCAAGTTCATCTAAAATCATTATTGAACTAAAAAAGCTACTTTTCTGAGCTGATTCGTCATACTTTTTTTTTTAAAGTCAACTCTAACGCTATCCTATTTTGCGGGGAGTTTACTCAGATTAACAATTTTTGAATCAAAATTGTAATGTCCCGCGCGGGACATGTTTTGTCCTGCGTTTTGGGGATAACTGGCCCAAAGTGAAGTTAGTTAGCCGTAGTGTTTTATCGTCTAAAATTGGCAGGCAATGAAAAATATAAATTCCACCATTACATTACAAATAGAAAATGGCACTAGTTCTTTCACGAATTAGGGATGATGTAGCATAGCTTATAGCAGAAAAACAAAAATATTGGGAACGACCTTTTTTTTGGTCACTCTTACTCATGTGTCGTAATTTCTGATGAGATGCGATACGTTGATACTTTTTTTTACTTTGCCCACCTTTCGACGAAAGAATCCCGCTTTTTTTCACTAAAAAGTCTTAACATCCCGATTTGACTAAAATAAAATCTGGCAACGCTGGTTCCAACCCAAAACCTTAGCTCAAAACACTCGGCACAGTAGGAAAGAGTAGGAAGCGTCTAACCCACTACGTCAATTTATTGATCTGGCAACAATAATTAAAAAGAACAAAGAATAAATAAGATTTGAATAAGGATTTCATATATCGTGGTCACGTTTTTATATCCTATTAAATAATTTAATCTCAATCCGGTCGTAAGTTGTTAGATTTCCGCCACAGTTTATAGGCATGTCTAAATCTAATATGAATAAATAATTGCAGTTGTTTTATTGTCATTGGTTTTTATTATTTTAATTACACAGAATTACACTTTCAATTACTATCTATTACACGTTCAATAACTATCTATTAAAGAATAATGGATTGACAATTGATTTTAAAACCCTTTTGATTAACTGAATTACTTTATCGTTACAAGGTTATTAAATTGTACAGAAGTCGCCGATACGAGACCTAACATGAATACAATAAATGTTACTTATTTTTCACGTCACATAATTTTTTGTAGATTGTTATGCGTGTAAGCGTGTTTTTTTAGTTCTTTTAAACTTTTTGTTTTTAGTTTTTTAAAACTTTTTTTTTACTTTTATTAAACTAATTTTTATGTTGTCCTGCATAGTTTACTCTCACATTGTTCCTTAATCAGTCCCCACACGGAAATGGTATCTCTTTATTAATACGTGAAGCAAAACTTTGCACCCTTTTAACGAAAATTATGCGAAGGTACAAGTATGTTTAAGTTTATATGGAGAAGGAGTGCAGAAAGTTAAATAATCACAAATTTTAACAAAAAAAATAAAATTAAATAAAAAAAGAATCATCAAAATTCACCTAGTCGAAAGTTATGAGGTAACAAACATAAAAAAAATACAGTCAAATTGATAACCTCCTAAGCAACGACGGTGCGGTCAGTACCTGGATGGGTGACCGCTGGTGGAATGATACCATGAGCGTCTCCGTGATTCGGAGGTCACGTTAACCAGTCGGTCCCGGTTGTTATCGTAGGATAAGAGACGTGAAGCTTAGTTGGAGGCCTTAAAAACATCCAACGGCAGGATTATGTAGCCACAACGTTGTCTTGCCAGTCCCCAACCCGCACTCGGCCAGCGTGGGGAGGTATTGCCTTAACCCTCTCCTAAGAAGAGACCCGAGCCCAGTAGTGGGACGTTATGGGTTGTTGATGATAACCTCCTCCTTTTTTCAAGTCGGTTATAAAAAAGAATTATGGGTGATTTTCGACCACTCGGCGACTGCCAGTGTATACAAATACTATTAGTATTTCAACACTCTCTATAGAATCAAATGGTATCCGCAATCGTCACTAACATTTTTTCTAGTATGTTTAATACTTAGATCCGTAAAACCATATCTTCTTACTACCGGCACAGCATAAATATTGCTACCGGTATAAAAAACTATTACAGGTCAAATGTGAATTGTACTCAGAATTTGTTTGTGGTTTGCCAAGTCTTACTATTTGGTTTCTATTTTACATTCGTTACTTCATTAATTAAGGTTGATGCATGATCTTAAACAAACGTCATTTAAATAATTTCGTCAGAAAAGCTGTTAACACCGTTCTGTGGCATAATCACCATTAGCCACCCACTAGGAAGGGAGCATATACTGCTTAACAACAGGAAAAGTCGTATATTCAAATACTAACGGGTACTCACTCAGGTGATATTCAGGTTCAAACAAATAACTATTAAAACTAGCTGTGCCCGCTACTTCGTACACGTGATACTTGGATTTTCAAGTTATTTTAAATTTTTCACCGTTTAAACCTTCCCTGGACTACGACATTTCAAAACCAAAAGCAGCTAAATCGGCCTAGTCGTTATCGAGTTTTAGCGAGACAAACGAACAGCAATTGATTTTTATATATAAGAAGAGTTATAGAATATGCTTATTACAACAAAATCCGACTGACGGACGATTAACAAAGCCAAGCTAAGCGGAACTAGCGAGTCAGAACTGTATAGAATAGGTCTTTTGGTTTCTGTGTAACTAACTTTAGTGATCTCGATTAATTGTACTAAAATAATAGTCCTAAGTCCTTGTGTATTTCAATTCTAAATGCCTAATCGACTTTATCGACTACTTAATTATAGTGCTATAATCGTGCATAATATCAGCCATAATGCTAACGCAAAATATATAAATATACCATGCCCTGGTAGTTGACTCACAAAGGTTAATACGCCTTAGAACATAACACAGTACGACAAGTTAACTAGTTTATTTCAAAATTAACCTTTTACAAAACGTGGCGCTGTCAAAACATGACAGATGGTAGACGGACACAAAAGACCGCCATTAATTGTTTGAGACCTTGGCCTTACAATTAAATATAGTTGTGTGGTCAATTGAACTTTATACTGTACAAGTATAGCACCACAGAAAACTATAGGTAGTTAGTTTTTAATGCCGTAAATTTAATTTACATGAGAGACCCATGTTTTGTTTCAAAGGAACCAGCTCCGTCAGCATTTTCTTCCATCCTCCAAGGCTTGGATCATGGAGTATAGAGGTAAGGAGTACAATCTCTGATGGGCTCTTATGGGGAAAATTGTCCGTCAAACATGACTAAATAATAGTTCGAGAACCGACCACAGAGGCGCCAGAGTGAGACGAGAGTGTGATATCTTTTTAATTTTTTTTATTAAATTGTGGTTTAAAAATTAAAAACTTTGCGTAGTAACATTTTTATTGAGCACGCCATTGTAAAGCGGAAGCCTTTTTCTCATTTGATTATCTTTTCTAATTCTTTAAAATTTACACTCGTTGTACAGTGGCGTCACCATCGAGATATTACGTACTACGTACTAGAGGAGCCACTCAAAACCAATTATATGTTCCGTTTATATTTGAATTAAAACTAAAAAGCGCTGCAGCGCAGCCAAACAATAATTAGTAGTCTAATCCAACAGTATTAACAAGCAGCGCTCTATCGCATTCGAGCTGTAGTTTCCTCGCGAGCGAAATGTCATAAGCGCCGTGATTTTCATGGCGCTTACGCGTTTTGGCCAACGAACTGTTGCAAAGATTCGCTTTTATAGATTAAGCGCCAAACAAGAAAGCAGAACGGATAAATAGCTTTATACCTACGAAGCTTTATTAGGAAATTCACTTTGAGTAAATAGTACTTCAATAGCTTTACCAGTTTCAGTTTTTTTGTAGAATTCATCGAGGTATAAAATATAAAAGCCGAATATTCAATTTTTAAATTATACTTTAATGATAATTTAAATATAATTATTGCAAAAAAAATGTTATGGGTTATTTACGAAGCTATTTTTAAGAACATATTATTTTTCCTAATCCAATTAAATACGTTAAATACGTTGTGCATTTAACGTCAGTTAATTCTACCTAAATATCACTTCTGTATGTTTTACTCTAAGTACTCTATGTCGAATGAGGCAACAATGGCGTCTTAAAATATTTTGTTCGTATTTAATTTTAAAACAATTATATCTAGTTAATTACTGGTGAAAAGTTATTGTTTTTCTTTCCTTTGTTTTTCTCCGTATTCCTTGTATTATTAGTGTAATATCTCAAGACACAAAATGGCATAATTCACGAGTTTTAGAACGTTCTTAAATGTAAACAATCACACGCTTAAGCCACCGCTTCATCAGAGTGTAGCTAGCAAGCGACTGAAGGAAGTGCGGCGCATGCGCCGCAATTGCATGGGACACCGCACTAATGAGTGGCGCAGAGTGGCGTCTTCTCTATACATTATATCTCGATGGGAGTCACCTAATTAGTGCATTTTGGTGGACACTTTTTTAACATAGAGATTGTATTCCTTATCTCTACACTCCATAGCTTGGATGGGGGATTGTGTATGTCCCTTTTACCCTAATTTTATTGCCTGTTTGATTTTGAATAAATTACTTGCTCAATTTTTAAATTCGGTACAAGCTGTCATAAAATGATATAGACGTTGTTTATCGATAAAAAAATGTACTGGTTCTAACGGATATACTCGTATAGTAGTTCGACAGTACTCTACATAACGCGGAAGAAATCATAAAATGAAACTCAGATAGGTAATAATTTATACTCGAAACGGATACAGTTATATGATACGATTATATACAAAGGAAATAGAAGAACTTATAAACGTATCGCTAGTGGCTATTTTTAGTTCATAAGCCGTATTAATATAAAACATTTACAATAACCATGACCTTTCTTGTCAAACCCAGTTTTAATCGCTAATAAACAGTTTAATCTTTAATTGTAGGTATAAAATGTCGCAGCTGCGGTCTGTGCGCTTAGATCAACTACTCAACGGATTTTAATACAGTTTTCAGCAAGCAGGGTGATTCAAGATGAAGGTTTATAATTTTAATACTTGAATATTATAGTAGATGAAATTCGAGAATTTCAATGAAAAGAAGCCAGAGCGAAGCTCGTTAGTTCACAAATAAGTTGGTAACTGTTGCTGTGCTGCTGTACAGTCAGGTACACCAATAATGTTCGCATTCTCCTCTGTACCTTACCGTCAGTATAATATTTAGGGTAAGCACTACATACTCCTAATGGACTAATGGGTACCCAAGAAGCCCGAGATCCAAAGAGATTTCACATCGTCAACGAAAAAAAGTCTAACAGTAATCCCTACCAGCGACTTCCGTTAAGCGAGCCATCGATTTGGGACAATTTATAATCACCTAGTCCAGGTTCTCCCCAGAGTAGGTCAGCTTGAAACCCTTAGTTAGGTGGCAGCAGCTTGCATACTGTTTACCTTTCATGTAATACTAACACTATTGTCACTATTGTACCTGAATATCTGAATTTCAAAAAAGTTCTTTGCCAGTATTACTCTCATAAAGCTCTACGCATTTTGGAAATTGAAAGTTATGGATCGACACAGTCAGGCAGTAGTTTTTTTTTATGTTTGACCCTGCCAAAATGACTCTACTCTGCCTGATAGAAAGCATAAGCAGAATCCAAGAGTGGTGGTCACCATACTCACTGCGAATGCAGACAATGCAGCATGGTGACCCACACCATGGCGGGCTAGTTTTCACCTAATTTACTTTGACAATACAGCACATAGGTATGTATGCTGTGGCGTCAGTTTCTGTCGATCTATGATTTTTAACTGTAGCTTCAATTTAACGTTCATAAATGTCACTTAGTATCATAATTGAATAAATGATGATTCCTGGCTTCTCACCACAACGGCGTCAATCGTGAGCCGGAAATTAGAAGGGATTTTCCACATCGTGACCAAAAAATCCCAACAAATAGTTCAGTATTGTATAGTGGTATACTAGGCGAAAACCTCCTTTATAAGAAAGGCCTATGTCCAGCAGTGGACTGTAAAAGTTGATGATGATGACCAAAAGTGCTTTAGTATTTTCTATAAACAAGTATAAGATGATACAACTAATAGTATGGTTTCGTTAATAGGTACAATAATGAATTGCAGGAAATTATTTAGATATAGTATTATTTCACTAAAAATAATCACCTAAGTCGATGCATTTGGGTAGGTACATTATAATTCAAAGACGGTTTCTGGAGCACAATTTACTTATGTATACGCAATAACCGTAAATTTCTCAAGTGATTACAAAACTACATAATAAAATAAGACTGGTACGCCTTGCCCTTATACTTGCATTTCTTTCAATTTGTGTTGCCTTCAACTTTCATAAAAAAAACTTTTTATAATCAACGAATTAAAAAGGAGGGAATTCTTTTTTTTTCTTCATTTAAATTTGCTACCTTGAAACTCCATCATTTATGAATTAATTTGGGAAATCCTTTTTCTATTTAGAAAGATAAGGCTTCCTGTTAGATTCTATTTCCAAAGAAGAAAAAATACCACCAAAATTAAAATGGAATATGTGGTAAATTATAAAAAGAAGAATTACATTTTTAACAATTCGATATGGACGAATTCATGTCTATTTTACTTTACTTTAGGCCGTTTTATTTCATACTAGCTTTTGATAGCGGTCGTGTAAAATTGCAGACTCAGACGAACGTATTGAACTTCTTTCTCAGGTTTAACTGTTGATCTTTTTAGATAAAGGTACCCATAAACTATTATGCCATCTAGTATTTGGACTGTTATACTCTGTCCATTACTTTATTTTCTTTTTGACAGCTCACGCCTATAAATTACCATTTTTTTTTTTCGGAATTATGTACTACAGTAATGTCGTACTTTATTGACGGTGACGGTACTTTAGTGAAGTGGTCTGTGCATAACAAACAACCACAGACTATAAAACAGTACTTGAAATACGATAAATCGATCATATGATAAAAATAATTTGACTTCATGTAAGTATTTTTTCTGTAAATTTAATAAAAAAAAGGAAATAAAAATTGTATCTATGACTCCAAGATTAATTTTTTGCAAGGAATTAAGTCGAAATCTTGGAATTTAGGATCAAACCAAGAGTAAAGAACAATAACTCTGTTCATTCATCTAATTTACTGATTTATTATTTATATTTTTGTTTATTTCTTAGATAATATAAAAAACTAATGAAGGCATAATTAATATTTCAACAAAAAATATTTAATTAAAACGATTGAAAGTTCTTCATAAATAAAATCGCTATTCGTTTCAAATCGAATCGGTAATGAGTGAGGGCGTCACTAATTTCAAAATTTCTTGAACTGTCAAAAAGAAAATAAAGTAATGGACAGAGTATAACAGTCCAAATACTAGATGGCATAATAGTTTATGGGTACCTTTATCTAAAAAGATCAACAGTTAAACCTGAGAAAGAAGTTCAATACGTTCGTCTGAGTCTGCAATTTTACACGACCGCTATCAAAAGCTAGTATGAAATAAAACGGCCTGTGGCCAATTGTTGCTCAACTAATTATATCAATAGTCCCTGCGTGAATATTGACGTAAGAAAGAAAGTGATGTCCTTAACCGGAGCTATGCGCCTGCGCAATGAATTAAATAAGGTCGGATTTGGATTAGTGTTGCCAGATTCAGAATTAAACTACCCTATGACTATTAAATTAACCCTAGTATTTGCATTCAATTATATTTGTTTATTTTATCAGACGCCTGCTAGTAGGTTAGTAGCAATCTAAAGAGCGTCAACAATCATACTTCTGATTCCTATTACTTCTTTAACTAAAGCAGCTGTAACTTGCTTATGACTTTAGTCGAATGCATGTTATGCATGAATAATGAATGGATCCTGTGTAGCGTAGCGACACATTACTCAAGAAAAGCAGCATCTTAGCTACTAATAACAACTACTAAGAATATTTATTTGCAGACCTGTTTTTTATGCTATAAGGAGCCAAACAAACAGAGGGAACACTTGATGGTAAGTCACTATCGCCGCTCTTAAAAGAGTTACAAGTTTGTTGCCGTTTTTTGAATATTTGCTTCTAAAGTCAGAGGAACATTGAATACGTCGGTGTTCCAGGGTTTTCCTTTCTAGGGTGCACCTGGTTCCCCGGCTTTTAGTACCTGAGATGGCGTGTGGTTTAAGTTAGTTCGAGTCCGACATGTCACCAGGAGGTGGGATCCAAGGAGATTACGGCACAGAAAAAAAAGGGGGAGCATTGAGTTTGGGCTTTGATATCCTCAGTCGCTCGGTAAAAAGCAACGAGAGAATTGCTTTACACCAATTTTCAGTAAGGCTGGGAGGATCACTCCGATCTTTCGAAGTATCCTTCGCTATCTAGAGCCTCTCCTTAGCAGGCCAGTAGGCCTGAGTCCGTCCGTTACTATGTCCCGCTGGCCCGTCTGTTTGACGGGTTGGTATGTGGTTTGTTTCAATTGTTCCTTCTCTTTACTGTGATATTTTCCTGCGTAATATGGTCCATTAGTAGTTTCTTACGATACCCATGGAATAAATAAGGGTGGTGACCCCATCACCAAACGGGAAAGGTAGTACTTATGTAAAATAAAACAAAATAAAACAGACTTCCAGGTTCGACTCGATTTCTCTTGGATGATCAGATCTTAGTGTCCTTATCATGGTACCACCATTAGGATATCTCCTTTCCATTAAAAAAGAATCATTAAAATCGGTTCATAAACGACGAAGCTATCCGCGAACACACATAAAAAAACATATATACGGTCGAATTGAGAACCTCCTCCTTTTTTGAAGTCGATTAATAAAATTCATTGTTACTCATCAACAAAACGTTTCAAATGCGCAAATTTTTACCACATATCAGGGTAAGTAAATAAATTTAAGCTGGCAACATTTTCAGTGCGTGCGCACAATGTAGAGTAGAATGCGAGGTACGCTACCAAAATATTTCGATGTAGGTCAAAATTTAGATTAATGGATGTATGACTAATTTAATAGGAATTTGATTTGCATTCGAATCTTGATTGTATAACTACGAGTAAGTAGGATATGAAATAATATTTACATTATTATTGAATCATTTAAATAAGGAAACATATTAAATAAATATTCGACGTTGTGGCGTACATATATTTTTTGGCTTTCGGAATTAGACTTTTGACCTAGACTTGTAAAACTCATAATGCTTTTACATTTTTACAAACAGACTTATTTACAATTGTTAGTTTAGTTGAAAGCATGGAAAGCGTTGTGGTTTCAGCAGTCATCTTGGCGCTTTCTACTGCTTTGAATGTTGTGGGTTCGACCACCACATTTTGTGTCATCCACAAATTGTTTTCCGAGTTCAGACAGGTTCAGACTCAGAACAACAATTTGTAGATCACACATGAACATACATGACACTGACACAAGGAACAATCAGTTGATCCTTGTGTATGTTTATTAACCGCGACAAAGAATATTGTATTAGTCCACGCTAGAGTTGACAACTACGGCACTAGAGTTGTCCCTCTTAAGAAAAATGTTTAGAAACTAAAATCCAACTACGTAAAAAGTCAAAAAAAAATTACAGCCTATATTTGTTTGTACACCCGGGCCGTTATTACTAGTCAGTTAATATCGTTTCAGTAGTTTAGAGGTTACGGTGAACATACAAACATACATGACTGCCAAAACTATAACCCTTCCTTTGGCTTTGCCGCAGTCGGGTGTAAAAAAGGTATTTACTTGACACAAAATTAAACCGTTTCTGGGGTTTAACAGCTTAGGCAATTACTAAAAAGACCTTAGCAAAGTAGGTATCGAAATAAGCTCGAGGCGGTAACGTAATGTAAATCACAACAGCAAGTCACGAATACTAAGTAACTCAGGAGGTCCGCAGGGAGGTCCAAGTATTCATTTTATTTCAACTGCTTATCAGCATGCCATTAGCTTGCTGTGATTCAATGCCACCGTGGTGCAACAGTGCTAAAATCTGCCAACATCTTGATTTTGTAATAGCCTTGATTGTTCCTTTCATTAATTTGTGCATGTGGTGACCGATTCAGCATAGGGGGTGGCAGTGGCCTAGCCATATTCATCCCGAGGGTGTCGTAACTGTGCCTCATCAGCATAATTCATCTCGTGAGTATCGTAAGATCCGACTTAACAACCAATCTAGGCAAGATAATAGCAATGCAAAGGAAACTTAACACAAACCCTATACAAACCCGTTTGGCCATACCCTTATACTGATGATGATGTTCTCCTAGCCGATTACGGCCATGGCGGCAGTCTCAACGGAGACCAGCCAACTACGCAGGAGATATTATAGTGCACTAGTGTGTGCGCAAACACAGGTGCACTCTCTGTTTCCTCTCTCTCAGAGATCAGAGAGAGATCAGGCGCAGTACCGACAGTTTAACGTGCTCTCAGAGGCACGGGGGTTCAGACCCCAACTTCTAAACTCCAAGCAGTTATTTAGTACTTCTTTAATCAGAAAAACTCAATAACACTTTTGGCCTGACCCAGGATTCGAACCCGAGACCTCTTGATAGGCAGTCGCTACGTTAACCGCTAGACCAACGAGGCAATTACCATTATACCTACAACATAGCAGACGAAAATGTTTATTCTAAAGAGATACGTGCATTCAGCTGTGAATCATTAGAATCTGTTGATGTTGGGCATATATTGCTTGAATATGGAGGCATAAATAAAGAAGGTAATTGAAGTTAAATAATATTACCTCTCTTTTCTATGGAAGTAGACCAAAGGAACTGGAACTCTATTAAAAACCTTAAACAATGCCCCAATACTTAATCGAAAAATACATTCAACTGTCGCTAAATTGAAGTTTGGATTCTCCGTCGCGCTGAAATTGATTTTTTTTTTAAGTGGTACGTAGAAACTCATAAGTAACTTTCTAAAACAAAAATAATAAAATTTATAGAGGTTTTGTTTGAAGATCTGAAGATTTGGGATACCGCTACTAGATGACACTACTTGTATTAAGTATTGTGGATATTGCATATTTTGTACTGTAGATTTGTTAAATGGATATTTTTTTACTTAGATTGTTATTTACTAAAGATTGTATAAAATAGTTTTATGTAAAACGGCAAGTCATATTTTCATCATCAAACTCTGGTTCTAAAAAGATACTTAATTAAACACGCAACCCTAAAAAATCGAATAATTTCTAGTTTATGATCTTGTTTAGTGAATTATTTCTTGTTTAATTTATTAATTTTAATGTTTTAATATGCAATGAATGCTTTCTTATTAACAATAAGAATAATAATAACTTGTTTACAAACTTTTCTTAGTTCATGTCAAATTACTTCTGTATCTTTGTACTCTGTGGTTCTATCTGTCTAAATCAATCTGTCAAACATGAAAATGCTTTCGGGTTTCGAGGAATAAAGTTTACAAATAAAGTATTAAATCGAATTAGTTCTTGTTTAATACTTTCCATGTAACTGATTGCACTGCAGATATTACGCTACACCTGTACCACGAAGAATCTTTTAAAAATTAATAGAATAGGTATCCGTACAACATTACCGTTTTCTATTTTGACCAAATTTTGTGCTAAATTTTTCAAAACATACCGATCTCACTGATAATTCCTTATTTTTCTTACATAAATTCAGCTGATAAATAGAGTGGAAGTCTGTAGATAATGTTGTTGATGATAAATAATAACATATTAATTACTTTTTAGCAACAATTAGTGATTGAAGAACAAATCATGTCTATGCCACATAGTAGTTCGAGCACCACGAGTTCAAGCACTAAACGCAAGGAAATATACAAGTAAGTTAATTTGCACCATTTCCATGCTGGCATGTGTAAATATCAGTGTGAGCATATAAACAAAACAGTAGACTTCATTTATCGACCTCATAGGCGCAGGACTGACAAAAATCAGTATATTATGTTTATTATTGCTAAGCTAGAACATATTTTCTTCTTTGTTGATCTGAATTACCCACTGTCAAATTTTACTAAACTTGATGGTGGGTGGGTGGTCTTAAAAATGCTTTTATTCTCTGTATTTTTTAAGTTTTATAATGTTTATCACTTTGCACAGAGTTAATAGAAGAGAATGAATATGTTTAAGAGGACAAATAACATATACACTGTACTTTTTAATTTTATTTTAAACTAGCTGCCCCAATAGATTTCAAAAGTGTCAAAAATTAATTATTCGCCTGTTGTTAAAAAAATTACCAAATTGGTTCTTGAGTTTTGTACTTAGCAACACATTTGTAATTTTTTTTATATAGATTAAATAGAATTAGGCTTTACAATTTACACTCAATATGAAACTTCTAATTTATATCTATTTTCTAATTTAAACTAAAGTTTTCTTTGATTTAATAAGGTCATATTCTCATACCATATAGTCTACCGTGGTTTATGATATATGTTTATTATTTTAAATACTGCACTAGAAATATTCACTTGACAAACATACATAAAACAGACAAGGAGGACACCCAGACTCAGAACAACAATTTGAGCGGGCGCTCAACGAACACGCTGCGCATGTGCAGCGAATTCGTTGCGGATGCACAACAACATTAAGCTACGTCAAAGATAGGAATAAAAAATTCTGGAGTGACTCCGGTGCATCTACTTGTAAAGAATACCTATATTCACCTTTGCTATCATTTTTTAATACTACTAAGTGGACTCGCCCTTCGAAAACCCCGCTACCACCGCGACGTCCTCGCTGTGCAGCCGCGGCGTGCTCTTGACGCATTCGCTGCGCGCCCGCCCCGCCCTAGCAGCCGCTCCCATACCGCTAGCATGATAAGGCCCTTAAACCATTATGCCAACCAAACAGTCAGCGCAAAAATTACCAATGCACTGTGTCTATGTTGTGTGTATGAGTATGGGCAATGAACAGTCACACACTTATCAAAAGTTTACAGGGCCATCAATGCTGCCAGGATAATTCAAAGGACAATAAGTTAGAACAATCGGTATCTAGACAAGAACGTAAACCTTTTTTTCTTACCGTACTTACTTCTCTTTATCTAACAAGAAAATGCTCTTTTAATTTACATACATGTGTAAAGCCTAGATAGGAAGAAGATTGTATCACATACATTCCAAATAAGCATTAAAAAAATTGGCCATCTTTAACTTACTGCCCAGTGTTGCCAGGTCGGATTGAAAAAAATACAGTGTTTTGCATGTAAAATTACAGTAGATCGGTAGTAAAATACAGTAAATCTTATATCTCATTACAGTGTTTTACAGTGAAAAAAAAAACTAGTTTTATCAGCTGAATTTCGTAAAATGAACACAGTTTTACACACAGAAAACCGGTGTGAAATAGTGCTTGCGCTGTGTTTCACCGAGTGAGTGAGGATACCGGAGGCCCATACCCCAACCCCTCCCCCTATCTCCCCCCCATCCCCCAAAGGCCGGTAACGCACTTGTGACGCCTCTGGTGTTGCGGGTGTCCATGGGCGGCGGTAATCGCTTACCATCAGGCGATACGTCTGCTCGTTTGCCCTCCTAGTACATAAAAAAGTGGTTTAACCGTGAAAGCGTAACAGAGAGACAGAGTTACTTTCGAATTTAAAACATTAGTATGGACTATTTGTTTTCACGAGAAAGAAACACTAATAAAAACAAAATTAATCCGAACTATTTTTTTTTTTTATTTTTTTTTTTTATGTTTGGCCCGCCATAATGACTCTACTCTGCCTGATGGAAAGCATAAGCAGAATCCAAAAGTGGTGGTCACCATGCTCATTGCGAATGCAGACAATGCAGCATGGCGACCCACACCATGGCGGCCTAGTGATGCTGTCGAACGACGCGAACGAACGAACGCTATCATTTTACGTTGATTTTCTGTGCTGTATTTATTTAGCATTATTTAGCATTATGATGTGTTCTATTTAGCCACTATATTTAAAAATGAACATTTCATTACAAAGTTATAAACGTACCTACTATTAT
This sequence comes from Diaphora mendica, assembly GCA_949125395.1. Classification (NCBI taxonomy): domain Eukaryota; kingdom Metazoa; phylum Arthropoda; class Insecta; order Lepidoptera; family Erebidae; genus Diaphora; species Diaphora mendica. The sequence goes on from OX421319.1 coordinate 27,497,897, forward strand.
CCTCAACATTACAAAGTTAGCTTACAGTAAACAAACATTAAGTTAAATATAAACATCTCAATTTTGTAAAATAATAGTTATGTATAGTCTATTCCCAGATCTGGGGAGTTCCCCGTCTCGAGAGCTAAGCTAATGCTTACTTCAAGTAGAACACAGTGTGGTTCGTTTCACGCAGGCGAATGGTGATTGTATTTTTTTGGTGATTAATATTAATATAATAATAATAATTTCATTTATTCGAGTAATAAAACTCATTGTGTTAGTAACAATTTAACTTATATCTATGTTAGTAAAATATATTTAAAAAATTACACAATTACGCTGCAGTTCCAGCAGAGAGTCTGCAGCACCGATTTACAATTGCGCAGTCCAGTCGGCTAGAGATCATCTTTAGGATGCTGTTGGTGCCGCCCCGCACCCTGCGTACCAGGGATGCGCATCTTTTACGCATTATAGTATAGAAACAGTCAACGCGGGCTTCAGCAAACATCCCTGAAGCACTACAAAATCGTGGCAACCCCATCAGCACCCTAAACGCGTTGTTATACTGGACTCGAAGGGCGCTATATGCCTTTAACTTAAAATGAGCCCACAGGCTACAGGCATAGAAAGAAGTACAATATGCACGGAATAAAGTTACTTTAACCTCACGAGAACAGTGTGCAAACCTCCGAGCTATCATGTTGGCACGTACAGACAGCGCCCTTCGCTCCCGTTCGATGTCGTTATCATCCTTGAGGTCGGCGGCAAGATATATTAAAACTAGTAACTAAATTTTTCGCTGTTCACTGTATACTGTATAGCTAGAATACAGTGTACAGTAAAAGCAGTAAAATTACAGTAAATCTACTGTAATTACAGTGCACCTGGCATCACTGTTACTGCCTCTCAATAACCACAACAGTATGTATCTCTAGTAATAAATCTTGTAGAAGATAAATAAATAAAAATTAAAGTATATTATTTATTTGTTTCATAATATTTCAGATACCAAGCACCATGGCCGCTGTACTCCATGAATTGGTCTGTACGACCAGACAAGCGCTTTCGTCTCGCGCTTGGCAGCTTTGTAGAGGAATACAACAACAAGGTATCAGTGTTGATTTTATTGATGTGTAACATCTTTCCCCCTTGTAATTTGGCTTAGTGATTTCTAGAAGAAGAAACGTAAGAGTGTAACAACCAGGTAAGCGCGTGCTATTTCTCTTGGCCTATGCAGTGCTAGATGTTTACAAATTTTTGTATTGACATGAATTTTTAAATTTTTAATATCAGAAATAGATAAAATATCCACTATAACTATGAGATACTTATTTTTCCATTTGCGCGGAACTTTTATGGATTCTTTTATAGGCGGTCCACACTACTACGATATAACGTTATTACGAACCTACCCTACTAAACTTTTTTTTAGGTACAAATTATATCACTGGATGAAGAATCAAGTGAATTTAGCGCCAAGAGTACTTTTGATCATCCGTACCCAACTACAAAGATTATGTGGATCCCAGACAGCAAAGGAGTGTACCCAGACTTGTTAGCTACTAGTGGTATGTGTCCTAATTTTTACTTGCTGCCTCCCGCGGTGTTACCTGCGAATTATGTTGTACCCAGCTCTTCCTACAAGACACTGAAACGTAATAAGGAGCTTATTTGCTATTCCAGACTATAATTTGTGTCCAATTTCATCCAGATTTGTTTAGTCGTTTTAGTGTGAAAGAATAAATCACATGCTTACAAACTTTTGCCGTCACTATAACTTCTAATTTATGTATTACTTTAATGTTTTAGGGAATTATTTTCTTACTAACTGTCCCCGCGTGTATATCTGTTATTCTGATGTATAAGCTATATTACTGTAAAGTTTCATCCAAATCCGTTCAGTAGGTTTTATGTGAAAAGTAACAAATATACACACTCACAAACTTTCGCCTTTATAATATTAGTGTGATATACTGTGATTAATGTGATATAAAAAAAAAACAAAATCCCAAGACACACTCGAAAACATAAATTAAACAAATTTTAGTCACCAGTATAATATAACCTGTGCGTAACCTGTCCTTGATATATTTTTTCCAGGTGATTACTTGCGTATCTGGCGAGCCGGCGAACCCTACACACTCTTTGAGTGTGTCTTGAACAATAACAAAAACTCTGATTTCTGCGCACCTCTGACATCCTTCGACTGGAACGAAGTAGACCCCAACCTCATCGGAACGTCCAGCATTGACACTACTTGCACTATCTGGGGTCTGGAAACTGGACAAGTCTTGGGAAGGGTTAACGAGGTGTCAGGTCATGTGAAAACTCAGCTTATTGCTCATGATAAGGTAAAAATAATACTTATTTTAATTATTTGGCTGCTAAATTCTTAGACATTTCCTAAAAATAACAAACTATAAATAGTGTATGCTGTCTCAAACACTAATTGCTCACTTAACTGAAGTTAGGATTGATGACTGTTCAAAACAGCAGAACTGTCAGTCGAGGTGACAAAATTTGACAAAAAATCCTCTTACCTCGTTGGACCAACATAATTCCCTCCACTGTATTCTAATTCTAATAATAATATATCAGACAATACAGTGGAGGGAATAGTGTTCATGTGGAATGAATGACATGTTCAATAGCTATATACGTATGTTTGTTGTGTGTGGTGCAGGAGGTGTACGATATCGCGTTCAGCCGCGCGGGCGGAGGGCGCGACATGTTCAATAGCTATATACGTATGTTTGTTGTGTGTGGTGCAGGAGGTGTACGATATCGCGTTCAGCCGCGCGGGCGGAGGGCGCGACATGTTCAATAGCTATATACGTATGTTTGTTGTGTGTGGTGCAGGAGGTGTACGATATCGCGTTCAGCCGCGCGGGCGGAGGGCGCGACATGTTCAATAGCTATATACGTATGTTTGTTGTGTCTGGTGCAGGAGGTGTACGATATCGCGTTCAGCCGCGCGGGCGGAGGGCGCGACATGTTCAATAGCTATATACGTATGTTTGTTGTGTGTGGTGCAGGAGGTGTACGATATCGCGTTCAGCCGCGCGGGCGGAGGGCGCGACATGTTCAATAGCTATATACGTATGTTTGTTGTGTGTGGTGCAGGAGGTGTACGATATCGCGTTCAGCCGCGCGGGCGGAGGGCGCGACATGTTCAATAGCTATATACGTATGTTTGTTGTGTCTGGTGCAGGAGGTGTACGATATCGCGTTCAGCCGCGCGGGCGGAGGGCGCGACATGTTCAATAGCTATATACGTATGTTTGTTGTGTGTGGTGCAGGAGGTGTACGATATCGCGTTCAGCCGCGCGGGCGGAGGGCGCGACATGTTCAATAGCTATATACGTATGTTTGTTGTGTCTGGTGCAGGAGGTGTACGATATCGCGTTCAGCCGCGCGGGCGGAGGGCGCGACATGTTCAATAGCTATATACGTATGTTTGTTGTGTGTGGTGCAGGAGGTGTACGATATCGCGTTCAGCCGCGCGGGCGGAGGGCGCGACATGTTCAATAGCTATATACGTATGTTTGTTGTGTGTGGTGCAGGAGGTGTACGATATCGCGTTCAGCCGCGCGGGCGGAGGGCGCGACATGTTCAATAGCTATATACGTATGTTTGTTGTGTCTGGTGCAGGAGGTGTACGATATCGCGTTCAGCCGCGCGGGCGGAGGGCGCGACATGTTCAATAGCTATATACGTATGTTTGTTGTGTGTGGTGCAGGAGGTGTACGATATCGCGTTCAGCCGCGCGGGCGGAGGGCGCGACATGTTCAATAGCTATATACGTATGTTTGTTGTGTGTGGTGCAGGAGGTGTACGATATCGCGTTCAGCCGCGCGGGCGGAGGGCGCGACATGTTCAATAGCTATATACGTATGTTTGTTGTGTGTGGTGCAGGAGGTGTACGATATCGCGTTCAGCCGCGCGGGCGGAGGGCGCGACATGTTCAATAGCTATATACGTATTGTTACGAGCCGGGTATTAAATAATTAAAGAAAGTCGGTTGATTACCAAAAAAATAACACACTGTTTATTTACAACCCTTTTTACAATAAGAATTCGCTATGTCACTTGTTAATCGCACTAGAAGATCGCTTCGATGTTAACTCCGCTGTATCGTGAACAATACTGACTCGTACGGGTAACCCAATCTGCTTATATATGGCTTTGAAACCCCTAGAAAGATCTATAATATTCGATAGAACATTCTACACTAAACAGAAATTACCAGAGTGAGATTACTCACTCTGGTAATTTCTGTTTAGTGTAGCTAGATGGCGCTAGATTACTAGCGCCATCTAGCGTCGAATATCAGAGTTACTCCACAGTTGCGCGCTACTTGACACTAGATGGCGCCTTCAACTAAATTCTCGCGACTGGTAGATTGTTCTAGACTATTTTTCTCGAAGGCGCAACACTGCCCCCTCCTAAGACATGCTCGCCCCGAGCATAATCAGTTCCATAGTATCGCGCCAATCGATCTACGTGAACTATCTTTGGGGCGCCTCTTGGACACTTTTGTATCCGGTAGGTAACATCATTGATTTTTGTCACCACCCGGTATGGCCCTTCCCACTTGGCTTGTAGCTTTGGAGATCTCCCTTTACTGCGAACTGGATTATGGAGCCATACTAGAGAACACTCTTCGAAGCCCTTATTGTTCACTTTCCGGTCATATCGGGTTTTCATCTTCTCAGACATTTGCTGGCCCGATTGTCTGACATGCTCATAAATGTCATTCATCTTGTTCCGCAAGTCATTAGCGTACTCCGTTATACTTCGCGGAGTGTCAGGGGGTATTCCAGTGATCATGTCTGCAGGCAATCGTAGTTCTCTTCCGAAGTTTGCAAAAGCTGGTGTTACTGAAGTGCTTTCGTGGACTGCACTTCGGTATGACAGAAGAAACGGTTGGATGTGTTTGTCCCAATCTTTTTGCCTACTTTCAACAACTTTTGCGAGATACCTCTCTAGTGTTTGGTTAAATCGTTCCACCATTCCGTCAGATTGTGGGTGATAAGAGGTTGTTCTGGTTTTGTGAGCACCCATTACTCGACACATCTCTTGAAATATTTGAGACTCAAAATTTCTTCCTTGGTCACTGTGAATTTCTAAAGGCACTCCAAAACGACAGAAGACTTCGTGCACTAATTTGTCTGCAACTGTTGATGCCTCTTGGTTGGGAATGGCGAAAACTTCTGGCCACTTAGTGAAGTAATCCATTACAACCATGAAATACTTGTTTCCAGTTTCACTTTCAGGAAATGGTCCCGCTACGTCTATTGCAATTCTTTCCCAGGGTGCCCCAACATTGTACAATTTCAATGGACCTCTGCTACGTGTGTGAGGTCCCTTCACGGCCGCACAATTAGTACACTTGCGACACCAGTCCTCAACATCATCACGACAATGAATCCAGTAGAATCTCTCCCTTATCTTTAACAATGTCTTCTTAACTCCCATATGACCTCCTGAACATCCGTTATGGTAGAGCTGCAGAACCACTGGTATCTTAGCTTTAGGGACAACCATTTGCAGATGACAGCTGTCTCCTCGAGTGTTTTCCCATTTACGGCACAAGACTCCATCCTGGATGACTAGGCTATCCCATTGTGCCCAATAACTCTTTGTGGTTGAACTCAGCGATGCAACATCGCTCCAGTGAGGCTTAGGAGTCTCAGCTTTAATCCACTCAAGAATTGGTTTGATATCTGCATCCTCTTGCTGTGCTTGCTGTAGGCTTTCCTTCCATTCGACGCTAAGGTCCGTCTTTATTGTCCTTATAGGAACAGCTTCCTTTACTTCTTGCTTGGCACAGTGCTTGCAGTCTTCAGGGCAAGGTCTTCTTGATAATGCGTCTGCGTTACCGTGTGATTTTCCACTGCGATGTTCAATCATGAAGTCATATTCCTGCAGTAGCTCAATCCATCTCGCGACTTGTCCTTCAGGATTTTTAAATTGTAAGAGCCACTTTAGTGCAGCGTGGTCAGTTCGGAGGTGGAATTTACGCCCGAGCAGATATTTGTTAAAATGTTGCAGTGTCTTCACTACTGCCAGTAGCTCCCTTCTTGTGACACAGTAATTTCTTTCCGGTTTTGACAAAGATTTACTGAAATATGCAATAACGACCTCTTGATCACCTTTCCGCTGGGATAACACACCGCCAAGCCCAGTATCACTCGCGTCTGTGTCAACTATGAATTCATTTTCGGTATCTGGATACCCTAAGATAGGTGTGTTGCATAGACGTCTTTTTAGCTCTTGAAATGCAATGTCACAACTTTCATCCCAGCAGAATTGTCTTTTCTCTTCAGTAAGTTTATGAAGGGGTTTGGCAATATCCGCAAAGTTTTTCACGAATCGCCGATAGTAAGAGCACAAGCCCAAAAATGCTCTTACTTGGGTCTTATCTCTTGGAACTGGCCAATCCTTGACAGCAGCGATCTTTTGCGGATCTGTTTGGACACCCTCTTCCGAAACCACATATCCTAAAAAGCTAACCTGCCGTTTGAAAAATGAACACTTCTTAGGACTTAACTTTAGGTTGGCACTTCGGATTTTCGATAATACGCGCTCCAGGTTTTGAATATGTTCTTCAAGCGTACGGCCTACAATGACAATGTCATCCAAGTAGACCAGGCAAGCGTCTCCAGTTAATCCGGTCAATACTGACTCCATCAGTCTTTCAAAAGTTGCTGGCGCGTTACATAATCCAAAGGGCATAACTTTAAACTGCCACAGTCCTCTCCCTGTAGAGAATGCAGTCTTCTCTTTGTCCTTGGGATCAATTTCTACCTGCCAGTATCCACTTTTCAAATCTAAGGTGCTAAACCACTTTACCCCTTTTAGCATGTCCAGTGTGTCATCTATTCTAGGAAGTGGATAGCTGTCCTTCTTCGTAATGTCGTTTAAACGGCGGTAGTCAACACAAAAACGCATGCTGCCATCCTTTTTCTTTACAAGCACTACAGGTGAACACCATGGGCTGGATGAAGGCTCTATAACGCCGTCCCTGACCATTCCATCAATCATGGTTTGCACTTCCTTTTCTCGTGCTACTGGCAGTCTTCTTGGTCGCTGACGAATAGGCAACTCATTCCCAGTGTTTATTTTGTGTTGAACTAAACCAGTCTTTCCAATATCAGCTTCATTAGTAGAGAAAATATCAGCGCACTTAAGTAACATTCTCTTAGCCTTGTCAATCTCTTCCCTAGACAAGACATCTCGACAGTCTTCCAAAAGTGTTGACACGTTGACCCGTGCATCCTTGCTAACATTCGAAGTAGTCAAGTCTTGGCATCGATGCATCCAATCCACATCTTCGCAAGTGCCAATCAGTGTGCCCTTATGAATCACATGTTGCTTGTCGCTTAGATTTAGCACACGTACTGCAGGGATGTTAGTAGTACTTACTAGAGTCCGTGCGATCTTCCATGGGAGGTCATTATATATCCTTTCAATAAGTACACACCGTTGCATTCGTCCGGAGTTATAAGGAAGACTAACTGGCATGATTGTTTCTGATCTGGGAGGAAGAACAACTTTCTTTAAGCTGTACACTTTTCCTGATGACGCTCCTTCCATGAACAGTTCTTCTTGACTACATCTCAATACACCTTGATTGATGTCGATCTCACAACAATTGTTCTTCATGAAGTCCAGGCCAAGGATGCAGTCGTCAACTATATCAGCCACGATGACGTTATGCAGGTAAACTTGGTTGCCCAACTTCAACTCCACCTTTTGTTCGCCTCGGACGGGTATGCGCTGACCAGTGGCTGTTACTAGGTTTATTTGCTCACGGTTACAGGTGATGTCCCTCAGAAACCGATTTGCAAGTTGGGAACTGACAACTGTGCGAGAAGCTCCCGTATCAATCGTCAGCTTACATGTTGTTCCGTTGATTTCGCCTCTGATGACCAGGCTGTTCCCATCATGACTTTGCGAGATCGAAATCCTTGGGGCTCTTTGAACACCAGCCAGCACCCGCCCCGCAGTCCTGGCGTTTACTCGTTTCCCTGCTGTTGTTTCGCAGTACTATCAGTCGCCCTAATCTCCTGAGGCCGCTCGTATTCATTTCCTATGCTTCGCTTAGGGCAGCTGGACCGAAGGTGACCTTTTTCACCACAGGCGTAACACCTAGGGCTGTACCCCTTAAACCGGTCCCGCACAGGTGACGCCACAACCTCCCGGACCCGATGAGACCGATGATCTTGTCTCACAGCTTCCACCTCCAAAGCATGGGCCAGAGCGTCCTTGAGAGTTTCATGGTGCCATAGTCGCACAGCAGCTCTAACTTCGAGGTCACGAATGCCATCGATGAAAGCTTGCACCAGATTCCCGTCCACGAGCGCAGGTGCAGACTGGTATGCCTTACGGACCAGTTTCTCAACTTCCAGAGCCCATTGTTGCAAGTTCTCACCGATGCGTTGGGCACGATCCTTCAGCTGTGCACGAAAAACGTGCTCCAGGTGAGCGTCACCGTATCTTGCCTCCAATGCCTCCAGCAGTTGCTCATAGGTTACCTTCTTACCGAGGGCTTCGAGGACGGTCAGAGCCTGGTCTCGAAGACCCAAGGTGAGCGCGGTCATAGCCTGTTCCTTAGTCCAGCCGTTCGCCGTCATAACAGCCTCAAATTGGATCTTGTAGGCTGACCACGAAGATGTCCCATCAAACGGCGGTACTTTGAACCCCCGCACCGAAGGAACAGCAGTTACTGAAGTCGCCGCTCCGTCTCCAACTTTGAGGTTCCCTAATGCCTTCTTCACGTCGGCAATCTGAGTTTCGGCCTCAGTGATACGGTTCTCGTGTTGAAGAACCTGATCCTTCACTACCTTGAGTTCTTTGCCGAAGGTCTCGTGAATGCCTTTTAACAAAAGCATTTGTTCCTCCTGGCGACGAGCCTGGTCTTCCTTGTCCCGCTGCAGCTGTTCCTCCAAGCGGCGGGCCTGCTCCTCCTGGCGGCGGGCCTGCTCCTCCTTGTCCCGCTGCAGCTGTTCCTCCAATCGGCGGGCCTGCTCCTCTTGACGGCGGGCCTGCTCCTGGAGCATCACCATTAGGGCCGTGATATCTGGAGCTGCTGACGATGTAGGCGGCGTGGCTTCCATCGCTGGCTGCTGACCTTCCGGTGTGGGCAGTTGTGCACCTCCAAATCGCCTCAGGTCGGCCTCTTGCTGACGCTGACTCCTAGTTCGGATACCTTCCGTGTCTTCCTTTGGTAAAACCGGCATACTTTAATCCCACTGCTGACACCAAATTGTTACGAGCCGGGTATTAAATAATTAAAGAAAGTCGGTTGATTACCAAAAAAATAACACACTGTTTATTTACAACCCTTTTTACAATAAGAATTCGCTATGTCACTTGTTAATCGCACTAGAAGATCGCTTCGATGTTAACTCCGCTGTATCGTGAACAATACTGACTCGTACGGGTAACCCAATCTGCTTATATATGGCTTTGAAACCCCTAGAAAGATCTATAATATTCGATAGAACATTCTACACTAAACAGAAATTACCAGAGTGAGTAATCTAGCGCCATCTAGCGTCGAATATCAGAGTTACTCCACAGTTGCGCGCTACTTGACACTAGATGGCGCCTTCAACTAAATTCTCGCGACTGGTAGATTGTTCTAGACTATTTTTCTCGAAGGCGCAACAGTATGTTTGTTGTGTGTGGTGCAGGAGGTGTACGATATCGCGTTCAGCCGCGCGGGCGGAGGGCGCGACATGTTCGCGTCGGTCGGGGCCGACGGCTCCGTGCGCATGTTCGACCTGCGACACCTCGAGCACTCCACCATCATCTACGAGGTAACATTTTGGCCTTTTGATTTATATGACCCCACCAACACTCTGTCTGATGGAAAGCATAAGCAGAATTCAAGAGTGGTGGTGGACTAGGCCTTCGGTATCTAACTCACCAATAAAACACGACAGCAGGAATGCTGACTGTGGCGACTTCCACAAAGAACGCAAACAGAAGCACACTACAACGCCATCTACCAAAGTTACACTGAACTACGGAGTAACGTACAATACGAAGAACTACCAATCCTGAATCGCGCAAGAGAAGTTCTCGCGCCAATTAACATATATACAACATCCCAACATCAACCGTTGGGCAGTTGGCCTGCCAGGCATGATCACCTCGCCTGGTCGGAGGATCCGTTGTGTTGGAGGGAGAAGGTGTTCCTCCACACTGACAATTGGCGTGCCAACTTACCCCATCTTTCAGTGGGTAGACAGACAAAAATATCATTGTAGTGGGTAATCTCTCGCTCATTACCACCATTGCAGCCATGGTACGGCTCTCTCCCGCTGTGAACAAGTTATGGTTAATCAACCGACGGGAGAAAGAGACCAGGTACCGCATATGACTCAGACACCAGACATTGCAGATTTTTTTAATATTTACACCTGTATATTATGTATGTATCAATGAATATTTGTATGTGGTATTGTAGGATCCACAGCACACCCCCCTGCTACGGCTGGCGTGGAACAAGCAGGACCCCAACTACCTGGCCACGGTGGCGATGGACGCGTGCGAGGTGATCATCCTGGACGTGAGGGTGCCCTGCACTCCAGTGGCCCGCCTCAACAATCACCGCGCCTGCGTCAACGGCATTGCGTGGGCTCCACACAGGTTAGTGCGAGGAGAGACTAGTCATCACACTCGTCCTGTCATTCATTCTTTTATTATGCTACAGGGGCAAACGAGCAGACGTATCGCCTGATGGTTCCTGTTGCTTCTCAACTTTTCATCCACTGGTGCTAGTTTCAGGCTTCCTCTGATGTAGTCATTCTGCACATTATCTATTCTAGTCACACCACACACGCATCTCCACATTCCCATTAATACTGAAATAATGTATTCTCCTTTGTTCATCTAGCTCATGCCACATCTGCACAGCGGGTGATGACCACCAGGCTCTTATCTGGGACATACAGCAGATGCCTCGGGCGATCGAGGACCCGATTCTGGCTTACACCGCGGCCGAGGGAGAAGTCAACCAGATCCAGTGGGGGGCTACCCAGCCCGACTGGATCGCCATCTGCTACAACAGGCACACGGAAATATTGCGAGTCTAATAATTATGTTATTATTTTTTCTGGTAGAAATAGCGACAAAATATCGACTAAAATATTTTTGTCGATATCAAAGTATCGATTGAAGAATTTTTATCGATATATCTCAACGTCGATGGCAGTAGTTTTATTAACTTAGATTGTGTTGATAAAATTATTTTTATCGATGTTCGCCTAGTATTTTGTTATATCGAATCTGGATTTACTGTTTGCTTGACCCTTAAAACCATAGCATAGAATGTCCTTTAAAATTACTTTGCGTTATGCTCTGAGAATTTTAGGCTATTCACTATGCTTTGTTCAGTTAAAATCGTTATTTTCTGAAATTACCTGAGTGACTTCCAATAGTGTTACAATCTCAAATAAATTTCGTAAATAATGAAGGGTTTAAAGCATGCTTCTCAAAAAACTGAGTTTTTAAAAGAGATAAGTTAAAGGATAGTTTTATCTATGGAATGGCAAACTCTGAGAAATGAGTTGAAATTTTTCTCAAACATCGTTTAGTAAGGAAAATTGTGTAATTGAAAAAATATTCAAAGACGTGTGCGTGTTTACTTTAGTGGTTTTTGTAGCGTGGTTTTATATATTGTGTTGTGTTAGTAGTGTGGGTAGATATTGCATTTCAACTACATGCAGTGCGACATTGTTTATTCAATATGGCGGAATGTGTAGGCTGTCATATCTTATTATTTATTAGATACGTTAGGTATGCCTATATATAGTGCTAGATGCTTTGAAAAAAAAAAGTTAACGCCTTTTATGACGATGTGTTTGTAATTTTCGGTTATATTGAATACCTTAAATGAATTCGCAGACTAGATCAAAAGTATATGTCAAAATATCGACTCAAGTAAAACCATGGAATCTTTTTAAAGACTGACTGACTATATGCTTAGGTAATACTGCATTTAGGACGTGCGGTATCATCTAAACATAAAATCTTCTTGTATTATGTGCAATATAAAACTACGATAAAAGCTTTTCTCAGTAGATTGTGCTTATGTTTAAAATAGTCTCTCAGAAAGTATTACCATATAAACCAGTTCGTTTTAATAGCCATTAGTAACAAGAAAATCAACAGCAAAGGAAACATTCTTAAACCGCTGGGTTACAACCAAATACGGGCTTTTGTCGCACTGTACTGTAAAGGGCATTACATCTGCCGTATAAGTTTTCATAAATATCTGACCTACACAAAGCTGTAGTGGTCGCGTATGAGCTAACTATGTATTTAATCGGCATAAACGATATCATCTTTAGTAAAGACTGATTGAAATATCGACGATTATGAAAATTGTGTATTACATTGTCTGTGGTCAGATGTTAGGCTGTGTTGCCAAATTAGGGTTATCTGTCAAAATTTAGAAGAAAATATGCGGCTTGGAAAAAAAATTCAACTGATAAAGTATCAAAGGATTTTAAAATTTCGGTAATTATTATCAATCACATTATCAAAGTAATTACTTAGTGATTACTTTGATATGACATTAAATAGCATTTAAAATAAGAGCAACAACAATTTATTTAGCCATCTGGCCACTTTCAAAGAAATTGACACTCAGATAGTAAAGGTAATTAAAAATATTATTCTGATTGAATATTGATATAGGATCTTGCTATTATCGACGCAAGAATTATTTAAGAAGTAGACATACTTTTTAAGTGCATTTAAATTGTGATTTACATAATTGCAACATTGGCGCAACTTAAGTACCATGTACCATTAATTTTGCATTTAAGGAAACTGGTTTTGGTGAAAACTGGTGGTAGTAGGAAAAAGTTCTGAATGACACAAATCAAATTTATAAACAATAGATCTAACTATCCTCAAAAAAGAAATTGATCTACATTTAATCATGTTTATGTACTGGAAATTACGGTATCCCGTTATTACGTAATGAATACCTATAGGTGTTACCTATGAATTGCTTTATATTTTCATCGATTTGCATTATTCAAGTACAAAGCTAATTGCAGTTATGAGTTTAATACCTATTACTTGGGGACGTTAAGTCCAGTTTATTTACATATCACTACATAGTATAAAACAAAGTCGCTTTCTCTGTCCCTTTGTTTGCTTAAATCTTTAAAACTGCACCACGGATTTTGATGCGGGTTTCTTTAATAGATAGAGTGATTCAAGAGGAAGGTTTTTATGTATAATAAATGCATAATATAGTCTGGAAACACTATTAATTTTCGAGGTTTCTAATGTGATGTAGCAAATAAACACATTTTTAGCGCTTACATTGCAAACGCTGGTTGCACACCCTACGAGATAGATCAAAATAATGTACTACAGTATTGTACACCTTAATAAGTACTACAAAAAAGTCCGCGACGGTATATGTCTATCTCTTAGGGATAACCCACAACAACCATTTTTTATTCCTTTCTTTTTACGAGAAATAATGGCTTATTTACGAAGTGATCTTAAGCAATACAGAATGAATCCTCATACAATTAAGTAAATTAAATACATTGTGCATTTAATATAGATCAAAATGGCCTTTAACAGTAACTAATTTAAATGAATATATTCGAAGATATTACAGATTTAAAATGCACGAATCGTGTCGTCGGCGGGGGCATCTGAAATCCATCCGTGCGAAGCCGGGGCGGGTCGCTAGTTATATATATATATATACAAAATATAAATGCATAACTAACGTTATGGGTCTAGTGATGATTTTTTTTTGTCATACATTGCACATATTCACTACTACTTCGAAGGAAATATGATGGTTTCGGCCTCATATTGTTCATTAATTTGGACCCATACTTCGTGGTGTGGACCAAGAAGTATGGGTCCAAATTATTAAGAGAGCTCAAAATGTAAGTTCCGCCAATGTATGCAAATTTAAAGTGATTAATTTGTTTGTATTGTCTTTGGGACTGTTCTTGTATTTATGTAGCCTGACAGTGGTTTATATAGAATTTCTTGTTTCTGGATCGAATATTTCTCCATAATTGATGACTTTGGATATCTCGCTAGGAAAATATTTTTCGGTCTTTCCAAGAGTGTAATAGTTAAAGAATTTCTTCAGCAATTACTGCGAGCTACGAATCGACTAAGAAACTGCGTTTTTTTTCAATCCACATTTTTAAAACTACCTACTTGTTCAGAAACTTCTACACTTTATGAAGATCGAAAATGGCATGGAAGAATGTAATCATGGAGAAAGGTGGTACCTATATGAAGCAAAGGTATAGATGAAGTCAATTTACAATTGCAATGTAACAAAAAAATACAGACAGTGGAACATAGAACCTACTCCTTTCTGAAGTCGGTTAAAAATGGCAAAGGTCTCTGAGCTATACTAAATTTTTGATCGCTTCTTCGACCAAAACTTTGGAATAGCTTCATAACCCTCATATTACAAATAATACATATTTCGTGTATTCCAGAAACTGGAAATTTTATTGTTCCAACCACTACTGTTATAACATTTATAATCAAACATTGTGATTAAATGATTAGATTAAATTTTAATTTATGTTCAATTTAGTTGTAAGTAATCTTATGAAAATAAATTTTCACTCAAAATAGATATATAAATCATTTTCGTTTCCTATCACGACATATAGAAATATATAGGTCTATAATAAATAGTAAGTAACTCGTTTACTGAAGACCGAAACCTCAATGTTATTCTTACAACGAAGTAGTAGGTTGTATGAAGTTGATTGTACAGCTGTCGGCAGTTAAAACACACTTGATCATTCCTTGTAATTATGTTTAGGTGAGGCTTTCATTTAGAACTGGTTATCGTGAGTGGTTGTGTGATTAGACTATAGAAATTATCCATTACATTTATTTGTAACTGTAGTAGTATCTATCCATCAAACAACGATGGTAATAGAACGACAACAACCCTATAATGGTAATGGGGATTTTCCACAACAGTCAATTATATTTTGGCACATTTTAGACCTATGGCCCTAATAACATTAAGTATCTCAGCACCAAATAATTTATTTTAAAAATAAATAATTTCAATTCACAAATTCTTCTTTTGTCAAAAAGCAATTTTTCGTCAATTGCTCACACTTGCGATACACAATGCAATGATGGGTTAAAGGAATCTGTCCCTCTGAGCTGGCCGATTGTTGCTCAGATAGAAGACACTATAAAAAACAGTGATAACATTTAAGATTCAGGGTAACATTTAAGCTTTCTGTCCCAAAGCAAATTCTTCATAGATTTTTAGCAGGTACTCAGGGGTTCTAGGTTTAAAATCCTTTAAAACTATTTCAAAGTGTTCCATGGTGACATATTTACAATTCAAATCAATCTCTAGAGCTTTCAAAGCAGCTTCTTTACAAAGAGCTTCCAGTTCTGCCCCAGAAAATTTTTCAGTCCTTGCTGCAAGATTGTCTGTGTTAATATGGCTTGTACTCATTTCTGCCAATTTCAACTCTAGTATCTGCAACCTAGTCTCGTAATCGGGTAATGGTACATAAATAAGTCTGTCCAGTCGACCAGGTCTCAGCAAAGCCCTATCCATCATGTCAGGTCGGTTGGTAGCCGCTAAAATAGTAACAGAATTCAAAGGAACAACACCATCTAATTCTGTTAAAAGTTGGGCTAAAACTCGCTGGTGTACACCACTGTCACCGTTAGCCCCTCCCCTCTCAGTTCCAATGGCATCCATCTCATCAAAGAAGACAATAGAGGGCGCCACTTGACGAGCTTTCGTGAATAGATCTCTAACAGCGCGTTCGGAATCTCCAACCAACTTCGAAAATAATTCAGGACCTTTAATTAACAAGAAGTTCAGACCACTTTCAGTAGCTAATGCTTTAGCTATCATTGTCTTGGAGCATCCTGGGGGCCCATACAGTAATACTCCACTAGGAGGTTTCACACCAAGCCGTCGGAAGCTGTCGGCATGCTTTAATGGCCACTCGACTGCTTGACGCAGCTTTAACTTCAATTCACTTTGTCCGCCGATGTCTGACCACCTGACGTTAGGTACTTCTATGAGTAACTCTCTCATTGCACTTGGACGAACCACTGTCAGCGCAGCCATTAAATCTTCATGCTCAATGTACTCACTGGAACGTTTTATACACCTCATAGTCGCCTGAGAGCATAGGTTCATTAAATCAGCAGCCACATACCCATGTGCCAAATCTGCAATACTATCCAGCTTGTTGGATACTTTATTTGGTAGATTCTTGAGCTGACTGTACAAGATTTCTCTCCTTCTAATTCTATCTGGTATTGGAACTTCTATTTCTTTGTCAAGTCGGCCGAATCTCCGTAACATTGGATGGACACTATCTGGCTTCCGCGTTGTAGCGAGAATGAAAACTTTGCGATTATCTTCATGTAATCTGTCTAGAGCAGATACGAAAGTTGAACTAACTCTTCTCTCCTGTTCTGTACTGTTAGATGATGGTCTAGGACATATAGTTTCTATTTCATCAACAAATATAATGCTGGGTTGATTTTGAACAGCTTTCTCAAATAATGATGTTGTGGTGCTCTCAGTTTCGCCAAAATATTTGCTAAAAATTGCTGAGCCGTTAACTTCTAAGTGAAAGCAACTAAAGCTCTCTATGATATATTTACATATAGCTGTCTTCCCAATTCCAGAATGACCATGAAGCAGAAGCCCCCGAGTACGCTGAAAGCTGGTGGACATTTTCCCATCATTAAATATCATATTTATGTATGTTGTTATTTCTTCCAATATGTTATCATATCCACCAAGACATTGCATTTTCTTCTTAATTACTGTTTCTTCTGTTTGCATAATCCAAGCAGTTTTTTCACTTAAAAGATACCATTCCTTAACATCTATTGAATCTGACCTCAGATCCGTTACCTCTATTTCTAATCTCTTACCAAAGTAATAATATACTAAAATACAACCAATACAAACATAATTAGTGTAAAAAGTGTGTTTCAAAATATTACAAATATCATTGTCAATTTTACAATTGTTGATTTTTATTGTGACCCGAGTTGCAATAGGTATCTCTTCTGGATAGACAGAAACTGTGACCATCTTGTTGTCATTACTCCAAGCGTTTGACAGTTCTGGAAAGCAATAAGTTATAGTAACTTCTGACAAGACTAAAAAAGATAAAATAACTTGGAGAAAATTAAGATAAATTAATTTCTGAAACTTCAACAGTGTACTATGATTTTTAGACAACTCTGTACTCGGAATATTTCCTTTCTCGTAGGGGATTTTTTTTTGTTATTTAAAAAAGACATCTCCTGCAATAGGAATATATCAAGTGTCTCTGGGGACTTTAAAACACCCTGACTCAGAACAACATTTCTTGGATCACACAAAGTGTTGTCTCATGTGGAGATTGAACCTCCAACACTGTCATTATGCCTGGATCTTGGATTAAGTCAGAAAAAATTAAGAAAAAAAATTGGTACTTTAAATTCATAAAATTTAGTTACCTGCTGCTGGTAATACAACGGCTGCCGGAGCGGAAGACTTGGACGGCCACATACGTTTGACGATTGTAGGAGCATCCTTACGGCTAAGCAGAATAGGGCACCCAATCACTGCACCTATCAATGAAGCAGTTGTTGGGTGCAGCATCACGGCATCCTTAGGGGTACCCTCAGGCGACCCCAGTGACCTTTCCAACCATGTGTACAATTTCCCATCCTCTATATATGGACATTTTACTTGATCTCTCTTACAGTTTAACTCGAGATGCGTGAGTTTGTCATTCGAAGTTATAGTAGAATTACACCGCTCACAATCTACCCAAAGAGTTTTTTTAGCTGTTTTTGGAGCCATGTATAATAGGTTCCGGTGAATTTATCAATTTAGTAAAATTAGGGCCGGAAATTAGGTTATATTGAGATCAATAAAATCTGTTGAATGTGTTGACAATGTTGACATTTAGCATTTACAAGCAATGAACAAAACGTTTTGCTTACTAGGTACATTTGTTAATAAAAATAATTTATATTGCCATCATTGTTCCATTTAAATTATGTATTTTAATCATTCGAGTAAAAAGAAAATTTGTATTTCACTATATTTTAATTTGATTTATTAGTTATCAATATTGTATCGATTTCTTTAACTGATTTTCCCACAATTAAACGTTTATGCTGTCAGTTGTCAAAGTGTGTACCTAACGTCAACTGCGACATACGTTGTGAATTGTGATTCATATAATTTTTTTAGAAAACTTCACAAATACTTGTAATTGTTACAAATATCTTTAGTCGTGTTTATAATAAGCTTAACTGTTAGTTATGTGGTGTTTGTTCTTATAATAGTATAAGTTACGATTTGCTAATTTAGGACTATTAACTGCAAAAAGATGACTCTCGCAGAATTCTTTAGTTGTTCGCTCCTGGCGTTTGGAGCTCCACTGGTGATGTTTTCACTCACGATAGCGAACGATCCAGTTCGCATTATTATCATGATTGCAGCAGCGTTTGGGTGGCTGTTATCATTTCTATTGTCATCATTGGTTTGGTATGCTGTATATCCTTTACGGTCATACCTGGCCTTCGGGATGGTGTTTGCGATTATATTCCAAGTAAGTAAGATGTTCACTTGATATGCCAATTATATCTTAAGTTCATATAATCATAATTATAACAGGTAATAATATAAAAAATAAAAAAGCAAACTTAAACCCAACGACACCATAGGGTCCAACATGTATTCATAGAATTTCTTGCCAGACCTTCTCCATAGGAATGACATTTTGGTACTCCGCAACTAGGGTCATTAATGAACATTTCAAAGTGCCTGACTTCTCAGGCACTATTTGAATGGATTTGATTTGATGCATATTTGATAGCATTTATGTGCTATCAAAACCAATTTATTACAAAAAATTAGAATATATGCTATACTATATAATATTATATTCTCTAATGCCCTTTTAATTTTCTTGATTTTGATACCCTACTTTATAATATCAAGTTTGCTAAAATTAAACTTATTAAGTACTGTTTTCTGCAAACAATCTGCCATTTGCTTTTTTTATTTCAAAAAATTATCATAAGGAATTTACAAACATACATAGAAATCTGTTTGGTGATAGATAAAATACCACCACAGACTCATTCTTCAGACACCCATGAGGGTGTCTGAAGAATGGACAAAAGGAGGTAACATGATTTCTTTTATTTCCAAAACTGACATTTACTAACTGCCACTAGTCTGGTGTTAATGGGCACTGTTCTAACCCAATCTGTAGGTTGGTGATTTAATAACGGTGTTTTTGTGACATGTTTATTTTAACAATTACCCTATCTTTGAAGCAAATTTAAATATTTTACCAGCTGAACAGTAGTAAAAGTCTAAAATAAACAATTATCATAGAACAGATCAGGCTTTTACCATTCAATCAATAAGTCCTTTATTTTGTGTTAAGAGATGACAGTTTTGATTGTCTCTTAGCACATTGTGCCTTTTTTGGCATAGGCGTTCTCCAGGAGTATATGTTTCTTCAAAGCTTGTTTTATCGGACTTCTACCATTAAGAGTTGGTAAATCTTAGGTTTTCTGAAAAATATTACATAAGACTTATAACAGTTTGGGCTTTTATAGTAATACCCATATAATTATGTTCTTTCACTATTTTAACAGGTTTGCCCAACACAATAATTTCACAGAATAACTATGTAACTTAAGCTTAAATTAGATAATGAGAGTGGATTGCAAAAACGTATGACAAGAAACATACTATTGATCACCAACAGTCTTTCAATAGTACTACGATATCCGCTAGCACTTGGATTGTGAAGGTCTGCGGGCAATCACTCTGTATGAAAAATCGCAGTCCAACCGTATTGTAGTACACTTAAAGCCAACTCTAACATAGTAGGCTTGGCTGGGAACATGGCTCGGAGAATAACTGTCAGCAAATGGTAGACAGTCTCATGTATTCCTTATTTCAATTGGACTCAAAATTTATACATCCTCCTGAACCCGAAAGAGTTCTCTACAAAAAATATTTTATATGCTTCCAGGAATTATTCCGATACGGCATGTACGTATTGCTGAGGAAGACAGAGGCAGGCCTTAAGGAGATATCGGAGAACCACAGTGTTGCTACCAACAAACTGGAGATGGCTTATGTGTCAGGGCTGGGATTTGGTACCATGAGTGGAGCCTTTGCACTTATCAATGTGCTCGCCGATTCTGTTAGTATAACCTGTAGCCATACTTTCATCTATACTAATAATAAAAATGTAACAGGTCCAATTCTGTACATAAAAGATATTTTGAACATTTTTTTTGGAGGTCTCTTTTATCGATACTGAAGTCAGAACTGTAATTTTTTCCATTTTTGTCTGTCAGTCTGTATCTTGACCACGCATCACGCCGAAGCTACTGAATGGATTCAAATGAATCTTGGCATGATTTGAGTTCATATTACGAGGTAGGACATGGGATACTTTTTATCCCGAAACTCAGCACGTTTTCCTGGATAGAGGGGACGAAAGTCAAAATATGTACTTAGTTGTAATTCAATAACACATAGTCGGATTTCATTATTTTTTTGCTAGAAAGAAAAAAAATAAAAGATAACGGGAAAAGTCTTTTTTTTGTCCGCGAATGTACACTGCCTGTGGGAAGCTGAGACAGATATATATATATGGCGGTACGAAGTTCGCCGGGTCAGCTAGTACTAATATAAATTCGAAAGTAAATCTTTTTAGGAGGAAAGACATATACTCTTTACCGCGATAACCTACATACAGGCGGGTGGTGCCGCGGGCAAAAGCTATTTACTAATATGAAGTGTAGCATCAGTATTGGGACATATTCAGGTATATTCCCTAAGGTCGACTGGCAGAAAATGCTTACGGCGTTAAGTCCGCCTTTGCCACTTTTGTGCATAAAGATTTAAATAAATAAATAAATAAAATTCAGGCCTGAATCAAGGTAGATTTTTAGAGGATTAAATTGAGAAAGGACCACTAAGGTCGTGTAATGTTCAGGGAACATTATTAAGGCACAAATTTGCTAGCAGACATTATTAAGGCTATAGAAAAAAATATCAAGCTATTGAGGTAATCATTTTTGGGGTTAATTTATAGCCTATGACTCACAAATAATGTAGCTTTCTATTGGTAAAAGAATTTTCAAAATCGGTTTATTTTCCAGATCGGGCCTGGCACTTTGGGTTTGAGAAGTGGTACGGAGTACTTCTTCGTAACTAGCGCCGCGA
Source organism: Diaphora mendica (assembly GCA_949125395.1). Classification (NCBI taxonomy): domain Eukaryota; kingdom Metazoa; phylum Arthropoda; class Insecta; order Lepidoptera; family Erebidae; genus Diaphora; species Diaphora mendica. Next base: position 27,519,165 of record OX421319.1, read on the forward strand.
TGACGTTATGCATGATTCTTCTAAACACATTCTGGAGTGTCATATTCTTCAGTGGATTCGATGACAGGAATTACATTAAAGTTGGATGGGTGATCGTGTCACATTTCCTCGTTTCTGGACTGAGTTTGTTGAATAACAGGGAGTTGTATGCGGCGACAATTCTACCCTCATATATTGTATTAGTCATAACAGCTTATATCGCGTTCAGATCAGCTGGAGGTTCGGGCAAAAGCTTTATTGCGACTTTCTCCACAAGATCATCATAGAACTAAATATGTATTGAGTTTATTTGAATCCCTCAAGGATTTTTTTTGTAAGTGGCGGTTTAATCTCTGTCACAATAAACTTGTCTGTTGGAGAATGAATTTGGCATTAATTCTGCCATTATACCACTAAATTGCCATAGTGTCACCAAGCTGTGTTGCATTGTCTGCATTCGCAATGATATTGGTGACCACTACTGTTGGTTTTTCCTCATGCTTTCTATCAAGCAAAGTAGATCACTTTGGCATATTCATTTAAATATATATGTGTCAAGTTCGCAATTTAAATAGTGAAATTAAATTCTAGTAATTCCTTTAAACCATTAAGAGTTGTGTTCGTTCCACTGTGTACGGTTCGAACTTTCTACCTCTCGATAGAAATAAAAAAATAATAACTTGAGACACACGGCCATCCAATCGCAAATTAGGTTGAGCCTGTGTTAAAATGACTACACTGTTGAAAGTTATCAGAATTTTAAAATAATGATTGGTATTAAAGTACGCAATATTTATTTCAGTGTTGTTTAAATAAAAATTGCCAGTCTCCATACAAAATACGTTTCACAATATAAAAATATTGAATACTTTCAGTGTATATAATCTGCGTCAAATTAAAAATTTATTTGTTCAAAGAAATGGCTTTGAATTAAAATAATAAAAAACTTACGGTCTAACTAAATTGAATTTAGTTATAAATTTAAAAATAAATCAAAAATAACACGTTCATGCCATGCTAATTTCCAGATAAACTGCCAATAAAAAATTATACATATATTGGTGACGAGCAGATTTCCCTAGTGGCCGTTTGCGGAACTAACGTAAGACAGATACTTCTACCTGACAGTTTAATATACAGAGCGAGTGTATTGTTATTTTAAATTCTTTCTACAATGATTTCATTGATAGACGTCTACGGAGTAGTAAAAAATACTTTAAGACCACTTCGTGAGGGTGATCAGTATTTTTAAAGTGGAATGTTAACGTGTATTGGTGACGAGCAGATTTCCCTAGTGGCCGTTTGCAGAACTAACGTAAGACAGATACTTCTACCTGACAGTTTAATATACAGAGCGAGTGCATTGTTATTTTACATTCTTTCTACAATGATTTCATTGATAGACGTCTATGGAGTAGTAAAAAATATTATAAGACCACTTCCTGAGGGTGATCAGTATTTTAAAAGTGGAATGTTAACGTGTATACGTATTTTTATCTGTCATACGTTAGTTCTGCGACTTGCCGCTAGGGAATCTGCTCGTCACCAATAGATGGAATAGCTATCGATGTTTTAGCAAAATAAATAACTTGTGTCCAAAATATTTCAAACAGAGAGGCATAAAAATATGAATTTTGATTTTAATACTGTAGCCTTTATGCGTAATTCATAAAAATGATAGATTTGTAAACCGGGACTAAGTTGCCCATAGTCCCAGTGGGCCAAATATTTAATCACAACTAGTTGTACTATGGATATATTACCGTAAGATTGTCAAAACCGTTAGATTGTAATATATCTCGCGAGATTGCACACTGTCGAAAGATTGTGAAATGGTAGCGACGAATCGCAAGTCGGGCGCTGATTGGTTGAACAGCATATATCCCGCGCCGCTGTATTTGTTTGTTAATTCGTCTTTGATGCCGAATGTAAAGTATTTTTGCGATTGCAAATGATTTCATGTTGAAAATACCTCACAGCTTTAAAATTAGTTATATAAAATTTTTGAGACAGTAAAATTAATTTGTGATTAATGTAATAAGTTCTAACCTAACCTAACTCTATGGCAACTATCCCTGATTGGTCGGTTTTGCAGTAGGCCGTTCAATGGAACGGCCTACTGCAAAACCGACCAATCAGGGATAGTTAACAAACTGACACCCGTAAGCAGTATATCACAGTTGACAATCTATCGAATAGTTTACAATCTCGCTAGGTAGATTATAATCTAACGGTTTTTACAATCTTACGGTGACAGATACATCATGACACAACCGATTGTGCTGTACCCATTATAAATGTTATGTCTCAATCACTGTAGTAAATCTTTGCCAAAGTAGTTTGTTGTTTTAGTTTTATTCGATCTGACTTAATGGCGACTATAAAAAAAAACATGCGTGATTATGACTTATTTGCTTTAGAGTTTGATTTAGAGTTTAGACCGAACGGCTCGCACCGAAAAGGATCCGATTGGATACGACGACAACCGTACGGAACCAATCGCGATTCGCTTGTCGCAGTTGACGCCCACCATTCACCAACACGGTAGAGAGTAGCAATGGCGGAGATCTTCACTCAGCAAACACAAATTCTATGTCATGCGTAGGCCCATTTGGGCTTTATACTGTGACAGCAGGGAACGCCCGCTTCCTAATATAGACTTTAAAGACTGTGTTTACGATGTAATTTCGTTCAAAGATTGTAAAATCCGATACGAAGTGAGCACTAAGAAAGGAATTTTTGAAATTCCACCCCTAAGGGGGTAAATCAGGGGATGAAAGTCTGTGTGAGCGAAGCCGCGTGTAAAAGCTAGTTTATTATAAAATAGTTAATTTATACATGGCTTCTCTAATGACGAATAATGTAGGTATAGTATTAAAACAATGATTTTCGGCTATATTACTTTATTGTAAGAACAATCATTCCTTAGTCTAATAAATAATTAAATAATCGGACGGAACTTGTTGAGATAACTGTAAAATAACAGTAATTAATAGTAAATTAATGTTTTATACAATATAAAATTGTGAAAAGAATTTGTTGGTTTATTTTGTACTTCGAGATTTATATTTAATACATCCACAAATCTTCAGCTCGCTGGAGGTAGCTGAGCAGTTCTCTCATTGCTTGGAACCTACTAAAACACCGATTTATGGGTGGAAGTGACCCGGGTATACCCCAAGATAATAGTTAATAGGTAAATCATTCTTCACTATTTCAATATAAATAATTTAAAGCTTTAGTTTTGCTCTTTTTTTTCATTACATCTAAAAGGACACCTCTCGTGTCTGTGTGTGGTTATTTGTATGATCTTGGTACTATCGACGAATTTTAATCATGACACACTATTAGCTTACTTTATTAAACATTCAAATAAAATTAGTGCATACCCATTTCAGTGTCAATAAACTCGAGATAAAAAATAATAACTACGTGAAAATTTTAAGGACTAGATTTCTATTATTTCATTTTTAAACATCATAACTTATTTAAAAATGAATGAAGATTGTTTAATTATGATAACAAATACATAAATAGGTACCTAATTTTCTTGAAAATCCTAGAATTTTTTAAAGACCCATACGAAGCCGGGCCAGGTCGCTAATGAACTATGGGACATCTGAACCCTTAAATACATCTTGTATATAAAACTAAAAATACAGTCTACAACACCGGTTCCTGTGTGTCCTCAGCTAACTCTTGTAGTAGAGAGTCAACTGTCCACACTGTGTCTGCCGAATCCATCTCTTCCTCAGGTATGTATGAGTTCAATACTTCTAACACAGCTTCAATGCTATCTGCAGTGCCGGATATGCCTCCGCCTACTTCTGATAAAGCACTGACCGTTTCCCTGTCTTTGAGATCACTTCTGTAATTAAAAATACGATCTATCACGAATAGAATAGGGTTGTAGTCTTTTAAGTGAAATCAGCAAAACCTACTTTCATCAATTCAAAATCGTTTATTCGATTAAGACACTAAGTGACATTTATGAACGTTAAATTGAAGCTACAGTTAAAAATCATAGGGAATCGTTTTTTGTTTTTTCGAAAGAAATGGGGACCCCATGCCATCCACTTTTTTTATATTTTTTACCATTAATTTCATCACGACGAAGTCTTAAGATTTAAAGACTATAAATACTTGACATTGGCAGAAATAGCTGATCCGGCTGGTTGCCATTTCATCAAAAGAAGAAGAAAAATCATAGATCGACACAAACATGCGTTACAGCATGTGCTGGATTGTCAAGGTAAATTATTATGAAAGCACCAAAATCCACTGCCTGCTTGTGTCCATCCATAACTTCTAGTTTCTAAAATGCGTAGAGCCCTATAAGAAGAATACTGGCAAAGTAACTCATCGTCATCATCAAAGAGCCTTTAACAGTCCACTGCTGGACATAAGCCCCTCCTTAAAAATACTTTTAAACGTGGGAGAGCTTCGGCATGCATGGGCCGGCTCGACCGGAGTGATACCACGACCTCGCAGAAAAACGGTGTAAAACAGCACTTGCGCTGTGTTTCACCGAGTGAGTGAGGATACCGGAGGCCCATACACAATACCTTACCCCATCCCCCAAAGGCCGGCTACGCACTTGTGACACCTCTGGTGTTGCGGCTGTCCATGGGCGGCGGTAATCGCTTACCATCAGGCGATACGTCTGCTCGTTTGCCTACTACTCGATAGAAAAAAAAAAGACCAAAATCATTATAGTATTTTGTACATATTACAAAAAAGTATGCAAATGAAATAAAGCCAGCAAACCAGCAATATAAAATTTCGATAGTTCAAAAAAAGAACAATATTTCATGATATTCTATTCCACATCCTTTTTTTCGTCTTCTGTTTCGGCGGGAACGGACTGCGTATTTTAACAAATTTGTTAAAATACGCATTTGTTTTATTTTAAAATGCTTCTCTCATTAAAATAGCTAAGAAACTTTACAAACAAAGTAGGTAGTAAATACTATTTAGCATTACTCATTCGGAAATACACAAACCTAGTGCAAACTTTATGTAAGTAGGCCTTCGATCAAATATATCATAGATGCACTGTTGCCGCTTAAAAAGTGGCACCGGCAAAACAAGGCATAAAACAACAATATGCCTTGTTTTGCTCTCATTCGCTTGGTGGCCGTGCTCGTGTTTACACACAAAAAATTTGAAAAATTACACTCTAAAAGTGCAAAAGAAGGATGGAATATCATATTTTCAGTAAGTCTATCTTTAGTCTAACATATTGGTGTATTCTCGTTATGCTTTAAAGCTAATTTTATTAATATTTTGATAAAATTTGTGATTTAGAACGGCTTCTAATGTACGCATCCATCCCTTTCACACTCACGCGCGATGTTCATAAGAGAAAAAAAGACAAGCCTAGTGCTAGCGAACAAAGTCAGTAGGATAATGATGGAGTCGCCGTTACAATGTTTTTAGGTTAATTGAAGATTTGTTTTTGTTTTAGTTTTTTGAAATTTACATATTCAGGAGAATAAAAAAGACAGCCTTACCAACTTCACAGGTAGGTATTATATTCTACTAAGAATATTTAACCGACTTTAAAAAAGGAGGTTATTAATTCGATCTGTATGTATGTATTTTTGACAAAATTGCAAACTGTTTATAAATGTTGGTCTATACCAGATTCTAAACGTGATTACCAAAATTTAAAATTATCCGTCCGTTCGTAAATATCTGAAAAACATTTAAGTTGGAATATAAAATATATTTGATGATTATAGTTTAGGTATAGTCCAACTTAAGGAATAGTGCAATATAATATGTATAAATACAGGCACGTAGGTATAGAAGGTCTAATATCTGAGTGGAATAATCAATATTAAATTAATACTTATTATAATTTATAATAAAATTCTATTCAAACTTTTAGCTATCAGAATCAAAAGAAGAAATAAAAATTGTATGAAGAATTAATTATTTGTTGGTCCATCCAACTACCGTATGTTTTTTAAATCAAAAAGCAACTCCATTTTATCCATGTTCCAAATAGAAGCGATAAGACGCGAACACACTATTTAATGTCAGTGGAATGTAACTCTCGTTATTCTTTGTACTATTATGTGCTTTATTGTAATACGTTAAGTTTAATTTTTCAATACACTTGTTTTTGGGCATGTGCTGTTTTATTTCTGATTTTTGAAAGAGTCATAAAATTTTATTGTCCTATCCTGACATCAAACTAAAAGGTAATATGTAGTGAATTTAATATGGATTTATTTCCGTCCGTACGTCAATTGCTTAAAGTCAAAATTAGGTTAAGGTGTATACCAGTTCAGGACTTTTTTCGCTATATCTCAAGTGGTATACATATACCTAAGTACGTATAGAAGCGTGGACAGTATTTTGTTTACTTTTGTATGGAACTGTGCATCTATAATATATTTGATCGAAGAAGTAGGCAAACCTACGCTATGTAGGTACATTCATTACCGGTCTACATTTCGTACCTACCTAAACAATATATAAAATAAAAAGGGCGATACGAAGTACGCCGGGTCAGCTAGTTATTAATAATTATGTAGGTACTATCAATTATGGCGGCAGGGCGGGAACGTTATATTCTTACGAATATCCATAGGCATACCTATCATTATTATGTCATCTATCTATGTATCTTAGAGAGGTGACTTAGATACATTTCAAAGAATCGTCAAACCGGATGAACCGATCCGAATGAAATGTGGCGCAAAAAGAGATAGAATAGCACCCGGTTAACTTGATTCTTGAAATATTTTTAAAAATTATTTAAATATTTAGAAGATTTAGAAAAATCGCTCCCGCTCGCACGCTCTCGTTTGCAGTTGAAGACGCCGCCTAAAGGTTATCTCATCTCTGGGTTTTTCTCGACGATTAATTGTTTGATATAAATAAAAGTTTGGAAGCAGATGGTCGTAACAAACAGGCAACTACAGTAATATTTGTGCTTTGTACCCAGATTGTGCTGTAAAGCTGTGAGAAGAGGTTGTATTTATTGTGTCAAGAACTTAATTATCATTAAATTGTCGAATTTTGGAATGACATACAGAAACTCGGCATAGGCATTTAAGGTATGTTGGTCATTTTTAATTTTCTCTTTGAAATAAAAACTTTGAGTACTTTTTGGTAGGGGAAAATCTTATGAGTTCGCGTCACCGACATGCTGACATGACATAATAGTTTATAATGTACTAGCTGACCCACGCAACGTCGTTTACGTCTCCTATGGCCCGTATTGAATATTTTTTTTACAAAAAATGTGATAAATGAAGAACTGCTCTACCGATTTTGTGCAAACTTCACATAAACCATCTACTAAATAGTCCGAACAAAGCGTAAATATTTGGTTTGGATAGGTGAGCCCGTTCTTGAGTTTTAAATTGAAATACTTACTAGACCTGACATTTTCGAAGTAAAAACTTCATTGGCCGCGTTGAGCATTTTTTGGTAGGGGAAAATCTTATGGGTTCGCGTCACCGACATGCTGTTTGATGCTGATAATTTTAATTTAAACATTATGAAATTTCTAATTTTACACATTAATTTTACAAATAACATTCTAAGTTATAAGTTTTCACTTCTATTGGCAGTCCTTATGACTGTAATTTTTTTTTTTTAATGTAGTTTTATAAATTTGTCACAGGTCAATATCTAGAATAAAATAAAAAAATTATATTTCTCTAGTTGGGGTTGGGATATGGCACTCACTCGGTGAAACACAGGGCAGGCGCTGTTTCACACCAGTTTTCTGTGAGGCCATGGTATCACTCCGGTTGAGCCGGCCCATGCATGCCGAAGCGTGACTCTCCCACGGAAATACATAAGTAAGACTGATGTTACTACATATATCTTAAATATTTCAGTGATTTGTACTATGAATATATAAAATATGAATTTTAAATTGATTGATTGTTACAATTATTATCAGAATTATAAATAAGTATAATTATTGTCTCAAGGACAAATGTATAATCCTTAAGGTGTTTTAAGATAAACAACACCATAAACAATATTTGTTTAAACCCATAAATATTGTACTCACTATTTAATGTGTTTGATAAATTGGAGTGGTTGAAAAATTAGCTATTTAACTTACACTGGTGGTATAGATATTTCCTTCTCCAATATGTCTTGTAGATCATCTAAATCTGGTATGGTAGGTATATCATCACTAGAATCTGGTGATTTCTTGGGAATCATAAATTCTCTGGAAATGTATTCAACACGTCTCACATCTATACTAATATTATAAACGCGAAAGTTTGTAAGTATGGATGGATGGATGTTTGTTACTCTTTCACGCAAAATATTGAACGGATATGGGTGAAACTTTACAGTAATATAGCTTATACATTAGAATAACACATAGTCTACTATTTGCCGCGATAACCGACATATACGCGGGCGGAGCCGCGGGCAACAACTAGTAACATATAAAATACAACTTGAGCTAATTCAAATTCAAAGAAATTACTTTTAAAATTATACCTTTTTAGAAAAAAATAATAGGCAAAGATCATCAACATACTTTTATAGACCACAACTGGACTTAGGCCTGTCCTCCGATAGGTAGGACAGGTAGGGTACTACTACACAACGCTCGTCAGATGAGTTAGTATGATGTTTCAAGATTTTTTTGTCTTTACCGTGCTGTTGTGTAGTATGCTCCTTTAGTCTGCTCTTCTAACACCCACAAAATGAGTAGGAGTGGTGACGATCCGTATTTTTAATACATAAAGAACACTTCATGCAAATAAAGATTGGTTTTAAATATTACTTTGCTTCGATGTGTGTGCCTTCAGCCCATACACCGACTTTCTTCGTTTCCGGCATACTGGAACTAGATTCATGCATAGTTAGAACAACACCAAGATTTAAAATTATACAATTTTCATCAAATATTACTTTCAATGATACTTGTTTTGTATTGTAAATTGTAAACATTTGAAACGTTCCAGTTCCATTTTCCAATTTCCAAATCTAGGTTGTCAAAGTAAACATGACATATTTTTGTTCCTTGTCTTCTTCTGATTTACTGCATATTGCTGTGTTTATCAAATAAATAATAATGCTTAAAATGTCTCTTCCTCAAAATCAAGAATTGAAACATGAAATGAGTGAAAAAGCGCGGGAAACTTCAAGCGTACCGGTGCATTTTTTCTGGATAAAATTTTTAATTTTGATTTTTCATTATAAAAGGATCAGTTTTGTATTATATTGTAAATATTATTCACATTTAGTGTATATATATTAGTGTTAGTGTATAGTTTACCTGATTTGGTAAGTTGTTTTAAAAAATTTCATGAACGAGCCGCCTGACTTGGCGGACCCGGGGGTCTTTGTACCCCCGGCTGCTAATTTTGTAACAGTAGTATCGAATGAATCTGGGATGGAAACGGATGGTCCCAGTGCACAACGTGGTCATAAAAGAACCAGACTACATAAATTATGCAAAGTATGCAATAAAAAGAAAAGGAAGCACAGTCAGGCTGTTGATGGGAGCAAAGGTTGCTGCTGTGCTAGTGCAGATAATAGTGAGAATAGTGATTCTACTCCTACTGTTAGCCCGGTTGAACATATTAATCATAAAGTCACACCGAGTAGTGGTTCGGCCCCCCAGGGTTCAGTATCTGGAGTTGGTAGGACCAAGTATGAGGACAATGACATAGGCCCGTTTGTTATACACGTCCAAAAAGAAGTTAAGTCGCCCAATGATAGTATCAGCTTACACCCGGTCACATTTGGCAGGTTTCTCAAGACCAATGCCATTCACAACATTGTGGAAGGATCCGTTAAGAAAATTGGTAGAAATAGAATTACTTTAGTGTTCTCAAATTTTCATGATGCGAATTCATTTATTTTAAATAGTGAGTTATCAAAAAATAATTTAAAAGCATTTATACCAACATTTCAATTAACACGAATGGGACTTGTTCGTGGTGTTCCATCGGAATGGTCACCCGAAGAAATCATCGAAAATGCTTCAGTACCCGATAACTGTGGCAAAATTATTAAAGTTAGGAGAATAAACTATAAGACTATCGTAGAAGGGTCTCCTGTTTGGAAACCAACGCAGAGTATAGTGATTACGCTGGATGGTCAAGTTCTTCCTCCACGTATATTCATGTGCTACAACTCATTACCTGTAGAGATGTATGTGTACCCCACTATCCAATGTTATAATTTTTGTCGCTTTGGACATACAAAAATTCAGTGTCGATCCAAACCTAAATGTTACAAGTGTGGTCAGGAACATACTGGTGATACTTGTGATGTTGAGGAGGACAATATATCTTGCTGCTACTGCTCTGCTAAACACTTTGCGACTTCTAAATTGTGTCCTGAATTTTTGCGCCAAAAAGAAATTAAGAGTGTTATGGCAGAAAAATGTATTTCATATGGCGAAGTTTCTAAAATGATTGCACCTATTTATAATTCTTATGCCAATGTAGCTAGTACTCCGGTTACTACTTACGCTTACCGAAATTCGCAGTCTTCTCATACACAAAATTCTCCTTCACACACTTCACATAAAAAAACAGTGTATATCAATCGTCGCCCTCCCTCCAAATTAGGTAAAGGCTACGACCGAGAACAACATCAACAATTAGTTAACGAATACAGGTTACCAACGTCACAAAATGGCTGTGCCTTTAACACCAATTCCGCAAATCCTACATTGATGTCAACATCAGATATAATCCAAATTCTCATCCAAACACTAACTCAATCTAATATAAAAATACCGACCAACGTTGCCCTTATAGTCGATATGTATAAAAACCCTCAACCTGTTAATAATGTTACTACAAACTCAGAACATAATACAATGGAACTGTAGAAGTGCAGTTTCTAAAAAAAACGAAATTATTTACTTGATAAATAAATATAAAGCTTCTTTGTTTGCAATCTCAGAAACCTGGTTAAAACCAGGTTCCATCTTCAAAATCAGTGGTTTTTCTTGTCTAAGAGATGACAGGTCTGATGGGTATGGTGGGACTGCTCTACTCATTAGAAACACTGTCTCTTACTGTCCCCTATCTCTTCCAACAGTTAATAATTTTTCCGTAGTAGCTGCACAAATAAATAATACTTGTATTGTTTCAATATACATTCCTTCCCCCTCTTCTTCAACTCTTCAACAGTTCAACAATCTCGTTTCTCTACTTCCTCGTCCTTTCATAATTTTAGGTGATTTCAACTCTCACCATATTTCTTGGGGTTGTACTCTTTCATCATATAGTGGTGACATATTATTAGATATATTTGACCAACATAACCTTTGTGTGTTAAACTCCGGGTCCCCAACTCGTCGTACAGGGCCAAATGAAAATGTTAGTGCAATAGACCTTTCCATATGTACCCCTAATTTCGCTTCATCTCTTGCGTGGTGCACTTTACCATCTTCTTATGGAAGTGACCATTTCCCAATTTTTATAACGCCCACTCGTCCTAGCAGTTCTCCTAATCCTTCAAGGCAACCTCGTATGAAGTACAAACTTAATAAAGATGGGTTATGGGATAAGTTTAAAACTCTTGTAGAGTTTAAACTTTCTAATTTACAAAATAATTTATCACACGAACTTATCGATTGTAATAATATTTTCACAAACGTACTTATACAAGCTGCAGATGAAACCTTCCCTGTAAAAACTTCAACCAATGGTAGAGTTCCTTCCCCTCCATGGTGGGACAGTGAATGCTCGCGAATGGTAAAAGCTAGAAAGGAAGCTGAAAAAAAATATAAAAATAATATGTCCGTATATAATTTTGAAATTGTAACTGATGCTATAGCGAAAGCTCGTAAATTATTCAAAGAAAAGAAATTTGAAGGATGGAAAAAATTTTGCCTTTCCATTACCCCCAATGTAAATCCTTCTATTGTCTGGCAAAACATAAGAAGGTTTAGAAACGGTGTTACTAATTCTAATATTTCTGGCATTCCCCCTATTCTGAAGAACTCTTTTCTTAATCGTTTAGCTCCACCATTTGTTCCAGAACATGACCTTATTTATAACAACATTCCTTCTTCTATCTCTCAGAACCAAACTCTACTAAATTCTCCCTTTACAATGCAAGAATTACAGGGCGTATTATCATCGGTTCAAGACTCTGCTCCAGGTGATGACGGCATTCCGTATTCATTCCTGGCTAATTTAAATCAAACCTCACTTGAATATTATTTGAACTTAATTAACAAGATTATGATGTCGGGTAATATTCCTCCAACATGGAAGTCCCAAACTGTTATTCCTATTCTGAAACCGGGGAAAACACCATCAGAACCTTCATCTTATCGACCAATAGCTTTGTCACCCGTAATTGCAAAAGTAGCTGAAAACCTAGTTAAAAATCGCCTTGAATGGATAGCTGAACACCGTGGAATTTTACCAGAATCTCAGTTTGGATTTAGGAAAGGCAGGAGTACGTTAGATAGTGTGGCTACCTTGGTAACTGATATTAGAGTTGCATTTTCAGAAAACAAATCTGTAATTGCAGTTTTTTTAGATATAGAATCAGCATATGATAATGTTCTTCTAAATGTCCTTAAACAAAAACTAGATATACTTCGCATCCCTGAAATTTTGGTTTGCTTTACAATTAACCTCCTTTCAGGTAGAACAATAAAATTAGATCAGACACAGGATGAAAGTAGACTAGTATGGAAAGGTCTCCCGCAGGGTTCAGTTCTAAGCCCTATATTATTTAATTTGTATACGTCTGATTTAGATTCTTCACTTCAAAATACATCAAATATCCTACAATATGCAGATGACTTAGTTTTATACGCTATTGGAAATTCAGCAAGTTCTCTGTGTTCTCAGCTATCTAACTCTCTTGATTATTTAAAAATCTGGATGGACAAAAATGGCCTGAGTGTATCTGCGAGTAAGAGTTCATTAGTCTTATTTACTCGACAACGTATTCCCATCCCAATAGCTATAGATTTCGATCATAACGAAATACCAGTTAAAAAACAGGTCAAGTTTTTGGGTATTATTTTGGACTCTAAACTTACAGGTGTTCCTCACTGTGATTATGTGGTAAATAAATGTCAAAAACTTCTCAATTTGATGAGATGCCTATCAGGTGTTTGGTGGGGTGCGCATCCGTTTTCCTTAAAACTTCTTTACAATGCTCTAGTTCGAAGTGTTCTTGACTATGGAATCTTCTTATTGGAGCCTTGTAACGTGAGTGCCCTTAGGAGATTGGATTCCATCCAATCAAAGTCCTTGAGAATAATCACAGGTGCTATGAAATCTAGTCCTATTAATGCATTACAAACCGAATGCAGTGAACCTCCTCTTAGACTGAGACGTCAATTTTTAGCTGATCGATTGTTTTTCCGTGTTTTACAGTTTTCTAATAGCCATTTAATTCAAAAACTTCAGATACTTGCTGATCTTATTGAGTCGTCAAATTACTGGAATCACAAATCTCTTCCTTGTTTAGTTAAAAGTTATATTCGATTTAAATCATTTAATGCCCCGACACATCGATCTTCAAAACTTGATTTGTTTAATAATAAATTCGAATCCTTAATCCATGAGCCATCTATTAAATACATTTTAGATATTGATAAAAATAATGCTAACCCCCATTTTAATTTCATTGTTGAACAAAATTGGCCTGAGTGGCACCGTATTTTCACTGATGCATCCAAGCATGAATCTGATAATTTTGTGGGCGTAGGAATATATCATGCTCAGTATAATATCGTTCAGAAAGTAAAGTGTCCACCTGAAGCAACAGTTTTCACTGGGGAATGTCTTGGCATCCTGAAGGCTCTGGAATATGTCTTACTTTTAAAACTTAAAAATAGTTTAATTTTAACCGACTCCATGAGTGCCCTTCAGGCGCTCTTGAGATATCCTTTTAAGTCTAAACCACCATTCCCTCTTATAGCGCATATTAGGAGTAAACTTTTTGACTGTGTTGTGAAGGGCTTTTCTGTACTTTTTATCTGGATTCCGAGCCATTGTGGAATAAGTGGTAATGAAAGAGCTGACAGACTTGCCAATGAGGCTGTGGTGTGTGGTGATACTGTTCCGTTTAAAAATTATACTCAGGACTTGGCTACTCTCCCTAGACTTTATCTTGGGGATTCCTGGGATAGAGTTTGGGAAGAAAGTGTCCGTTCAAAAGGGAAATACTACTTTAGTATACAACCGAAAATTCCTCGTAAACCTTGGTTCTCTGTCCTCAAACTTGGCAAGATTGCGACAACCATTCTAATAAGAATGAGGTTAGGTCACACCACGTGTCCAGCACATCTGGCACGATTTCATATTATAGATAGTCCTCAATGTGAATGTGGATATGACTTTGGGGATCTGAACCACATATTCCTTTCCTGTCCGATTCATGACCGTACTTCCTTTTATAATGACTTGATATCACTCCGTGTTCCTTTCCCCACTTCCATAAAGTCTCTTCTTTTTTCTTCTAACCCCTCCATATATAGTGTTCTTTCCAATTTTATTCATAATAATAACATTCGCCTTTAAATTGTATAAATATTTATATAAATATTAATATTTACGTGCCTGCTATTTAATCAAAATATTTAATGTTATGTATGTAAGTATTATAATATATACACATTCCTGATCCTGTTAACTTTGTTCCAAATTCCGTGAAATTGCCTTTTCGCGATAAATTGTTTCCCTAACTTTACTTTGTGTCATTCAAAGTTCAAATGCCAAAAATAAAACTTGACGCTGGCAAATGCACAGAAGTGCGAGCCAAGTTCCCTGCCAAATGGGAGGAAAAAAAAAAAAAAAAAAAAAAAAACATGAAATGAAATGATTTTTGATTTTGACAAGTCTATTGTTGCCTGTGTAACCATTATTACAAACAATTTGAATTATCACTTTTTTTTTATTGTGAATTCTTTATTGCTAGTAGAAAAAATCTCATGTTTTTTTTACCAGATCACTGTTATCAGTACTACTACAAACTACTGACTGACTAGTACTTCTAGTTGTTAATGTTGTAATGAGAACATTATAATCGTTGGTCTACCAGTTGACGTATGCGACTGCCGATCAAGAGGTCTCAGGTTCGAATCTCGGGTTGGGCCATAAAGTGTGATTGAGTTTTTCTGATTATAGAAATACTTAATAACAGCTCGGAGTTTGGAAGTTCGGGTCTGAACCCTCGTGCCTCGGAGAGCACGTAAAGCTGTCGGTCCTGCGCCTGATCTCTCCCCGGTCGTGTCGGTTAACCGTCCCATCGGATTATGAGAGTGAGGGAACAGAGAGTGCACCTATGTTTGCGCACACACTTGTGCACTATAATATCTCCTGCGTAGTTGGCTGGTCTCCGTTGAGACTGGCCACCATGGCCGTAATCAGCTAGAAGAACATCATAATCAAACATAAATAAATGGTTGCCTGTAAGAGATTGCCTCCGGGCGATAAGGCCGCCAATTATACTTCTCTAATTATAAGCTTACCTTGGAATGAATCTGGTGTACAATAAAGAGATATGTTATTATTATTATTAATCGTTACATACAAACAAGCCGATTGCCGGAAGTTTGGAGAGAAGTAAAATGGTGCCAAACCTTATTACTGTTTGGCTATGTCAAGGCCAGGCTAATAACCAAGGACTCCCCATGCCTATATGACGTACGCTAGAAGATCACTCGTGGATCAATTCGGCCTAAATTCATACTGCCGATCATTTAGTAAGGAGTGACTCTCCAGGTAGTGGACCAATTGTTAAATCCGTCGTCACAACTAGATAATAAAATCTTATTCTCCCAAACCTAAATTTCACTGTTTCAGTGGCATCTGTACTTCAGTGGTATTGTATGGCTTATAGGCGGTCTCCATCTTTATAACAGTCTTTTGTCTTATTAAACAAGCTAGGTACCAGCTAGCTTCCAGAAGCAAATAAGCCGCCTAGGGATATCTAGAAGTGATTCCAGGATAATGTCTTTTTGTAAGATATGATGTTATGTGTTGTGATCCTGCTATTTATGCTGATATTGCTGATATTAGAGGATTGTATTCCATTAACTGATCTTTATCAACTGTTGATTGTCCATAAATATGTTAAAAGAGAGTCTTACAGGTTTAGATCTAAGTAGGTATTCATCCAGAGATAGCCCCCAGACGTCTCAAATATTATCATCTGATTTGGCAATAAAAATACAAGATTTCCATTTGTTTTATGTGTGCAATAAAATTGTGCAATGAAGTCTTGTTTACGCGACATATTTTATTATTAGAGTGACCCCCTCCTAAAGTTCAGGCTGTGCGACCACGCCTGGTTAAACCCCCTGGGTATAAAATTTGTGTTGCTTCATTTACTCGGTGATAAACAACATAAGAATTCCTTACAGTCGTTAAAATTATAATTTGATCTCTGCCACAGTAGGCTACATTTCAGAAAAAATAACTATGAGCGAGTCATTTTATTTTGTATCATCTACATAAAGGGGTGCGGGGGGAAGTCGACACACGCCGAGTCTTGCTTATGTGTGAGTTTGGTTTATCAATCATCATCAAAATCAGTATTTTTTTTGGATTATAATAAGGCGAATAAAAGAAGAACCAGATACAAATAATATACTTTAATTTTTTTTTCAAAAATATAACAAAATTCACACATTTTCAATGTATGTTCTTAAAATATTTTACATCATTACATGTTTTATAACTTTGTGATGCTTCTCTCGTAAAACAAATGAGGTTGTTTGTATAAACAAATTAAAATTACTACAAAACAATTTGTAATTGACGAGCAAATCTTTGAGATTTAGAGTGAACAACACTTCTTTGATATATAATTTCATTCGGGATTTTTAGGTATTTATGAGTGAAAATTAGACAGTGGTATCTCAAAATAATAAGGCCAGAGACTTAGGTCATTGATGTTTAGATACAGCTGAAGTGACCAAGAACGTGGGCCACTATGCACACACACACTATTAGACAAAAAAAACGGTTCATCAACTTTTGGCGTGTGTAAAACGCACTCTTACGCCAACTGGCATAAAGTTGATTTGTTTCAAGTGTATTGTAGTGAGGCACTTTATCTAGTCTTAGAAATGATCTAAGTCTACATAGATTTAGTAGATTTGGAGCCAAGTTAAATTTACTAAGGACCTACTGTGAAGGAACTTTAAAGACCCAACATATCTAAGGTCGAATGGAAAAATAACTCGTAACTAGTGGAAGAGCTTGAGTACTGGAAACACACATTTAGAGGAAACGTTAGGATTAGTAATAAAGATATGCAATAATAACTCAAAACTTTTGATTGAAAAATCTTTGAAAATTATGTAAAATAAATAGGTAAATATATGAACTAGTAACTTATCCAGAGATTCATTTAATTAAAAATACGTAGGTCTAAAAATAAACTAACATTGTGATGGCAACCCAGGTTTTCTATGGAGGGACAATCTATGTAGAGATATTTACGATAAAAAAACAACTAATTTTCACTCATTCATTGTTCCACATTCAAACAATTACTTATTTTTAATTTAGAAACTACTTACATGCAATTTGGTAACGAATCATATATATATATATATATAAAAAGTTCAATAACAACCTTAGATGAGTAGCAAAAATTATACATAAAACGTCATTTATTAAAATTAAGATTTATAAAATCTCATCATTTATTAAATAGAAAAAAGAGTAAATTCTTTAAAGGTTTCCTCTAAAAGATGATTTAGGATCTTAAAGAACACACCTAATATTTAAAATATAAAAAAAAATCTTAAAAAAAACTACTTAGCACAATTAGCTAACATTTTGTAAATAAAAATGTAGGAAGCTCAGTGTGGCGCCCTTGACTCACGCCAGGTCGGTTCACTTCTTCAAAAAGCATTCCTTTTGCACCTTTCGGAGATACATAGCACAATGATTTTTAATATTAAAGAAATCTGTTTAGTTCTAGCTTTTTCTATCCCACTTAGACTTTTAAATCCCAGTAAATAAGGCAAGAGTCGTATTAAAACAAGGTTAAAAATGGCTTAAATGCGACCCATACTGTTGATAATAAATCCATAATTAGGTGTGCCCAGTCATACAACGCTTACTTTAAATTAAAAATTAATTCTTAAGCTGCAATCTCTTGAAGAAATCACATATACCTAATTACCTTTCAATGTTTTTGTAAAACATTTTAGTAATACATTTATTATGACTTGTCACGAAATATAATATTTTAATAGAATTATGTCCATCCATATAGTCATTTCTAACTAGTAGAAGCGGTATTGGTCTTTGACATGATTCTAAATTAAATCTCCTGTTGTTAACTTAATTTTATTATATGTATCCACAATTTTATAGGATCTTAACATATTACATTTAAGATTAATATTTACATAAATATCTGCGCTGAAATTTGTATGAATTGAGTTATGATATCGTAATTTGATTTATTAGAAACCACTGAATTAGATAATCAATCTAAATTAAAACAAGTCAATGCAAACTTTGAAAAATAATTAACTCTTTTATTATAGCGACACATTTATTATACAGTGAAACTTGGTTAAGTGGGACCTGGATAAGTGAGAAACCTCCATGACTGTAGGTAACTCATGCTGAGGTCCCAACACTTAGGCACTGAATTACCTCTGCTAGTGGGATTCGTTCTTTTGATTTTTTCGTCACAGTTATCTCTATAACTGAGACAGCGATTTAATTTTATATACATTAACCTCTGTAACCGAGATAAAATCGTTTTATTTGTTTAAAAAGGAATATGATGACGACGAAATGGGCTCGGAACTAAATTTAGTAAAAATTCTAAACGCAAAGCAGTAAAAGCACTAGAAACTTTGCACAGTTATTTTGAAAATACATTAATTGGTGACAAAAGCATATTTGGTAAAATTTATAACATCGAAAATCATCTGATGTCTGATATGTACTTCCAAAAGACAAACTAAAATGACAGATTTCTTAAATTGATATATTATGTTTACATTTTTGTACTATTTATAAGAAAACGTGCTTGAATGTTTTTGTTTAATACATTTCCTTTATTACATTTCTTTGATTTCCAATAATGATAAAAACTTACTTATAATGTTTACATAATACGTTACTTTATTTAAGAATCCCACCTCTATAACTGAAATAAAATGTCTTCTGACCTTTATTAATGGAACCCTCTGTAAATGAGACAGATATTTAATCATACCTGGATATCTAAGACACTGGGTAAGTTGAATACCCTGGCACCCTGGCAAAGTGAGACCAATTTGCAGGTCCCTTGATGTCCCACTTAACCAGGTTTCACTGTATATTCTGTGATGATAAATCTTTTGAGTATCTTTAAAACCTTTTGGGGTCACACTTCTAACAGTTTGAGAAACTCTGATTTAATTGTTTGAAATTATTTTAAAATGTTACTTTGTATCTGGTATAAATTAAAAAAAAAACATAAAATACTAAAGCAGAGATCATGAATCAAGGATCGTATAATTACTTCTTAATGGTCTTCATAATTATTGCAATGCAATTGAAAATACAAAATCAATATTAACCCCACTCATGAGATATATCGTCAGTATTCAGGTAAAAATGAATATTTTTTGGAGCTACTACTAATATTCTGCTTTTTACTCGAGGGTGCATATACTAATAAAACTAACTACTTGTATGTAGTTACAAAATATCGTTTTCCAAAAAAAAAACAAATTGTAAAATAAAAAAGCAAAATGTACGTAGAATATAGAAAAAAATATGGATAGTAAAATTTACATAATTTGATCGGTAAGAAAAACATGTATGTACATTACATTATATTATTAAATTTGTCTGCCGTAAAATCAGTGTATAGAAATTATTTGAGTAATTTAAGGTATATTGTACATTTAACTTTGCATATTTGTAAATATATATATTTATTGTAAATGACAAACAATAAAATTTTAATTCCTAATTGTGATTCGGTATCTTTTTTAAAGCATCTAACATATTTTCTACTAAACACCAATCTTTAGTACTAAAAGATGGTTCCTTATTTCAACATGAGAAATATATATTTGTAGATATTATCTTGTCTTCCTTGTGGTATCAGTGTTTTTAAAAATATCTATATTATTCCCTTTATTCACTCTTTCGTAATCAATCGAAGTTCATGTGATAATTTATGCTACCATATTACCAGGAGTAACCCGCCATATTGCTGTCGTAGTACAAGTTCTATATAAATTGTGAAAACTTTGAGAACCACTTTCACTGTTAGACAAGTTAGTCTCCGAGCAGTGCGGACAGTTCACCAGAGTACAACGTCAGTCCCTCTCCGCGGTCCAGTAACAGGTTAGAAAGAGATGGAGTGCTGTTGTCTGTTTCCATTATACCCTGATTCATCTGGGGGCAATAAACAATACGTTGTTAATCATACGTTTCATGAAATAAATTTTAAGTTAAAAAAATTAATCCAAAAATGTTTGCGTTTAATCTATAATAAGCTTATCAGTAGGATGGTCAATTTTAGATACTTTAAAAACATCAGCCTTAAATTTAACAATTTTAATAAAAATGGTTGTATGTAAAGTCGGTTTACGGAAGATACACACATCAAAAGTGTCTAGGGATCAAGCATTTTTATGCGGATTTCTTGAGATTGAGATGTGGCTTTGGCCCTGGCCTGCTCAGTCGCCAGACTTGAACCCGATTGAGCATGCATGGGATATGCTACAGAGAAGAGCTCTGCCGAATATGGAGGGTATCCAGTCGCAAGAAGACCTTTTTTTGTTGTTGCAACGAACATGGGCGGCCATTCCACAGCGTGATTTGGATGAACTCATTTTGAGTATGCCAAACCGATGTTCTTGTGTTAGTGTTCGCGGTAGAAACACGGATTATTAATTGTTTAAGTTACCTAATAAAATTTTAAAGAAAACTGTTATTTCAGTCTTTTTATCGAACTTTAATGTTAGTGGTTCAAATGTCAAAAATCCTTTTATTAGGAAAATGGCAAATTTCTTTATTAATGCAAAGGTGACTTGGTTTATCGTTACTGTGACAAACGAAAACACTTTATTTGATGAATCCTTAAAGAAAATTTTAATTAATATCAATCAGGAGAAAAGTCATTGCAAAAATATATGTTGATCCCTAGACACATATGTTGATCCCTAGACACTTTTGATGTGTGTAGTTTAACGTGACAACGTCATAGCAAAACATTGATGAAATGATGAGAGATAGATAGGGAGATTGTTTTTTGTTTTTTCGGAAAACGGTCCCATTTCATCTCATCCACATTTTTTATCATTAATTTCATCACGACGAAGACTTGAAGGCTTATGATATGAAGACAGTAAACACTAGACATTGGCAGAAATAGCTGATCCGAGAGATCCGGCTCGTTGCCATTTCATCAAAAGAAGAAGAAGAGAGATAGGTAGATATCTCTCATACAACGACGTACAATGACCGTAACGGGACAATGAGACATCCTTTTTCGTGCATGCAGACGGCGTTCATCAAGTTATTAGACGTTGTCACGTCAAAATCTTTTTTTTTTGTTAAGCTCTGCATCGTGTACATATTTCTAAACAATAAAAATATCAAGATTTTTGAAGTTAGCCTTAAATTAGCCCAGCCAGCAAAAATTGCAACCTAAAACAAATATTGAAATGAACTTGTAAACTCATAAATTGTACGAGAAACAATTACAGTATCTGTTTTATGACGAAAAAAATCAATTCACAAACTGGTCAAATTATTTAAAATTATATTATCTGTATTAACATAGTAAGTTGTGATGTTACATTGCATTGTGATGCAGAAAGAATGTACAATGTATTTTAAATATTATAAGGCTATTTTTCTAGAAGGATTATGTACTGATACTTCACTTTTGAGTAGTTTGTGGATTGGATAATTTTTACACGATACAGTTAAATATTGATATATTCGATATCTTGTCTATATCTATCTTGTGGCATATATTGACTTCATTTATCACAAATTTCAAAAGTCGTTTTTATGGTTTTAATAAAATCAAACTCACCTGCGATTGATTAGGTTGCACATGTTGCACTTGCTGCACCAAGTTGGGAGAAATGTGTCCTAAGTTAGATTGATGTTGAGGTGACATGACTTGTAGGTTTTGCATTGATTGGCCGTGAGGCGACATCACTTGCCCGTGTGGGGACATCGCCTGTCCGTGCGGGGACAGAACTTGTCCGTGAGGAGACATCACCTGTCCGTGAGGGGACATGTGCCCGTGAGGCGATAGCACCTGCCCATGAGGGGACATCACCTGGCTATGAGGAGACATCACTTGGCTATGTGGGGACATCACTTGGCCATGTGGAGACATCACCCCGTGCGGCATGTTCGGTGACATTGGCTGCAAGTTAGGGGACAAGGCAGGCACAGAAGAGCCAAGTACTTGCAAATTTTGCCCCATTTGGAGAGCTGGGGACAAAGGTTGTAGAGTTGGGGAAGTGGATGGGTGG
Source organism: Diaphora mendica (assembly GCA_949125395.1). Classification (NCBI taxonomy): domain Eukaryota; kingdom Metazoa; phylum Arthropoda; class Insecta; order Lepidoptera; family Erebidae; genus Diaphora; species Diaphora mendica. The sequence continues at coordinate 27,541,600 of OX421319.1, forward strand.
ACGTAAGATTGTCCCCCCCACATTTCTTGACCGAATTGGGTGTTCATTCCTGGTATTTGTAAACCGCGTTGCATATTATCTGCTAACCACTAAAAACAAATAATTATTGTTAATAATACCGACTGACTAAAAGAGTTATGAATAGTCAGTGATGTGCTTAATTCATTTAATCTATACAAATAAATAAAATTGGAATGTCTGTTTGTAATATTAAAATAACCCCTTTTTATTAAATGTATTTTTTTCAATTTTTGTCTGTCTGTTTGTTTGTCCCTAATCTCTGGAACGGCTGGACCGATTTTGACTGGACTTTCACTTATAAGGAGTAGCTTAGGCTACTTTTTTTAGACTAGTTTCACGTCGCGGCGTTACCCGCGGTACAACAATGACCTCAGTTCAGGGGTTCAGTTAGTCATTAAATAAAAAAAAATTACCTGTTCTCCATACTGTGGTACTCCATAAGGCGGTGTTTTATCTGTAATAAAAAAATATTGTTGAAAATCAAATATGCTTGAAATAGACAATGTTACGAAAGCGACTCTTGCACACGATTAGATCCCGAAGGTACAATATGCGTAAATTACAATCTTTTAGAACAGGTAAGTTCAGTCTTTCCTAAATGGGTTAGTTTAGTATATCCATTTACTATATTGTCGGCTCTGAGAGCAATGTGCCCGATCACCTCCGTCGCTCACAGTTCACTGAATTGTGTGCGACCGCACATGCCTAGAGATGACCTAATGCTTCCTTCTCATTCATTCAATGAATGAATGCGTTACTAGTGAAGTACTGACAATAGACAAATACACTACAGGTTAGCTCGCACTCTAGAAAGGATAAAAAAATTAGGGATTTTCATCTACCTCACATCGAAAATTTGAAAACCATTTTAAGCAATTCGATTTACTCAACAGACAACGTTCTGAAATATTTTAAGCATATTTTGTAAACTTACTTGGCTCTGACTTGATCTTCTGTTCTGGCGGATACATCATTCCTGGAATACATTGATACATATTAGTTTTGTAATTTTTTTGATATTAATTATAATAAATATATATTAAGAAAAATCACTACACGACATTAAACATGCATTTTGTTACGTTACTGTCGAGACAAGGGCGTGCGGAGAGGATTAAATACTATTTTGACTAAACTAATAAGTTTTTATCGAAAATTGTAGATATTAAATCGCCTGGATACGCCTTGCCAAACTAAGTTCACAAAGAATAGAGCAGAAATGATTTGATTGTTGAACCAGTCAGTAAAGACTTTTAACTTTAAAACTGATTGAACATATATAAAATTTCTTACTATTGTATTGAGGAGTAAAATAATAACAACTCTATACTTTGATTGTTAAACGCTTGGAAATATATTTAAAGGTAAAGGCAGACAGCGAACGGAACGGGACAGTAACGCGAGCATCAGAACCGTTATGGTCCGTACTCACATACGGTATTACTCGATAGTTTGACTCCAAAATGAGTAAAAATTTACGTGTGGACCGCAAAACTCACAACTCGAAGGCTCGCATCGAGCCGGCTCGATCTCCTTTTACGTTTCTGCTTTTCATTTTCTTTAATTCTTTTATAATTAAACATTGCTAGACTTGCTAAATGTAGCCATCGTCTCCTTTGTTGAACAGACATCTTTTGGCTCGAACTGTTCGCTGAATAATGAACGGCGAGCCAAAAGATGCGTCACTCGATCGATCAATGCTGAATGTGTGGACGAAAGCCCGTTCCGTGGTTTTTACTCGACATGTTTGCTCGATCGAGTAAAACCGTATGTGAGTACTTAGCATTAGAACAGGTTCTGGCTTACCGTTTTTATCAATAAACTAATACTAATTATTTAAAGTTAATATTAGGATATCAGACATTTCTACACAGATTTTACAACAATCAAACATACACACACGACAAAAATTGCAAAAAAATTAAAGCAAACTTAATAGTAAATAAAGTGTACTTAAAGCTAACATGAATATGTGTGGAAAAAAAACACAAAATTAAAAAAATAACTAAAATGTTTTAAAAATAAAAACGACAAAAATAAAATGAAAACACAACCATGCCAAACTGTAGAGTTCGTACCTTTGGCGTCTTTTAGAGCTTAGGGATCCACAACCAACAAATAAAACCCACAGATTTTTATTAGCATATTAATATAGAATTTCGCATCAATCAAGCTTCGCTATTCAACCTTACTATCAATATAAAACGTTTAAAAACATATGTTTACAACAATTATTTTAGAAAAATACTACAAAAATGCAAAGTCGTAAAAAATTATTAGGGACAAGTTCGTCACTCGTCAGCTTGGCTGCATTAAATTCGACTCTTAGACCTTTTTATAAACAATAACATTACACTTTTGATATTAATTTTTGTTTTATAAAATTTTCGAGAACATTCATCTAAAATTTGTCATACAAGTCAAAAAGATATGTAATATCCTAACAGTTACAACAAGCAAAACTTACACAAAGTATTTTTAAGTCATTTTATACTCTAAACAGTAAAATACATTTTGTTATTTTAATATAGCTTTGAAAATACTAATGTTTAAATCTTTTGAATAAATAAATTATTGCCCAAAACCCACTGCTTTACTTTCTCTCGAAAGAAATTAGAAATACATTAATATTTTACTAGAAAAATACTCTAAGTTTTAAAACTCTTTGTACCGCAAGCATTCCAAATAAATCGAGTGCATAGCAATTGTATGCAAATGAGTGAGTTTAAAACGGAAAGCTATTTATTTGTCGGAATAGACTTTTTTCAAAGTATTGTATGCCTGCAATGATAGACAAGGTTTTATAAAGGTCTAGACTCCACTATACCTAACCAACCAACATACTAAAATTTATTTGTAGAATACTGCAATAGCGTAGTTGACAGTATGGTAAATAAATATCGATGTCTCCTTCATTAAAAAGAATATTACAAAACATGTCGGAATTTTTTTACAGCTTTTGTTTCTATTACAAATTTTAATCAAATAAACATTGAAATATATTGCTCAATTGAGTAGTCTATATCAGTGACGTCACAAGTTTGTATTTAGTTAATTTTTCATACAAAGTTATCGTTTAGACAGATGAGAAAAAGTAACTAATTTGACGAAGGTGTGATTCCCTTTTTTTTAAACATGCTAAAACGAGCATGGTAAAATTGCCTTTGATATGGTTTTATCAATTTCTTTTTTAACAACTCCCACATTAGGAATATATCCTGTGTCGCGGGGGACTTTATAAACATACATGAAACGGACACAAAAAACACCCCGACTAAGAACAACAATTTGTGGGTCACACAAAGTGTTATGTCATGTGGGATTTGAACCGTCAACACCTTAGCGCAGTAGAAATCGGCGTGGCGACCGCTTAAACCACTAAGCCATCAGTGCAGTCAGTTTTTTTAAACATATCTTCTTCTTATTATAAAAATCAATTGCTGTTCGTTTGTTTCGCTAAAAATGGAGAACGGCTAGGCCCATTTAGCTGATTTTGCTTTTGAAATGTTTGTCGTAGTCCAGGGAAGGTTTAAACAGTGAAAAAATTAGGAATAACTTGAAAATCCAAATGTCACGTGTACGAAGTAGCGGGCATTTATATATTCTATGTCTATGTTTTAAAAGCAGCAGTGCGTTTTGGAGGTCTAGATTATAATACAGTATTTACTCTATACATATTTTATTAAAGACCTATCAAAATTTTGTAGTGTTTCATACAATGCCAAGCTTTACTTAGCAGCCTTCATTAGACACACATATCCACATTAGCTCTATGAGTCCGCGTACTAGACACAGATGAAAGCTTATCGCTATTGACCATAGCGAACCTTTCCAATCATATAATACAAGCTTAATTAATACTGCGTCATCTATTTTCTGTTCATAAAATTAAGTGTTTTATGTATTCAATACAACTTTTGAAACATAAAAAACAAATAATTTTTTTCCAACAAAGAAGTTGTTGAATTTAATTTAAAAAAAACTTAATTTTCTCAAAAATAAACTCAATATCAAAGATAAAGTCATGTAATAAAATTAATCAACAATTTGACTAGTTAATCATAACAAAATAAAAACGACTATACTCTGTCCATCCATTACTTTATTTTCTTTTTGACAGTTCAAGAAATTTTGAAATTAGTGACGCCCTCACTCATTACCGATTCGATTTGAAACGAATAGCGATTTTATTTATGAAGAACTTTCAATCGTTTTAATTAAATATTTTTTGTTGAAATATTAATTATGCCTTCATTAGTTTTTTATATTATGTAAGAAATAAACAAAAATATAAATAATAAATCAGTAAATTAGATGAATGAACAGAGTTATTGTTCTTTACTCTTGGTTTGATCCTAAATTCCAAGATTTCGACTTAATTCCTTGCAAAAATTCAATCTTGGAGTCATAGATACAATTTTTATTTCCTTTTTTATTAAATTTACAGAAAAAATACTTACATAAAGTCAAATTATTTTTATCATATGATCGATTTATCGTATTTCAAGTACTGTTTTATAGTCTGTGGTTGTTTGTTATGCACAGACCACTTCACTAAAGTACCGTCACCGTCAATAAAGTACGACATTACTGTAGTACATAATTCCGAAAAAAAATATGGTAATTTATAGGCGTGAGCTGTCAAAAAGAAAATAAAGTAATGGACAGAGTATAGTTTCGTTCATTTCAAATAAGTACATAATTTCAATTAGCTAACTTTGACGAGACGTTGTTCAAAAATTCACACATTGCGTATAATAGTGTTAATTTACATATAATAAACCCTTTAATGTATAACTAATAATAAATTGTTAGTAAAATCGTTACAAAATCAGACCTACCCTACATTACAATTAAAAAAAAACAATACTTTATCATCATAATTAATTTTAAGTTTGATATAATCCAGGCATAAATCTATGGTCTATGGTCATAGAGCATAGACATTTCATTTTTATCTATTTAGAAAGAAAATTACCCTCTGCCTTAGAGCAAATAACATAAAACCCTTTTTTAAACACCGATAGTTATTTTGATAACTACCCACAACCGAAACAAATATATACCAAAACCAGAGACACAATTTAAAATACAGATTATAAATAAATGTATACAATAATAGACATATTATGAACTTACTGTCGTTATCGTAGGATTGCAATAAACTCGAGACTTTCTTCCGTTTATATTGCACATCTAAAACATTAAGTTGACATATTAGATTATGTATTTAATAATTACCTTTACCTTATCCCTTTGAATTACACTGTTTAGGCAGTATGCGATGACTAATACTAAGATTGTATAATATAGTAGGTCTTCTCATACACCTATCACGATTTATATAAGATTATCTATAGAAGGTCTATATTAAACCAATGTTTGGTAAAATTGTTTTGAACAATACAGTTGTGTCAGAAGTGTACATTATCGTGCAAAAAAAACCAGAAATCTTTCCTAATCATTAGTATCTATATTGCTGTCTAGTTTTTACTTCGACAAGATGCATATTAGTTGAGGATCAATTTTCTTCTTATCGTACTTAATATTTTGTGCAATACTAAATAAAAAAGTTTACTATTATTCTAGACAAGGTAACGTAGAAAAAGTGTAAAAAATGTAATAAAATTTGGCATGACGGGCGGACTACATCGCTTTATACGTTGTTACGTTCGATCGGCCTCACAAATATGTTTCTACCTAAAGTAAATTCGACTACAATGTCGCTGTCACACGTTGGGCATCAACCAATGATATCTATTAAAAATCGTACAAAACGTGATCAAAAATTCAAACGCAACCGTTACTGGTGATTTTGAAACTTGCTGCCATCTACCGGGGAATAATAGCAACTCGTTTCATCAAACTCCGAGACAGTGGCGTGCGGAGCCACCGCCATGTACAACGCGTAGTGTTCCGCATCGGTCAGGTCTAAGTCATCCTGGAGTTTTTTAAACGCGTTGGCATCTAGAGCGAGCACGCTTTCTGCGACGAGGATGGTCCCGCCGTCCGTGGGAGGTAGCGGCGCCAGACTGGCCGGACGACGTAAAGACGACTGGGAGGCTGACTTGTCGTTGTCATCTCCGTGCAGCGAGATGTGAGTGATACTGTCCGCGTAACTCAGGCCCGTGCCTGACGCGTTGTCTTTCAACGACGTATGTGATACAGACGACTTGAATTTCGAGGGACGCTGGCCTGACACGCTGCTTACTGACCGACCTACCGGCTTGCTCTTTTTGGAGTCTTTTCTACCCTCGGATTTGACACTGGGCGCGGGAGATTTATCCTTTCTACGGAACAGACGAGACAAGAAAGACCGTTTCTTGACCGGGGGTAGGGCGGGTTCGCTTCTCGCGACGGAAAGGGGTTTCTCTGTCACTTTGAGGGAATCCAGATTGCGCGTGACCGGCAACTGGCGCCCGGGTTTCAAGATGCTGTCGACGGAGGTCTGACTAGTTTTAAAGGGTTCGCTGGATGTCGCTTTACGTACGCGTTTTGGGGGCAAGGGAGGGGCGCGTTCGTCGTCTGTGTCGCGTTTCAGCGGGCTGAATTCTATGATAGGACCGCGGAACGTTTGGACCTGAACGTCCTCGTACGACATGGGATCCGGTTCGGCTATCGCTACGGGGTTTTTGAACGCTAACTGCAGACTAGTATACGTGCCGGCGTCGTTGAAATCGTCAACGTCTACGCTATTGTTATTTAGAGAAGATATATTTTCTAATCGCGTGCGATTTTCCGAATATATCTCATCTAGTTCGGCCACCTGGTCGAGTAGTTCGTTTAAACTTTTCTCATTAGTGTCTATTACGATATCCCCTTCCGTGTTACCGTTCATGTCGGTAATCGTCGCGGATCCGCTCTCTTCAGAAACGCTAACCGTATCGGTTGTGGACGAAACGACTTCTGTTTTGTCCTGCTTGTTGTTGTTGGTGTCGGTTCGTTTGTCAGAGAGGAGAAGGGAGAATAGTGAGAGGTCGGGAAGAGGTTTGCGCGCAGTACCTGTGTATTCGGGGGTGTATTCGAAGGGCAATGAGTTGCTACGGGCGTTGTCTGTTACTCTCTTTAGCTGGAAACGCACCTGGAAATTAAAACAAAGGGTATAAGAATGTAAAATGTTTATTAGATTTCAGTATAAAGTAAAGAAGAAAGAAATCGGTTAGTCTTCTGCGGTTAAGTTTGTTACACTTTTCAAGCTTTTTGCAGAAATTTACTGTTATTGAAGAATCACACGTTTTAAATAATCATTATTCCCGTAACAGTCTTTCACTGAAGGTATTTAAGGTATAGGCATATAAGTATATGACTGCCTCGGTGGCGCAGTGGTAACGTATGCGACTGCTGTGCTCGAGGTCTCGGGTTCGATTTCTGGGTCGGATCAAATCTTTGTATGATCTGCAAATATTTGTTTCGGAGTCTGTGTGTGTAATATGTATTTCCAAAAAAAAGTATATGTAGTTATATCAGTTGTCTAGTACCCTTAACACAAGCTCTGCTTAGCTTGGGACTAGATGGCGTTGTGTGTTAGATGTCTGAAATATTTATTTTTTATCCAGGTTTTAAACAATTATTAAAATAGCTTACAGTGACATGTTCACTGGTGCGTGGGTCCCTGAAGGCGGGCGTCTCGAAGGCGATGGCCACCTGCTTGTGCACGAGGATCGTGTTGGCAGCCTCCTCCCACACCACCGCATTATTCTCCTCCAAGTAGAACACCACTACTGTGTCTTCTCGCGTTACCTGCCGATTGATAAACTCCTTGTAACTCTATTCAAAACATTCATATTGTGACATCAGTCACGCTTATATGTATTACTCAATATTTTTTTGGACTGCACAAAAGGTAGTAGAACCACGCTGATTTCAGCACGGTTGTGCCGGCTCGACCGGGGCGGTACTACCCTCGCACAGAACATCAACGTAAAATGACAGCGGTCGTGCTGTCGTGTTTCGGTGGTAGGGAATGCAATCTCGTTCTCTCGAGGCAGATCTCGGCCTTTTTTAGTGAGATTGATCTCGGCCGAAAAATGGGCGAGACCTCGCGAGTGTAACGAGATTGCACTCCCTACAGGGGGCCCCCTATTTTTACTAATGGTTCTATATCCGTGTGGTCACTAATAAACCAGGAAGCATTGACTGTGTTCAAAGAACCTAGAAACAGACACTAACTACGAATTTGTTGGAGTTATTAATCAAAAAGGAAATGAATTTATACGAGTCCGGGGTTTAAAAGGCGAACTTTTACAGTTCGCGCAGCCTGAGATCTGTGGTTCCAACTAGCATGGATCCGAAAGGGCCTTCTCAGCGACTGGTTATCTGAACAGCAATATAAGAAGCCGTTTAGCAGACGATTCTTTGGCCAAATTGTGCTTCTTAAGGAGCTACTTTTAAAATAATTCGTAATAATGGCGTGTGCTGTGAACTGAAAAAGCCTTTGATTTGATTGGAATATTTTGTTAATTAATTTCTAATTTCTAATAGATCTGTGAGTAGGTATAGTTTTCTTTAATTGATAATAATATCTCAGTTTAATAATCAACTCAACTTAGTTAATAAGTTTCATTTTAGTTTTTGACTTCTTGTTTTTTTGTTTTAAAAAATCTATTTTATTATTAAAAGACTTTTATTTAGTATTAGAAGAGAAAACCGGTTCTTTATTTAATTTCTTATTTGATTAGATACGTCAAAGTTTACTACTTAAAAGTTTATTACAACAATCATGTAAGATACGTCAAACAATGTTGAATACAAAAATGTTTTTTGAAAGAATTCGTAAAAATAACTGTTTATTTCATAATACCTATAATTCTCATTAGTTTTTTCCTATTCTTTTCCAAATATTGTGATTATTTGCAAGAATAAACTCACAAAATTGCCAATCTCGCGAGATCTCGAAATTAGCGAGATCTCGCGGTATTGTTGTTCCTAAATTCGCGAGATCTCGCCTGAGCCCCAATCTCGCGAGATTGCATTCCCTATTCGGTGGTGAGTGCGAGACTGGAGGCCTAATGATGCAGAAGCATCACTGTCGGTCACCATGCTGCATTGTCTGCATTCGCAGTGAGTATGGTGGCCACCACTCTTGCATTCTGCTTATGCTTTCCATCAGGCAGAGAAGTCATTTGGCAGGGCCAAACATTTAAAAAAATGGCGTACTGGTTCAAGCAGTCACTTCACCGCTTGCTACTGCGCTGAGTGTTGTGGTTTCAAACCCCGTATGGGACAACACTTTGTGTATTGCAGTCTTGTTTCATATTTATCTCACAGCGGTGATCAAAACCGGTGCTTAGCAGTCCTTTCTTTACATTTCGCCCAGTAAGTGAGATCGTCGAATTCGACCCTCCCCCTGTGGTATGAAAAGGCGACAACGCACTTAGATTCTGAAGTTGCAGATAACTATAGACGGGGGTAGGCACTTACCATGGGGTACCCTTACGCTTTTGTCCCCAATACCATAAAAAACCTTTTCTTTTCAATACAAGTAAAAAAGAACCACGCTTCGGCATGCAAGGGCCAGCTCGACCGGAGTGATACCACGGCCTCACAGAACACCGGTGTGAAACAGCGCTCGCGTTGTTTCACCGAGTGAGTGAGGATACCGGAGGCCCATACCCCAAACCCTCCCTCCATCCCCTTCCCTATCCCCCAAAGGCCGGCAACGCTCTTGTGACGCCTCTGGTGTTACGGGTGTCCATGGGCGGCGTTAATCGCTTACTACCAGGCGATACGTCTGCTCGTTTGCCCCTTGTTACATTAAAAAAAAAACTACAAACCTTTTCACACAGTAGAATGACTTGAGTGCCACCCCGGGCAGTTCCAGAACAGTGGCTGGCCCTGACTATGAGCAAATCGCTCATAGCCTTCTTGTCGTATATAATATCGGAGATCACGGGGGTTAAGGGTCGACGGCATCGCCCTGTGGCGTCAGGCAGGAATACTTGGAAACAGAGTCGGACGGCATTCAAGTCGATGCTTTGCGGCTGTTCCATGTGACCGAAGCCAGCTGGAAAGAAATCACGGTTCCTTTAAAATGTATAAGGTTTTAAGACACTTTTAAGAGAAGCTAATGTTTAGCGTCAAATATCTAATGGCTCAGATTATAATGATGTTTGTGGGGTCGCGATGATGCAATACATTGTAATAATAAAATGCATGATCAGCTAATGTAGCACATCGCACCTCGGGCTCGACAGGGCTCCGCTGGAGTCTTTAGTCAGTCCGCACCTTCAATATGTAACACACGTTTGGTCGGACTAGTCAGTCCGCACCTCCGATAGCTAACACACGTTAGTATCAGTTAATCACAGTCACTCAGCTCAAGTAATTAATGTATCCACTCAGCTCAAGTAATTAATGTATCAGCCCATATAAGGAACGCGAAATATATTCGGTTTACATAAAGAACCTTTCATTTACAACATAACTACATTAGCTAAATATGCTAAAATGTTCATTCCCATATTAGAAGTTTCTCGTATGCGGGTAGTTGTTGAAAGTAAGTTAGAGCTTTAGGTATATATTTTTGCCCTAAAGCTGAATAGGTTCTTAAAAGTAGGTAATAGACAAAACAATTTTCCCCCTATTTTTTTCATCTGACTGAATTAGCCATTTCCTATCTTTATTCATGTCATGTTCATTTCCTATGTTTAAATAGTCATATTTCTTAGTCACACATACATGCAAAATATATGCATCTTAAAAATATACAAAGCATAATACATCTAAGGCATAAGTTGTTTATATTCATAAAACTTGTTTTATGAGAAAACATTAAGCATTGTTTTTTTAATTACATCAATAAAATTTGAAAAAATATTTAAACGGCACTAAAAAGGTTTAACGCCAAAGTCAAGCCAGTTAAAAAAAAATATACAAAAAAAGAAAAAAAAACGGACATTATGTTGTTTAAAAAACCCAGTATGTATACATAACTGCATGTATCGATGTCATCATTAGAATCATATTTGTAGCCGGGGTTTCCCGAGCAGACGGGTACTTTCACTTATGCGCTTGCGACGCCGCGCCTTTCTGTGCCGTAACAGTACGCGGGAGCTGACAATCTCGTATAAATTTGTTACAATAGAAAAATGGACGCAATATGTATCGTATGAACTTAAGATAATAAAATATTTTTATTTAACTAGGATATAATGAAGCTGAAGAGTGAATGTTTTGATGTTGGAAAGATAGTCCATTGAAAAGTTACATTTGGGGTTGCGTTTTTTAGAGGACGCAATTTTATTTTTTGATGTGTAGGGGGGGTCAGTGTAAAGCTAAAACCATGTTTGTGGGGTCGCCACCCTTGTCCCACAGCCGCCATCTTGAAAATAGGGGTTGAAATGGTTTTTACGATATATCTCTTTCTATTTATTTGATAAAAAAAAATTGTTACCATTTTTTGTTGCAAATTAAATTCTCTACAACTTTGGTTCAGTAACTTTTTTTCGTAGAACTATAAATAAAAAAGTTATAACGAAAATGTTCAGAAATTCGAGATTTTTTTTTATATTTTTCGATATAACTTTTTTTTGAATAATTTTACGAAAAAATGATATCAGACCATTTCTGTAGATCGTTTTTTGAGGAATAACTTTTATTCGCAACATTTTTGCATTAAGTCAATAGCTAAGGTCTTACAGCGCTCCGAAGTGAGTACTATTTTTCAGTACTCTTAACTATACTTATATTATACGTGTGTTCTAATAATGTGTCATCAGTTTTTTTTTTAATTTTGTTATATTTTTTTTACCTACCTTACCCTACACATCAAAAAAATTAAATTGCGTCCTCTAAAAAAGGCAAGGTAAGGCCTAAAAAATGTAACATTTCAATGGATTAAGAGTATTTATTGAAGAATTGCTTTGATACATCCTAAGGCTTTTGAGCGGAGCATCCCAAACCCAGGGAAAACTGCGGAGAACTGTCAATGTCATCAAACATAATTATTATACCTATGTTAAAAGACTATTTCATGAACTGTGAAAGATGTTGGATCAATTCCAAAACATCGACAACTTATATAGTTGTACATGTTTTACTCCCACGGCCACGGCACATCAGTTCATTATAATGACTCTTATTTAATCATTATTTTCTTCAGGTAAAATGCAATCTGCCAGTAAAACTCAACAACAATAAAGATTTTAGCAAAGGATTGATGACTGGTCTGTGGAGCCCATAATATAATCTAGTCTTAATCTTTGAACGAGGTCATTGATCGAGGACTCAATCGTCACTTATACGCCTTGTATTATCATCTGTGGTCGATATAGTTCCTAGCTAATAACTCCTAAATTAGGCGAAAATATTTTTACATATTATAATTAAAATTCACACCTTCATCAACTTTGTATAGGCATAATTTTAATATTTTAATCACAACAGGTTTCTTAGATACTTCTAGTCGAGGAAAAAAATTTTTCACTTTAAGTAACCGATTTTTTTTATAACATAACATAGCGTGGGACCATAACATGGTAACATAGCGTGTCGCGATATGTCGTAAGAGACCGTGCTCACTAAGGATATAATCTATGCAGTCAAACAGCACAACAAAGAGAAGGCAAACACGACACAAACCCTTTTTTTTTTTTTTTTTTTTACGTGTGGAAATCCCCTCGGACCGTCACCCGCGCCGGGGCTTGCGGCGGGGCGGTGTGTCGGACTCGAACCGACTAAAACCACACGGTGTGCCACTCTGCGCCTGAGGAGGGAGGAGTCCGGGAACTGCTGTTATTACGCCGTCCGGACCCCTCCCAGCGCTTGCCCGCACAGAAGCGGGCACCCTCTCCAAAAACCTCTCCATTTAGGCGACGTACGGCACACACGTAACGTCGCCTCCTCGCGGGCGGCCACTAAAGCGGATGGAAGGGAAAGCCCGTCCCGACCATCCGCGGCCACACTCAGGGCGGCATGAGGCGCAGGTGAGCGCGCCTCCGCTGCCCGGTTCGCCGGCGACGGATTGGGTCCGAGTGGAGGTCGTCCTCCCGGGCCTTCTCCGCCGCCTCCTTCTGCGAGATGACTTCTTCGCAGAAGGTTGCGACCGCGGTAAAACTGCTGTCGCTACCGGCCATGGAGCGTATGACGGCCGGTAGCGAGAGATCTCCTCCGATGACTGCAGTGAGGGCCCGGCGCTGCGACGCCCATGCGGGGCAGATCGCCAGCGTATGCTGGGCCGAGTCTTCACTGCAGTCGCAGTGGTGGCAGGCGGGACTCAGTTCCCTCCTAGCGACCGAGTGCAGGTACTTCCCGAAGCAACCGTGCCCGGAAAGTACCTGCGTCAGTCGGAAGGAAAGGGTCCCGTGCTGCCGCCCTGCCCACTCGAGGATGACCGGCTGGAGAGCCTCCACGGCGGCAAAGCCAGCGCGTGGAGTCTCCAGTCGGAAAGACCAACGAGCCATCGTGGCTCGACGGGCGGCTTCACGCCACTCGCGTACCTCTACGGGCGGAGGGCGAATGCCTCTCTCCGCCCGGAATTCAGCCACCCGTCGATAAACTTCGGCGAGCACCTCCGCCTCCAAATCCCACGGGGGCGTCCCGGCCAACGCGCACGCTGCCTCGGTCGACACCGTGCGGTAACCACGTATCGCTCTGACCGCCAGTACCCTCTGAGGCCGCCAGAGGCGCGCCTTGTTCTGGGCGGTCAGAGCCGTGACCCACATCGGTGCGCCGTACAGCGCCATTGACCGGACAACCCCCGTGTACAGCTGTCTCGTTGCGACGCTGGCTCCACCCAAATTAGGCAAAAGTCGCCCAAGGGCAGAGGCAGCGTCGACCAGCTTGGGAGCAAGCCGTAGGAAGTGCTCGTCGAAGAGCCACCTACCGTCGAGGATCAGACCCAGATATTTCATCTGGGCCCGAACCGGTACGAGGACCGAGTTGACTTCTATGGAGGCGCCGGGGGGCGGACCACGACGGGGCCCATGAAATAACAGGGCCTCCGTCTTGTCCAGGGCCACCCGTAGGCCCAGCGCCTCGATGCGCCCGACCACCAGAGAAACACCCGTGGTGGCCAGGCGCGCCGCCTCTTGGAAGTTCGCCCCCCGGGCTGTGACCAATGTGTCATCGGCGTAACAAATTACGCCCAGCCCGGGGGGGAGACGACCTCGTAGGACCCAGTCGTATCCCACGTTCCACAGGAGTGGTCCAAGGACAGACCCCTGTGGAACGCCGCACGACATGGGTCGCCGTCTCAAGACGCCCTCTCGGTCCTCGTACACGACGGTACGCTCCTCCAAATAGTCTGCCACTAGCCGCCTCAGGTACTCTGGCACCCCGTGAAACTGGAGTGCTTCCCCGATGCAGCTGAATGGCAGACTATTGAATGCGTTGGCGATGTCTAATGACACCGCCAACAGCACGCCGCCACAGCACACTGCCTCTTCGGTCACGGCCCTAAGGCGCATCACGGCATCGACCGTCGAACGCCCCTCTCGGAATCCGAACTGGGCGTCCGACAGGTCGGGCCCCACCTCACTGAGGTGCCAGACGATGCGGGCAGAGATTATCCTTTCGAACAACTTGCCCGCCTCGTCCAGCAACACGATGGGCCTATAGGCCGCGACCGAATCGGCAGGCCGTCCCGGCTTCTTCAACAGGACCAGCTTCCCGCATTTCCAGCACTCAGGAAAGTGTCCGGACGCTAGGCTAGCATCCAACACTTCCCTGAGGCGGTCCGACATATGGTCGAGGGCTCGGGCCATCACTCGGGCTGGTATCCCGTCCGGCCCGGGGGCGGTGTTCTTGGAACGAATCCGCAGAACAGCCGCCCCTACCTCCGATTCCCTCACGGGTGGAGCATCCTCCTCTCTACCCCCGTCGTCTCTGACCGAGTAGGCCATCGACGGGGGTGTGTGCTCTGCCCGCTGAGGGAAAAGGCCCTCGACCACTTCCTGCAGGAAGCTGGGCTGGAGAGTCTCGGTAAGGGGGGGGCCCGGCGTGCGGAGCTTTTGACGCACCGCACGATACGGGCGACCCCAGGGGTCACGATCGAGACTCTCCAGCATCTCCTTTCTCTTAGCGTCCTTGGCGCGGCAAATGGCCAGCTTTAGAGTTTTCCGCGCTTCGCGGTACTCCTCATAAAGCTGGTCATCCTCACCGCTTCCGCGGTGACGTCGCCGGCTGCGGGTGTAGGACCTCCGGGCACGTGTACAGGCCGCACGGAGGTCCGCCAGCTCCTGGGACCACCAGTAGACCTCCTTCCGAGGAGGCCGACGACTCCGGATGCGGGGCATGGCCGCATCGCAAATCTGCGTAATCGCATCGCGAAAACGGCCAGCCCCCACGTCCACGTCGACCTCCTCGGTCGAGGCCTGCGGAGACAGCCAAGAATGAATAATGGCTGCCTCCTCCAGCAGGTCCCTGTCGAGCTTGGCAACAGCCCACCGCGGAAAGCGGGATGATTGCCGCGCCGTGTGACCCCTACTGGGGCCCTGGGACCGGGAGAGCTCAAATCGGATATACAAGTGATCCGAGAGCGTCTCGACCTCTTCCAGGACACACCAGTTCCTTACTCGTGCGGCAACAGCAGGGGTAGCGAACGAAAGGTCCACTATCGACCCGCCCTGCTGTCGCACGCACGTGTTGGTGGAGCCTCTGTTCAGCAAACAGAGGCCCACCGAAGCCGCCCACTCCACTACGGCTTCGCCCTTGGCGTCCGTCCCGGGGGACCCCCACGCAATGGACTTTGCGTTGAAGTCCCCCAGCACAAGGACGTGCCCAGACGCTAGTCGCCGTATCGAGGTCTCCAAGGTGTTGAGGAAGACCTCGAAGTCACTCAGACTCCGGTTGGGGGAGAAGTATACACCGTAAACGGTGACCCCCCCCCAATCGGCGGCAACATATCCAGTACCCTTGTCTCTTAGCGACAAGGGCGGGGAATGAGCCGCCGTGGAGCTGACGACTGCCACGGAGCCGTCCCGGTCACCATCCAATTTGGACGGGGAGGAACGTAGTAGGGCTCCGCGACTACGGCAACACCTATTGACCACTGCGCCATGGTTTGCAGGAATAAATCCTGCGCCGCGGCACAGTGGCTCAGGTTCGTCTGGACCAGGAGGCTGGAGACTTGATCCATTAATGGATCGTCTCTACAGCCTCCTCCATGGGCGTCGGCGTCGACGCACTAGCAACGTCAGAGGCAGCCTGGGTCGACTGGCTAACCCCCGACGCTTGCCGAGAAGCACGGGAATGCTTGCAGCCTCCCTGCCCCATCTGATGATTGGCGGGCTTATTAGCCGCCGCACAGATGGGGCAGTGAGGGGCGGCAGAACATTCTGCCGCCTTGTGCCCCGGTCGACCGCAGCGGAAACAAAGACCGCTGCAGTCGAAACAGTTGGCGCACTTGGCGCGTGTGTGTCCCGCCGACAGGCATTTAAAACACCTCATCGGCCTCGCAGCCAGGACTGTTATCCTGGCGCTCACGAAGCCGACGAGGAGCCTGCCAGCATCGCCCAGCACTTTGGCTGCCGCTACCGGGCAGCTGAGCCACACTGCACCAAGGCCCCCTGGACCGGGGCGGATGGTGCCGACCTTGATGTTTGCCGCGCTGCAGCTCGTCCTCTCCTGAACTGCAACGCGGACATCTTCGGCCGTCACAGAATCGTCCAGGCCCGAAATGCGCAATTCCGCGCACTTTGTAGGCCTGGCGATCCTCACACCATCCGTTTCCGCAAACATATCCCGTAACTTCTCCTCTTGACTAGCTCCCGTCTGGGCAAGGCGCAACCTTACACCTGTAGTCCCGAAGGAGGCGAGACTAGCCCGGGCCCTCTTGAAGAGGGCCGCGTAGGACAGCCCGCCCTCAGCCGCCTCCGGCGACACGGTCACAACTACCGCCGCGGTTTTAGGCGGCTGTAGCTTCCGCGGCTTCGTCTTCTTGACCTGTGTCGCCGGCGGCGCCTGCGGGGTAGAGGCCGCCTTTTGGGCAGCCTTCTTGGCCCGCTTTCGGGACTTTTTGGACCCCCCAACTACCTGCCAATCCTCATTAGAGGGGGCAGAAGTAGAGGGTCCAGGTGCAGTCGTTGGAGTGGGGAGCGGAGGGAACTCCGCTCCAGCTCTTTCCGTCGTTTTGGTGTTAGGACCCGGCTTCGGGGCAGCCGTCTTGGCCTTAGCCCCCTGTCGTGGCTTTTGGGCAGCCGCAGGAGCCGGGGCCGACGTCGCCGCGGCGTAGGTCACGCGACCACCCACCACGGGAAGCGGGGTCGGCGCCGACGCGACCGTTTTTCGCTGGGCCCCAAGCGGCGGCCGAACGATAGGGGCTGGAGGCAGCCTCGCCTCGAGGCCGGCCAAACGGCCGTCCACTAAATTCCCCACTGCCATGAGGATCTGCTGCACTAGGGCGTCAGATACCCCAGGGACAGTGAGGGCCGGTTGCGACGCAGACGGGGGCGGCCGCGACCCAGGCGGGGCCTGCCGTGTCGCAGGCGAGGCCGGCTGCGACGAAGACGGGGCCGGCCGCGAAGCAGGCGGGGCCGGCCGAGCCGCAGGCGGGGCCGGCTGCGACGCGGACGGGGCCGGCCGCGACGCAGACGAGGCCGGGGCCTCTCGCTCAGGACGAGCCGCCTGAAATTGGGCGAACTGCGCACTGAGCTCAGCCACCTGGCCCGTCAAGCGGTCGTTGGCCGCCTGGAGACGAGCCACGTCTCCGATGAGGGACTCTACGACCCCCCCCAGTGCGGAAGAGGAGTCCTTAAGGGCCCTCACAAAGGAACCCTTAAGGTTGACGGACTTGGTGGCCACCTTTTGAATCACGGCCACCGCCGCCTGCGCTCTCTCCCGCATGGAGGACGGTAATTGGGGCGCTGAGTCCCCCACCACCGGCTCCCCGATCTTGAGGAGGAGACCTGAGATCTCCTCCTCCGCCTGAGTCTCGCCGTCCGCCCTGGCTCGCCTATATGATTCCGCCTTTGAAAAGGCGGAACCTGACGCGCTCGAGACTGGGGTTCGAGACCTCCCCCTTTGGCTAGTCGCCATTTTAGGCGGCAACATCTCCTGGCTGTCGCTGCCCCCATCGTTGTTGGAGCGTACGCGTTTGCGGCTGTCGCCTAGCTCCAAGTCCATAGCCTCCAATGCATCAGCATTGGAGCTATCACCCGCGCCATCCGACGAGTGGGTGGACCGGGAACGCGTACGCTCCGATGTTCTTCGGCTCCCAGCAGTCCGATTGACTACTGGGAGCCCCGCCGATGTAGGCGCCCCGGACGCAGACTCCTCCTCGGTAGACGAGTCATCTGCCCTCCGGAACTGCCCCTTGGCGTTCCTCCTTCCCTTTCTTCTTCCTTGCTTTTCATGTCCGTTGTCAATTGCCTTGGTCGTTGTTGTTGGGTTTCCGATCGTAATATTATTTTGAGAAAATTTATCAATATCCATAAAAGTCCCACGAGTATGGGGGAAATAAAAAGTCCGTCCGGGCGGTGCCCCCTGCACCCGGATAAGCCTAAATACTGTGGAGGTCGGCCGGTATCCACAGGTTTTAACGACTTGGCTGTCGGGTGTTATAGACTATCCTTGTCATGGGCCGGCCAATTAAGGCAAGCCCTCCGGCCAACAGGTTCTCAGCATACCCTCCTGGAGCCACCAGTCAGGTCGTTGCTGAGCCCCTGTTGGTTACGGAATGCGACAGGGTGGCTAGCCCCGTCTCACCGACGGGTGTCAGCCCCTGAATTAACAGTGGGCTGACCCGTCCCAGGTTCCTCTCGAACCTACTTGCACTCCAATACGCCCTCTGCTAGATCAGAGGGACGATTGGAGTGCTCTCCGCGGCAGTCTTTCCAGACTCCGCCAGGTATCCCATTTAGTCTGGGGTCTCACTCTGAACCTATCCGGCATGAGTGGCTCTACCGGCATAGCCCCAGAGATCATCGACCCACGCAAGCCCCACCACGACGACAACGTAGGGATACATTGGGGGGAAACACGACACAAACCCTATACCAACCCGTCTGGTCATATAGTAGGCGTGGTATACCACACAAAAAAAGCTCCTTGAAAATTAGTTCATTTCGATCGTAAGGTTTTCAAAATGAGTTTTTATACGAAAATATCCTTGTTACTCGGACTGTGATTTGACTACGAAATAATTCGCGAGCATTTATTTAAAGTTAGGTACAAATGTTTAAAAAAATATCAGTAGGTACCTTTAGATTAAGGAAAAACTTAGGTAATAACAAAGAGCTAAATGAACCTAAAGGTTGGGACAGACACTAGACGGGTCTGGGCCTGCAGTCTCGACATAGATAGCGATCGTTAAAGTTGCGAATTCGGTAGCTAATTCATACAAACGCAACTGACGCGGTGGACTGGAAGTGCAAGACCTGTGTCGGCGGCAGCAAGCCTAGACGAGTGTCTTGCATTATGCCGGAAAACGAAGGTGATGAAAACTCGGACACCGAACGCGCTTCATCACCCAGAATCGGTAGCATCATGACACAACAACTCATCCAAGAGCTACGAACTGATATGAGAGAGATTATTAGAGAGGAACTTCAACGCTCATTGAAATTTTACTCAGACAAAATTGATGAGTACGAGATGAAAGTACAAAGTTATGAAAAGGGCTTAAAGTCCGTAGAGAACAAGTGTAGTGATTTACAGAATCAACTAAGAAATATGAATATGAAGTGTGAGGTGCTCGAAAACAAAACAAACCAGCTGGAGCAAGCACGAATCTCCAATCAACTGGAAATATGTGGAATCCAAGAAACGGAGGGAGAGAATACGGTGGTAATAGCAAAGGAGATAGCTATAAGTATATGTCAAAATCCCGAAGATGTGGTCGAAGCTTATAGAAAAAAGAACATGCGTAAAACCATGACGAATCGGTCTACGGCAATAACAGTGATACTGCGCGAGGGACAACGAGATTCATGGCTAAAAGCTGCGAAAAAGAAAGTACCAGCTACTCCTAGTACAGGACTTAGCGGCGCCAACAATATCTATCTCCGCGAAAGCCTAACATCGACTACCGCCTACTTGCTGTGGAAAACAAAAGAGGAGCTGAAAGGAATATTCGACTACATATGGTGTAAACATGGCAATATCTTAATACGCAAAAACGAAAAGGATAAAAAAATATATGTTATACGTTCTCTTCTTGACATTGATAAGGTAAAGTCATCGCATCAAACATGTAAGTAATCTAATCCTTTTCATCAGACACAAAATAATGGTTACAAAACAAAATTAAATAAATTCAAGTATTTAAAACTTATTATACACTGATGGATACACTAAACCATAACATAAACGAACTTAATTGTTTAAATTGGGATGATTTTGCCTGTCAGGTACAGGATGTCGAGAATAGTTTATTCTTATTACATGTCAACATTCGCTCAATAAAAAAGAACTTCTCGCAGTTAGAGTATACGGTTATGAATAGCAAACATACCGTACATTTAATACTGATAACTGAGGCAAATGTAAAAAATGACATAATACAGTTGTTCGAACTACCTGGCTATAAATTGTATTCGGAGTTGAGAAATGATCGAAAAGGTGGTGGTGTGCTTTTATATGTACATAGCTCTGTGTCCTTTCATAGAAGTATCAAACAGTGTCTAAATGAAATGGAATGTATTACAGGGGAAATAAAAATTAATACGAAGCTTGCAATTGGCTTAAGTATAATCTATCGCCCTCCTAACACAAATAAAACACGCTTTGTAAAGGAATTGTGTGCATTATTGGCAAGCTACCCCATTACACAAGACCATATAGTCATGGGCGACATGAATATTGACTTAAAAAACAATAACTCAACCACTAAGCAGTACTTAGAATCATTGTGCACTCTTGGTTTTATAAGTAGTATAAACTCATTCACGCGCTGTGAAAAATATCGAGACCTCTTAACGGAATCGTGCATAGACCATGTGTTTATCCGAAACGTACACTCACACTTGTTTACAACAGCTGTAGTTCATAGTGCGCCGGCCGACCACTCCATAACCGGTTGTGCGATCACGAGCGCGCTAGCTAAGAGTAATAAACACGTTAAGAATCAATTTCTAACGCTTATTAATGAGCAGGGAGTGTGCAGTGATCTCGATAATGTTGATTGGAAATTACCAATGCAATATGATAATCCGAATGACATTTTAAATTACATGCACACTAAGTTTACAGATATTTACAAGAATAACTACTATGTTCGAAAATGTAATCACAATAAAAGAAATAATTGTAACTGGGTGAATGAGCGCTTAAAAAACATGTGTAAAAAGCGAGATGAGTTGTATTATATATGGTCAAAA
This sequence comes from Diaphora mendica, assembly GCA_949125395.1. Lineage (NCBI taxonomy): Eukaryota > Metazoa > Arthropoda > Insecta > Lepidoptera > Erebidae > Diaphora > Diaphora mendica. The sequence continues at coordinate 27,562,875 of OX421319.1, forward strand.
GATAAAAATAACCCAGAAAAGAGATTATTATATAACAAGTATAGAAATAAGACTAATAAATATACACATTATATAAGAAATAAAAAAATAATGTCAGAAGTATCTCAAAATTTCAGAAATACAAAAAAAGTTTGGTCTATCATAAATAATTTAACAGGTAAACATACACAACGCATTGACGATGGTCTTTTGAAAACATTTAACATGAGTACCGCGAAATTAACAAACCGATTTGCTGACGAATTTGAAAGTAGTACGAGGATTAGCGGTTTCTGCAACAGCGCCTTATTAGATCAAACTTCTTACTTGCCAGTACCTGACAGATCAATTAGAATAAGGCCGGCAAGTGAGTCAGAGGTTAAACAAATTATCAGACAGATACCCTGTAAAAAAAGTCCCGGCTACGACGGTATCCGTGCGAAAGATATTAAGTTCGCTTCGGACCGATTGATACCCATCATTACCCACCTAATTAATTGTTGTTTGAGAACAGCTATTTACCCCGACCTGTTAAAAATAGGAGTGATAAGACCTATTTATAAGAAAGGTAAACATGACGATTTTAACAACTACCGTCCTATAACTATTCTGTCATGTATTGATAAGATCATAGAAAGATACTTAAGTAATCAAATAAATATGTTTCTGCAGGGAAACAATATTCTCAGCAAAAATCAGTTCGGCTTTCAAAAAAATAAAAGCACGACGCAACTCCTATATAGCTTCACTAACGAAATAAATAGATATTTAAATGATAGAAAACAAGTTTTGGCACTATTTATAGATTTCAGCAAAGCATTCGATATGCTCAATTATAATATACTTTTTGATAGGTTGATGAGAAATGGTATACAGGGACCCATGTTGGAACTTCTTAAAGACTATCACACACAAAGATATACAACCGTAAAAATACAAAACCAATTTAGTACAAAAATATTAACCACCAAAGGGACAGCCCAAGGATCCATAATTGGACCTACAGAATACTTACTATATGTGAATGATATGAACAACATAATGCTCTCAGGCTCGATATATCAATTCGCGGATGATACATGTCTGTTGGTGGCTCATAAAAACATTAAAGAAGCACAAAAATCACTACAGTCTGACTTCGACCAACTGTGTATGTGGGCGCATGACACGGGTCTAGTAATAAATGCACAAAAAACAAAAATTGTCCACATACATTCATCAAACAATAAAGCAAGTACTATACCTGTGGTAATTGCACACGAACACGACTGTCTGCATAGGGCAACCAGCAATTGCAACTGCTCAACTCTAGAAGTAGTTCACCAACACACGTACATTGGGCTCGTCATTGACAGCCGACTCAGCTGGCGACCTCACAAAGATTACGTTTGCAACAAATTGAGAAGCCTCATTGGCAAATTCTATATATTAAAAAATAAACTTCCATATAAAGTACTTAGAATGTTATACGTAGCACTAGCTGATTCGGTTGTCGGATACGGGCTTAGTAGTTACGGGAGAACATACAAAACATATATGGACGATATCTATAATCTACAATTAAGACTACTCAAAATAGTGGTGCCAAAGCATGTTAGACAGAAGTACAAAGATGATGAGCTTTTTAAATATTGTAATGTTATGAATGTTTTCAAAAGATATGAATTTAACACACTATCGTCAAATTGTAAACCTGAATTGTTGATTGAAAGGACCAGACCAAGTAACCTAAGGAACATTGTACACAAAAACAAATATCTACTGCCGAAAACAAATAACGTGTACGGGGAAAGAGTAGAAGATTACCTAATCCCTACTCTGTTGAATAAAATTCCAGAGGAGATACAATCTTCCTATGTAAAGAACGAACAACATGCCTTCCAAAATAAAATAAGAAAATACTATCTGACGAAAGCCGGAGGTCCATACCCCAATCCCTCCCCACCTTCCCCTCCCCATCCCCCAAAGGCCGGCAACGCACCTGTGACGCCTCTGGTGTTGCGGGTGCCCATGGGCGGCGGAAATCGCTTACCATCGGGTGATGCGTCTGCTCCTTTGCCCCCTATTCCATAAAAAAAGGAAAAAAAAAAAAAAGGTAAATTACATTATGTATTAAATTATGAGTGAGTTAATTTGTGTATTAAATAGTTTATAGCGACTCACTGCTACCCAGATAGACCCTGCGAGGTCTTCGTGGTGCAGTTTTTATCAATGTGCCTGTATATGTATGTGTATTGGAAAAAAAAAAAAAAAAAAAAAAAAAAAATACTTTTTAACGATTTTTGGTAGTCTCTACCGTTGCAACTATCGATTTTCATCGGTATCGTATCGTTTTTGCTGTCATTTTGGCAGCGCGCTAACTCGATAAGTATTCGAAAAGGATCGTTAACTGAGAAATATTATAAAAATAGAAATTGTATGAAGATACATATTTATCAGATTGTAATAATATCTTTTGCAAGTGTAGTGCACTAATTTATAATATTAATTGTACATAATGGCGGAGGTTTATTTGACTTATCAATGATAACAAATACCTATACCTATGCCTATACCTATACTTATACCTATTCCTATTCCTATACCTATATCTATACCTATACATTTACCTATAATTTTTTTTGATATGCTACTACTATTAAAAATGCGCATAAAATACTCAAATTATTTTAGAAATAATCAAACAATCAAATTTAGAAAAACAACAAATCTGAAAATAAATGCAAAAAGCCAACATCACTTTACAACTTTGCTTCCAAAATGTCAAACTATAGATAGGATTTTCGTTAACTTAGCGACGTCCCTGTTTACGATTTTGCACGGTAATTCATGAGTAGAGACTTGCCCTTGTGATTAAGATCGTTACGGCAAGCGAAAATATTCGTTAACATTTATCGATCGTTAGTTTGAAATTTTGGAAGCAAAATGGTGCCACGTACAATATCTTGCTTAATTTTAGGGAAGTATTTTAATGTTTCTATTAATTATATTTATTTAACTTGATATTTATAAGGTATAGGTATGGGTATAGGTATGGGTATAGGTATGGGTATAGGTATGGGTATGGGTATAGGTATAGGAATAGGTATAGATATAGGCGTAGGCGTAGGCATAGGTATAGGGATATGTATATATATAAACTTCGTTCCATCCGGGTGTCCCTTGACACCTCTCAAGTTTTTATTTATAGTTTTAAATCCAAAATACATTTAAATTGTCATTTTTTAATAGGACACATATTTATATCCTTGCAACATTCTGAATCAATTGTTATCATTGATAAGTCAAATAAACCTCCGCCATTATGTACAATTAATATTGTAAATGAGTGCACTACACTTGCAAAAGATATTATTACAATCCGATGAATATGTATCTTCATACAATTTCTATTTTTATAATATTTCACAGTTAACGATCCTTTTCGAATACTTATCGAGTTAGCGGGCTGCCAAAATGCCTCGATAAGCGATTTGCGACTGTCGTTAAATTGACAGCAAATTCGATACGATATCGATGAAAATCGATAGTTGCAACGGTAGAAACTACCAAAAATCGTTAAAAAATTATCGATATGAATTAGCTACCGAATTCGCAACTTTAACCATTTAAAAACCATTTAAACCATTTATTTTTGCTACAAAACAGTACAACATACAATATAGTAACACGTAACAATCATTAACGATCGCTATCTATGTCGAGACTGCAGTCCTTTACGATTTTGCACTATAATTTATGAGTAGAGACTTGCCCTTGTGATTAAGATCGTTACGGCAAGCGAAAATATTCGTAAACATTTATCGATCGTTAGTTTACGATCGTTATGCTATCTATGTCGAGACTGCAGGCCCTGGATGTCTTAACATCATCTGTCCCCGAATTCTTCCTATGTAAGGCGCAGAGTAGACAACCCTCTAACGTCCGATAGACTTTCTCCTAGAGGGTAAAAAAAGACAGGATGAGAGTCGGCGAAATGACATGAGTTAATGTAAAAGATGTCATATAGTGCAGCGCTGTTTTCGCGTTTAGCACTTGGTAGATGCTGAACATTATAACAGCTTACACCTTTGCTTTGATCGTCATCCCGTTCCGCAGGATGTCAGACCCAACCTTAAGTAAGGCTATAAAACCGGTATTTTTAAGTAGGTATATGTTAAACGGCACTGGCCGAAAAGGAGTTACTTTCCCGCAACAGTTTGTTGATATATTTTCCTGTTAGTCTATACTATATCTATACAACGGATGTGCTCGTGCGCATATTATTGTTTTACTGCAAGATAGCATTTTGATATACATATGTATTCTCACGGTATGTAGATATTAGAGGGGTAGAGTTAAAATCGTTAGTAGTTAACAACAAGATACTCATAATGCCCTGTGTGTCTTTAGCACAAGCTTTATCCTTCATACTCGACTTTACATTTGCTAAGAATCTCAAGTAAAAACAATGGCTTACCTAAATCATAATAAAGAATAACCGTCACATGTGTCGCATAGTTAAATAGTAAGAGAACAATTTACTGGGTCCCGCCTTCGACTAAAGTCAATTTTTTGATAGTGAAAGGACTGTAAAATTCATCCCACTGTTTCAGAGATCGTGTCATGAATGTCGTACCTTGTATATGTTAATAACTACATACTAAAAATATGATAATCAGACGTTAGATATACTTTAATTGAATATTTATCTTAATAAATATCTCTAATTATACTGAAATGTTAGTATTATGTAAAGCTATATAAATAGGTACCTGCTAATGTTCTTAAAACATAATCAATCAATTGAAACATCTCGAATTTCCACGTATTCTTGAAATTTTTTAACTCTAAGGTTTTTCCTTTCGTTAAATAACAAATAACGATACCGTTTGACTCGTTGTCAAGAGAACGAAAGGCGTGATCCACACTAGCGGTTAGATTCTCCTTTTTTATTACCCGACTGCGAAAGGAGGGTTATGTTTTTCGAGTGTATGTATGTATGTATGTATATTTCTTTGGCACGCCCTAATGCCTAAACGGCTTGTCGTATTTTCATGCGAGTGGTGTCAATAGATTCGTCTTAGTCGTGAGTGACACTGGGTACATAAAAAGTGCCAAAAAGTAATTAAAAAAAGTTTACAAAATACATAGTGTGGTATCAAAATAAAGATTTTTTTTACGGTGATTACGAATATATATAAAACTAATATGTTTTTACTGTTAAATATTGACGCAGTCGGGTTTTTTTATAGAAAAGGGTTTCATGGGAAGATGATACCGCATTAGGATTATCATCGAGACCGACTAAAACATATTGGTATGTATTCAATAAATCTAATCCGAACTACATTCAAGTAAATTTTAATTTGATTTATTTTAGTTTACACTAAGGCACAACTCGGTGAGCTCAATAAGACACCATTTAACAAATTACATCGTGATTGTATGCATCTTAAGCCTAGTCTCCACCGAACAAAAGTTGGCAGCTTTTGTATTGTCAATACGTGTTGGTAACAAAACTTTCTGTAATTTCCTTGTGTTGGCAACAAAAATTGTCAACAATTGTTGGGAACCATCTTTTTGTTTTTGGTGGTAAACATCAAAAGAATACGCTTGTTTCAGATATTTATTGGCTCTTCAAATTGTTGGCGATTCGGTGTAGACACGATGGAAATAAAAGCTGGCGATTTTCTGAAGAGTTGCAAACATTTGGAAACACTGAAATTGCCAACAATTTCGGTGGATACACGCCTTTACAAAGTATCAGTTTAAGATATAACCAGGAAATTGGGTTTAAAATAACTAAAGATGTAATTTACACATAGTCCAAAAATGTACATTAATTTAGTATCCAACGTAAACATTATTAACATCAATATTTACATACATGCAGTACCTACACTGCACGTACGATAATGAATCATACTCATACACGATATTATGAGCCTCATTAAAATTTAAGATAGGTCGTGATCGTCGCTACAGTGTGGAAACGGGCTAAATAGGTTAATAGGTTGGCGATCCGGGCATGGTTTTTGGTTATTTCTGGTCGCTCGGCTATTTCTGGTACCAACGTAGTTATACCCAATAATAAATAATGATTTTCAAACTTAATACATGGAGATAAGGTCTATATTGCGTTCCATTCCAATTAGTACCCTGGTCGTATATTGTGCTATTTTCTTACTGAAATAAATCGACTAGTTTCATCAATATGGCTTGTTTATATAACCAGAAGCTGCACCTCGTAATAAAATAGTCTTTACGTAATTGAGAGGACACTCTTCAAACATGATTCACCTCTAAACGAGACGTAAGGAAAAGAGGACAAATAAAGCTTCTTCTTACTGTTTACATTGGACGTCCACCACCTGATAAGTAAAAAGAAGTCACGTGCGTGAACCGTGACGTCATTAGTTGCGCGATCGACTACCGCTCAGTGCAAATATTTGTGTGAATGTATTTGATTGACCTGCTGTCCAAGCAGGCCAGTCAAATACTTGCTGGCTAACGAACCTATACACAGTCATTTGTTATGTCTCTGGGTGTTATTGTATATATAACTAGCTGTGCCCGCTCCCTCCTTGGGTTCTTCTCGTAGACCCAGGCTAGGGTCTCGGGGTAACTTTTCCAGGCTATGGCCTGTTTAAGTAGCATTCCGCGCCGCCTGCAACTACAGGCGGGTCACTGGGTTGGGCCCAATGGGCCTTTTGGTATTTTAAGGATGTTAGTCCCGGTTCGGGCGTAACTAGCGGGAGGACCCGCTAATATCAGGGCTTGTCCAGTGTGGTGACCTGTGCTTAGCGAGGTCGAGCTCCTAGAGGTGTAGACCCGAAGAAGCGCCCGTCAGCCAGCACTAGGTCGGATGTAGAGAGTGGTCCGATGGGTGTTGAGGATGGTCCGGGGGCGTTGCCACGGAGACGAGATCTCGTGGCAGACCATACCTGTCCGGCGGTCACCGATGGTAGGGCGCGAGCTCCCGCAGGTGGCGAGCTTGCGATCCGTCAGCACGCACGAACAGGTTGGTGCTCAGGCGTCCCACAAAGTCATCCAAGCTCTCCATGCGCAGATCCCTGGAGATCGTCCTGTTCCGCACAAAGCGGAGAGCGTTTGCAAGGGTGCGTAGTGCGAGCGACTGCTGCACACGCAACCGACGGCGATTCGTCTCGGAGACGAGGGCGAACCAGGCCGGGGCACCATAGGTGAGTCGGGTGCGAATGTACGCCTTGTACACGCCGAGCTTCGCGCGGAGCGGTAATCGGGACGATAGTACGGGCCGCAAAAGGGAACGTGCGGCACGAACCTGGGCAATGACGTTGTTAACATGAGGCTTCATGGACAGGGTGCGGTCGATGGTCACGCCGAGGTATTTCACCGTCGCGGACCACTCGATATTTCGTCCCATGAGCTTCAGCTGTGGCAGTATCACAGTCCCTATGGATATCGCCTGAGTCTTCGCCACGTTGACCGTCAGTCTCCAATCCTTCAACCAGCTGGGCAGTGCGTCTAGGGTGCGCTGCATGTTGGTGACAGCGTGGGTTCCATCTTTTGACGTCGTGAAATAGCGGTCTACATCAAACGTCATCGGCGTACAAAACTAGTTGTACGTCGTCAATTACGGGGATGTCGTTTGTGTACCAGTAATAGCACACTGGAGATAGGCAGCTTCCCTGTGGCACACCGGCACAGATGGGTCGGTCCGTAGACAGGGCGCTTTCAACCGCCACTTGAAAACGCCTATCTTGCAAGAAGGTGGCCACAATCTTCACTACTCGACGAGGAGTAGTAGATGTGGACAGCTTGTACAGCAGGCCGGCGTGCCAGACGCGATCGAACGCTTTCTCCATATCAAAGAAGACTGCAACAATCCGCTCGCACTTGTTGCGCGCAACCGCGATGTCGTGCAGTACCCTCGCGAGCTGGTGTGTCGTGGAGTGTTCGGCACGAAATCCGAACTGTTCGTCGCGTGGCTGAAGGTGTGGCGTCATGTGCAGCAGCAACAGTTTCTCGAACAACTTCGACGTTGTCGAGAGGAGCGTGATAGGGCGGCAGCTTCCGGGTTGGAGGATGTTCTTCCCCGGCTTGGGCAGCATGATGACTCTGCCAAGTCGCCATGTGGTGGGAAAGTGACCGGTGCGGAGGATGCCCGCTGTGCCCGCTATTTCGTACACGTGACATTTGGATTTTCAAGTTATTTTTAACTTTTTCACTGTTTAAACCTTCCCTGGACTACGACAAACATTTCAAAACCAAAATCAGCTAAATCGGCCCAGCCGTGCTCGAGTTTTAGCAAGACAAACGAACAGCAATTGATTATAAGAAGATATGTTTAATATGTGTGTGAAGGTCGCGGGAAGCAGATAAGGGCGGGCAACACAGGACTGGTTTTTGTAGAGAATCTTAGGGGAAACCTATGTCCAGCAATGTACGTCTGTTGACTGAGATGTTTGCAATCCATACTCTGGTTACCACTGTACAAGGTCTACTTAGTTAAGAGTTCAGACGACCGTGTGCGAGAAATATCAACTCATTGTATAATTATATATTGCACCTTTAGAACCAAGAGCATTCTGGCTTTTGACCCTATGAATGTGATAAAACAAACTAAAGATAAGAATGTCAGAGCTACTTGGTCATAGTAGCAGTTTATAAATTAAAATACTTTCTATATAATAATATTTCTCACGTCACACACGACCGTGCGGTCCCAAACTAGGAGGAGTCTGTACTATGGTAATAATCATTTGTCTTGGTTGGGTATCGAACCCATGACCAACTCACCAACTAGAACGACAGACAGTCAAAATGTATACATATAATAAAATTGTAACAGATGTCTGTGGACTAAGGACTTTTAAGAAAAAACTAATAGAGCGAGTTCTGTTAGTCTCTTAGATGTCTGTCCGTTACTTTAGTAATTACCCTAGTCTATACTAAAGTAACAGAACTCAAAACAATAGTATATAATTTGTGGCTTAACTATTTTAATGTGGTTCTTTCTTATATATTGTGGTAAACTTCACTTAAGATTTAGTGTCTTGTTTTATTTAAATCGGCGGACAAATAAAAAAGTTATTTCAGTTTAAAGAATCGCCGCGATAACCAAGATATACGCAGGTACAGCCTCGAGCAAAAACATTTTCATATTTTTTTATAATCATTCTTTCTAAAGTAAGAATCATAATCTCGCAATCTATTGACCTAATTTACCTCCCGGATCTTAAGGCACGTATACACCGAAATTGTCGGCAATTTTAGTGTTTCCAACTTTTCAGAAAATCGCCAATTTTTGTTTCCATTGTGTCTACACCGAGTCGCCAACAATTTGAAAAACATTCGAACTAAGCTCTACAGAGCCAATAAATATCTACAACAAGCTTATTCTTTTGATGTTTACCGCCAAAAACAGAAACTCGGTTACCAACATTTGATGTCAACACAAGGAAATTACAGAAACTTTTGTCACCAACACGTGTTGACATAACAAAAGTTGCCAACTTTTGTTCGGTTTAGACTCGGCTTAAGAGAGAAAAACCAATTTCTGCTATCAATTCTAGACGTGTTAGGAAAGCGGTTAAGTAAGTTGGCTATAGTTCCGGCTGCGTCCATTGCTTGTGCCCAATATGGCTGGAATTTCCAATTACATCGCTATGGTATCAATAACATAATTATGTAATTTCCGAACAATCTGTTGTGAAAACGATTTTGGTGTGTTATTCTTATGGGCTTAGTTTGGCGGTTACTGACTCTGACTGAGAAGTCAAAGGTCGTGGTTTCGAATCTCAGGCAGGACAATAGGGTAGATGACACCTTAGTCAAATTACTTTTATCATCTGTCAAAACGATAACTTTGTATGAAAAATGTACTAAATACAAGCTTGTGACGTCACTGTTATAGACCACTCAATTGAGCAATAAATTTCAATGTTTATCTATACTAATATTATAAAGCTGCAGAGTTTGTTTGTTTGTTTGAACGCGCTAATCTCAGGAACTACTGGTCCGATTTGAAAAATTATTTCAGTGTTGGATAGTCCATTTATCGAGGAAAGCTATAGGCTAAATTTTATTTTCAAAAAAATTAGAGATCCGTAAGAAAATAGCTATTTCGTAATCCAAGGTGTGAAATCGAAAACCTATTTTTGCGTGCGCTGCAAAAAGTATTGACAATAGAACAAAATAATGTATCACGAGTTTGTATTTCCAATTAAGATCTACAAAAAAGTCCGCGAGAGCATACATCTAACTATCATGGTTTAGTCACAATAACCGCTTTTGTGTTCAAAAAAACTATTAAATCGTCTGAAGAAAGAAACTACGTTAAATGTGTATCGTAATATTAATCCTTATCCAAATAAAGCATTATGTTATCAAGGGTATTTATGTAGAAGTAAAATACTTTTTGTTTCATCCCAATTGGACATTTCGTTTAGAAGTTATCACGAGTATAAGACGCTAAGAGTAATAATGAGTTATTTGTCAAAGAGTTTTTATCAACATAATTCCTAATATTAATCTTTATTCAAATAAATGTGTTGTTGATTATGAGTATTATATCTTAGAAGAGTATAATAAATACACCTATACTATTATATAAAGCTAAAGAGTTTTTGTTTGTTTGAACGCGCTAATCTCAGGAACTACTACTGTGAATTTGACGTCACGAACGTCAAATTGAAGCTATAGTTAAAAATCATAGATCGACACAAACAGACGCCACAGCATGTGCTGTATTGTCGAGGTAAATTAGGTGAAAACACCAAAAATCTACTGCCTGCCTGTGTCGATCCATAACTTCCAGTTTTCAAAATGCGTAGAGCTCATGAGAAGAATACTGGCAAAGAAACTCATGGCTACTCTTTTTCAAAATCTGATTTTCAGGTACAATAGTGTTAGTATTACATGTAAGGTAAACAGTATGCAAGCATTGCCACCTGAAATTCCTTTTCAACCGACTTCAAAAAAGGAGGAGGTTCTCAATTCGACTGTTTTTTTTTAATGTTTGTTAGCTCATATCTTTGGACTGGGTGAACCGATTTTGATGATTCTTTTTTTATTTGAAAGCTGGTGCTTCCTGAATGGTCCCATTTAAATTTGGTCCAGTTCTGACATGTCATCCATGAGAAGAAAAATTAACGAATAACTCAATATTCCCGTATGGTCCCATTTAAATTTGGTCCAGATTGAAGTCGGTTTTTTTTTTGATAAAATTTGTGATTATATTAAAAAGCTTTCAGTGTTGGATAGTACATTTATTGAGGAAGGCCATAGGCTATATATCATCAAGCTAAGACCAATAGGAGCGGAGCACCAATGACGAATGTTATAAAAACGGGGGTATTTTTTTACGCCAAGAGCAATAGGAGACGAAAACGACGTTGCGTGGGTCAGCTAGTTTAATTATAATTTGTAATTGAAATGTAAAGCTGTAATAATTATATTTTGCGAGATATTTTGTAATATTCGTTTTAATAAAGGAGATATAGGTATTTATTTACGATACAGTCATCCTTTACCGTTGTTGGAGAGCCACGCTTCGGCATACATGGGCTGGCTCGACCGGAGTGACACCACGGCCTTACAGAAAACCGGAGTGAAACAGCGCTTGCGCTATGTTTCACCGAGTGAGTGAGGATACCGGAGGCCCATTTTTCACACAATTTTAAAGGTATATTGATCCATAAATTTAACTCTGTTCGATAGTATTTATTTAATTTCCTCAATAAAAATCTAGAACTGAGGTAATTGAATGGTTAATAAACCAGCTCTATTTAAAACACACGAGGGCGAACTATTTCCATGAATAGTGACTTTGAAATATTTGGTTATACACCAAATATTTCAAATATATAAAATTCTCGTGTCGCGGTGTTTGTTACTCTTCCGAAACGGCTTAACCCATTTTTGGAAATGTTGTTTGCATATCGGGTACACCTGAGAATCGGCCAACATCTACTTTTCATACCCCTAAATGATACGGGTGAGCCACCCCTAATTTTTTTTATGGCAAAACAACGTTTCCCTGGTCAGCTAGTAATAAATAAGTATTTTGTAAAACTTTGTATGAATACTTTAAAGTTGGGAGTATATTTTCCGTTTTTATGGATGACTAACTTTTACCCACGGCTCCGCCTGCGTGTATATCGGTTATCGCGATAAAAAGAACCCTATGTCCTTTCTCAATAATTAAAGGGTCTCCAGTGTAAATTTCACCCAGATCGGTTTAGCGGTACAGCCGTGAAAGCGTGACACACAGAGTTACTTTCGAATTTATAATACATACTAGCTTTCGCCCGCGGCTTTGCTCGCATTTAATAAAAAGTATCCTACGTTACTTCTATTATGTACCTCCAAGAATATGTGTACAAAGATTCATGATGATCGGTTAAATAAAGCGTAAAAAACAAACTTAGATTCACATTCATAATATTAAGGACTAGTTGTTGCCCGCGGCTCCGCCCGCGTGTATGTCGGTTATCGCGTCAAATATTAGCCTATTGTGTAAGTGTTATTCTGATGTATAAGCTATATTATATTACTGTTAAGTTTCATCCAAATCCGTTAAGTAGTTTTCGCGTGAACGAGTAACAAACATCCATCTATATCCATCCATACTTACAAATTTTCGCGTTTATAATATTAGTAGGATTAGTATGGATATGTATTTAGGTAAAAGTTTAATATGTATTAAGTGTTAGTATATGATAGATTTATACATATGTTATGTGTATTTGATATATTACTTAGTTTTTTTATTTTGATAAAGATTTAAACCAAATACACCTACTTCCTATTTCATCTGTATCACCCAATGGTTGACTGGTAGATAATGCCGCACGCAATGAGTCCGTCAATGCACCACATGTGCATGATTTATAAATAAATAAACGTTACTAATTTGATCTTAAGAAAATTTTAGCGAAACCTTTTGAGTAGGGATGGGCCGAACGTAGTTTCAACCGAATACGAACTTCGGCCGAACATTCGGTGAAAATGCAAAATTCGGCCGAAGTTCGGTTCTTTTCACACCGTCTTCTCGGGTGCGAAAACCCTAACTTGTTTGTGGGTACATTCTCACTCATCTCAACTTTTTCAACTATTGAAAAAAATATTTTCGGTCAGTTATCGATGTGAACACGCGTCCGTCTTCGTCCATCCGACCAAGTACAGCGCAGATTAACGACATGGCAGCAAAGAATAGAGAATGTTGGTTTGAAAATCAGCAGAACTAAAGTGTAGTATACATGTTCTGTGATTTCGGCGGTCTCTCCGGTACTGCTGCCGTGTCACTGAATGGAACAGCAATTCTGGTCTGCACCAATATGCCAATATGAAGTTCCGAGAGAGTAATGCCGAAATAGATCATCAGCAGCATCGAATCAATGCAGGATAGATGAAGTGGCGGCAGGTAACAGGAACTATTTGCGATCCCAGGTTCCCTTTAACGTTAAAGGGACAAATTTATAAAACGATCATCAGACCTGCCGTCCTGCATGGATCTGAGTGTTGGCCAATGAAGAAAACGGATGAGAGACGCCTGCAAGTAGCTGAAATGCGAATGTTGAGATGCATGTATTGAGATTTTTTTGCACTGTAACGGAGTAAGCAGTGAACTGGCGAGTGATAGAGGAGAATGGAGGAAAAAAACCCATTGCACCGACCCCAAATGAAGTGGGAAAAGGGTAGGAAGATGATGATGATATCGACAGCTAAAACGATTTCAGCCACGAGCGACATGTGGCCGTGCATCAATAACTTGTTATATTTTTTAAGTTTTACTGTGCACTAGCTTGCTGCAGCATTTTAACAGAATTTGTAAGAAGGAGCGAGGATATTGAAGGTTCGAGCAGTAACGAGGAAATTGTCCAGACTGCACAATATTTCTCAAGTTCCAACAATGAAGACATTCACAAAATTCTGAAGCTGGTACAAGGAACTGGCAGCAGCAAAACTACCTAACATAGAAGAAACCAGAAATACGATTGCATCAGAACTAGAAAGATATCTAAACGAAAATTTGCTACCCAAAGACTAATGTCTTATGTTTGGTGGGCTAAGAAGGACAAGTTCCCCCTCATGAGTTTTTTAGCACGAATATTTTTGGAAGCTCAGTATATTTTGAACGACTTTTATCAGAATCGGAAAATTTATATGAACAAAAACGTAACAAGACACCTGCCAGAAAAAGCAGAATCCTTAGTGTTTTTACATTATAACCTGCCCCTAGTCAAGTTTTAGTCCTAATACTTTGTAATACATATGTAATCATATTTCCAATTGTAATTAAAGTTGATTGATTAAAGACTGGATAGATATTTGAAACATCGAATGAATTAAAAAAAAAAAGTACTAATAAGTAGAAATTACAGGCAATAAGTAAATTACTATGATTGTGAAGTGCTTGTTTCATTATTTGATTAGAAATAATTGAGATTTTCTTTTACAGAATGTTCGGCATTTGAACCGAATGTCGGCCGAATGCCGAAATTCGGCTCAAGCCGCCGAAATTCGGTTGAACCGAATGTAAAACGAACTTCGGCCCATCCCTACTTTTGAGCTTTGTTCGCCAGAAAACTATGCCCAATCGAAAAAATACTACCTAACGGTTATGAAATCATGAGCATATTAGTGTTATCTATTTCCATGTCTGATTCAGTCGAGAGTTTGAATACAGTCATTCAAATAGCATGTAATATGATCATGCAGAAGTGATACATAGGGGTCAATGACTGGCCTTGAACACAGGCTGGTTTAATCAGCTTCGATTATGCGACACAGCTCACTGGGTAGTGCAGTTGTCTCGTGTATGCAAACAATGATGTAGAAAGTGATTGGGGGATTTTAGTTTAGCTTTCATTTGAGTTGAAATATAAAAGATCCTTCAAAGGTAGATGGTGTCTCAGAGTAAGAAGAGATCTTAGGTATCGAATTCAGATAACTGTATGTATGTAGATTATCATCCACGTCCACTTCTGGACAGAGACCTTTCCCAAGGTTCGCCACAGTACCCAATACAAATATTATATATGTGTGTATAGTCCATTCCTTTAGATAGTGTCGATACACCCGTACGCAATTGTTGTTATTGTTGTGAAACACGAATACAATATATCAATTCATACAAAGGTGCAAACTGACGAATCATACTTGTAGGTGTAAGCGGCAGGCGGGTTCTTTGATTTTGTGGCGGCGGCGTCCCTTTGACAAAAAGCCGCACAAGGGACGGCATCGGCATGATTTTGCAATCAAGAAGAAATATATCTATAATTTGCATTAGTACTCACTTCTGAAGGGATCAACTCGCAACGTTTGTCGAACACGTAGAGCGTCGGCTATATCTCGTCGCTTCACACACTGGATACCCAAGTTCTTGAACTGGTATTCGTTGGACTCCTCCGTGATGCGGTAGGGTACGGTGCATACCCCTCTGTCGCATCGCTCTCGCCCCACTAGGTTGTGGGGGTGCGGTCTGAGACAAAACATACATTGATTAATACCGGTAAAATTAGCGTGATACAGGCTTATCTATATAATATACTACTAATATATAAAGCTGAAGAGTTTGTTTGAACGTAGCGCGTTGATCTCAGAAACAACTAGTCCGATTTGAAAAAATATTTTAGTGTTAGATAGCCCTTTTATCGAGGAAGGCTATAGGCTATATATCATCACGCTATGACTGCACGTTTGGCCTAGTGGTTTAACGGTCACCACGCCGTTTACTACTTCGCCAAGTGTCGTGGGTTCAAATCCCACGTAGGACAACACTTTGTGTGATCCACAAATTGTTGTTCTGAGTCTGGGTGTTCTTTGTGTCCGTTTCATGTATGTTTGTAAAGTCCCCCGCGACACAGGATTTATTCCTAGTGCGGGAGTTGTCTTAAAAAAAAAAGCTAAGAACAATAGGAGCGGAGCACCAATGAAGAATGATACAAAAACGGGGGAAAATTATTTCGCTACGGGCAATAGTAGACGTAAATGAGGTTGCGGGAGTCAGCTATTAATATTTATGGTACAAATCTAGAGCTGCGACCGCCCCTTGTCTAGTGACGGAAAGGAGTAATAAAATAAGTAAGGACCTTCTTCCCTCTAACAGAATTTCATCGAATCTCTCCCACAGATTGTAGGGAGGCAGGATAAGGGATTTTTCCAGCTTCAGTGCCGCGATAGCCTGGCAGTCTATTCTAGTATACTCTTCAGTTCATCCTTTAAATAGAAAACTGATTCTTGTCTAACTATTCTAATAAAAAACACGAGACGCGAATTAGGGAAATAAGGTGACCACATATTTTGGAACGGAAATTTGTAAAGATGAATTATAAAAAGTGGTTGTACATTAACCCATTACAGCTACATATTTGAAAACGGTGCCATATGAAAAAGGTAGTAGAGCCACGCTGATTTCAGCACGGTTGGGCCGGCTCGACCGGGGCGGTACTACCCTCGCACAGAAGATCTACGTAAAATGACAGCGTTCGTAATGTCGTGTTTCGGTGGTGAGTGCGAGACCGGAGGCCCAATGATGCAGAAGCATTACTAGACCGCCATGGTATGGGTCACCATGCTGCATTGTTGCATTCGCAATGACTATGGTGGCCACCACTCTCGGATTCTGCTTATACTTTTCATCAGGCAGAGTAGTCACTTTAGGCCATGCATAAAAATATATACATATATACTAGTTGTTTCCCGCGGCTCCACCCACGTACCTATATGTCGGTTGTCGCGGCAAATAATAACCTATGTGTTATTCTGATGTATAAGCTATATTACTGTAAAGTTTCATCCAAATCCGTTCTGTAGTTTTTCCGTGAAAGAGTAACAAACATCCATCCATCCATACTTACAAACTTTCGCGTTTGTAATATTAGTAAAGGATTCTTATTCAACAATTCAGGTTTGTAGTATAGAGTAGATTATGTTAAATAATGACTGCCTAAATAATAATGACTTTGACTGCCTCGTTGGTCTAGCGGTTGACGTGTGCGACTGCTGATCATGAGGTCTTGGGTTCGATTCCTGGGTCGGAACAAATGTTTGTATGATCTACAAATATTTGTTTCGGAGTTTGGGTGTTTTCTATGTATAATATGTATGTATTTACAAAAAAAAAGTACATATGTATTTGTATCAGTTGTCTAGTACCCATAACACAAGCTATGCTTAGCATGGGACTAGATGGCGATGTGTGTTAGATGTCCGAAATATTTATTTTTTATTTTAAACATCACGCCAGGCTACTCCAGTTTTGTTGAGTCATACAATTTCTATAATAATAATATCTTAAATCCAAAATAGCACATTTGATCTCATTAGTAATTTAATAGACGTATTTCAATAGCAGTTCTAAGGCAGAATCTAGATACCAAATTATCGAGGTCACGGAGAGTCCGAATCAGGCAAAATAATATAGTGATAAGCATTTTTTATTCTGAATTTATACATAATTTATCTAGACTGTTCATGTGTGTAGCTAAATAAGTTTATCAGGAGTTAGGTCACCGTAAAGGCCAAAAGTGCTAGATCGAGATCCGTGTGTGTAATGTCTCATCTTATACAAGTAAAATTTGACAAAAACTGACTTCAAGGTTCGACTCGATTTCTCTTGGATCCTATCATCAGATTTTATGTCCTTATTATGGTACCACCGTTGGGATATCTCCTTTCCATTAAATTGAAATTAAAATGAATTGTCTAAATGTATGGTACGCGCATAACTTCCAATCGGCTGCACCAAATTAAATATTTCTTTTTTTATGTGTTCTTTAATGTTAGGACAAGGTTTGTGTTTAAGAAAAATTAAAAGGTAACGGGAAAAGTCTTTTTTTTGTCCGCGACTGTATACTGCCTGTGGGAAGCTGAGACAGATGTGTAAATATGGCGGTACGAAGTTCGCCAGGTCAGCTAGTTTATTATAATTGATTTTATTAAATATACATATCATCATCATTAGCCTGTCGCAGTCCACTGAAGCGTTTGTTTGTTTGTTTGAACGCGATAATCACAGGAACCGCTGGTCCGATTAGAAAAATTATTTCAGTGTTGGATAGTACATTTATCCAGGAAGGCTATACACATCACGCTACGACCTATAGGAGCGGAGCACCAATGAAAAATGTTTAAAAAACGGGGGAAAATTATCACGCTACGGGCAGTTCCGAATTGCTGGCGAGCGGTCCCCGCAATGTTAAACTATGGTGGAGGGTATGTTTAGTGTATGCGATTATTATTAAGTGTAATATTATGTGTATGAAATTATTGTTTCTTTTTATGTTGTTCTTTGTTATTTTATGTAGTATGGCACGGTTATGTAAATAGCTTTATGCACGGCGTCACCTGGGCCTAATTAAAAACCAGCGTCAGATGTATTGTCTGACACGATGCTGAATTGGGTCCATTTTTTGGCCTTGCAAATTTGTTTTCTTTTTTTTGTGTTCTATTATTTTTGTTGCCAAATAAATATTTCTTTCTTTCTTTCTTTCAATAGGAGACGCAAACGAGGTTGCGTGGGTCCGCTAGTATAATATAACTAGCTAAGCGTGAGCCCCGTGGTGTTACCCGCGGTTGTTATTGTACCGCGGGTCAAAGCTAGTCTAAAAAAGTAGCCTAAGTTACTTTTAATATCATCAGCTATCTGCCAGTGAAAGTCCCGTCAAAATCAGTCCAGCCGAACCAGAGATTAGCCGGAACAAACAGACAGACAAAAATTGTAAAAAAAAATATTTTGGTATGCGTACCGTGTATACGCATTTAGTACGCATTTAGTAAAAAGCGGTTATTTTAATATTACAAACAGACACTCCAATTTTATTTAAATTGTATAGATTGATAGAAGATATACTTAAAAATTAAAGACTGCTGACATGGTTTACGAAAAATCTCATCACCATACAGACCCTAGCGAGGAGAACTGCCTTTTCAATCAGCCCCTTGATATAGCCATCTAATAAGAAATTCTCGGGGTGATGTATCTGCTTATTTGAAGCAATGAATACAGAATTCACATCCCAAATATCGAGCATCTTGTGAGACATAACGTTTTTCTTTTGTTTCTTTTTCAAGTGATACGAATGTAGTACCTAATTTGAGGTTATCTCACCACTTCCTGGATGTTCTGTCTTTTTTTCATGAATGTCTGTAGTCCTTCGCAACACAGGAATATTCCTGTTGAGTGTTATGCAATGTATATCGATAATAATTATTTTATTGGACTGCCACAGCTGCCCTAGTGGTTTATGCGTCTGTTACTGAGTCTGTTTTATGTATATTCTAAAGTTTTCAAAAAGGGTTTTCTAAAAAACAAGAAATTATTTTACTGATATCTCACCTGTAAGGCTCGTCTTTGGTGACACATGATACTACGATGACAACCTGTCCAATGTAATTGTATATTTTGATAGTGGGGTATGTCTTGTTCTCCGAAGTGCTGTTGACGCCCGGGATCGAACCCGCTGACCGGCCCTCGCACTCATATCGGAATCTGTTGACAATATTTACACAATAAGTATGTGGATATGATTGTATAGAAGTAATACAAACAAATATTTTTAATTGAATAGGTGCTTTCGATAAAATTCTTTAACCATTGCTTACAAATAGAGGTGACTTTCCCTTGTAAATAATACAGACGATGTGATTTCAGTATCATTATGTTGGCCGCGAGAAGTACGGCTGACAATAGACCCTCGAGGCTTTTTTTTTTTGATGGGGAGATCCTCATGGATGTCCTTTGCACCTCTAGTACGTTTATCTCGGAAATTTCAACACAGGTCACAATACAAACATTATGATTTACTATTAGTTGTAGTTATGATTACATTTTAAATATTTTTAAAAAAACAATTGATGTTCTCCTAGCCGATTACGGCCAGTCTCAACGGAGACCAGCCAACTACGCAGGAGATATTATAGTGCAAAAGTGTGTGCGCAAACATAGGTGCACTCTCTGTTCCCTCTCTCTCATAATCCGATGGGACGGTTAACCGACACGACCGGGGAGATATCAGGCGCAGGACCGACAGCTTTACGTGCTCTCCGAGGCACGGGGGTTCAGACCCGAACTTCCAAACTCCGAGCTGTTATTAACTATTTCTATAATCAGAAAAACTCAATAACACTTTTTGGCCCGTCCCGGGATTCGAATCTATAATTATCGATCTAACAGCCAGAAGTTCAAAATCTATTACGATGTGTAATACACACATCAAAAGTGTCTAGGGATCAACATATGTGTCTAGGGATCAACATATGTGTCTAGGGATCAACATATGTGTCTAGGGATCAACATATGTGTCTAGGGATCAACACATATTTTTGCAATAACTTTTCTCCTGATTGATATTAATTAAAATTTTCTTTAAGGATTCATCAAATAAAGTGTTTTCGTTTGTCACAGTAACGATAAACCAAGTCACCTTTGCATTAATAAAGAAATTTGCCATTTTCCTAATAAAAGGATTTTTGACATTTGAACCACTAACATTAAAGTTCGAAAAAAAGACTGAAATAACAGTTTTCTTTAAAATTTTATTAGGTAACTTAAACAATTAATAATCCGTGTTTCTACCGCGAACACTAACAACACAAGAATCGGTTTGGCATACTCAAAATGAGTTCATCCAAATCACGCTGTGGAATGGCCGCCCATGTTCGTTGCAACAACAAAAAAAGGTCTTCTTGCGACTGGATACCCTCCATATTCGGCAGAGCTCTTCTCTGTAGCATATCCCATGCATGCTCAATCGGGTTCAAGTCTGGCGACTGAGCAGGCCAGGGCCAAAGCCACATCTCAATCTCAAGAAATCCGCATAAAAATGCTTGATCCCTAGACACTTTTGATGTGTGTAGAAAGAAAGAAAGTAAAAGTCATTTCCGAAAGCAGGTAAGTAATTTATAATTTTATTTTTAATAGGAGAGGCCTATGTCCAGTAGTGGACTGTAAATAGGCTGATGATGATGATCATAAGGATCTACTAATCACCCTAGGTAGTTCACGCTTATTCGACCGCCTCCCAACTATTGATGTTTCGATATTGGTTTTCCTTTTTTTTTATCTAATAGGCGGGCAAACGAGCAGACGTATCGCCTGATGGTAAGCGATTACCGTCGCCCATAGACACCTGCAACACCAGAGGCGTCAAAAGTGCGTTACCGGCCTTTGGGGGATGGGGGGGGGAGGATAGGGGGAGAGATTGGGGTGTGGGCTTCCGGTATCCTCACTCACTCGGTGAAACACAGCGCAAGCACTATTTCACTCCGGTTTTCTGTGAGGCCGTGGTATCACTCCGGTCGAGCCGGCCCATTCATGCCGAAGCGTGGCTCTCCCACGGCTTACATGATCAAGTACTAATTGGCGTGAGAACTTTAATTCTGCGATGCGGGAATTATTATAACTTAATACACGTGCGGATATGCTTTATTTTATTAAACACTAAGGGGGCGACCATAAATTACGTGAGGTGTTTTTTTAAATTTTTTGTCCCTCCCTCCCCCCTGGTGAGATGTCGTGAGATTTTATTCAACCCCATCCCCCAATCTCACGTGAGATTTTTCAAAATGTGGGGTTCTTACGTAAACGCGTTGGATTGTTATTGTAAAAAGAAAAGTAAAAGTTTTGTGCTTTTATTTACGACTAGTTAAGACTAGTAATCAATATTGCTGAAAGTTTATATATTAAATAAGTGTAATAAAAATTTAACAATAGAATACTTAAATCGTAACTACTTTGATTAAAAAAAGAATATCTACGCGCTGTCTCAAGAGAGACTATTGGAACCAACATGTCCATACGATTTTCAATAAAGTCATCTGCTCCTTCAACTTCGTTCTGATCTAGCCACTCTAAGCCGTTGGCGCTTGCGCACAGTAACTCATTGTGACAATCCGTGAGGGTTGCACTTTGCGGAACATACGCGCTTGCTTACCTGGTGCAATGTGGGCTGCTCGCCTGTGCTCTGCAGCTCTTGTGCTAGATGCAAAGTAAATACCGCATGTACTGCAGCATATTTTCTCTAAATAATCACGTACACTTGGGCAATAGAGATCATAAGGCGTGCTGATGAAGGCATTCAGCGATTGAATCGGTAGGCAGTGGCGTATTAGAAATGGAGCAAATGACTTTCCGTCATGCTCTTTAAAGTCCGGAATTGTCAAATGTCCATCAACCTGAGTGGTAGGGTATAACGTCGAAGTATGAATGAAATTATTTTCTTTAGAATGAATTAGTGAATGATCTTAATCGTATTACGATTACGCTTGAGATTAAATCTTAAACATATACAATCTGGATTAAATGGACCAAATAGTTTTTTTTTTGTTTCAATCAGAAAAAAAAATGCGTGATATTTGCCGAGACCCCCCTCTCTCCAACGTAAGATTAGATGAGATTTGACTCGACCCTCTGCCCCCTTAAACATCTCACGTAATTTATGGTCGCCCCCTAAACTACAGTGTATAATATGTACCTACAGTCCAAAAATAGATGTGCTAAATCCGCGTATGTAAACTCGTATTTCAATCGCTGACGATTTGTACTTCCTTTCGGCGGTGAACTGGTAATTTGTAAATCAGTTTTGTTGCTTGTTAACAATTTAATGTGCCAAAAGCGACCGGGTCTTTCATATAAATGGCTCTGAACGATGTTTTAGGCAACGACGAAACGGATCATTTTTTTTTAAGATAAGTTGGCAAAATTTACAAGGATTAAATATCCTAAGGTAGTAGAGCCACGCTGATTTCAGCACGGTTGGGCCGGCTCGACCGGGGCGTGCTACCTTCGCACAGAAGATCAACGTAAAATGACAGCGTTCGTGCTGTCGTGTTTAGTTGGTGAGTGCAAGACCGGAGGCCCAATGATGCAGAAGCATCACTAGGCCGCCATAGTGTGGGTCACCATGCTGCATTGTTGCAGTGTCTGCATTCGCAATGAGTATGGTGACTACCACTCATCGATTCTGCTCATGCTTACCATCAGGCAGAGTAGTCACTTTGGCAGGCCCATGCCTAAAAAATATTATAAAACTCGGGTAAAGCATTAAAATTTTAATAAATACTCGTAGTATTCTTAAATAAATATTCATTATTTACGAATAAAACAAAATTGCATCCATAAATATCATTTTGGATGCAATTCTTTTGAATAGTAGGTAACCTAGCTAAATAAATATACGATACTAGCTCACCTACACAATTTGCCTGCGACTTTTTTAAACCTTGCTCGGCTCTTAGGAACGCCAGCAAATCACACATTTAAAAAAAATTAACAAAAAAAAACGACCAGCTTTAAACACTGGACCAAATTGAAATGGGACCACACGGGAAGCACCAGCTTTCAAATAAAAAAAAGAATCATCAAAATCGGTTCACCCAGTCAAAAGTTCCGAGGTAACAAACATTTAAAAAATACAGTCGACTTGATAACCTCCTCCTTTTTTGAAGTCGGTTAAAAAGAAACGTGAAAATCTGTTATATAATAGGTATTTACCTATGAAATTGCCGTTTTGTATGCAATAAGTGAAAGTACTTATTTTTTCAAACTTATTATTTCTGTTATTCGAAGTAATCACCCATGCAATCGACGCATCTTTGCCAACGCATTGGCAGTTTATGATGCCCTTCTTGTAAAAATCAGCTGGACGGGAGGCAACCAACTCTTCAAAGGCATTTTGTACTGCCTCTCGGGAATTGAAATTTTACCCACTAAAAAGTTGTCTAAATTTTGGAAAAAGTAATAGTCGGTAGGTGCAAGCTCTGGTGAGTATGGCGGATGAGGGAGAGCTTCCAACCCCAGCTCTTACAGCTTGGAGACTGTCTGTTGCGCAGTATGGGGTCGCGCGTTGTCATGAAGCAGCAAAAACTTATTGCATACAAAACGGCAATTTCATAGGTAAAGACCTATTACTTTCGGAGTTCATTGTAAGCAACAAAGTGACACGAGTATTACATATATAACAGATTTGTTTAAATAAATGTTTTTTTTAATGTATGGCTCGCCAAAATGACTCTACTCTGCCTGATGGAAAGCATAAGCAGAATACAAGAGTGGTGGTCACCATACTCATTGCGAATGCAGACAATGCGGCATGGCGACCCACACCATGGCCGCCTAGTGATGCTTCTGCATCTTTTAGTCTAGTCAACAAGTATGGAACTTGTTGACTAGACTATTTGGACCTCCGGTCTCGCACTCACCAACGAAACACGACAGCACGATCGCTGTCATTTTACGTTGATTTTCTGTGCGAGGGTAGTACCGCCCCGGTCGAGCCCGCCCAACCGTGCTGAAATCAGCGTGGCTCTACTACCTCTTATTATCGTCGTATTGTTGATTCAAGTATCCGTAATCAAATAATTAGAGATGTGCCGACTAGTCGACGACTAGTCGGTAAAGCCGACTATCCGGCAACAATCGTAGTCGACGATTAGTCGGCGAATAGTCGGCAAAAAGCGCCGACTATTCGGTTTATTACTTTGTATGTATTTCTCAATAATATATTTCTCAATTTTTATTTTAAATTCAATTTTAGACATTTCGAAATGTAAAACAAAGCAATCTTTCTCTTGGTAACCAGATTCTAAAATTACTTGCTGATAAAAAACATATCTGACATTTATAAAAAAAATGTTTGCTTGTAGTGTTTGCACTTTTTTCCTTTCCACCGCGAGAAATAATCATTGACATTGATTACACATAACAGCATTAAGGTCCAATGCGACGGCGTGGCCTCTGATTTTCTAGAGGTAAACGCTGGCGTACCTCACGGCTCCGTCCTGTCGCCCACACTGTTTCTTCTTTAGCCGTTTAGTTAAGCAGACAACAGCACAGTCCATAGGCGATATTTTGGACAACTTGCAGTCAAGCTGGCAGAAGTTGAGGAAAAACGACAGGAGCTTGTCTCTGAGCTCAACCATGTTCTGGGCGGCATTTCTCAATGGGGCATTCAGACCATATCAGAATCTGGTCGAGTTCAATGCCAAGATTAACAAGTGGTCGCGTTATCTGCCAAAAAGTCTCCATTCCTTCTACTTCCACTTTTCAGAACACTCAAATGCAATTACAAGGTAAGCTCGATATCTTTAGCATGGATTTCTGCAGAGATCTTAACCCCCACGAATACCTTGAGAGTGTCACCAAAGCAGCCTCCGGAAGCTAGGTGTTTTAAGCAAAGTGACACAGTTCTTCTCGCCCGAGCATCCGTGTCTTCTATACAAGACCCAGGTTCACCCGTGTGTGTCGAAGCCGTTCTGCCGAGCTTCGAAGCTTAGATAGGGAGGACCGACTGTGTCACCTTCCGATTCACTCAGATACTCACCGGGCACGATTGCTTCGGAGAGTATCTGAACAGAATCGGACGTGAGGCTACGGCACAATGCCATCACTGCGGGTCCGACCGGAACTCCGCCCAGCACACGCTGGAGGACTGTCCTGCGTGGGAGTCCGAGTGTCGACTCCTGGTCGGACAGACCGGACGAAACCTGTCACCACCAGCATTGATCGCGGCAATGCTGGCGAGTAGTGAGCGATGGGAGGCGTGGTCTCCTTCTGTGCAGACGTAATGCTTCAGAAGTAGTCCGCTGAGCGGGATCGGGAAAGGGCCGTTCCCGCTCGCAGGAGGCGACGAAGGTACTGCGGTAGAGGCCGCTACCTCCTCAATCGACGCTAAAGGATCGTTGTGGCCATATCTAGGGGATATAGCACCCATGGCAGTCCTCTATCGCCATTATCATGGAGAGGGTTCTGAAGATCTCTTCCAACTGGTCCTCTCCTCTACAGGACATCACGGGCCGGCCTCGAAAGTCACCGCTTCAGAGTGGTAGACATACGTTCTCGCACTCATCGCTTCGGTTCTTCCTTCCTGTGCCGAGCGGTCAAAACCTGGAACTCAGTACCAGGGCACGTGTTTCCTTCTCACTATGATACCGGGTCCTTTCAGCGGTTCGTGAAAGAGCATCTCACCAGACCGCCATAGTGTGGGTCACCATGCTGCATTATCCTTATTACCTACCTACTACCTACATTGAGGATGGTGACCACCACTCTTGGATTCTGCTCATGATATCCATCAGGCAGGGCAGGGCAGAGGAGTCATTTTGGCAGCAAATACATAAAAGAAATTGAGAGCATCACCAAGGCGGCCTCGCGGAAACTTAGCGTACTGAATAGGGTGAGACGGTTCTTTGCGCCCGAGCATCTGTGTCTTCTTTATAAGACCCAGGTTCGCTCGTTTGTGGAGGACTGTTCTCATCTTTGTA
Organism: Diaphora mendica; assembly: GCA_949125395.1. NCBI lineage: Eukaryota > Metazoa > Arthropoda > Insecta > Lepidoptera > Erebidae > Diaphora > Diaphora mendica. Next base: position 27,589,086 of record OX421319.1, read on the forward strand.
GTGGATCCACGCAGAATTTGCTTGATGCTCTTGATCGGTTGCAGCGGCCAGCAGTCCGCATTATCAACAGTCCCGATGCCACCGAGTCCCTTGAGTCTTTGCACTTGCGGGGAGATATCGCGTCTGGGACAGTCCTATAGCGTGTTTACCATGGACAGTGTTCTGAAGAGCTCTTCCAACTAATCCCACTTTCTCCCATCTTCTACAGGACAGCACGTACTGGCATTGGAAGTCACTGCTTCAGAGTCGTAGAAATACGCTCTGGAACTAAAACGGTTCCGTTCTGCCAGCGCACGTGTTTCCCTTCCACTATAATTCCGGGTCCTTTAGGCGGCGTGTTTCATTTAACTCTTCATTTCAATCAACAATAATAATAATATATTTACACAAAAATATTTTTTACACTAAAACACCGCTCCGACTCCGACCATTACAGAAGCATAAATGAAGAAACAAGGTTCGCAGGCGGCGTTTGCGACTGGGGCGCGAATCAGCTGTAAACGAAGAGTTACGGAAATGTCAGAGACCACGATCGGTTTGGCCGATTAGTCGGCCGACTAGTCGGCCTTTTTAGGACCGACTAATCGGTTAGTCGGCTAGTCGGCCAAAGTACTGATCAGCCCATCTCTACAAATAATATAATACTCTGTTCGTTTTTTATCTACTGTGAACTAATGATGAACCTGGAAGCTGAAGAAGACAAGCAGAACTTTATCTTCTTCGATTCCTCTTTGGGGTTGTGGCCATGACGGTCAGGTTTAACTTACTCTATACTTATGATAGAAAATTATCATCATTTAATAAATAGCTAATTAGCAACTTGATGCAGGAAAAGCAGTGTGCCAAAGCTTATATTACAATTATGGATAAGTTATACAGTTGATAGCGATCTTCAGCATAAGCAAGGTGACTAGGGTCTTAAAAGTCAACGAGACGAATTGTTTTATTTACAAGGACAAATATTTTTTAGAGCAACACTCGCATATCATTCATAATAAAAAGAAATGTCGTTCAAAATGCAAAATTTAATTTAAATACACATATGCATATAATAATATATGTAATACAAGTTTTCGCTCGCGACTTAGCTCGCATTTAATAAAAAATATCCTATGTTACTTCTAATGCCCCTAAGAATATGTGTACTATGTTTCATGATGATCGGTTAAGAAGATTTCCCGTGAAAGGGTAACAAACAAACTTACTATCACCTTTAAAATATAAAAAAAAATAAAAAAAAAATGTAGTTTTCCTTTGGAAAACGAATTTTCAAAATCAATACAGTAGATCTAGGGATACCCCTAACAACCACACAAACTTTACATCTAAAGAATATTAGTATAGATAAATTAATTTAATAACTAAGTAAAAATACAAAATGTGACAACCCTATTCAACACCCAGTTGTAAAAATATCGTACAATGAGTGCACATATACTCACAATGATAATTATAACTGTTAAGCATTCTGCCACTATAACAGGAAAACAAAGAAGGCTTCCAAAGACGAATGTATTGAAAAAACGCAGCGCCAATACTTATGTGCAATTATTGTGATGAAATTGTATGCGGACACGATAGCTTTGTTTACTAGGGCTGCTACTGCTTTTAATGAACATAGCGGTAGAGTAAAATTATAGGGCTGTATTGAAATACAGACATTTTAAATCGACATTGTATCATTTTAAATGTTATCATTTTCATTTTAATAACTACCACTACTAACTGCAGACGTATCATGATCCTCGGGGATTACAAATTCATTTCTTTACAGACTATCGTCATATTCGTCATTCTTCTGCTCTTTTTTAATATTAGGTCTTTACCTATGAAATTGCCGTATTGTATGCAATAAGTGAAAGTACTTATTTTTTCAATCTTTTTTATTTCTGTTATTCGAAGTAATCACCCATGCAATTGACGCATCTTTGCCAACGCATTGGCAGTTTATTGATGCCCTGATGGCAGCTTGGAGACTGTCTGTTGCGCAGTATGGGGTCGCGCGTTGTCGTAAAGCAGCTGCAAGAGCTGGGGTTGGAAGCTTTCCCTCATCCGCCATACTCACCAGACCTTGCACCTACCGACTATTACTTTTTCCAAAATTTAGACAACTTTTTAGTGGGTAAAAAATTCAATTTCCGGGAGGCAGTACAAAATGCCTTTGAAGAGTTTATTGCCTCCCGTCCAGCTGATTTTTACAAGAAGGGCATCAATAAACTGCTAATGCGTTGGCAAAGATGCGTCGATTGCATGGGTGGTTACTCCGAATAACAGAAATAAAAAAGTTTGAAAAAATAAGTTCTTTCACTTATTGCATACAAAACGGCAATTTCATAGGTAAAGACCGATTATTATTAGGAATCCGCTTAATGGCTTCAATTTATAAAAGGGTTTTGGGTGTTTTTTTTCTTATAACTGACTGAGAGGGTATAAAAAAAGAAGATGAATTAAGGTAAAGGAAAACGGATAAGAGAAAAAGAACTGAGGTATTGTAGTTCTGTTGCCATTTTATTGATACATGGTATGTAGTTCCATTTTGTAAAATTTACCTACAGTCGTTTCTATCCAATGCCTTCTGCATCGTTCCGTTCAGCCCCAGTATTGTCCTTTCATATTCTCCTGATTGTTCAGCTGCAGTTATACACAAGGATATGAAAATGTATTACTGCAACTGCACACCTCTTTATTTAGGTAATCATATTAATCTATACTATATATAAATTATTATAAAGCTGAAGAGTTTGTTTGTTTGAACACGGTAATCTTAGGAACCGCTGGTCCGATTTGAAAAATTCTTTCAGTGTTAGATAGCCTTTTTATCGAGGAAGGCTATATCATCACGCTAAGAGCAATGTAGAATGTTACATAAACGGTACACGTCACGTCACGGTACACAGCTAGTGTAAAATATACGCGGCGGAACTAAATATTTTACTAATAAATTATTACCCGCTACTCTACAACGCTACTGTATAGTTCTTAAATCGTTCGTATTATTATGAGTTTGTAGTATTATACATACGTACATGGCTTTCCTTTTGTTATATGTACTAACAAAACTCCATTATGTAATATAAATATTTTTTATTTAGGAATCAAACAGACTAATGAACTACTAATTTAATTTCTATAAACTATTGATCTTTTCATATTCAGGTATTCAGTGCTTGATTTTTAAGAAAAAATTGAGATATATTTCATTAATTATTTTTACAGAACTGTCAGAAGTCTAACAGAGAACCGACCGAAACTATTACATTGGTTAGAACACACACGTCTAAAGACAGTTGGGCTTATAATATATTAAACAAGTCTAATTCAGGTAAGTCACAAATTAGCCGATCTTAGGAAAAAAGATTCATTCCTGTAGTTGTAGGTACTTCGTATGTGTATGTATTCTCATATCACTTTGTTTTGTATTGCTTCAATAACCTGCCAGTACGACCTTTCTTCGTGTTATCAGCAGACGTTGATGCAGTTTTTACGTATTTTCTGAGTCTTACTATAGGAACTTAGTATTATAACTTGGTGTTTGGTGAACCGTATCAATGGAATCAGCTTTATTATGTCGAAACACTGTAGTTACGGTTCTGTGAACAATGAATTGCATTTTACGCCCCAAGAAACTTACAGAGGATAATCAAAATTAGACTAATTAACGTCTAAAATATATATAAACCCTAATCTTACAAATAAAAATAATGAAAAATGGTATATTGATGTAGGTTATTGTCAAATGTTAAATAAAATTTATTTTTAATAGGTATACTATGGGGATCTTGTATCAACTGCGGTGAATTTCCGTGTGTTTAGGCGATTCTGTCATACATATTACACACATCAAAAGTGTCTAGGGATCAACATATGTGTCTAGGGATCAACATATATTTTTGCAATAACTTTTCTCCTGATTGATATTAATTAAAATTTTCTTAAAGGATTCATCAAATAAAGTGTTTTCGTTTGTCACAGTAACGATAAACCAAGTCACCTTTGCATTAATAAAGAAATTTGCCATTTTCCTAATAAAAGGATTTTTGACATTTGAACCACTAACATTAAAGTTCGAAAAAAAGACTGAAATAACAGTTTTCTTTAAAATTTTATTAGGTAACTTAAACAATTAATAATCCGTGTTTCTATCGCGAACACTAACACAAGAACATCGGTTTGGCATACTCAAAATGAGTTCATCCAAATCACGCTGTGGAATGGCCGCCCATGTTCGTTGCAACAACAAAAAAAGGTCTTCTTGCGACTGGATACCCTCCATATTCGGCAGAGCTCTTCTCTGTAGCATATCCCATGCACGCTCAATCGGGTTCAAGTCTGGCGACTGAGCAGGCCAGGGCCAAAGCCACATCTCAATCTCAAGAAATCCGCATAAAAATGCTTGATCCCTAGACACTTTTGATGTGTGTATATTATTATAGAACCCATAATATTTTATCCGTGGTGCTTCCCGGTTCGAAAAAGGTATCTGCCTATTTTGACTTAATTTTGTTTTTCCGCTTTGCTAAGGAGGGAAGTGGACTTATTATATTTCCAACTCCTCCAGTTTTCTTCTGATTAATTTCGTTGAGGGTTCCAAGAAGTTTAATTTTTTCCGGGGACTTGCCGAGTGTCATAACTTAGTGTGTTCGTGGTGCTGCTGTTGATCCTGGTGTACAGGTTACAGTGGTGGGCGGGATTAGTCCCATTAAAGGTACTATCCCTTTTTTACCTACTTGAAACCCTCTTGGTCTGTCATTCCATTAAGATTTTCGGTGGGGTGGTGTGTCCGGTTCGGACCAACTAAAACGACACGGTGTGCCACTCTGCGCCTGAGATAGGAGGGATCCGGGAACAGCTGCGATTACGACATCTAGATCCCTAAATAGGTGTACTTACGCATGATAATCAATTATGCCTCCCCAGTTGAAATAACAAGATTTTATTTTATCTTCTTGTATCTTTTAACGTATATTTAAATATTTTTTATTTGACGTGCCTGTTGGTTTAGTGGTAAGTGATCTTGTCTATTAAGCCAGAGGTTGTGGGTTTGATTCCCAGGAGTAAGTATAAAATTTGGCAAAGTGAAATTTTATACGGAGGAGCAGAAAGCTGAATCAGAATTAAGGTCGACCTTGAATATCGATATTCAACCAGTGGGCGAGCACTAGTTATTATTAATTTTCTCCGTTTTATGATGTAATATAACGGATATTACACTTTGAATTGCCTGACTTCACGACCGAGTTACTGTGGCCGTGGTCACAAGCTAACTCTTTGGCATTTTAAACTCGCGTCCTAAAAAGACAGTCTCATCTTAATTTAGTAAATCATCATCATCAAGTCTTTATCAGTCCACTGCTGGACACAGTTCTCTTCTTAAAAAAGAGGTATTGGCCTGTTATTTCACGTGCGAAATTTGCTCCCTTAGGGCTCCCATACATGACTGCGATGCGATGCGGCGTGAAGTGCTTGCGGTGCATTCGTGCGAGCTCGCAGATATTTGCGATGCGTTGCGAATTCGCAATTAAGTGCGGGAGCCTTTAGTCGACTCTTACGACACCTATGAGATGAATAGGGGTGGTGATACTCCGTATTCTTAAACTATCACCACACGAATAATTTATTAGTACATACTTTATTTGTATGCATGGTATTGCCATGGTATAATATAAGATGTATTCGCCACTCGTATTAAAAACACCCATATTATAATGTGTGTTTTAAAGGCAGCAACATTAACCTTGGGAAATGAGGAAGTACAACGAACTTAATACTGTTTTACTCATTTCAAGCGGGGATTTACCTACACGAGTTCGTGACCTTGGCTACCAACTTCTTGACACTACTACTACATTAATTGTTTCTAAATGTTCACTAATTTTGAAAAACTGTAGTGAATCTAACGCAGATGAATAAAGGACTGTGAATTGATTTTTCGCTATAAGATTTTCATTAATGTGCTTTGGATAGATTAGGATAAATGGGTTAGGTATCTATATCTATATAAAAGAGGAAGGTGACTGACATACCAGGAGATCAACGCACAACCCAAACCGCTGAAGCTAGAATCCTGAAATTTTGCATGTAGGTTCTTTATACTGTGTAAGTGAGCACTTAAAAAGGAATTCCTGAAAATCCACCCCTAAGGGGGTAAATCAGGGGATGAAAGGCTGCGTGAGCGAAGCCGCTTGCAAAAGATAGTCGTTAATAATACCTATTCGTTTTAGGTATGTAACCTTGACCTACTCCATCCGTTTCACTTTCCTACTATAACCTTCTCATTTCATCTGCATTCCCTTTGGTGTTACCCGCGATTGTTGTACCTTTACAGAAAGACTGTTGTACTTTTAAGAAATTTTCACAATGTTTTACAAGTTTATATTAAAAGGCGTATTTTTGGCATTTAACATTTATTTCTTTACGACTTATAACACTTTTAACAATATGTTACTTTAGCGAAACCGCTATTTGCATCCTCCTATTAAACAATATTCTCCGAGAATTTAACCACATCCATTTCAGTATAGGGAGGGTCTACGTATACCGTGGGCTGAAATTACCAACCACGTCACAGTTGGAATTAAAACAGATTCAAGTGAGCAAACAACGAGCTACGCTGTTTCGTACGTGCGTTCTGTTTAAAATAGAAATATGTTCATTCATTATTAGTATGATGAGCGACGTGAACTAATTTTGCGGACGTTTTGCTGGCAATGGGAGTTGCGCTTTCTAGTATTTGCTTGTATAACTACTGACTAATTTTTGTTATAGTATTGGGAACAGACGGGTTAATATATGGAGAGTGACTACTGCCGCCCGTATAGACGCATGTAATTCAGAAGCCAACACAAGACCAGACACCTTAAGTGTAAGTGGAGTTACCGAAATCGCTGGCCGATGGTAAGTGCAGAACTCAAAATCAAAAGGGATTTAATAAAAAAAATGTATCTAGGTAATTGTCTATGAAATAAAAATATTACAATTCATTCTTGAAAATAGGTTTTTTTCCAGACATCTATATTACTAGCTGACCCACGCAACCTCGTTTATGTCTCCTTTGCCCGTAGCGTAATAATTTTCTCTCGTTTTTGTAACATTCTTCATTGGTGCTCCGCTCCCATTTGTCTTAGCGTGATGATATATAGCCTATAGCCTTCCTCGATAAATGTACTATCCAACACTGAAAGAATTTTTCAAATCGGAACAGCGGTTCCTGAGATTAGCGCGTTCAAACAAACTCTTCAGCTTTATAATGTTAGTATAGATTACAGCTGTCTGGAAAAACTTGTATATACTGACTGTCTCGGTGGCGCAGTGGTAGCGAATGCGACTACTGTGCTTGAGCTCTCCTGGTCGATTCCTGGGTTGGATCAACCTTCCATCACCCTTCATATACACAATATGGTTTACTTCAGATAAATAACGGCTACTGTTAAACCTAAAAAAGTAGCAGTTTCTTATTAGCATAGGAACTAAAAGTTCCTTAAAACATATCAACAAAATTTTGATGTTCCATTTAATATTGGCATATAAATATATTTCGACAGTACAACACATTACAGAACTAAAACATGGCATTTATCCAAATCGATTACGAACTATAGACCAATCAAACTTCTAACAAACAAACTATGGAAATAATTGAATTGAGTCATTCCTATTTTCTACTTCTTTCATTAAAAAAAAACTCATTTATTAAAATTGGGCTGAGTGCCAGCATTTTTTATACGTCTGTGGAGGAACGGGTGACATGTCCCCCCAACACAAAGGGAGGATCCTCCAGCCAGGCGAGGTGATTGTGCCTGGCGGGCCACGGCCCAGCGGTTGATGTTGGGATATTGTATATATATGCTAATCGGCACGAGAACATCTATTGCGCGATTCAGGATTAGTAGTGTTGTGTAGTACATTACTCCGTAGTTCAATGTATCTTCGGTAGATGGCGCTGTTATATGTTTTTGTTGCCGCTGTATGTGGAAGTCGCCACACGTCATTGGTAACAATTAAGACAGTGTCCAAAAATGTCGAACCCATTTCCATCTTCCTAGTGTTTTAGTTGAGTAATAATGGAACAATCTTCCTAGTGTTAGGCTTAGCATTAATTTTTAAAGAAGAAAATTACAGTTAACCAATTAACGACAACAGATCCTATTGGTGCTATACCAATAAGACATGTTGTAAAATGTAACCTATTTTATTCGCTCGAGGAAACTGCATAGCGTGATTTTTTTGAAGTGAAAACTTCTTTATCGGCGCTGTGCACTTTTTTGGGATGCGTAAAAAATGTTAAACTCGCGTCAGGACATGTGATCTGATTGAATATTCGTTAGACTGAGGCGTCGCGTAGGAGAGGAAGTAATATCCCCTGCTTGCGCTTGTTGCGCGAGTGTGCGTGTGTGTTTGTACTACAGCCTGCTACGCGCATGCACGGATGGTGACAGCTGAAGGCTCGACTGTCACTGACTTGTCACTTGACTGTTACTTGTAAAATTCGTGTATAACAAGTGTTTAAAACATGGAAATTAAACAAAGTGCATCTATTAATGAAAACAGTGACGAAGAAATAGTGAAAGAAAATGAGTGAGTACTTTATAAAAATACTAGATGAAAACCCGGCTTCGCTCGGGTAATATGTTTGTATTGTATAGCATTAACCTATATTTTTTTATCATGACAATAAGCATTTCTGTAGTTAGCGGTTCTCAAGGAATATTAAAGGCAAAGCAAGGCATATATTCGTATAGCATCGTTCATTGTTTTTAATAAATATAGGAAATTAAAAAAAATGAAATTTAATAAATCAAAAATGCACAACGTAAATGTTCAAGTTTTCACTTCTGCCGGCACTCCCGGAGCAACCTATTATTTTCTTCCCACATCTTTATTAATTTTCTGTAAAAAAAATACAGTATTCAAGCCTTTCATGGACGACAGTACAGTATGAGGATCAAAATTGTTGTTTCTTCATAAAATACATTGTAACAAATTAAGTATTGATCTCTATATTTCTTTTATATATATTATTCTATCTCTATATTTCTTCTATCTATATACTTATATTAATATTATGAAGCTGAAGAGTTTGTTTGTCTCTTAGTTTGAACGCGCTTACCGGTTCCTGACAGCTGGTACGATTTGAAAAATTCTTTCAGTGTTGGATAGTACATTTATCGAGGAAGGCTATATCTATATATCATCACGCTACAACCAATAGGAGCGGAGCACCAATTAAATTTTTTTCAAAAACGGAGGAAAACGGGAAAACTCTACGGGCAGTAGGAGACGCAAACGAGGTTGCGTGGGTCCGCTAGTATATAAGAAAATTACTACAATATTTTAAACTAATGCATACATAGCAGATTTACCTACATATTGACAAATCCCAACAGTAAAACCGCAGTTTACCCAAAAGTTACTATCACAATGATGCATTGAGCTAATGACTATGGTTGTTTAAGGTTTCAAGGACGTGGTTCTGTAGCGATTATTCATAGCTATTGGTAGCTGCTTGCCTACTATCTGGCATGTTGTGTGCCTGCTAACATGTACATAAAAATATTTCCACTTATTACCACTCAGAGTAAACTGCAAGAAAATTGTACAAGATGATATTAACATTGATTTATTGGTAATAACCAGTCCTAAGTAATAGCAACACAATATTTTGAGCCTAAAATATACGATAAACGATTAATTTATTTCAAGCTTATACTAGATCAGATAAACAGTGTTGTCGGTGGCTGACCTCATAAAATATACCGACTGACGAGTGATGAACTGAAATATTTGCCAACTTGTTTTATCAAACTATTGAGAAGTGTTCTGCGTATACATATAATCAGACATATATTATGTACAGTGTCAAGAGCAAGTCTAGACGTAGCACAAAAACTGTTTATTAAAATATTAGAAGTTTAACTAACTCGTGGGCTCAGCAGTGACATTGTGCTACTGTACAGATATGGCTGAGGGCCTTATGTGCGTTTATTTCAATCTGCACAGTGATTGCGACCGGCGGCGGCGAGGGCTTTGTATTAGAAGGGTCCGAGTAAAACTGAGAAATTCCATCTAAACACTTTTTTATACATATTTATTTACCTTTTGCACAATTTCTACAACATTTATTAAGTTTTATTACTACTGAATATCAAAAGATAGTATGTTTAACACGTTCAGTGCGAAACGAGGCTTGAAACACCTCGTCCGTGTCTCGTCGTTATAGCGGTAAGGAAAAACTTAAGCTTCTCTGTCGTGCGAGAGGCGTAACTTCCGTCTGGTTCAGTCTAGGAAAGAGATAACTATATATCTGAGATGTGCTATTGATGCCGAGTTTTTTTGTATACCTACCTTATTACCGGATTTTTTAGACTTCGTACCGCACTGAATGAATAAAAGTTTAATACAGTGCGTTACGAGGTTGCGAACACCTCGTACCCCCACACTAGCTTCACGCGGTTAGTGTTGTGCAAAACATTGAACGCTGCGCCCGCGACTATATAATAGGATGTCGAAACGTTGCCGAAGAAAGTTAATTAATAATATTATTGATGATGAAGAGGAATTGGGTGGTAAATCTAATTCAAAATTACCGATATTTGAAAAACAGGTAAGTTTCCAATCAATATTTACAAATTATACTCAGTCTAAGTGAAATAATTATGTAGAAATATAATAAATGAATTCCAGCTATGTATATTTAAAATGTGGTGTATAAATACAATATATAATATAATAAATTATACACTGTAATGTATTGTATGTATGTATAGTTAGAGATTATAATATAATAACGTTTTCTATCCTTGTTCCTTGTGTTAAGTATTTTGATATTATTTCATTATTTATACTGCTGTACCTGAGGTCCCGGGTTCGATTTCCGGTTCAAGCAAAGTGTTATTGGGTTTTTTTCTGTAAGGAAATTCCTAGTAGCAGCACGGAGACTGGTAAATATGAGCCCAGTAAACGGCAATAGGGTCGCCACCTATTACGTGGGACTTAAAAATAGTTGGCGAAATGAGGGTGTATCTATAATACACCTCTGCCTACCCCTTCGGGGATACAGGTGTGAGACAATTTTATGATAAGTAACATAATTGATATGTTTATAAGGTAATTGTCACTAGGCTAGACGAGTACGTGTTTGTCAATCGAAATTAAAGAAGAGGAGATGTGTAGGATGCTACGAAAAACTTCGCACCTTCTTATCAAGTCGTGAGGCTGACAAAAAAGTAAAGAAAATTCTCACAGAATGTATCAGTTGTAAAAAATATTATTGTTTGACCTGTTTTAATAAAAAGCATCCTTAAGTAACTACAATTAAATAAAATCGATATTTTTATTTCCCATCACTATACAATATGAAAAACTGCCCTTTTTCAGTGCGGTATGGGGTACATAAATAAGACCCCACATTTTATTTTACCTATAGAATCTAATCTAAATAATCTGCCCACAGGCGGCGGCAGATTTAGGTTAATCAACTCATTGATAATAATAATTTCTTTCTTTCTTTTTAAAAGACAACTCCTGCATTAGGAATAAACATCCTGTGTCGCGGGGGACTTTACAGACATACATGAAACGGACACAATTAACACCCAAACTCAGAACAACAATTTTTGAATCACACAAAGTGTTGTCCCGTGTAGGATTTGAACCCACAACACTTGGCGAATTGGCAAGCGGCATGGCGACCGCCTAAACCACTAAGCCAACCGTGGAGTCTATCGTGCATCTATAATCGCGACAAAAATCGTAAAATTCGCCTTATTTGGCGCCAAAAAAAGGACTTTTGACTCCTGTGGGCGGTGGGGTTTATTAAGCCTCGTGCCGCTACAACGTCTGGTTCAGAACGAGGTTTCAAAGACCTCGTAACGCACTAATGGAAAATACGGATAAATCAGTGCCGCTGCGAACGTGTTAACAATGTAATTTAAGAGAGGTACAAATAGGTTCAGTACAAAGTTAGCAGTGAGAATTTTTTTTAGTTATTACACAACTACGCGACGACTTGAGCTACGATTTAAAAAATCATGTCTGCATTGAATATATATGAATTAAATATATATATGTACATAACTTAAAGTTCAAGAGCAAAAATCAACATTATAAAAACCATGTTTAGATCGAGTTTCACCGATAATGCTTTATCGCTTCCTGTGGCACCATAGCTATTTATAATTTTTGATGTAATATGTAAAATAAAATGAATTAATGTACAAAGGTCAATGTTTGGCACACAGCATGATAGTAAACTGACAGGAGCACTTTTTAATATTCACATAACAACAGCCCATAAATTTATTAACCAACTTAAAAAAAGAGGAGGTTCTCAATTCGACTTTTTTTATGTTACCTCAGAACTTTCGACTGGGTAAACCGATTTTGATGATTTTTTTAATTAGAAAGCTGGTGCTTCCCGTATGGTCCCATTTCAATTTGGTCCAGTTCTTGAAGTCGGTTTTTTTATGTCAATATTAGATTATTACGTACAAGTCTAAAACTGTATTTTTAACACAGTCGTAAATTACGACAGTAGTTTACGAGTATATGCTTCTAGTAACTATTCAAGCTGCACAACGAACATATTTATTCATGTATGGATGTATAACAATATTCTCAGATCAAAGAATATATCAAATAATAGCTTTTTAAAAAGTTATTACTTAAAAACCTTAATGTTTAATGCTTATTCAAATTAACTCAAGTGTTAAGGCGTGTCTCCTGCGGCTAAAAATAACAAAACAAACTAACAAATCTTGTTAACTAAACATGTTAGCGAAAAGTCGCAGGAGACGGACTTTTAAACGAAGATCAAGCACGATTACACGAAAAGCAAAAATCTTTTATCTACTCGACAAAATGACTTATATTACACTTACTTACCTATTTTTATAGTATAAATATGAATAATTCATATATTAATGTTATTGCAGTTCAGTTTCATTATACGAGAAGTATACGCTGGGATGTTTTCAGTCCGCTTGGGATAACATGTTTGCTTGTTAAAATTAACAAAACAGTTAAGCCACGCCCATATTTTGATAAAAATGTGATGTTTGGTGTTTATAAACATTAAACAGTGTCGCAGGAGACCCGGCTTTAGCCTACAATATTATATGTATCTAATTTTATGTCACTGTCAAACGCATAGTATCGCTAATGTATGTCGTATCTAATGTTCTCAAAGGAAGAAACCCTGTTAATGTTACTTTACTACTATCTGGTAAATGTCGCTGATGGCACAATTATTCATACTTTTATGTAATTGTACTTATAACCTTGTATTGTGTTGTTGTTTATTTACCTAAATTAAAAAAAAAGAAAAATTCGATTCTTGTTGAAGCAAAAAAAGTTCCCTTTAATTAAATTGACAAGTAGTTCATTCAACCTTTGAATTCAGTTTACCCTCAAGGTTGCGAAGGGCCGATGTCAGTAGCTCTGTAGAGAAACTGTAGAGGCACAGATCAAATGACCGAAACCGTAGACCATAGCAATTTTTTTAATACTTATCAAAAAGTGATGGCTAAAACAAGTGTCTAACAAAGACTTTAGAATGCAATACCATAATAAACAAAACCAGAAACAGCACTAACAATACTCATTAAATATTTGATATACGATAAAGCGTGAGTCTAATGAAAGTAATCATGACTAATGACAAAAACAATTAATTGTTATTCGTTTTAATATCTATAAATAAACATTATCTTACAGTTCCTTTAGATATGACTAGCTTACCCGGCGACTTTCATCCCCTCTCTCCAGGAAACCGTGCTGAATTTCGGGATAAAAAGTATCCCATGTCCTATCTCGTAGTATGAACTCAAATCATGCCAAGTTTCATTTGAATTCATTCAGTAGTTTCAGCGTGATGCGCGGCCAAGATACAGACAGACGGACAGACAGACCGACAGACAAAAATGTAAGAAATTACAGTTTTGGCTTCAGTATCGATTATAAAGAGCCCTCCAAAAAAAATTTCTAAATATCTTTAATGTACAGAATTGGACCTGTTGCATTTTTAATTTTTTTTTTCTTCACAGTCGAGGGGATAAAAATCTAGTTTGTTTAAATACAAGACCAGTCGATTTTGAGTTTTGGACTGTTATGACTATCGTTGGGACTGCAAATTTGGAGCAAGGATACAGGTTTTTTTTCTATTTAACTAGAAGTACAGACCGAAAGCACATTAAAGAGCAATGTACAGTCCCGGGGAATACGAATACGGTCAGTTTTTTTTTTATATATTAGCCTGCCAAAGTGACTCTACTCTGCCTGATGGAAAGCATAAGCAGAATCCAAGAGTGGTGGAAACCATAAACATTGCCATACTCATATCATATTCCGGCAATAGTAAATAACTAGTAGTACTATAAATAACATAGTCAATTTGTTAATATTTGTTTTTTAATATTTGTTTCGGAGTTTGGGTGTTTTCTATTTATAATATGTATGTATTTACAAAAAAAAAGTATATTATGTATTTATATCATGTAAAGGTAGTAGAGCCACGCTGATTTCAGCACGAATGGGCCGGCTCGACCGGGGCGGTACTACCCTCGCACAGAAAATCAACGTAAAATGACAGCGTTCGTGCTGTCGTGTTTCGTTGGTGAGTGCGAGACCGGAGGTCCAATTAGTCTAGTCAACAAGTACCATACTTGTTGACTAGACTAACAGATGCAGCAGCATCACTAGGCCGCCATGGTGTGGGTCTCCATGCTGCATTGTCTGCATTCGCAATGAGTATGGTGACCACCACTATTGGATTCTGCTTATGCTTTCCATCAGGCAGAGTAGAGTCATTTTGGCGGGCATAAAATAAAAAAAAAAAAAAAAAAAATATCAGTTGTCTAGTAGGTACCCATAACACAAGCTCTGCTTAGCTTGGGACTAGATGGCGTTGTATTATATGTCCGAAATATTTATTTATTTATTTAATTACATGCAGATATATGGCCCCGACCAGCTCGAGATTTTACTTACACTATCTGGCATGACAAGTTACCTGAGAGGATCAGGCCCTAACTGTTAGAGACACATCTTATACCGTTCCTTTGACCATCAATATTGTAGAATTTTCTCTGTGAGATCTTCTCAGTTTCTTGCCATGGACATATTAAAATTTATTAATTTGCTAGGTTTTACCCTCGGATCCGCCGGCGATCGGTAAAAAGTAGCCTATGTTTCTCAAGAATCAAAGGATTTCCATGCCAAATTTCGTTGAAATCGATGCAGTGGTTCTTGAGTATATTATACTCAACAACCGTGGGAGAGCCACGCTTCGGCATGAATGGGCCGTCTAGGCCGGAGTGGATACCACGGCCTCATAGAAAACCGGTGTGAAATAGCGCTTGCGCTGTGTTTCACCGAGTGAGTGAGGATACCGGAGGCCCATACCCCAACCACTCCCCATACCCCTCCTCATCCACCCGCCAAAGGCCGGCAACGCACTTGTGACGCCTGTGGTGTTGCAAGTGTCCATGGACGGCGGTAATCGCTTACCATCAGGCGAAACGTCTGCTCGTTTGCCCTCCTAGTACATAAAAAAGTGGTTTAACCGTGAAAGCGTACCAGAGAGACAGAGTTACTTTCGAATTTAAAACATTAGTATGGACTATTTGTTTTCACGAAAAAGAAACAAAAGTGAAATTGAACTGCTTGCATAACAGTCGGTAATCTGGGCAAAGTTCCAGAATTTTTTTTTTTTTTTTTTTTTTTTTTTTATGTTTGGCCCGCCAAAATGACTCTACTCTGCCTGATGGAAAGCATAAGCAGAATCCAAGAGTATTGGTCGCCATACTCACTGCGAATGCAGACAATGCAGTATGGCGACCCACACCATGGCGGCCTAGTGATGCTGCTGCATCTTTTAGTCTAGTCAACAAGTATGGAACTTGTTGACTAGACTATTTGGGCCTCCGGTCTCGCACTCACCAACGAAACACGACAGCACGAATGTGGTCATTTTACGTTGATTTTCTGTGCGAGGGTAGTACCGCCCCGGTCGAGCCGGCCCATGCGTGCTGAAATCAGCGTGGCTCTACTACCTTTAGATCCGGAATCCGGACAGCTGTACCTAATTTTAAAACTATTAGAGGAAGAGATATATTCTAATGTATTTTTCAGTTTCCGCAATAACCTTTTGTCATCTATTCAATCCTCAGTTGTATTATACCGTTCGTGAGATGTTGCTATTGCTAATGTATATAAATAAATATAAATATTTGTAATTCTCTTGGAACGTGTCCAAGATATACTCGCTGTACATATTTTAAATACGGTCACCAGTTCACATGTACTCACATAATGTAAGAACGGGTATCGACCCGAGCCTAATTTCTTCGATACAATATTTACAATATTATACTCATTACGGCATAAAGCGCTACAGCACATGATAAGAATAACGATATAGTATATGTTATCACTTTCGATGTGATTAAACGTTAATTAAAAACAAAAAACCGCACTATTTTAAGTGCATCCATGATGAAAAACGCTATTTCAGGTACTTTTTCTTAGCAGTTATTAAGCTAAACAAGGGATGTTATGGATATGATATTTCGGATCTGGTTATGGATATAGGAATAAAATTATATCGGTTTCGGATACGGATACGGAGCGCGAGCGGTAAAACAAAACCTGTCGAAATATTATATCGTTTTATTTAGACTCCGCCCTTATCTGAAACTTGTGAAACGGATACGGTTACGGATCTATTTTCATTTCGGATATCCGATAGTTTCGGTTACGGTTACGGAGCTCCATAACATCTCTGATATCCACCATGGAAGTAACTTGATCTTTCAAGAACGCGTGAACGTTTCTGGATGAAATAATAAATAATAATAATAAATAATAATAAATATTTTCGGACATCTAACACACAAGGCCATCTAGTCCCAAGCTAAGCAGAGCTTGTGTTATGGGTACTAGACAACTGATACAAATACATATATACTTTTTTTTTTTTGTAAATACCTACATATTATACATAGAAAACACCCAAACTCCGAAACAAATATTTGTAGATCATACAAACATTTGGTCCGACCCGGGAATCGCACCCGAGACCTCATGATCAGCAGTCGCACACGCCAACCGCGAGACCAACGAGGCATACAGATTATGTTGGGGAATAAGCATAGATGTTAGTGTTCCTGGTAGACTTTATTGACGAATTCATTATTAAAGCGAGACAAGCCGCTGAAATAAGTAAGTCATCTTTCGCAATAGGAATAGTTAGTCAGTCAATAGTATCGGTACTGACCTCAGCGCTTTGCTGGCCGGCTGCTCGATTATCTGCACGTAGGGCTGCTGCTCCATAGCACCGAATAACGGGTCCGCCAAGCTGATCGCTTCAACTACAACAAATATTTACTTCATGAGCATTTGAATTACTAAATATTCTACATTTTTTACAAGCTTTTTATTAACTTGCAACTCAATTTTGAAGCAGATATCTTCAACCGATTTTGCTGAAATTTTGCAAGCATATGTATACAGCGTGACAATACAATATTATAATGATATGGAGTTGATCTGATGCTGGAGCTGGAAGGTGGCCATAGGAACTCTGTAAAGAAACGTCGCAACATCATCGAGTTCGGACTCGTTTGATTCGTCTCGAGGCATTCCAGTAAAAGCTTGTTTTTAAAAAGCTTTTTAATTTAATTTATTTTAAAAGAGTCCTCCCATACTAGATACATCTCTTACCTGACATACATAAAATGGACACAAAGAACACCCAGACTCAGAACAACAATTTGTGGAACACACAAAGTGTTATCCCATGTGGGGTTTGAACCCACAACACTTAGAAAGCGGTGTGGCACCGCCGAAGCCACTACCCCATCGTGCAGTCGATTGTAAGTTATAACCAGTTGAAAACCCTAATCCTGACTTAATGACTGGCCTATTTGTCTAGTAAGGGACCCTGACTGTATCATGTTTTTCTTTCTTATGTAATAGGGGGCAAACGAGCAGACGTATCGCCTGATGGTAAGCGATTACCGCCGCCCATGGACACCCGCAACACCAGAGGCGTCACAAGTGCGTTGCCGGCCTTTTAAGGAGGAGTACGCTCTTTTCTTGAAGGTCCGGGTCCATTTTTTATCAGTCTGGTTATAATACTAAAACTACGCATTTAATTCAGTTATTATGTATGTAAATTTTCAGCTTAAGTGTTAATCAAAACAAATTAATGCCACAAAGTAGGTGAAGTCGGAAGCCCGAGACGAAGGATAAACAAAAATGAATAATACTCACACACATCACTAATATTCAACGGCTCACCATTCTGGCCCTCCTCTATAGGTAATACAGGTTCTGGAAGAAAAACAAATATATATTATAAAATAAATATAATGTCAATTGGAAAAGTATTTGAACATCAATTATGGACGAACAATTGATACATGATGCACAATATGCATGATTCAAATTTAACAATTTGAAGGTTAATTTTCCTTATGCAAAGTTCAAAATTCAGCTGCGATTTAATTTTTCACATGAATTGATCTTTTGACGTATCATTATTGTACACAATAGATGCGTCTAAAGAGGGTAATTCCTTCATTTCTAGTTTGTCAAATAAATTAATTAACTGATGGTTTATTGAATACTATATTTACAATTTACTGCTTTACAATTAAAATAAAAAAAAATATTTTCTTCAAAAACGATTTTAAGTACATGTAACATAAAAAAACCCTAAACAACATACAGTACAAACACCATAAATCATCAAAAAAAACCAGTGAAATACTACGATATAAAATAAAGTTAATAACCAACAGCCAGCTGGAAACTTATATCTACAATATCAAAATTAATGGGCAATTTGGCATGCATTCATACATTTTCCTCGAATGAAGATAAATAAATCTGCATCAAGTAAAAGTAAAAATAATATCACCAAAATTAATGAACCATGGAAATTTGATATTAATGGAATGAATGAATGATGGATATTTCAATAATTCGGCAAAGTAGGAAAGTCGGCTCAAAGGTCATCCTTGTTATTTTGTAGTTAAAATTGTTCACCTTTGTACACTTAGATTATTAATATTATATAAGTTTGTACAGTATATTGTGGCGAACGAAGCCTTCACGGTGCAGAGCTATACAACCTCTGCGTCATAATACTGGCAGATGAAAACTCCTGTTTGAAGCAAATGTTCTAAAATTGATTTATATAATTTGAAACCTTGATTTTTTGAATGCTAAAGGAGATAGACTGCAGGGGTCGCGGAGTCAAGACCTCCTAGCAGTGAAATATAAATAATTCTATTCCTATATTGTAAAATTCTTATCTTGCAGTAAAAACTTACAATAAGTTTAGTCGTGTTTCCCACAGGTACATTAGTCCACTGACTACACATAACCCCCAGGGCTCGTACTTGAGGAAGTACGGGTGTCGCAATATGCATGAGGATGCAGTGATGCATGATAAATAAACAATCCACGACCATTATACACAGATTAAATAGATAAATCAATAAGTTTCAAATTGGCTTTAGGTTATCTCTAAATTTAATTGCAGAATTGCAAAATGGCAGATTGGAATCGACACCAACTTAATCTTTAAAGTTTTATGTATATTCTTTACTACCGCAGCAATACATTAAAAGCGTGATCGAAAAAGAAAGAAGATGAAGCCTAGTAGAACGAGAAATGAATGAAATAGTTGCGTTATAAGCAGTGACAGGAATACTATATTATGTACTGCTATCTATAAATTACAATAAACTTTGTGTTCATTTTTACAAATATTGCGCACGGAAGTGTATCACATTGGAAATAATATGTACTTAATGACTAAATATAAAGAGGAGAAAATAAATATTTTTAACAACTTGTGTGCTATAAACTACAAAAATGTGTTTATTATAACCCTATAGGAATCTAGTAAATATTTTTCATGTTAGGGTAAAAGTCTATTGGTGACGAGCAGATTCCCTAGCGGCAAGTCGCAGAACTAACGTATGACACTTTTAAAATACTGTTCACCCTCACGAAGTGGTTATAGTATTTTTTAGTCTATCAATGAAATAATAACAATGCACTCGCTCTGTATATTAAACTAGCAGGTAGAAGTATCTGTCATACGTTAGTTCCGCAAACGGCCACTAGGGAAATCTTCTCGTTACCAATACGCCAGCTCAAGTCATAATAATTAACGAATTTAAACGAGACATTCAAACAGTCGTAAGTCGTAACTCGAACGGTAGAGTCGATATCCAGTTAAAAGCAGTTTCAAACAGGCAAACTTCAGATGTCAACAGGCGTTGCTGAGTGTGAATACGATCGGTGTTTTTCTGTCAAAACATGGCTAATCTAAAAAGTATCGTATCTCACAGATAATATAAGCGATAAAACCCCGATTTACACCTCTATAGACACTGACAACAGTTAACAGATACTAATCTACGTAGTTTTGAAGAGCGAACTTCCGCACACGTTACACGTGTTTTGTGCTCCGTTACGAGTATCATAATTTTGTATGTTTACTCGAGATAAATAATTTTTTTTTAAAACTTTGTCCTTGCCGAAATCTTTTTATCTGACGTTTATCACGTTCAACAAAATTGAATAGAACCTGACAAGATTATCGTCTAGAAAAATATGATTTGAATTTGTTTATTTTATGTTATGGACCACCTGAGTCACTGCGAAGGTAAATGACTAACACCGCCCATAGACACCTGCAACTCAATAGTCAAAATTGCGTTGCCAGTTGCCACCCTTCGAATGTCTCCAACTAGGATCAGGAGAAGGGGGGAGGTCTTTCACTCCATGGAAATAAAGTAAAAAATTTGTTAACACCGTATTTTTTGTGAAGCCGTGGTAGGTACCACTTCTGTAGTCATGTCGATTCACGCCGTAAGTACTTTAAGATTTTATCATAACATTTTGAATGAATGCCCGAGATATCGAAAGGGATATGTTACGGTATATGTTGAGAAAATAGTGCCTCTAAACTGTAGAGTCTAAAGGATTGTCAAATTTAACGATTGTGGCATTCGACAAAACCTACTTTATTGGTGTAAATCTGGTCATAAGTTATAAAATATCAAGACAGTATTGATATAATAGCTGTGCAGTAGTCTCTGTACATATGGTAAGTGCCCGTGTTAATAAACAATCTGTTTAAACACTGCGCCGGTTCTAAGTGCGTAGGCACCCACACGACTACTCGGCAGTTGATCAACAGTGACTTGTCATGTTTCATCGCTAATACCGACATCCTCTAAGTTCAACTTATCTAATAGTTATTCGACTTCGTAAATAGTAATTGTGACAGCGTGGCTCTACTACCTTGTGAAGGTAGTAGAGCCACGCTGATTTCAGCACGAACGGGCCGGCTCGACCGGGGCGGTACTACCCTCGCACAGAAAATCAACGTAAAATGACAGCGTGCTGTCGTGTTTCGTTGGTGAGTGCGAGACCGGAGGCCCAATTAGTCTAGTCAACAAGTTCCAAACTTGTTGACTAGACTGAAAGATGCAGCAGCATCACTAGGCCGCCATGGTGTGGGTCGCCATGCTGCATTGTCTGCATTCGCAGTGAGCATGGTGACCACCACTCTTGGATTCTGCTTATGCTTTCCATCAGGCAGAGCAGAGTCATTTTGGCGGGCCAAACATAAAAAAAAAAATAAAAAAAAATAAAAAAAATAAAAAAACTTTTATTTTTTATCTCCGAAGAAACAAATCTCTCAGTTTAGAATTAAGTCACCAAACCGTGTCCAATGTTCTTATGTCATCATTATTTTGCTGACCTTCACCTAATTTTGTTTGGGTTCCCAATACAACATTTAACAGTTTTGGTTAAATCTTTAATGATCCGCCTGCCTGTTTAACATTAAGCCTCCTTGCGATCTTTTTCGGAATGATGATAGGAAAAAGATAAGGTTTGGGTAAGAAAAATTAAATTGTATGATTTTGCAGTTATCATAGTTACCCTGGGAGAGCTACGCTTCCGCATGAATAGATAGGCTCGGAGTGATACCACGGCCTCACAGAAAACCGGTGTGAAACA
Organism: Diaphora mendica; assembly: GCA_949125395.1. Lineage (NCBI taxonomy): Eukaryota > Metazoa > Arthropoda > Insecta > Lepidoptera > Erebidae > Diaphora > Diaphora mendica. The sequence continues at coordinate 27,611,127 of OX421319.1, forward strand.
GCGCCGTGTTTCACCGAGTGAGTAAGGACACCGGAGGCCCATACCCCAACTCTTCCCCCCATAACCCGGCAACGGACTTGTGACGCCTCTGGTGTTGCGTGGTGTCCATTGGCGGCGGTAATCGCTTACCATCAGGCGATACGTTTGGTCGTTTGCCCACACTTCAGATTAACTATTGTTTCGTTTTAAGATTACTAGCGAAAGGTTTGTTTCCTGTATTTTTCTAGTTAAGTAGGTAATAGGATCTACGTCGGATGTAAGCCTTATACAATTTTCTGATATCTACACTAATTTAAAGCTGAAGAGTTTGTTTGGTTTGGGTAAGAATAATTACTAGTTTTAACAAATAAAAAACCGACTTCAATCTGGACCAAATTTAAATGGGACCATTCGGAAAGCACCAGCTTTCAAATAAAAAAAGAATCATCAAAATCGGTTCACCCAGTCCAAAGTTATGAGGTAACAAACATAAAAAAAAAAAACAGTCGATTTGAGAACCTCCTCCTTTTTGAAGTCGGTTGAAAATTAAAACAGTGAGTTAGAGTGTAAGGTAAGTCTCGGATAAAAAAAACGAGACTTTAGAATCTTGAAAAATCTGGGATCGCATACCCGTAGGAATCAACATTATAAGAACATCAACTGTCAAATGTTTACATGAAGACTTTGCTTGTGGAAACATTATATTTAGTCAAAACACAACATTTTTACTTGGAATTAGACTTTGATATGACAAATTGTAAACAAGTTCCTAGAAAATTGGAACGGTTAACCTTTTATCCAAAATCTGACCCGACACGCGGATATCACCGATAAGTTTAGAAGTCTTTTATAAATACCTATATGAGCTTGCCAAATTGTCTGATGTAATGCAATGATAATGGCCACCATACTCACTGCGAATGCAGACAATGCATGCATGGTGATGGTGACCCACACTATGGCGGCCTATTGAGTGTATGCATATTGTGTCTATAATTGCGAAATCCCAGCATTGTAAATTTTAATGAAATATATTAAGTATGTGGGGGTAACGGGTCACATGTACCTCCAACACAAAGGGAGGATCCTTCGACCAAGCGAGGTGATCATGCCTGGCGGGCCAACTCAAACAACAAAAAAGGTCTTTAGGAATATCAGTAATCTGTAAAATTGTATGATTTTGCAGTTATCATAGTTACCCTGGGAGAGCTACGCTTCCGCATGAATAGATAGGCTCGGAGTGATACCACGGCCTCACAGAAAACCGGTGTGAAACAGCGCTGTGTTTCACCGAGTGAGTAAGGACACCGGAGGCCCATACCCCAACCCTTCCCCCCATAACCCGGCAACGCACTTGTGACGCCTCTGGTGTTGCGTGGTGTCCATTGGCGGCGGTAATCGCTTACCATCAGGCGATACGTTTGGTCGTTTGCCCACACTTCAGATTAACTATTGTTTCGTTTTAAGATTACTAGCGAAAGGTTTGTTTCCTGTATTTTTCTAGTTAAGTAGGTAATAGGATCTACGTCGGATGTAAGCCTTATACAATTTTCTGATATCTACACTAATTTAAAGCTGAAGAGTTTGTTTGGTTTGGGTAAGAATAATTACTAGTTTTAACAAATAAAAAACCGACTTCAATCTGGACCAAATTTAAATGGGACCATTCGGAAAGCACCAGCTTTCAAATAAAAAAAGAATCATCAAAATCGGTTCACCCAGTCCAAAGTTATGAGGTAACAAACATAAAAAAAAAAAACAGTCGATTTGAGAACCTCCTCCTTTTTGAAGTCGGTTGAAAATTAAAACAGTGAGTTAGAGTGTAAGGTAAGTCTCGGATAAAAAAAACGAGACTTTAGAATCTTGAAAAATCTGGGATCGCATACCCGTAGGAATCAACATTATAAGAACATCAACTGTCAAATGTTTACATGAAGACTTTGCTTGTGGAAACATTATATTTAGTCAAAACACAACATTTTTACTTGGAATTAGACTTTGATATGACAAATTGTAAACAAGTTCCTAGAAAATTGGAACGGTTAACCTTTTATCCAAAATCTGACCCGACACGCGGATATCACCGATAAGTTTAGAAGTCTTTTATAAATACCTATATGAGCTTGCCAAATTGTCTGATGTAATGCAATGATAATGGCCACCATACTCACTGCGAATGCAGACAATGCATGCATGGTGATGGTGACCCACACTATGGCGGCCTATTGAGTGTATGCATATTGTGTCTATAATTGCGAAATCCCAGCATTGTAAATTTTAATGAAATATATTAAGTATGTGGGGGTAACGGGTCACATGTACCTCCAACACAAAGGGAGGATCCTTCGACCAAGCGAGGTGATCATGCCTGGCGGGCCAACTCAAACAACAAAAAAGGTCTTTAGGAATATCAGTAATCTGTAAAATTGTATGATTTTGCAGTTATCATAGTTACCCTGGGAGAGCTACGCTTCCGCATGAATAGATAGGCTCGGAGTGATACCACGGCCTCACAGAAAACCGGTGTGAAACAGCGCTGTGTTTCACCGAGTGAGTAAGGACACCGGAGGCCCATACCCCAACCCTTCCCCCCATAACCCGGCAACGCACTTGTGACGCCTCTGGTGTTGCGTGGTGTCCATTGGCGGCGGTAATCGCTTACCATCAGGCGATACGTTTGGTCGTTTGCCCACACTTCAGATTAACTATTGTTTCGTTTTAAGATTACTAGCGAAAGGTTTGTTTCCTGTATTTTTCTAGTTAAGTAGGTAATAGGATCTACGTCGGATGTAAGCCTTATACAATTTTCTGATATCTACACTAATTTAAAGCTGAAGAGTTTGTTTGGTTTGGGTAAGAAAAATTACAAGTTATAACAAAAAAAAACCGACTTCAATCTGGACCAAATTTAAATGGGACCATTCGGAAAGCACCAGCTTTCAAATAAAAAAAGAATCATCAAAATCGGTTCACCCAGTCCAAAGTTATGAGGTAACAAACATAAAAAAAAAAAAACAGTCGAATTGAGAACCTCCTCCTTTTTAAAGTCGGTTGAAAATTAAAACAGTGAGTTAGAGTGTAAGGTAAGTCTCGGATAAAAAAAACGAGACTTTAGAATCTTCAAAAATCTGGGATCGCATACCCGTAGGAATCAACATTATAGGAACATCAACTGTCAAGTGTTTACATGAAGACTTTGCTTGTGGAAACATTATATTTAGTCAAAACACAACATTTTTACTTGGAATTAGACTTAGATATGACAAATTGTAAACAAGTTCCTAGAAAATTGGAACGGTTAACCTTTTATCCAAAATCTGACCCGACACGCGGATATCACCGATAAGTTTAGAAGACTTTTATAAATACCTATATGAGCTTGCCAAATTGTCTGATGTAATGCAATGATAATGGCCACCATACTCACTGCGAATGCAGACAATGCATGCATGGTGATGGTGACCCACACTATGGCGGCCTATTGAGTGTATGCGTCTTGTGTCTATAATTGCGAAATCCCAGCATTGTAAATTTTAATGAACTATATTAAGTTTGTGGGGGGAACGGGTCACATGTACCTCCAACACAAAGGGAGGATCCTTCGACCAAGCGAGGTGATCATGCCTGGCGGGCCAACTCAAACAACAAAAAAGGTCTTTAGGAATATCAGTAATCTGTAAAATTGTATGATTTTGCAGTTATCATAGTTACCCTGGGAGAGCTACGCTTCCGCATGAATAGATAGGCTCGGAGTGATACCACGGCCTCACAGAAAACCGGTGTGAAACAGCGCTGTGTTTCACCGAGTGAGTAAGGACACCGGAGGCCCATACCCCAACTCTTCCCCCCATAACCCGGCAACGGACTTGTGACGCCTCTGGTGTTGCGTGGTGTCCATTGGCGGCGGTAATCGCTTACCATCAGGCGATACGTTTGGTCGTTTGCCCACACTTCAGATTAACTATTGTTTCGTTTTAAGATTACTAGCGAAAGGTTTGTTTCCAGTATTTTTCTAGTTAAGTAGGTAATAGGATCTACGTCGGATGTAAGCCTTATACAATTTTCTGATATCTACACTAATTTAAAGCTGAAGAGTTTGTTTGGTTTGGGTAAGAAAAATTACAAGTTATAACAAAAAAAACCGACTTCAATCTGGACCAAATTTAAATGGGACCATTCGGAAAGCACCAGCTTTCAAATAAAAAAAGAATCATCAAAATCGGTTCACCCAGTCCAAAGTTATGAGGTAACAAACATAAAAAATAAAAAAAAACAGTCGACTTGAGAACCTCCTCCTTTTTAAAGTCGGTTGAAAATTAAAACAGTGAGTTAGAGTGTAAGGTAAGTCTCAGATAAAAAAAACGAGACTTTAGAATCTTGAAAAATCTGGGATCGCATACCCGTAGGAATCAACATTATAGGAACATCAACTGTCAAGTGTTTACATGAAGACTTTGCTTGTGGAAACATTATATTTAGTCAAAACACAACATTTTTACTTGGAATTAGACTTTGATATGACAAATTGTAAACAAGTTCCTAGAAAATTGGAACGGTTAACCTTTTATCCAAAATCTGACCCGACACGCGGATATCACCGATAAGTTTAGAAGTCTTTTATAAATACCTATATGAGCTTGCCAAATTGTCTGATGTAATGCAATGATAATGGCCACCATACTCACTGCGAATGCAGACAATGCATGCATGGTGATGGTGACCCACACTATGGCGGCCTATTGAGTGTATGCGTCTTGTGTCTATAATTGCAAAATCCCAGCAGTGTAAATTTTAATGAAATATATTAAGTTTGTGGGGGGAACGGGTCACATGTACCTCCAACACAAAGGGAGGATCCTTCGACCAAGCGAGGTGATCATGCCTGGCGGGCCAACTCAAACAACAAAAAAGGTCTTTAGGAATATCAGTAATCTGTAAAATTGTATGATTTTGCAGTTATCATAGTTACCCTGGGAGAGCTACGCTTCCGCATGAATAGATAGGCTCAACCGGAGTGATAGCACGGCCTCACAGAAAACCGGTGTGAAACAGCGCTGTGTTTCACCGAGTGAGTAAGGACACCGGAGGCCCATACCCCAACCCTTCCCCCCATAACCCGGCAACGCACTTGTGACGCCTCTGGTGTTGCGTGGTGTCCATTGGCGGCGGTACTTTTAGATTTTTAGATTACTAGCGAAAGGTTTGTTTCCTGTATTTTTCTAGTTAAGTAGGTAATAGGATCTACGTCGGATGTAAGCCTTATACAATTTTCTGATAAAAAGCTGAAGAGTTTGTTTGGTTTGTGGCGACTTCCACATACAGCGCATCAAGTAAACATATGAAAGCGCCATCCACCGAAGATACACTGAACTACGGAGTAACAAACAAAACTAAGAAACTACCAATCCTGAATCGCACAGTGAAAGTTCTCGCGCCAGTTAACATATATACAACATCCCAACATCAACCGTTGGGCAGTTGGCCCGCCAGGCATGATCACCTTGCCTGGTCGGAGGATCCTCTCTTTGTGTTGGAGGGACATCTCACCTGTCCCCCACAGCGGTAACCCCGACGTGATTGGAAGCAGCCTTCGATGCAGCATCAGCACGCCACCATCATGTTCACTCCCACAGCAAGTCTCACAGCCAGCCAACAACCTCGGCCTCAACAGGGATACACCACACGCAGGAAGCGACCGCTCCAGCCTGGTTACCCCTACGGCCTCATCAGCGTCTAGGCACAGCACACTGCACCTACGGTCCATGTAAGCAGAGCATTTCTCTCCCGTCTACGCAGCAGCCAGCCACTACGCAGCAACCGCCCCGACTCACTGGGGACCTCACCGCAGCACCGCGCACCTCCTGCCATCCCGACTCACTGGGATCAGCGGACATCAGCCCCGACTCACTGGGACTAGCGGCACTCAGTTCCGACTCACTGGAACTACTCACTCCTGGCACTGGCAAGCTCCACAACAGAGCACAGACAGCTGACTCAACAATGTATCCCAACATCAACCGTTGGGCAGTTGGCCCGCCAGGCATGATCACCTCGCCTGGTCGGAGGATCCTCCCTTTGTGTTGGAGGGACATCACACCCGTTCCTCCACAGGTTGATTGAACGCGCTAATCTCAGGAAGTACCTACTGGTCCGATTAAAAACACAGTTTTTATCTAACACACAAATTATAGCTTTCCTGGATAACTTATCGAAATTATCGAGGAAAGCTATAATCACGATGCGACTAAAAAGCGAAATATTAATAAAAAATGTGGGGAAAACGATTTCTTTTGTGAGCTTTTATTGTGTGCCCTGTGTTACAAAATTTTAATCAACTTTTATATGTATAAATGCATGGTACCTACATCGGAATGAGTGAAAAAATACAAGAAAATATAAACAGTAGAGTATCTTTATTTAGATTATCCGAAGGAATTTCATTATCAACTTATTTAAATGATATAATTAGAGTATGTATTAATATGTCTAGGTGCGGGCAGCACAGGTTCGGTTGTTGTAGGAAGCCAATAAGTGTGATATTCAATATTAAAGTTTTGTGAAAGAAAATATTTATAAAAACATCTAAAGATTTAGTTATCTTTGCCGAATAAATAAATAAATATTACGGACATCTAACACACAACGTCATCAGGTCCCAAACTAAGCAGAGCTTGTATAATGGGAACCAACTACTAGACAACTGATATAAATACATATATACTTTTTTTTGTAAATATATATATATTATACATTGAAAACACCCAAATTTCGAAACAAATATTTGCAGAAAATACAAACATTTGGTCCGACCCTGGAATCAAACCCGAGACCTCGTGCACAGAAGTCGCGTACGCTACCACTGCGCTAACGAGGCAGTCAAATGTAGAGGTGGTGTCAATCATACGGCTATCCTAACATAATTTGTTCACGATTAAACCGTTTAACCGATTTTAATAAAATGTGCATACATGATGATTCTCGAAGAATATAGGGTACTGTTTTACCGCTATAATCGACGTACGCGCTGGGGCAGAGCCACCGTCAATGCTAGTGGATTAATAAGTTAAATGAAGCGCTAGCATTTTACTATTCTATTCACTTTTATCACTTTTATTTCGCAATTAAAAGTTTGTGAAGAAATTAATGTATGCTACACTTTTTAGTAGTAGAGGCGCTCAAAGCCCAGTTGCACTCGGTGATTATTAAACAATCACCGAGGGTAAGCAACGACGGCGCGGTCAGTAAGTGATACCATGAGCGTCTCCGTGATTCGGAGGTCACGCTAAGCAGTCGGTCCCGGTTGTTATCGTAGGATAACAGTCGTGAAGCTTAGTTGAAGGCTTTTGGGGGGCTTAAAAACATCCAACGGCAAGATTACGTAGCCACAACGTTGTCTTGCCAGATCCAACCGGCAGTCGGCCAGCGTGGGGACGTTTGGCCTTAACCTTCTCCTGAGAGGAGACCCGAGCCCAGCAGTGGGACCTTATGGGTTGTTGATGAACTGTTTTAAGTGCGGTTTGCACGTTGCATTCGGCCAAGTAGAGGAAGATGTGGCGAGCAACTGTCCGGCAGAAGGTTATCCCACACCAAAGGAATCACGACCCTTAGTGGATGAATGAGAATAACGATGCGAGGAGGAGTATTCTTTTTATTCCCTACTAAACGGACTTTAGTAAAAGTTTTGAGTGAGATAGCTCATACATTAGAATAATACGTAGCCCACAATTGATAAAAATATTGTGTAAATAGTAATTATTATTTTTACGGGAATTAACGCCATCAATTATTTAAAGGTATTTAAAGTCAGCCTGTGACCACGGCCAATTCAACCTGGTCGAAACGTCAGGCAAAACAGAGGTATGTATATATATATATACCTTTAAATAAGTGATCGCGTTAATTCCCGTAAAAATAATAATTATTATAATATATCAATTATATCATGGAACGCAAAAGTTTAAAAGTTAGTATTGTGTAAATAGGTCGATTTAAACAATAAGTGTTAAGGAAGTACGAAAAAATTTTGTTATCATGGAGTTATCAAGGCATACGTAAACTATAGTGTTAAAGGGACATATTATTGTACTAGTGGTTATCCGCGGCTCCGCCCGAGTATATGTCGGTTATCGGTGCAAATAGTAGCCTATGTGTTATTCTGATGTATAAGCTATATTACTGTAAAGTTTTATCCAAATCCGTTCAGTAGTTTTGCGTGAAAGAGTAATAAACATCCATCCATCCATACTTACAAAGTTTCGCGTTTATAATATTAGTTTAGATTGTATGGGATTAATTTTTCTTCAACAGATCAATGCTGAAAATATACCATTTCACCATCGAGATATAATGTATAGAGAAGACGCCACTCATTAGTGCGGTGTTCCATGCAATTGCGGCGATTGCGCCGCACTTGCTTCAGTCGCTTGCTAGCTACACTCTGATGAAGCGGTGGCTTAAGCATGTGATTGTTTAAATCTAAAAATGTTCTAAAACTCGTGAAATATGCCATTTTGTATGTTGAGATATTGCACTAATAATACAAGGAATTCGGAGAAAAACAAAGGAATAACTTTTCACCAGTAATTAACTATACTCTGTCCATTTCTTTATTTTCTTTTTGACAGTTCAAGAAATTTTGAAATTAGTGACGCCCTCACCCATTACCGATTCGATTTGAAACGAATAGCGATTTTATTTATGAAGAACTTTCAATCGATTTAATTAAATATTTTTTGTTGAAATATTAATTATTCCTTTATTAGTTTTTTATATTATGTAAGAAATAAACAAAAATATAAATAATAAATCTGTAAATTAGATGAATGAACAGAGTTATTATACTTTACTCTTGGTTTGATCCTAAATTCCAAGATTTCGACTTGATTCCTTGCAAAAATTCAATTTTGGAGTCATAGATACTATTTTTATTTCCTTTTTTTATTAAATTTACAGAAAAAATACTTACATGAAGTCAAATTATTTTTATCATATGATCGATTTATCGTATTTCAAGTACTGTTTTATAGTCTGTGGTTGTTTGTTATGCACAGACCACTTCACTAAAGTACCGTCACCGTCAATAATGTACGACATTACTGTAGTACATAATTCCGAAAAAAAAAAATGGTAATTTATAGGCGTGAGCTGTCAAAAAGAAAATAAAGAAATGGACAGAGTATAGATATAATTGTTTTATAATTAAATACGAACAAAATATTTTAAGACGCCATTGTTGCCTCACTCGACATAGAGTACCTAAGAGTAAAACATACAGAAGTGATATTTAGGTAGAATTAACTGACGTTAAATGCACAACGTATCTAACGTATTTATTTGGATAAGGAAAAATAATATGTTGTTAAAAACAGCTTCGTAAATAACCCATAACATTTTTTTTGTAATAATTATACTTAAAACTATACTTAAAGTATAATTAAAAAATTGAATATTCGGCTTTAAGATTTTATACCTCGATGCATTGTACAAATGAAATGTAACTGGCAAAGCTATTGAAGTACATACTATTTACTCAGTGTGAATTTCCTAATAAAGTTTCGAAGGTCTAAAGCTATTTATCCGTTCTGCTTTGTTGCTTGGCTCTTACTCTATGAAAGCGAATCTTTGCAACAGTTCGTTGGCCGAAACGCGTAAGCGCCATGAAAATCACGGCGCTTATGACATTTCGCTCGCGAGGAAAATACAGCTCAAGTGCGATAGAGCGCTGCTTGTTAATACTGTTGGATTAGACTACTAATTATTGTTTAGCTGCGCTGCAGCGCTTTTTAGTTTTATTTCAAACATAAACGGAACATATTATTGGTTTTGAGTGGCTCCTCTAGTACGAAGTACGTAATATCTCGATGCATTTCACATAAGAATCATTTTTATTTATTCACCTACAAACTATAAGTAAATAAAGTCGTATTTTAAACTAAGATTTACCTTTTAAACGAAATACAATAATATCATCAACAAATCCTAATTATTAAGTAATAATTAGGATTTGTTGATGAAAAAACTTACCTTCACATTCATAATTACTTAGTAGTAAGTACTACTAAGTAATTATGAATGTGAAGGTAAGTTTTTTTGTCACGCTTTCAAGAGAAATCTACTTAACCGACAATTGTGAAACTTTGTACTCATATTCTTGGAGGTATTAGAAGTAACAGGATACTTTTTATTAAATGCGAGTGAAGCCGCGGGCGAAAGCTAGTATATACATAAAATACAATGAGTTAGATAGCAACAAACAGATGTGTCGAAAACATTTTAACGATATTTAAAAGAGGAATTTGCCAGTTCCTTTTCCTCAACGTTAAAATAAAAATGTTTATTTAATCAATCTTATAGGTAAAATAAATTATGACATACATACATAAGAAGCACTTATAATTATAAAACGATTAAAACACAAAATATTGTACTGATTAATTTTTTATATGTTTGGCCCTGCCGAAATGACTCTACTCTGCCTGATGGAAAGCATAAGCTTCAAAGAGTGGTGGTCATCATACTCATTGCGAATGCAGACAATGTAACAATGCAGCATGGTAACCCACACCATGCGGCCTACTGATGCTTCTGCATCATTGGGCCTCCGGACTCGCACTCACTAACGAAACACGACAGCAAGAACGCTGTTATTTTACGTTGATGTTCTGTCTGTGCGAGGGTAATACCGCCCCGGTCGAGCCGGCCCGTTCGTGCTGAAATCAGCGTGGCTTTACTACCATTTTCAACCAACTTCAAAAAGGAGGAGGTTCTCAATTCGACTGTATTTTTTTAATTTTTTTTTATGTTTGGTACCTCATAACATTGGACTGGGTAAACCGATTTTGATGATTCTTTTTTTATTTGAAAGCTGGTGCTTCCCGAATGGTCCCATTTAAATTTGGTCCAGATTGAAGTCGGTTTTTTTTTGTTAAAACTTGTAATTATTACGACTCACGACGTGTAAGAACCGCCAAGAGTCTTCTCCGAGACGCTTCTTCAGGTTCTGAAGAACTCTTTTTATAAAAACGATACACCGATATCATGACGCTCTCAAAAGTACACGCCACAGAGTATTGTCCACTATTCGATCAAGAACACTGAATTTCTTCAATACACCAGGACTTAGAATTATTTGAGTTTATAATACAGTCGCTAACAGTATTTAGTAAGTAATAGTGTTACACCCAGTGTGGGTGAAGATCAACTGACTATTTAATTGACTGATGAAAACAACAAACATTGAGCGTTGCGATTAATGCGCAACGAGATAAGGTCAATAGGTAATATTAAATATACGCTAATACATATACAATAGAACTCAATATTGTAAAAAAACATTAGGTACATATATTTCGTGGAATTTGTACCATGTTTTGGTGCTAATACTATTTACGAAAATTATACTTTTTATCAAATTTAAATAGAAAAGAGTCAAAGCGCCTGATATACAGAAGGTGAAAGGTTCAAAGTTATTTCTTCTTGGAATTGTATTTAGACAGAACATAGAGTGATATTGTTCAGTTTCGGAGTGGATAGATACTATTTGTTTTGCACCCAATGAAAATGGGCGAAATCTACTTCGTTATTCAGTCACAGACTTAGTTTTAATGAAGTAAGTTACAAGATACAGTTTTTGTTTTGAACTAATCTATACAAATAAATAAAATTGAAGTGTCTGTTTGTAATATTAAAATAACCGCTTTTTACTAAATGCATATGTATGTATACACGGTTCATATACCAAAATATTTTTTTTTACAATTTTTGTCTGTCTGTTTCTTCCGTCTAATCTCTGGATCGGCTGGAACGATTTTGACGGGACGTTCACTGTTAGGTAGCTGATGACATAAGGAGTAACTTAAGGTACTTTTTTTAGAATTCACCCCGCGGCGTTGCCCGCGGTTATTTTCGTACCGCGGGTAACACCGCGGGGTTCAGTTAGTATCAAAATAACATTTTTTACAATAATTTTTGTCTGTCTGTTTGTTCCGGCTAATCTCTGGAACGGCTGGACCGATTTTGATGGGACTTTCACTGATGGGTAGCTGACGATTATGACCGCGGGTAACACCGCGGGGCGAAGCTAGTCTTATATAAGTACATAACTTCTCTATAATTGTTTTATTTACTTTTTTTTTATCCGATTCAATTAAACTAATATAAAGATGTAAAAGACTTAACTTTACAGGTTATACTGCCTAAACATACCAGCTTTTAGGCTATTGCCTATTTTAAAAAGTATTCTTCCTAAGAAAAATTATGGTTGTAATGATCACTTACCAAATAGTTCTGCACTCAAACTTCTTCGGAATATCAATAACGTCATTCTTTACAAAACACAACAACATTAGAACACACTTAAGTCAACTAAAGTAAAACCAACTTCAACTTATCGTCACGCCTAACAAACATTACTTTTAACACCTATTTATAATTAAAATTTACTACAATAAATACTTAGCAGTTGTTTTATACTGTAATCAAATAAAACTTTGATAAAATTATTTCACAATGTATCTACATAACTCGGTGAACAAGTTCTCACCACGATGACACATTGTCGCAAACTAAACAGCAGTACAGGAAAATTGTTTCAAATCCTTCGCAAACTGTACAGATACCTGTTCATTAAATGAACCAATTTTAAGAAAAACCCATGTTTAATAAATACCTGCATCGTCTTAAATACGACAATTTTTACATATTTTATACAAAGTTGTTGAACTGAACGCACTTGATACCGATAACGCACAATTTATGATACCTATTTGGATTTTATAACAAAAAATCTACACCTAAGATACTTAGGTACTTATTTGGATTTTTAAACAAAAAATTCAAATGTAAGATATTATAAAATTAAATCTATATATATATATAAAATACTAAGGTGACTGACTGACTGACATACCCAGAGATCAACGCACAGCGCGAACCGCTGAAGCTAGAATCCTGAAATTTTGCATGTAGGTTCTTTATATAACGTAAGTGAGCACTAAGAAAGGAATTTTTGGAATGTTAACCCCTAAGGGGGTGAATCAGGGGATGAAAGTCTGCGGGAGCGAAGCTGCGTATAAAAGCTAGTAAGTAATAAATATTTGATTTTTTAACAAATTCATTGATTTGATTCCTATATCTATATACTTACTTAAATAAAAAAAAATGAATCACTGAAATGTATGTACGCTACGCGCAAAACTTCCTTTCATCTGCACCAAATTGGATAATTCTTTTTGTGTGTGTTTGTTACTGTCAGGAAAAAGTTTGTTTAGAAGAAAATTATAAGGAAACCAGAAGGGTTATATTTTCTAACTCCGCGACTGTACATTACCCGTTAAAACCTGAGGCGTACATAAATACTAAAACTACTTCGCCGGAGAGCATTTTGCATGCATTATCGAAAACGCTTTTAAGTTTCGTACAGAGGAAAAGTGTGCACCTACATGTGATTATCTTAAGAAATTCAATGAATAGGTGATGCAGGACAAACAGAATGAGGCTGCGTTTTACCTATTACTTTTTGCATTAAATTCACACAAAGTCAAGCAATCAACAGCTTAATATAAATATCCATACGCGTTTAATACGTATTAGCTTTTTTAAATAGTTAATTACTTGTGAGAGAATCACATTTCGTACAAAAAAGAAATGAACGAGGAAAGAAGTATTAGTCTAGACAATATGATTAGGAACTTATTATAATCAGTACAGGAAAGCATCAATACGTTGCTGAAAATCTATACCAATATTATAAACTAGCTTTTGCACGCGGCTTTGCTCACGCAGACTTTCATCCCCTGATTTATCCCCTTAGGGGTGGAATTTTAAAAATTCCTTTCTTAGTGCTCACTTACGTAGGTACGTACATGCAAAATTTCAGAATTCTAGGTTCAGCATCATATGCGGACTAAAAATACAATCATGCAATCCCAAATAACCGTAACTACTTGCATTACCTCCACTGGTCATCTATCCTCATCATTATCAACAGCCTTATATAGTCCACTACTGGACATAGGCCTCTCCTTGCAAAGGGATTTTAGGTTTTTATCTATAAATCAGGAAGAAGAAGGCAGAAGGTAGCCATAGTGTTAGTCACCGCGCTGCATTGTTGCATTGTCTGCATTTGCAATGAGTATGGCAGAGTCACTTTGGCAGGCAGATATAAAAAATGCAATAATTAGAAAAAGAATAATAAACCTAGTGTTCGTATTTTTTTTTCCTGTCCTATGTAGCTACACTAAATTTAGGTCAAGATAACACAATTTCGTTAAAACAGGGTTGATAAAAATGATGATTTTTTCTAAAAAATCATAATAATCGGTTTTTTTTTTTTTCTTTAATGGTCAGTTATTTATTAAATGAAAACAACGTATTTTCTTAATTTAAATATTAAATCAATTAAAAGGTAATTTAACAAGTTCTACTAAAATCAACAATTTAAAAAACAGTAGTGTTGAAAAAATAACAAGAAAAGTAAAAACTTAGCAACTCATTAAAGTACATATTCTAATTCTTTCCAGATGAGTACACTACCTGAAATAGCATGAATTTGAATAGCATGCGCGAAATGATTTCTGAAATATTTGATAACTTTATGAATATAACATGTCCTGTATAGCATTTGGAATCCCGGAACTGGTCGGTAATCACTCGCTCGCACGGCATTGTGCACGTGTGCACGCCGTAGTCTATGCCGAGGGAAGTCCCTAGACAAATTTTAGCCAATTTGGTTGCAGTAAAATAATAATAATTTTAATTATTCATTTTTATAAAAAAATCATTTGATTAAAATCACGATTTAAATCATATCAACCCTGCGTAAAAGTATCTTTAAAAAGAGTTCAAAATTGTGTTGGATTGTGTGAAGATGCTGTTTGTACATTATAATATATATGTGAAGCAATAACTTTATACCCCTTTTTATAAAAAACTAGCTGACCTTTTCCTAGCAATAACGAACACATAAAAAAAATATTATTTAATTTGGTGCAGCCGATCGGAAGTTATGCGCGTACATACATTTCGGCGATTCATGTTTATATATATGATACTTAGATATGCAAAAATATAAAAACAATAAAAAGAAATAAATTATGGTCGAATTTCTGCCACTAGGCGATCAGTAGTTCTAATAAATATGTAACGTAATAAATAAGATAATAAATTATAATTCTTACAGTTTGTTATTGATTGTATAATCTTATACGACGCTTGATCAAATATGTTATGGATGTATGTTAAAGTATTGCATTTTGCATTCTACGCGTACCGAGCACGTGTACCGTGTTGATTTATTTGATTTGAAAATTAAACAATTATTGCGCAATTATAAAAATAAAATACTATTTGCTAATATTTAGTAATGAAAGGTACATTATAACTTCTAATCTGTTTTCAAATATGACATACATATAACGTGACAATTTGAAACCGATTTGTTGTTGGTTCATGATCTTAAGGTCGCCGCACACGGGCCACCGGCCACAACCATAAAACGCCGCCACCGGCATTATGTCCTTCCTTCGTCTTTATGATACTGCGCGCACGGGTTACAAAAAGTAGCAGCCACCGACCGCAAGTGTCGACCACCGGCCACAAGTGGCCGTCGCGTGCTTCAGCTACCTTTGCACTGTGGTAAAACCGTCATTTTTCGGACGCCCTCTTTTTATTTTAAAAACGTATAGACCTAATCATCTAAAACGCTAGAGTAAAACTTCGGAGTGACAAATATGATTAGACAAGTCACAAAAAAAATTGAAGTTTCGTAAATGTTATGCCCGACAAAGTGAAAAAATTATCTACACTAAGAGCAAAAATAATTAGAAATAAACGAAATATACAACTGGAACTCGCATTAAATGCTACATATTTTAAAGTAATTACGAGCTTATTATCTTGCTTATAACTCGAGAAAAACGATATTATTATTTTTTACTTTTTATTTTTTTTCTCAAAAACTCCACCGTTATTGGAAAAAAAATTACTACCATAATTAAGGCCTACTTATACCCTACCCTACTTACAAAAAAGAAACCACATCCAAATCTCGTGGAGTTTGGAAACTACGGTCCATTTTAGTCATACTCGGATATTTTCTCGTTAGGGTTGTCACTATTTAAAACAAAATATTTATCCAGATATGATTTATTTTTCTATTTTCTGAAACTTTATCTAAATAGACTGGTGGACACACAACTATATTTTTAAAATTTTTAGGGTACCGTACTAAATCTTATTAAAAAAAAAATCAATACCAATAAACTTTTAAGTGACATACATGTTTCTTAAAAATCATACTAACTAGTAGTATTAAATTCATTTTTTATGTTTTATTACGTTCTAGGTTTTACCTTATTACTAAACAATGAGTGTACGTGTATTTTGTACTTTTGTAGGGTGCCGTACCTCGAAAGGAAAAACGGAACCCTTACAGAATCATTTTTTTTGTCCGTCTCCGTCTGTCAAGACCCTTTTTCTTAGAAACGCTTGGAGGTATCAAGCTGAAATTCATATCAAATACTCAGGTCTACTGTCCCTTGGAGCTGTGAAAAAATCAAACTTCCAACGCAATCAAATCATATTTTGCATTGCAGCATAAATGGTAGATACAGCCGTTTATGCTGCAAATTTTCGACACTCGCAAGGGAATCATAACCTACAGGGACTCAGAATCGTGGAATTTGGTACGACGCAACGTCTTATAACATATTTATATATACAGTCTTGGCCGAAAGTATTAGGCACCCCAATAAAACATGAATAATTAAAAAATTATTGAAAAAAATTGCATTTGTCTTTAACTATTGGCAATCTAGTCTCCTTAAACGATAATTAAAACAATAGATAGCCAATTTCTATGGCCTATAAATTATCTGGAGAAGAAAACCAAAAATACGGATAGTAAAAAAAATATCCAGACACATTGTCAGTTTTTTTTATTGTTATTATATCAGCGTAAAAAGGTTACCGTGTGTTGTTTAGTGATGAAATTGACCTTCTAATTTATCTAAATGCCAAAAAATGAAAATTGTGTATTAAGAAACGAATAAAAATCACTTTTGCACGAACAAAGGAAGTCTCTAGTAGGGATTACTAAAATTGTAAAATGTACACTGTGCGCAGTGTAATCTGTTATTAAACGGTTTGTAGAGACTGTTTCACGTGTAAATAAATCCAGCCTGGCAGTCAATATGTGACTACTAAGCGCCAGGATAGAAAACTCATCTGGCAATCTCCGAAAAACCGCAAAAAAAATTTTGGACGCTCGCTGTTGCTCTGACTGAGGAAATTAAAGAGACTGTTAGTACTCGAACAGTAAGAAGAAGACTTGCTAAAGCAGGATCAAAAGGCTATAAAGCAAGAAAGAATCCATGGCTCTCAGAAAAAATACAAAAAAGCTCCGTTTGAAATGGACTCTACGACACCAACATTTCACGGAGACAGTTTTGTCAAATGTTGTGTTATACGATGAATCAAACTATAAGGATAAGATTTATTTCATTTTTACAAACAATAACACTAACCGTTCCTATTTCATTCCACTTCCCTAAAAATAATGAGCACACATTTAAACTATTTTTTTTCGTTTTCACAAGAATTCCTCACAGCGGCTGTAACATTTATGAGGCGGCGCATCGGCGAGGAGTATCATATAGATTGGGTGGTGTCTACTGCTAAACATGACGGAGGTAGGAATATTATCTGAGGCTGCATGGCAATCAAGTTGTGCCGGCAAAATGTTCGCTTGTGAAGGTTTTGTGAACAGTCTAAAGTACATAAATGTGCTGGAAACTGCGCTATCGGGTTCGCTTACGTGCATTTTGGGTGACATAAACTTGAATGACGTTAAATTCCAACAAGACAATGCTCCTTGTCATAAATCATCAACCACAATGGGTTGATTTAAAAATAACAACATTGACTTGTTAGATTGGCCGGCGCAGTCCCCAGATCTGGGGTTTTGATCCGGCGACTGCAACCCATCGAGCATTTTTGGGGTATTCTGAAGCGCAAGGCCTGTGAGCATAGTATTATATCCAAAACAGTATTAAAAATGCCTTAATTCAAGAATGGAAAGCTATAACTGCAGCCGAATGTACAAAGCTTCTAAGCAGCACACCCCAAATAATCGCTGCTGTGATCAAAGTGGTTCAACTAAATATTAGTTTTTTTTAAGTCATACGGTGTTAATATATTAATGTTGAAATCGAAACTAGTTTTATTTTTTATCTTAAACATGTAAAAATCCACAATTTATAGGGTGCCTAATACTTTTGTCCAAGACTGTATATATATATATATTTTATAGCACAGGTAAAGGAGTAATTGCGAAGAGCATACATTTTTAATTACCTACAGGTTTGTACGGAACCCTCGGTGCGCCAGTCCGACTCGCACATAGCCGTTTTTTTTATTTCAATTAATTTAGGTCAAATCAAATATGAATTAGAATCACTTCTATCTAATATAGTTGTTTTTATACGAAGAGAGATCATTCCAGAACACGAGTTCAGACGGCTAAACATCGCGAAGTTCTCGTTGATTTCTTGAAGCACAGAACAATGAATCTTACATCGATATACATAGCGTTTCAATATTGATTGTCGCGTGGTTGATTCAAACACAGTCGCCGGCGCGTTCTTGGAATCTGTCATCGACCATCCTCGAATGTGGTAGTAATAACGACATCTAATATAAAAAGGCGTCTCGTGGGCCGCAGTTCAGTGCATTTTAACAGTACAGTGCGACAAATATCTGAATGATATCGGTGATTAACCACCCATCGAACCTTAACACGTAACAATTTATTACAAGGTGTAATGTAGACTTTGAGACTAGCAAAATTATTGTTATTTAAGCTGTTCCCTTAAGTCCTGCCTAATTTACTTCATAATCTTGATTGCTAATTTTTATCAGACAAGACTATAAAATTATCAGATCAGTCAGTAATATTATTATTCTTCAACTAAATTCCATTCACTAAAGATTAACTATATTCCCCGTTAGTGATCGAAAATCGTCGAGTATTCTTGAAAAAAAAAAAACTTCAATAAACATGTATCTGTTAAAACTATTTATATGTACTTAATTCATTGAAAAAAAGAAACATGTTTAATATTTAAAATTATTATCTTAAACCAGGTAACATAATTGACAACCCTAGCAAAAAATTTAAATCGGTCATAACTTCTAGACTCCACGAGATTTGGATATAATATTTTTTTTGTATATAGCAGCCGTATATTTTGTAGCCGTCTCTAGCTTCTCGTGGCGGCGTTTGTGGCTGTCGCTAGTGGCCCGTGTGCGGCAACACTAAGAGTGTCCACTGCTTTGTTATGCACATACGACTTTTTTTATTTATGGGCCTGCTAAAGTGACTACTATGCCTGATGGAAAGCATAAGCGGAATCCAAAAATGGTGGTCACCATACTCATTGCGAATGCAGACAATAATGCATAAATCAATAATGCAGCATGGTGACCCACACAATGGCGGCCTAGTGAAGAAGCTAGTTAGAAAGAAGGCTCGCTGGTCGTTAAACGGATATAGGTAAATACTACTACTCATAATAATAAAAACTTTATTTGCAAAACACAGCACACAACCAAAATACAATTTTTCAAACACAGTACAAAAATATTAAAATTAAGATTATACAAATTGTTTAATCCTTTTTGAGGCTTGCTTGTTGTGTCAACTACTAATGTATCTACTGTAGTGTAATGTAGGTACTACTAAGATTATAAACATGTTATGTAGATTACATAACTATTTAATGGCTTAATTAGACATTAAAGTCATTTTATTCCACATTCCCGAAAAAAAAATTAATAGGAATTGTAATATTCAATCATGCCCAGTTGAATAGATGCCACAAATATTTATTTCGTATGCCGAAAATAACACATAAATTATGTAATAAACAACTTACCATCAAAATATTCACCCAAATATAGGTGTTGAAAATCATGGTGCAGTAAAACCAGAGCCATTGTTAGTAAAATGAAAAACTGTCTCGTATAAAGCACTTAATGAATTATAATTATTTTAATTCATGACCCATATTCCGATGGTTACGGCGTTTGAACCAATACTAGTCTCATTCGATACCTCCGGAGCTTCGTTATTTGTACGAAGCGGAGCGCATAACATATAACGTCATCTGTAACTTGGAAAAACCCAGTTCCAAGTTTTATCATCATCGCCGTACTAGGGTTGACAGTTTTCAAAGGCGAAATAATCGCAATTTCGTATGTATTTTTTAATAAAAAATAAGTAAACATCATTTACCCCTTTCCAAAATTTATTTGAAGTAAACATAAGCTGCATTTACGTTAATTGAAATGTAATAATACCTTCCATTCTACCATGTATTAGCAATTACATGTATTAGTATAAGAAAATAAGTATCATTTTTACAAATGTTAATCATGTTGTCTTCGTGTATTAGTCACAGATCCACCCGGTGAAATAGTAAGAACAAGGAATTAATGCTCATCGTCAGAGTTTAGCTGGCAACCACTTAATTAAATAAGGCATTATTAACCGATAAATATTTAGAAACCTCGGCAGATTTATCTAGTCTCATACACGCGCTTAAGATGCATAATATTGGAGATAATTTTAGGATTTCCGAGTACCACTACTACTCTTTTACACTATAAAAATGAAGTAGCAGCAGCCCTATAAGATTGTGTTTTCGTATTTTATTTAAGGAGCAACCCTAACTTTAGTGATTAAATCCGGGGAGTTATAACGAGTTTAATATTTTTCAGTGTCAATCTTTGTGGCACTGTGAGCGCACGAATGTGAGAATTCAGCTTACGGTGAGACCATAACCAATTGTTTAAGTTAGTACAATTTTAGGCATTAAATAAATAAAAAAAGTTTTGTATTAGGTACTTCCAAACTTCGTTCTTTTTAAACGACTTCAAAAAAGGAGGAGGTTTCTCAATTCGACCGTATATATTTTTTTTTTATGTGTGTTCGCGGATAACTTCGTCGTTTATGAACCGATTTTGATGATTCTTCTTTTGTTGGAAAGGAGATGTTCCGATGGTGGTACCGGTACAGGAAGTTGGGACAGATAAGTAAATATGGCGGTACCGAAGTTCGCCGGGTCAGCTATTTATTTATATTACGTACCATGTCAAGTGTCAACCAACCAAGTCAACGATTTATTATAATACCTAAATTGCAGGAGACCACATCATGCCAAATATTATACAATTAAACATCCTTTTTCCTGAAGTTTTTTTGTGTTTTATCAATGTAATAATTTGTATTTGTGTTAAAAACTATTGAAGATTTCATTACAAATAAATAAAATTGAAGTGTCTCTTTGTAATTTCAAATTAACTGCTTTTCACTAAATGCACATGAAAGTATATACTAGCTTTCGCCCGCAGCTTCGCTCGCATTTAATAAAAAAATATCCTATGTTACTTCTAATACTTCTAAAAATATGTGTACAAAGTTTCATGATGATCGGTTAAGTAGTTCTCGCGTGAGAGCGTAACAAACAAGCTTACATTCAGATTTATAATATAGGAAGGATATACGGCACTTAGATCAAATATGTTATAAAAAAATGTATTTTATTTAATTGTAATTTTGATCGATGCTTTAATAATAGTGTATTTTTATGCGGTTTACGACTTATGAAGTATTAAAAAAAAACTACTTAGATAAGATCAAACCAATTTTCGGTGGAAGTTTGCATGTTTGAATGTACATCATATATTTTTTTAGTTTATATCATTCTCTTATTTTAGAAGTTACAGGTGGTTACACACATTTTACCACTTTGGAAGTGTGTCTCGCGCAAACTATTCAGTTTAGAAAAAAAGGATATTAGAAACCTCAATATCATTTTCGAAGACCTATCCATAGATACCACACACGTATAGGTTTGATGAAAAAAAAATTTTTGAGTTTCAGTTCTAAGTATGGGGACCCCCAAAACTTGTTTTTTTTTTTTAATTTTTGTGTGAAAATCTTAATGCGGTTCACAGAATACATCTACTTACCAAATTTCAACAGTAAGTATAGTTCTTATAGTTTCGGAAAAAAGTGGCTTTGACATACGGTCGGACAGACAGACAGACAGACATGACGAATCTATAAGGGTTCCGTTTTTTGCCTTTGGCCTAATTAAAGGTTTTAAAGTTAATAACAACAACCGTGGGGCGCAGTTAGTTCATAATATAACGCAAAACAGTTCTTTTTTTTATATTAAATTTTGCTACCGAATAAAGGCTAACATTGCTTGTATTTTAATTTCTTATGATTTAAAAGTTGCTACAGTGTCTAAGTCAAAATTGATTACAACACTGTTCTATAGATGGCGCTGTGTCCTAACACTAGATCGCACTATTATTACGTTACCGCAAGTTATATAAAGTGAATTGATTTATATTATTTTTTGAAGATTCTCTCAACAAAACTAGTTGTTAAACTTAACATTCAGTAATTTCAATTCCGGCTCCTGAGTATCCATTTCTAAAATAGTATGTTTCCAGTTTTAACATAGAGTCATTGTTATTTTTCTTTACTTTTTTTTACTTAGCCATGACTTGTGATCTTATGGTTGTTAGAAAGTTCTGTTATTAGATATATTATAATTATGACTTAAGTAAATTTAAAAAGCGTTCTACACGATCGGAACCAACCGACCAATCGAGGTAACCTTGGTCGGGTTGTTATAAAAATGGACAGTGTAGAAGTCGGTTGTCCGACCGAATTTTTGGTTGATCCCAACGGCCTTGATCGGACGCGCATCCCTTCCGACGGGCTGCGTCGGTGGTCGGTTCCAATTCCAACCGTGTGGAACGCTGTTGTCCGACGTGAGCGCTTTAGTGTGCGCTCGTCAGTCGTCACGGACGCCCGTTATCTATATTTTTACCCGACTACGGCAAAGCCAAAGGAGGGTTATAATTTTGACGGCCTATGTATGTATGTTCATCTTTTCTTAGCTCCTTAACTGCTAATTAGAAATTTACAAATGAGTTATTGTTAGAAGCGCCTTGATCTTCCGCTGGTTATATGCTATATGTCGTCTCACTGAATCCAAAATGGTGCCCTCTAGCGGTCATAAAGTACCTACTGTGTTATAAAATAATTTTAGATAAATATACCGCGTTTGGTATCATTGGAAACTGCGTTACTTGTACATTTCAAAAATATATATATTATTAGCATTTGCTCGTGACTCTGTCCATATTTATTTAAAAAATTGTTATATTTCTATGGTAATTAAAAATTATTTTGCAAAGAAATTATATAATAACGCAACTTAAACATTTTAAATAAAAAAACTAATAACTAAAATCTAACTACGATAAAAAAACAACGCTGAAAAAGTATGAAATAAATTTGAAAAGTCGTAGTCACACGTTACGTAGAAACGTACCATAACACTTTATTTATTAAAAGTTTCTTGAGCCATTCTTAAAAAAAAATACGTGTGGCACTCGGGGACTGACGCGGTAAAGCTATTGCATAGCATTTTTTATCAACTTATGGAATTATATTTTTTTTAAGCAGTATGTTCGTGCGTGACAGTGACACAGATTCGTTGATTCGTCGTTCGGACACAGATTCGTTGATTCGTTGTTCGGAGCAGCTCGTCTCGATCCGTGCGAGCTTCAGGTGTCAGGTTTTTTTGTTACGTTACGGAATTTCTGCACAAAGGCCGCAAAGCCGGCGATAAAAGCTATGCAATAGCTTAAAAATCGTGTGGTGTCGTGGGACACCAGATAGGAACGAAGTTCCTTATCATTAAAACATTTATTTCAAGTTCTTTTCAAGGTATAAAGAAAATAATTATTCGGGTATACATTTTTTATCATGATTGAAAATAAAAAAGGAGGCGATTACCATCGCAGAGAATTGAAGTGAAAGATAGATAGAATACAATTTTAAATGCACTGTATAACAGAATTTTAAATACACGAAATATTTTGAATCGTTTCGCTGATATTTCAGAAAAAATAATAGAAATTTACCATAGTTGAGACCATCATCATCATAAACTGTTTAATGTAATGATACCTGATGATGATATAAGACCACTCTTAGATGGTGGAGGCTTGTTGTTAGCAACTTGATCACATATTTGTATTAACCATAAATGTGTTTATTAGTCTGTAAGCCTTCTTCAAAAATAAATAAATAAATTAGTTGTGGGTTACTAATCTTTTCCTTCAGCTACAAAAAATAATGATAGTAGAAATACTATAAGTCAATGACTAAATTTATACAATATTTATTTATTTAAATAGTAGAAACATTCTACTATTTAAATAAAAATACATTGTAATAATAAAGCCGTTTAATCATTGTTTTAACATCTAAGTATATATTAACAAATAGAATTATAGATAAAATATAATAATACATGCAACTTACAGATGGCGCTATACTAAATTTTTCGTTCAGGCTAAGAACCACAAAATTGTCTTAACACCTTTATTTATTTTTTATTATTTATAAAATTTTTAAAAGTTCTATGCGAGGTTTAAAGAAAATAACTATTCGGGTATACATGTTTTATTATAAACTAGCTTTTACACGAGGCTTCGCTCACACAGGCTTTCATCCCCTGATTTACCCACTTAGGGGTGGAATTTCAAAAATTCCTTTCTTAGTGCTCACTTACGTTATATAAAGAACCTACATGCAAAATTTCAGGATTCTAGCTTCAGCGGTTTGGGCTGTGCGTTGATCTCTGGGTATGTGAGTCAGTCAGTCACTTTACTCTTTTATATAATAGGTCTTTACCTATGAAATTGCCGTTTTGTATGCAGTAAGTGAAAGTACTTATTTTTTCAAACTTTTTTATTTCTGTTATTCGAAGTAATCACCCATGCAATCGACGCATCTTTGCCAACGCATTGGCAGTTTATTGATGCCCTTCTTGTAAAAATCAGCTGGACGGGAGGCAACAAACTCTTCAAAGGCATTTTGTACTGCCTCTCGGGAATTGAATTTTTTACCCGCTAAAAAGTTGTCTAAATTTTGGAAAAAGTAATAGTCGGTAGGTGCAAGGTCTCAGCAAGTTGGTTAGACCCTGGTTCAGCACCAAAGCAATGCCCTAAACCAAAAATGACCCCTAAAAAGGTGATGGTCACTGTTTGGTGGTCTAGTGCGGGTGTGATTCACCACAGCTTTTTACAAAACGGCATGAGCATTAATGCAGATGTGTACTGTGAAGAACAGGAGAGAATGATGGAGAAGCTTGCACATCTGCAACCAGCTTTGGTTCGGTCGTCCCCACTGCTCCTTCACGACCCCATACGGCGCAACAGACAGTCTCCAAGCTGCAAGAGCTGGGGTTGGAAGCTCTCCTTCATCCTCCATACTCACCAGACCTTGCACCTACCGACTGTTACTTTTTACAAAATTTAGACAACTTTTTAGTGGGTAAGAAATTCAATTCCCGAGAGACAGTACAAAATGCCTTTGAAGAGTTTGTTGCCTCCCGTCCAGCTGATTTTTACAAGAAGGGCATCAATAAACTGCCAATGCGTTGGCAAAGATGCGTCGATTGCACGGGTGATTACTTCGAATAACAGAAATAAAAAAGTTTGAAAAAATAAGTACTTTCACTTATTGCATACAAAACGGCAATTTCATAGGTAAAGACCTATTATTTAGATTTTTAACGATAAAAATAAAAAATATAACTAAACTTGTGCTGCCACCTAGTAATTTCTACTGAAACAAATTAGAGTTACTCCGTACTTGTTACATGCAACTTACAAATTATATAAATTTTTCATTCATGAAATAAATAGTTAAATATTTCGGTATTTTTTTTGTAAATACATACATATACATATAAAACATCAAAACTCTAAAAAAAAAATTTGCAGATCAAAAAAAAAATTGATCCTACACGGGATTCGATCCCGAGACCTCACATCATTCTCATACGCTACCATTTTGACTCCAAGGCGTCAATCTTACGTTGTGGACGTTTTTTGCCGGCTAGGGTACGCCTCCGCAACGCCCCATAAGGAACTTCGTTCCAAAAACAGAAACCAAACCGATCTTTTGTTTTTTTGAAAGGCAAGGAACCTTGTAGAACGAAAATAAAAATTGGTTGGACCGACCAAGGACACGAAGGCGTTCCAACCCGACCAAGGTCACCTTGGTTAGTCGGTTGGTTCCGATCGTGTATAACGCTTTTAACTGATTTATTTCGTTTCATTTTTTCTTAATTAAGTACTTAATCATTTTTCAATGTTTTTTTAAATTCTCTCTTTTGAAAAGACAAATCCCGTATTAGGCATATACATTCTGTGTCGCGGAGGACTTTACAAACATACATGAAACGAACATATAGAACGCCCAGACTCAGAACAACCGTTTGTGGATCGCACAAAGTCAAATGTCCTATGTAGGATTCAAAGCCACAACACTTGGCGCTGTAGAATGCGTGGCAAACGTTTAAACCACTAGGCCAACCGTGCAGTCAGTGCATATTAGGTATTTACATTTTGATGGCGACGCGTCGCCATGCATTGTGATGGGGTACTATACTACGTATTTCTTTTTTGTTGTGCTATGTTTATAATGTATTTTCACTGGACATTTTCATACAAGATGCTTCAATTATGTATCTAAAATGTAACCTTGGGCTGTAAGCAGTGTTTTTATTGTGTAAATATGTGTGTATTACATAACGGATATACTTAATAATAATAACTCCACACAACTCACACACCGATTCCAAATTAAGCAGAGCCCGTGCTATGGTAATCAAATCTATATATATAAAAGCGAAATACCACTCACTTATTAATCACGAAATCTCAGAAACTATAACACCTATAAACTTGAAATTTAGCAGGTAGTTTCCTTATAGGGCGAAGACATCCGCTAAGAACGGATTTTACTAAACTCCACCCCTAAGGGGGTAAATCAGGGGATGAAAGTCTGCGTGAGCAAAGCTGCGTGCACAAGCTAGTCTATACTAATATTATAAAGCTGCAGAGTTTGTTTGTTTGAACGCGCTAATCTCAGGAACTACTGGTCCGATTTAAAAAAATCTTTCAGTGTTGGATAGTCCATTTATCGGGGAAGGCTATAGGCTATTTTATTATTTTCAAAAAAATTAGAGATACGTAAGAAAATTGCTATTTCGTAACCCAACCCAACCCATATATCTAACTATCATGGTTTAGTCACAATAACCGCTTTGTGTTCAAAAAACTTATTAAATCGTCTGAAGAAAGAAACTACGTTAAATGTGTATCGTAATATTAATCCTTATCCCAATAAAGCATTATGTTATCAAAGGTATTTATGTAGAAGTAAAATACTTTTTGTTTCATCCCAATCGGACATTTCGTTTAGAAGTTATCACGAGTATAAGACGCTAAGAGTTGGTACCTAATAATGAGTTATTTGCCAAAGAGTTTTTATCAACATAATACCTAATATTAATATTTATCCAAATAAATGTGTTGTTGATTATGAGTATTAGATCTTAGAAGAGTATAATAAATACATCTATACTAATATAAAGCTGAAGAGTTTGTTTGTTTATTTGAACGTGCTAATCTCAGGAACTACTGATCCAATTTGATTCTTTCAGTGTTAGATAGCCCGTTTATCGAGGAAGGCTATAGGCTATATATCATCACGCTATGACCAATAGGAGCGGAGCACCAATGAAGAATGTTTCAAAAACGAGGGAAAATTATCACGCTACGGGCAACAGAAGACGCAAACGACTTTGCGTGGGTCAGCTAGTCTATACTAATACTATAAAGCTGAAGAGTTTGTTTGTTTGAACGCGCTAATCTCAGGAACCGCTGGTCCGATTTGAAAAATTATTTCAGGGTGGGATAGTACATTTATCGAGGAAGGCTATATATCATCACGCTAAGACCAATAGGAGCAGAGCACCAATGAAGAATGTTACAAAAACGTGTGAAATTTTTTACGCTACGGGCAATAGGAGACGAAAACGACGTTGCGTGGGTCATGCGTAGATGTAATAGATGGCTATGAGATTTATACCGTTTATTAAGTACTTAAATCATCCTAATTCTTTGTCACGCGACTTTTTTATGTATTTATCATATTTTTAGATTTAGATAAGCATGTCTTTACATTTTATAAATCCTTATTTTAAAAAAACCTTTTAAAAGAAACAGGTGAGTACTTTTCTTGAAGATTATAGTCCGGTCAATCTAGACCAAAAAATGAGAGTGAAGGTACAATAAAATCCCAACAAGCTGAAAATCAGTAAAATTGTTCAAAACATAATTATAAATAATATTTAAAAGTTCCCCATCATTCACGTGTATGGAATTTTTTTTATTCAAGTTCAAAGGTCAAAAGAATGAGTTTTTTCACGATTTTCAGCAAAACGGTAAGTTTTATCATAAAAGTACCTTAGACAAAATTGTAGATCATAAAATTATCTAAAAAATGTATCAATACTTTTTTTCTACGAGCCACCGTTTCTGAGATATAACGATACAAAAAGTTATTTTGTTGGGATTTTATGCACCTTCGAATGTCTAAATTGACCGGACTATTATTTTACAATTCAATAAATTAAATTAAAAAGCTTTTTATAAACAAGCTTTTACTGGAATGCTTCGAGACTAATCAAACGAGTCCAAACTCGATGATGTTGCGACGTTTCTTTACAAAGTTCCAATGGCCACCTTCCCGCTCCAGCATCAGATAAGCTCCATGTCATCATAATATTGTATTATCACGCTGTATACATATGCTTGCAAAATTTCAACAAAATCGGTTGAGGATATCTACTTCAAAATTGAGTTGCAAGATTCCACCCGAACATACAAGCATACATACATACATTGCAAGTTAATAAAAAGCTTGTAAAAATATCTGTGATCTAGAACAGATTGTTGCGATACTAACAGTATTGTTGTTGGGTATATATTATCGTTTATACACAACACTAATTGGCAAATGTCTAAAACAACAAAATACAAACAGGTTTTCCTCACATTATACGCATTGATGATTATTATTTACATGTTTACTACGTTTCAGGTAAAATGACTGCAGTAGTGCTGTCGTGTTTCGTTGGTGAGTGCGAGACCCGAGGCCCAATGATGCAGAAGCATCACTAGGCCGCCATTGTGTGGGTCACCATGCTGTATTGTCTGCATTCGCAATGAGTATGGTGACCGCCACTCTTGGAATCTGCTGATTGATGTTAGAAATTGAAACCAAGTTACAATAATTTGAAACATACATCCACTACTCTATCATGAATGCATTGTAAAATACATGTAAAACTTATTCACTGAGGAAGGGTAAAAGCTTTTTAACATAACGTTACCACTATTAGTAAGCGAAATTAATTTACGATAAACGCTATTTGTAGTAATATATGTATTATTAAGTAAGGTGGATGCACCAGTAGCAAACCGATTAAGTGACAATTTGAAACAAATTCTAATGATGTAACTCAATAATTGCAACAATGGTTACAAAAAAAATATCAGCGAACTCCTTATTTACCACATAATCATGTAGCCTAATCCTATTTTTCCAATACTTTATTTATATTTAAGAATTAATGTGGCAAATCGCAATGTGCCTAAGGTGGACCAGGTTGTACCAGTAATAGACCAAACATTGTGCCAATAGTGAACGTGTGCGTGTGAACTGAGGGACCATAGTGATATTTTTGTTTGAAATTTTTATAAGGTTTAGTAGTAGGCTCAAAACAATTGTAGAACAAATATGAGAATTTGTAAAAAGACATGTTAAAAACTACAGCCCTTTAAGTGTGGTCCCTCAATCCTCACATATCATCAGCCGGATCTCGGCAAGTATGTAAAAAAATAAGGTATTGTGACTGCAGACATTTAGTAGAGAATTTGTAAAGATATATACTAAAATAACTGAGCACAAATCATCAACGATTAAAAAAATACAACGACTATACTGTGGTCCCTCAGTCCACACACGAAGATTTTGTTATACTGAATATTACCACATCAACGGAATAAAATCTTTATTTTCTTACATAATGTTTTAGACAAAGTCTTATAGCAATTTGTAAAAAATAAATTTAAAAAAAATATCGACGCACTTTGAAGATATTTATAATTAAAGCTGGTCCCTCAATCCTCACGTTCTCAAACATACTTGCATGTCTAGCTGCTAGACGACTAAAGTATCACAAAGTGTAGTGTATTAAACTTTTTGTAAAAAGTTTCTACAAAATAATAGGTATCTAAAATTGTGTGTATCTTTTCTCTAAAATGAGATTATAGCAATTCAGTGATGTTATGAACAGATATACGAGTAGTGTGACCACACAATGAAAGAAAATGTAGACTACCATTATAATTTTTATTGTAATAGACGAAACCTAAGGTTGTACGGTTGATTTAGTGTTATGTTACATTACGTATCTTTACAAAGCATGAAACAAAGTACCTTTTAGACGCTTATCACCATTTAGGCTATGTTTTAAGGAAGCTTTATGTACTTATAATACCCCAGTATTTTACAAACCATTATGGTAACATAGTGGTATTATTTATACAGCTCAGTTTTATACGTTCTATTAATACATAAAATTGAATATTTAAAAACACAGGATTTTTTAAAGACAGTTGGAACTGTACCAAATGATGTTGTCAGTTCAGACAGTCTCCAAGCTGCAAGAGCTGGGGTTGGAAGCTCTCCCTCATCCGCCATACTCACCAGACTTTGCACCTACCGACTATTACTTTTTCCAAAATTTAGACAACTTTTTAATGGGTAAAAAATTCAATTCCCGAGAGGCAGTACAAAATGCCTTTGAAGAGTTTGTTGCCTCCCGTCCAGCTGATTCTTACAAGAAGGGCTTCAATAAACTGCTAATGCGTTGGCAAAGATGCGTCGATTGCATGGGTGATTACTTCGAATAACAGAAATAAAAAAGTTTGAAAAAATAAGTACTTTCAATTATTGCATACAAAACGGCAATTCCATAGGTAAAGACCTATTATTTGCTTAACAACTAACTGTAGTAGAAGTATTTAGTTACAGTAATGACGAACTAAACAGACGTCAACAGACGAACGGTATTTCAGTTTGCTTATTGAGTTTAGTCAATAAATCATTTAAACGGTCACCCCAACTACTGGAAACTGCTACATTGAACACGTAATAACTTTTGTAAATCACACTCGTTCAGAAACCAAAGCAAATAAGCTGTTAAGTTTAATTTGTTGTACAACATTATAGTAACACTGTTGTAACCATTAAAATTAATTTTAATCAATTTTATAGTCTACACATGTAGTATTTCAAAGCAGCACTTAGACTTTGCAACTAGCGAATCTGAATGCTATATTTTGATCGAAGGCTATATTATTTTTTACTAGTGAACCGGCCCGTCTTCGCACGGAAGTCTGAAATCTTAGGATTTCCTCTGATATAATATGCATGCATTACACATATAAACCTTCCTCTTGATTCACTCTATTTATTGCTGAAAACTACGTTAAAATCCGTTGAGAAGTTTAAAAGATTTAAGGGAATGGACAGCGTAAGTGTTTTCATTTTAAATTATGTAAATAAGAAGTTGGCTAGAAGTACCTACCTAGTATGAATGGATAGATCCTGTATCCACGATTCGTTTGTTTATTGGATAATTGATTGGATATGGGGGTATATCCAGATGGATAAGAGTTACAACAAACTAACTTAACTAAGGTAGTAGAGCCACGCTGATATTAGCACGAACGGGCCGGCTCGACCGGGGCGGTACTACCCTCGCGCAGAAGATCAACGTAAAATGACAGCGTTCGTGTTGTTGTGTTTCGTTGGTGAGTGCGCGACCGGAGGCCCAAAGATGCAGAAGCATCACTAGGCCGCCATGGTGTGGGACACAATTCTGTATTGTTGCATTGTCTGCATTCGTAATGAGTATGGTGACCACCATACTCATTACGAATGCAGACTCTTGGATTCTGCCTTTGCTTTCCATCAGGCAGAGTAGAGTCATTTTGGCAGGCCATACATAAAAAAAAATGTAACCACGATTACACAGATACATACAGTATACCAACCCGTCTGGTTAAAACAGTAGGTATAGTGGGCCAAAATCTCTTTTCAAAGAAAAGGCCTGCTACGTTCAGCCAGTGGTCTACTAAGGCTGTTGATGATGATGATGTTATAAAGATAATAGATATATTATACAAACGCGACACATCCTCATATATATCTAATACCTTTAAACGAGCAATTCTTGTATGTATATATATATATATATACCTATATAATCTGAATCTCGGAAATGGCTCCAACGATTTTGATAAAATTTTGTATGCAGGGGGTTTCGGGGGCGATAAATCGATCTAGCTAGGATTCATTTTTAGAAAATGTCGTTTTATTCGTGTTTTCAACAATCAAATATAATCAATGTACATCTAACGCCATCTATCGCAACTCGATCGAACTACATTAAAGTATACTAGAATTAGGTGCAGAATAAACAGTACCAGGGCGTACCAAGCGATGGCGACGCTCGGTCATCCATGTACTTTCTATTAGTATAAGGAAATCATAAGAAACATTGTTGTACAATTAAAAGGTTACTCAGTGTTAAATACCGTGGGAGAGGCACGCTTCGGCATGCATGGGCCGGCTCGACCGGAGTGATACCACGGCCTCACAGAAAACCGGTGTGAAAAAGCGCCTGCGCTGTGTTTCACGGAGTGAGTGAGGATACCGGAGTACCGGAGGCCCATACCCCTATCCCTTCCCCCATCCCCCAAAGGCCGGCAACGCACTTGTGACGCCTCTGGTGTTGCGGGTGTCCATGGGCGGCGGTAATCGCTTACCATCAGGCGATACGTCTGCTCGTTTGCCTCCTATTCTGCCTCTAAAAAAAACTATGATTTGTGACCAAGACTTGCGTTAAAGGTCCTCCTTCAAACTACATTAAATACCTACTTCTAATTTCCATGTTTTCGATAATATTTAAAGAATTTGAAAACAAAAGAGTATAACTCTATAGTATGTACTTAGTGCCATTTTTATTACTACATCATTAAATCTTAATATATATAAATCTCGTGTCACAATGTTTGTCCTCAATGGACTCCTAAACCACTTAACCGATTATAATAAAATTTGCACACCATGTGCAGTTCGATCCAAATTGAGAGATAGGATAGTTTAAATCTCAAATTATAGTCGCAATTTTAATTTATTGCTAATTATTGTATATAAATATGGTGGTACGAAGTTCGCCGGGTCAGCTAGTGTTGTTATAAGTATCTACTTAGTGGTCGCCTATTGGTCGAAATTTGTTCTTTTTTTTATTCTTTTTTAAGCTTTGTGCACTCCTTGTCCATATTAACTTTAGCTGACAAAGTTTAGACTCCTCCGTTCGCATAATTAACGTAAAAAGGGATACAAAGTTTTTGCTTTACGTATTAATATATGTATATTTTGTAGTTTGACCATTGTGCATCACCTATGTACATCCTGGCCGTGTCTGCCTTGGTTGTTACCGCTTAAGCGGACTTGTCAAGTTGGTTTTATATATACTAACGGAATAGAAAACAATTTTAAGCAGTTGAATGCATACAATGCAACAATGCATTGATATGTTTCTGCATCATTGGGCCTGTAATTATAAAGTTATTATTAAGTATATATAAATATAATATATATATATATATATATAATATAAATAAAAGATAACCTTTGTAATATTTACATTGATAATACCTACTGTTGCATATTAATTGATAGATGCATAATAATGCGTAAATAAATTAATTTTAGAGTCTTAATTATTTTTTTCGGGATTTCCTGCTATTGGTAGTGGTATTCCTGGTAGTGAATTTATGAAGAATGTAACAGGAATTTGAGAACATTTAATCAATGCGCGTGCGGCGTTTGATGTAAGATGTTTTATAATAATTTCGGCCTTTTTATTATAATCATTATAAACTACTAGCTTTTACACGCGGCTTCGCTCACGCAGACTTTCATCCCCTGATTTACCTCCTTAGGGGTGGAATTTCTTACTTCCTTAATAACTTTCCTTAATCTTAATTCCTTTCTTAGTGCTCACTTACGTTATATAAAGAACATACATGCAAAATTTCAGGATTCTAGCTTCAGCGCTTTGGGCTGTGCGTTGATCTCTGGATATATCAGTCAGTCAGTCACCTTCCTCTTTTATATACATATATATAGATAGATAACTGTTACAACAATGTTTTTTAATAAAATCATTTTTTAATAGTGCACACTAAACGTTATATTACAGTTTTTGTAGACAAAGAACGTTTCATTATTCGATTACATGGTTTTATTCACTGTATGTATATAATTGGAAAATAATTAAGAAGGAAATAAGAATTCTAAGTGGCAAATGTGTCAAGGTTACCACTTGCTCTAGATCGGTTCTAGGCTGGCGAGCTTGTCACCTACATTGCAATCAGTAACCTGACCTAATTTAATTCTGTTCGATAGAATTCAGATAGTATTATTGCACCGTAAACAGGTTTATTTTAGACTTAACTTTTACAGTTGATAGTGATTTATAGACTGGCTGTTTGATTTAATAATCTTGGGGCTGTGATTGGAAAAGCTCCATGTTACTTCCTATTAGCGAAAGAATTGAACAAAACCAGATCAAGAGATTTAAATCTATACTAATAATATAAAGCTGAAAAGTTTGTTTGTTTATTTGAACGCGCTAATCTCAGGAACCGCTGGTCCGATTTGAAAAATTATTTAAGTGTTAGATAGCCCAATTATCGAGGACGGCTATAGGCTATATGTAAGGAGCAAGTTCGACCCTACACTTGACCTTGTTTAGGTCTAGGAGTTAACAATAAAACTGTCCGTTCTCGCTAAGAGCGTTTATTGCACTGAATATAATGTTACAATATAATGCATGCAAGAAAGCGATGTCAGCAAAAAGTAATATTTGTACAGCTTGCTTGTACACTATATATCATCATGCTAAGACTAATAGGAGCGGAGCACCAATTAAGAATGTTTCAAAAACGGGGGAAAATTATCACGCTACGGGTAAGTAATAGGAGACGCAAACGAGGTTGCGTGGGTCGGCTAGTATAAGATTAAGCTGAAGAGTTTGTTTATTTATTTGAACGCGCTAATCTCAGGAACCGCTGATCCGATTTGAAAAATTCTTTGTGTTAGATAGCCCATTTATCGAGGAAGGTTTATAGGCTATAATAATATATCATTACGCTAAGACTAATAGGAGTGGAGCACCAATGAAGTATGTTTCAAAAACGGGGGAAAATTATCGCGCTACGGGTAATAGGAGACGCAAACGAGGTTGCGTGGGTCAGCTAGTACCTCATACTTCTGTCTACCTACAAAATTAATTCTCTGCTATAATACTTCGTAGAAAGTTGGTATTTTGCCAATTGGACTTTCAATATAATACAATTGCTTAAACAATTATCACTCTAAGCAACTGCATTTATATATATATACTAGCTTTTGCACGCAGCTTCGCTCACGCAGACTTTCATCCCCTGATTTACCCCCTTAGGGGTGGAGTTTAGTAAACTACGAAGTAGTCTAGTAAAACGACTTTTTATAAACATGCCAATATACACACATCAAAAGTGTCTAGGGATCAACATATGTGTCTAGGGATCAACATATATTTTTGCAATAACTTTTCTCCTGATTGATATTAATTAAAATTTTCTTTAAGGATTCATGAAATAAAGTGTTTTCGTTTGTCACAGTAACGATAAACCAAGTCACCTTTGCATTAATAAAGAAATTTGCCATTTTCCTAATAAAGGGATTTTTGACATTTGAACCACTAACATGTTCGAAAAAAAGACTGAAATAACAGTTTTCTTTAAAATTTTATTAGGTAACTTAAACAATTAATAATCCGTGTTTCTACCGCGAACACTAACAACACAAGAACATCGGTTTGGCATACTCAAAATGAGTTCATCCAAACACGCTGTGGAATGGCCGCCCATGTTCGTTGCAACAACAAAAAAAGGTCTTCTTGCGACTGGATACCCTCCATATTCGGCAGAGCTCTTCTCTGTAGCATATCCCATGCATGCTCAATCGGGTTCAAGTCTGGCGACTGAGCAGGCCAGGGCCAAAGCCACATCTCAATCTCAAGAAATCCGCATAAAAATGCTTGATCCCTAGACACTTTTGATGTGTGTATATTTAAAGCACAAAACATAGGATCTTCCTCATTGCACATTTATTTGTCCTTGTTGGGAATCGAATACACGAATTGCAGCTAGAACTACTAAGGCCTTGATATGTATTGGTTTTCGCAACACTAACAGCTTTAACAGTAGGTACTTTCCAGAATCAAAGAATTCGGAACCTATAAACTAGTCATACAAAAGTAAAATCCATACTTCTATACTAATACTGCTAATACTAGCTTTTGCACGCAGCTTCGCTCACGCAGACTTTCATCCCCTGATTTACCTCTTTAGGGTGGAGTTTAGTAAAATCCGTTCTTAGCGGATGTCTACACCCTATAAGGAAACCTACCTGCCAAATTTCAAGTTTGTAGGTGTTATAGTTTCTGAGATTTCGTGATTAATAAGTGAGTGGTATTTCGCTTTTATATAAATAGATATTTGTTTACAAATAACAAAGATCAGCAACTCAGAATGGAATTTCCTGGAAATCGGTCCTGGTTGTTATCGCAAGATAACAGTCGTGAAGCTCAGTTGGAGGCCTTTGGGCGGCTTAAAAAACATCCAACGGCAAGATTACGTAGCCACAATGTTTGTCTTGCCAGTCCCCTACCCGCACTTGGCCAGCGTGAGGACGTATGGCCTTAACCCTCTCCGGGGAGGAGACCCGAGCCCAGCAGTGGGACGTTACGGGTTGTTGCTGAAATCAAATAATGACAAAGCATTCAAATTGGTCTGTTTATTCTGGCAGATCCAGGGAAACAAAATTAATTAACATAAGAAACAATTTTGCCAGCATGTTTTCTTAAATTTTAAGGCATTGTTGAATTTCGCATCAGAAAAGGATTTTACACATTTCCTAGACTCCAATCTACCCAGATTCCAATCTAAGCAAAACCATTAATATGGTAATCGTACTTCTGATAAACAGGCATATTAGCCGATTAAATTTCGAAGTCATGTTGCCGATTTTTGTTTCAGATAAATCAACTCTAAGGATAAATCCCGTCTACCGACTAAATTTAGATAAGTTTACCCAAATAATTCTTGAGAACCGTTTAAGGTTCTAGATAGTCTAATCGAATTGATATAATTATGAAATCAATTATAAGTATAAAAGACTTTTATCGCACCTGGCATTTAATGTAGATGAGTTTCTTTATTTACACTAATCACTTTTAGATGAAACTTAATATGCACTTGAACGGTGCGTTAAAGAGGAAAGTAAAACGTCAATTACTGGCAAGGATTGTATCTGCAGGCCTTTGATTGTTCATCCAGTGAACGCGTAATGACCCGTATGTCATGCCAACATTAATCCAATAATGACTAGTTGTTAGCTAAAAGTAAGTACTTTACGTACTAGGTTTTTTATATATCTTTGAATTGACAGAAATTGGTAGCAGTACAGTAGAAATCTACGAATATTTGATACTATACTCTTTGCGCTGTAGAATGGTGCGTAACAGTTTCAGTAACATTTCGTTTCACTCTTGAAAGTTGCCGCGATTTCTAATTATGACTTAGTATTTCAGCTGTACCACATTCGTAATGTAAAAAAGAGGTAGGTGACTGACTGACATACCCAGAGATCAACGCACAGCCCAAACCGCTGAAGCTAGAATCCTGAAATTTTGCATGTAGGTTCTTTATACGTAAGTGCGCACTAAGAAAGGAATTTGTGAAATTCCACCCCTAAGGGGGTAAATCAGGGGATTAAAGTCTGCGTGAGCGAAGCTGCGTGTAAAAGCAAGTCATTAATAACTGTAGTAGATTAAATAAAACTAACAAGAATGTTCTAGTCTACAAATAAATGCCGCACCATGCTACAGCGCAAAGAGTATAGGTGCTAAGATGACCCGTACGGCGATCTCTGTCAATTGGGAATTTAGTCATACCCATCATAATCATAGTATAGATAAATGTTACTGACCTCAACAGAGGCGGGTTCCACTTATCACTTATCATTATCTAAACAGGGTTTTCCTATCTTATGTATGTGTTAATATATATCATTAAACATTTTAATGATACATAATATAGGCAGTATGTTAAGTAATGAATATCAAGACCTGAAATTGTTATAATTTTATCTGCATGCTTTTGGTAATTTGAATGACGTCAGATGACCACCGAAACGATTATTTAATGTCACGGCTTGAGATTCGATTACTTTAATGTAATCGTCCATGTAGTGGACTTAGTACGAGTATACCGAGTGTCACTTCGCGTCACTCGTCGCCAAAGACTCTCCCTAGACACCTTTGCTAATTGAGACATCCTACTAATACTAGTATAAACGCGAAACTTTGTAAGTACGGATGCATGGATGGATGTTTGTTACTCTTTCACGCAAAAACTACTGAACGAATTTGGATAAAACTTTACAGTAATATAGCTTATACATCAGAATAACACATAGGCTACTATTTGCCGCGATAATCGACATATACGTGGGCGGAGCCGCGGGCAACAACTAGTCTTACATCAATTTATTATTTTTAAGCACCGTGACTTGGAAAAGAACAATAAGTACATCGTTTGGAACCTATGAGATGTTCTTTGTTATTGGAAGGTTAACTAATAGAAGTATACAAAGAGAAAGTATAGGGAAGTGAAACACGTTCAAACGTGGAGAAAATGTGATAAAAGCTTTGGATCATGTTTTCTTCTGGATTCGAAAAACAGTGACATGAAACACATGTTTTAGTTAAGTTGGCTGAGTAGCAAGTCTCTTATAAGTTAACTTCTGGTAATTTTAACTGACTGAGTGTCGGTAGTTAGATTTTCAGTTCATTTTTGCCTTGCCTCGCGAAGGCCAGTGAGCTTTAATATGACTAGAAACTTGATTTAAGTATATCGGTCTAATACTAAGGTCTAATATCAGCAGATCCAATAAAATTTACGTTTGGATGAAAAACAATTGTTATTTAGTTGTCAACTTGACCTTAAAACTATACACTTCTCTATTTGCAAAACTCCGTATATTATCTGTTACATCACAAGAAACCTCTTTTTTGAAGTCGGTTATAAACTATACCCAAAAGAACAATTCCAAAAGACAAATTCGTTAAAGGAAATTTAATTTTAGACGTTGGGTAAGTATGTATATCGTTTGCTACAAAAATACCTTAGGTACAGTATTTAAGCAATCGATAGCAGCGCGTGGGTATTTTAGCAATCGATAGCAGCGCGTGGGTGGTCCTCG
Source organism: Diaphora mendica (assembly GCA_949125395.1). Classification (NCBI taxonomy): domain Eukaryota; kingdom Metazoa; phylum Arthropoda; class Insecta; order Lepidoptera; family Erebidae; genus Diaphora; species Diaphora mendica. Next base: position 27,650,500 of record OX421319.1, read on the forward strand.
TGCAAGCTCAACTTTGTGTTTACATTTTCTAAATGATATTGGCGTGGGCGACGCAGACGGCGTAGGTAATACCAGTGGTAATACATACTACTTATACTGTAGCTACATATAAATTAATCTTTCGTGGTCTTGGATTAATATAGCAAGTTAAGTTTATTGTTATTTTATAGTTATTATTATTATAGGAATATTCCTGTGTCGCAGGTGATTTTACAGACATACACGAAATGGACACAAAGAACACTCAGACCCAGAACACTAATTTGTGGATCATCAAATTTGTTTTATTTTCTGTGTTAATGTTTGTTCCGGCTAAGCTCTGGAACGGCTGGACTGGCGATTTGAAAACTATAAAGGCGCGTCTTCACCGGAATTTGACAACACAAAAAAAGATTGACAACATAAAAGTTGCAAACTTTTGTTCGGTGGAGACTCAGTTTTACAGAAACTTTTGTCACCAACACGTGTTGACAACACGAAAATTGCTAACTTTTGTTTGATGGAGACCCTATATACACAACAAAAAGGAGCTAAGAATCAATGAAATATGTTGCAAAAACGGGGGAAAATTTGACATACAAAAATTTTAATGTATGACTAATCGACCACAAAAACGCTGCTGCGAGTTCTGCTTAAAAGCGGCCTGTTATTCAGAAGAGGAGAACCAGCCTTACCATTGGCATATTGTCTAACCTAACTGTCATTCAACAATGATCTCATTCACATCAATTTAAGCCAGTAATCTAATTAATCCTACCCATTGATCTGCAGAATCACAACATATTATAAAACAAAGTCCGTGTTTGTCTGTCTATTCGCGATACACTTAAAAGAGTGATTCTTGAGGAAGGTTTACGTATATAATTTGTTAAAATTTTGAGTAAATTGGCTAAAATACAACGATATTTGTAGAAGACGTCGGAAAAAATTAACCTTCACATAATCTCAGAGAAACAGGCTAGGTATATTATATTTTCCGTCATGAACCAGTGCAAAGCCGGGGCGGGTTGCTAGTCACACTAATATCATAAAGGTGAAAGTTTGTGAGTGTGTATGTTTGTTACTTCTTCACGCGTAAACGACTGGACCAATGTTTATAAAATTTGGTATGCAAGAAGCCGACACCCTGGATTAACACATAGGCTACTTTATATATATTTACCACTATGAGAATAACACATAGGCTACTATTTACCGCGAAAACCTATATAAACGCATCAGCAGTTAGCACATCAGCACGCAAACACGGGCATCAGCTAGTTAACTAATAATATTGAACCGAAACTGGTCATGTGTGATTCTTGAGAGATTTTCAGTTTTGGCCTCTTCACAGAAAGCTTTTGGCCAAGCTGACCAGACGGGTTGGTACAGGGTCTGTTTCAAGTGTTCCCTCTTATTTTGCTCTCTTAGTTGGTTCTTCGACACCCTCAGGATGAACAGGGGTGGTGACACTTTGTCTTCCACAGCAATTTTAATTATATAACAATACTATCTTTTGCGCGCGGCTCCGCCCGCGTGTTTATCGGTTATCGCAGCATGAAATGAAATCATTTATTCTGCAATTACTTAGGTTACATGAACACTTTTGCAAGTTAAACTTTTTTTGAGCAGATGAGTTCGGCCTTTCCTAACTGGACTAGCCCTGAGAAGAAAGGACGAAACAAACTCAGGGATCATCGTCTCTTTTAAAGTCCAGACAATATTCTCTAATGAAAAAGGCATTAAGTATTTCAATAATAAAAAAAACAATAATTACAATCTGAGTCACAATTATAATAATCAGTAAAGATAATGATTTTAAATAAATTAAATTAAGAAGCTTTTTAAAAACAAGCTTTTACTGGAATGCCTCGAGACGAATCAAACGAGTCAAAACTCGATGATGTTGCGACGTTTCTTTACAGAGTTCCTATGGCCAACTTCCAGCTCCAGCATCAGATCAGCTCCAGCATCAGATCAGCTCCTTGTCATTATAATATTGTATTGTCACGCTGTATAAGTATGCTTGCAAAATTTCAGCACAATCGGTTGAAGATATCTGCTTCAAAATTGAGTTGCAAGATTCCACCCGAACATACAAGCATACATACATACATTGCAAGTTAACAGAAAGCTTGTAAAAAAGACAACAAAGCAATAATTTAAGATGAATTTGTTTCAAACTATAAATTATCGTCACATCAAAATAAACTTTAACATTCAAAATAAACAGCATGTGCAGAATGGGCAGCTCAATTCCAGGCGGTTTTATCATCAAGATATTCTGCTATGGTATAATACCCCTTTGCGGATAACTTAGATTTACGTAATGGTATTCTTAAATTTACTTAATGGCAAATTCCTAGGCAAAGAGTAGCCTATGTACTTTCTCAAAGATCAAAGTATCTCCATGCCAAATTTAATTAAAATCGGTGCGGCCGTTTGGCGTGAAAGCACGATAGTTGTCCGTGGCTCCACCCGCGTATATGTCGGTTATCGCGGCAAATAGTAGCCTAGGTGTTATTCTGATGTATAAGCTATATTACTGTAAAGTTTCATCCAAATCGGTTCAGTAGTTTTTGCGTGAAAGAGTAACAAACATCCATCCATCCATACTTACAAAATTTCGCGTTTATAATCTTCTATAATCTATCTATCTATATATATAAAAGCGAAATACCACTCACTTATTAATCACGAAATCTCAGAAACTACAATACCTACAGACTTGAAATTTGGCAGGTAGGTTCCTTATAGGGTGTAGACATCCGCTAAGAACGGATTTTACTAAACTCCACCCCTAAAGAGGTAAATCAGGGGATAAAAGTCTGCGTGAGCGAAGCTGCGTGCAAAAGCTAGTATTAGTATAGAAGTATGGATTTTACTTTTGTATGACTAGTTTATAGGTTCCTAATTCTTTGATTCTGGAAAGTACCTACTGTTAAAGCTGTTAGTGTTGCGAAAACCAATACATATCAAGGCCTTAGTAGTTCTAGCTGCAATTCGTGTATTCGATTCCCAACAAGGACAAATAAATGTGCAATGAGGAAGATCCTATGTTTTGAGCTTTAAATATACATTGGCATGTTTATAAAAAGTCGCAGCAGTTTGGAATTAGATGGTCGCATGCGAGATGTGGCAAGATACCTAAGTATGAATATTAGTACGATTTACAGAATAATGACTAATACAACAAACCAAAAAACAATGTAATGGCCTTGATGTTACTGATATAATAATTATGACTAGTTAGCTAATAAAAAACTATTATAAGTAACATCGAAATGAGTGCGAAGGTCGGTAAATAAACTTGTATGTTGATATGTACTTTTTATGAAATATTTTAAGGTTTAATGATGATTGTAATAGTTTTGTTGACAGCCCACTCGTACTACGCAATTACAAGACTTCGCTGAGATCTTATAAGTGGACAAAAAGCTGTACTTTATTAGAGCAGTATCAACCTTGCGGCTCTTATCTCTTAAGGTACTACTACCTTACTCTCGGATACGGACAGCCACGCTGAATTCAGCACGGTTGGGCCGGCTCGACCGGGGCGGTACTACCCTCGCACCGAAAATCAACGTAAAATGACAGCGTTCGAGCAGTCGTGTTTTGTTGGTGAGTGCGAGACCGAAAGCCCAAATAGTCTAGTCAACAAGTTCCATACTTGTAGACTAGACTAAAAGATGCAGAAGCATCACTAGGCCGCCATGGTGTGGGTCACCATGCTGCATCGTCTGCATTCGCAATGAGTATGGTGACCACCACTCTTGGATTTTGCTTATGCTTTCCAACAGGCAGAGTAGTCATTTTTGCGGGCCATACATAAAAAAAAAGATCTAGTTTCCCTACACCCTCGCACTATCCTTTCAGTTTTTTTCCTGCCTTGTATGAACATGAACACATTCCTAAGTATGCGTCAAGTATGCAGTCACAAATGAAAGTAAAGTCAAAACACTTTGTAAAAATATCATCAAAAGCCACTAACAGTTCACTGCTCGACACATAACTTTTCTTAGAGAGCTGAAAAATATGATCTCGCAAACCCCAAATAAAATAAGGAAAATTGCAAGAAAATGATGATGTATGGCAGCAAAACTATCTTTTGTTACCAGGAGTCTCTTTGTGTTACGCTTTGCTAACTTCCAACTCTTCTAACAAACTGAACAAACCGATTTGAACGGTATTATTTACAGTGACAAGGCTGTCATTTCGATAAAAACAAGCATTGTTTCCCGTAAGTAGCGAACGTGACTCACACATTACTCTTAATAAACTTAAGTAAAGCTTTAAACTGACCCTAGCGACATGAAACTACCCTTTTTTATTGCGTGTGGAAACCCTTTCCGGACGTCACCCTGTTGAAGTTTTCGGTAGGTTAGCGTGATTGAATCGAACGATCTAAAACAAAGTAAATTGTGCCATAAGCGTGTCTAAAATAAACGTGAAATTACTCATAACACAAGCAACAGGTGTAATGCGATTTTGCAATTAAAGCTTGGCTAATACGCCTATTTATAGACTTATTGTCACGCTTCTTTAGGTCGTTGATACGTGATGAGATTTTATCATTGCCAATTCAGTATATTGACCCGCGATAACATAAGGATCGCCAAACTTGACGTCTCAGGTTAGCTTCCCGGGTCGGACCAAATATTTGTATGATCTGGAAATATTTGTTTCGGAGTTTGGGTGTTTTCCCATATGCATGTATTTACAAAAAAGTATATGAATTTAAAACAGTAGTCTAGTGCCCTTAACACAAGCTCTGCTTAGCTTGGGATTAGATGGCGTTGTGTGTTAGATGTCCGAAATATTTATTACTAGTGGTTGCCCGCCGCTCCGCCCGCGTATATGTCGATTATCGCTGCAAATAGTATCCTATGTGTTATTCTGATGTATAAGCTACATTACTGCAAAACGAGACGAATCGACTGTCTTAGCGGTAGTTTTATTGTATGACTAACGATTATCATGTGTTTAATAGATTAACAAAAAATAAGAATGGGTTATAATTATCAGTCTATTTATCACACAATGCGTGATTAATTAATTTCAATTTTATATCAGTTATCGGAGTGTCACCACACTTACTCCCCTGTGTGTCGTAAGGGAACAAACTACTTGAGCCAACTGCACTGCAAAGAGAAGGATTTGACACAAACCTTTTTAAGCTATTGCATAGCTTTTATAGCGGGCTTTGAGCGCGGCGACCGAATCAAGAAATTCCGTAACGAAAATAAAACCTAACACCCCCCACTCCGCCTACCACGTAGCTCGGCCGAGCGTTCGCTTAACGTGTATGTATATTGTACGACTGAACGAAGCTCGCACGGATAGAGACGAGCTGCTCCGAAATCGGACGAATACGTAAGCAGCTGTTTGTGTGAAAGTATATGGGTGTATAGGTATCTATCATATCTTTATAATGCCACACTATAAGTTGATAAAAAATGCTATGCAATAGCTTTACCGCGGCAGTCTCCGAGTACCACACTTTTTTTAAAAAATTAGTCTGTACAATCAAACATTTTAAAAATTGCTTTTTTAATGTTAGTACCGTATATACTTTCATATGCATTAAGTGCAAAGCCGTCAATTATAAATTACAAACAGACACTTCAATTTTATTTATTTGTACAAAGTATGTACAGATGATTTGTATTTTTTGTGCATAGTCTTTCTATTGATACACTCCTACTCGTATATGTAAACTGTATTAACTAGTGTTCAATAAAATGTATTCTATTTTAATATTCAAGTCTCGTTCTGTTGTCATGGTTAGTTTTACATTCTTGTGTTTAATGTTAATAAATTATCATCACTCAACGACTTAACGTGTAGAAGAGTAAATGCTTAACCCCCCCCCCCCCCCCTCCGCCCTTTACGGAAAATATAATATAGCCTATGTTACCCTGAGAGATTTGCGGTTTAATTTATTCTGACGTCTTCAACAAATATCGTTAAATTTTAAACAATATGTACCTACATTAAAAAAATTAACAAATTATATAGGTACAAAAACCTTCCTCAACAAACATCTACCTAGTGATAAAAACGGCATCAAAATGCGGGCCAATCGCGAACAGACAGAGAGACAGACGCGGTGGAGGACTTTATTTTATAATATGTAGTGATAGTGATAATAATGGTATAAACCGTGTAAACACTGATATTCAGGTAAAACCGGTTGAACTAGTAGCCGTCCCCAAATCTTGGGAATAATGAAGGCTAGGAAGATAATGAGTGATAATAATGGTATGATGGTTTATGACTTAAAGAACTGGACCAATTGCAAATGGAAACACAGGAAGCGCCAGCTTTAAAAAAAAGGAATCATCAAAATTGGTTTACCCAGTCGAAAGTTATGAGGTAACAAACTTAAAAAAAAAACACTCAAATTGATAACCACCTCCTTTTTTGAAGTCGGTAAAAAAGCTAATAGCGTTGACCGATTCTTCAACGCAGAGCCTAAGCCGGAGCTACAAACTAGACATTTTGACAGCTGATGCTGTTTATTTTGTAAGACCACTATTTTTAATCTCTCCCCTTAAGGAGTAACATAAGGGATGAAAAGTTTTATTGTCAGTTTGAAAGTTACAAACTCGAATTTAGAAATAGCTAGTTCCCAAATCTCGAATGAGGTCAAAGCATATAGTGGAATTGGAGAAAACGGAACTGCCGTCAAAAGTAAATAGGAAATTTAATTTCTGTATTCTGTATTTAGAAAAGACAACTCCCGCATTAGTAATATACATTACTAGCTTTTGCACGCGGCTTCGCTCACGCAGACTTTAAATTTACCCCCTGGGGTGGAATTTCAAAAATTCCTTTCTTAGTGCTCACTTACGTTATATAAAGAATCTACATGCAATATTTCGGGATTCTAGGTTCAGTGGTAGGAGATGTGCGTTGATCTCTGGGTATGTCAGTCACCTTCCTCTTTCATATATATAGATACATCCTGTGTCGTGGGGGACTTTACAAACATACATGAAACGGACACAAAGAACACCCAGACTCAGAACAACAATTTGAGGATCACACACAGTGTTGTCCCATGTAGGATTTGAACCCACAACACTTCGCGCAGTAGAAAGCGGCGTGGCGACCGCCTAAACCACTAGGCCAACCGTGCAGTCTATCTGGTTTTTATGGTGGTTTGTTTGGTGGCTATTGTACTATAGCCAAGTGACAGTAAGTTCAGTCGACTAAACAAAAGACAAAGAAAGGGTAATAGTTTTAACAGTATGTGTGTATGTTCCACCGTAGCGCCTAAAAGACTGAACCGACTTAAATGAATGACGTGTCAATAGATTTGTGATAATGGCCCGGGGACATATGCTCTATCAATTTTATCAAAAGTTATTACTTTTTTAATTTGTTTCTTGTTCAAAGATAATTTCGTAAATCAGAGTGATTTTTTTGATACCAATATCTGATCATCTTTACAGTCTATGAGGCACGTATACAGACTATACAGTCATATTTCTGAAGTCATATTGATTTTAGTAAGTACATGAAAAAGTGGAGTGGAATGCGTGTATTTATGTGGGTACGCGTAGGCCAATGAACTTACGTTTTGATAAACGAGGATGTTTATATTGTAGAACACTTAAGAAGATATATTCACACATGCATCACGACTTTCTTTACATTTTGCGTACGTTTTTACGACTTAATCACTACATTACATACCTAATATAAAACAAAGTAGTCCGCGTCTGTCTGGTCGCTATAAACTCAAAAGCTACTTCACAGATTTCGAGACGGTTTTTACCAACGGATAGAGTGATTCTTAAGGAAGGTTTTCGTATATAATTTGTTAATTTTTTGAGTATTTTGACTAAAATATAAGGAGATTAGTTGAAGACGTCGAAAATTTATTTTTTTCAGTGTAATCACAATTCAAGTGTAAAAAAAAAGTACATCTTTTCGGTGTAACATAGGCTATTGTTACGAAGAAAGATTATTTCAGAACAACACTACGCGCACACAAACAATTTCTTGAGGCACAGAACATTGAACCTTACATCGATGTACACAGCGTCGAATATAGATTGACTGTCGCGCGATTGAGTCGAGCGCATTCACCGGCGCGTCAACTAACTTGTATGTATGTACTAGAATGTACTAGTAATAACGAATGTGGTATAAAAGGACGTCTCGCGGGCCGCAGTTCAGTTTTAGTTAGAGTGCGATTAAAATCTGAGTGATGTCGGTGATTAACCCAGCGACCTCGGCGACAATTAAGGACTGTTATTCTAAGTTATATTGTGATTTTAAGAGTGTTTTTAATAAAGTCTCTTCTAAACGTAAGAAGGTTTTATTTCTGAAATCCATGGAACCCTAACATGTAACACTATGTTATTATATTTTCCGTAAAGAGCCCGTGCGAAGCCGGGGCGGAGTTGCGAGTATAATAATAATAACCTGTCCCCCCATACACACTCATCTGATCACAAAGTAGTCGGATTCTGTACTAAGTAAGACTACTGTACTGTAACAGTACTGTAAGACAGTAACTGGATTGCTGACAAACACTTAAACGTTTCTAAATACTTGAATATAATAGAGAAATTATACCCAGAAAGGACCAATGGTCGTCCTACAACCGCTACAAAAGTTCTAGAATTGAGGTTTTGAGCTACCGTTAGTGGTTTCAATCATTTCTACTTCATTAGTAACCAAGCCGATCTACTCTACCAGCAGCAACTAAGGAAGAGATTACAAGTGCTTGTTTCTTCAAGTCCTAATAGGCACTTGTAGTTTTTTTTATACAACAGCAAGTGCTTGGATACCAGAATAGTAATTAAAAAAAACTTAATTCTTAGAATTTATGACCAGAAAACTGCTTAAAATATTTACATTATGTGTTTAGTCAGTTTTATGATAATATTTTTATTGAGAGTTATTATATTTTTAGTAAACATTTAATAGTTTTCTTTACTTAATGATCTTAATTTATGTTTGCATGTTGCATGTAGGTATATAAGAGGCAAAGATAAGAGGATACAAAAAGCCTAACACATTTAGTTGATGATGATGACATTTCAGTCATCCAAATTTTTTCAAGTCATTCTGTCATGAGATATTTGCAGAGTAAATATTTAGGCTGGCTATACATACTGTTTGTTACTCTGTGCTGTAGAGATAAACATTTATGTTTTATAATCAAAGGTTTTACATAAACATGACATCTATGCCAACAAATAATAAAACATAAAATGGCTTTAATTATTTCTATGCTCATAAGGGTCAATTTTGAGTGGCGTACAATGGGAGGGGCCTATGTCCAGCAGTTCCATGTAATAGGCTGATGATGATGGTATTGAAGGGTCAGTTTTATCACACTCGGTACTGACTTGAGAACAAAAGTTCATATTCACCGTACAAATATTTCAAGTATTTGGTTAGAGAGATCGGACATAGGTCATTCATGTTATAAGTATTTTAACCCTCATCTGCTTGAGAGCTTGCTTATATTTATTACAGCAGGGTTTGTGGTTAGATCTAGTTGCTAAAGCATTGATTGTAGGTGCATTGCATACCCAGGAAAAAATTGCGTAATGAGCATTATCAATTGTTCTGTAATTTATCAGTCTGGTTACCGCACTACTGACTCCATTTAGTTTGAAATCAGATTCCACTTTCCACATTAAGACTCAAGGAAAACCTTTTGTGTCACAGTAAGGTTAGTTAGGTGAGCTAACCCATAAGAACAGACTCTGAAGAGCTTATCATAATGTGAATGTATAAGTCATTTGGTGTTTTGTGAATATAAAATTAAATTAAATTAGAATTACATTTATACCTTTACATATTCAAAATGCTTTTTTGTTTAGCTAAAGCATCATAAATTAATAATAAAATAATTAACATTTAAGCTAATTTAAAAGAAAGTCAGGCATTGGAAGAAATAAGTATTAGAATGAGTAATAATTTACAAAGAGAAATTATGCAGTGGATACTTTTTTATAAGATTCTTATTGGAAATAAATTAGAATAATTTGATATTGCTAATTTTACCATTTAACTGATGTGAAATGCGTAAATAAAACATTTTAGAATGTTTTTTTTTTTCATTAATTTTGCTTTTTTGACAGGAGATAAATCATTTTTATCCACACATTTAACTTCTACACCCTTTTTTCTGCATAGTTTTAATTTAGTTATCAACTGACCATGCCATTTTAATGAATGTTGCTTTATCATAGATTAATCATGAGATTAATGATATATCTTACATAATATTTTATAAAGATAATAAATTTTTTTCCTGCATTCGCGACTTTTTACTATGTGAATAAAAATGGAATATTTTATCTGTGTTTAAGACCATAGATAATAGATACGCAAATAAATATAAATACAAGTAGACGGCATGAATGTATTGACTAAAAAAGATAGATCTAGTAATAAAAAAACCATAAATGCGTAGACGAAAGATGTGAAGCAGTGCGAAGTTAAGGAAATGTGTGAATTTAAAATGAGGTAATATTACATTGCTGTAACTAAACGTACATCGAAAGAGATTTTATGTTTCCAGTGTGCGGCGAGCTTAGATATAAATAGAACATACACTCAACCACCCAGCTAACTAGTACATTGAAAAGATTGATTGTACTGGCTCTAAATGCACCGCAACTAAACATTTAGCTGCATGATCCGTCTCCTTTGCTCATAACCGATTAAACGTGCAACAGTTATGCTATGTGCACTAATGTGCGGTGCCTACGCGCCAAATACAAGAGTATGACATATCACATGCATGCCGACCACACGGTTTACCTCCGCCGATGTCCATGGCACTGTACGAAATAGCCGCGACCGCGGACACCTCACAGCGGTCCTTCCGCACGCAACAATATCAAAACGCACATTTATTATAACTTCGTCATAACTCGTTTCCTTTTAGAACTTAACACTTCCCACTTGCAAAGTGTACTTTTCAACTTTTAATGCACTAAACCTCACTTTTTTAACTTATTGACGATAAAGAAACTCGCAAACACACACGGCGTATTTCACAAATTGTAAACTAAACACGTACCTCCAGCATGAATGATCCTATAATAATAACTGTGAACTGTTTCTTCGCTCTCGCTCGTCCAAGGAACTAGTTATCAAGGTCTCTCGTCTGGACACTACTTCTTAGAATTTGTGGTACAGACAATGTAGCGAACTGACACTACCACTGAGACACAGTCAGAAAAAAGATAAATTAACAAAATATGTTACCGGATAATACTTTAATATATTACACGTTAATAATGTAACACAACTCCGATGAGTGAATGTCAAAAACTCTAATAAATCTTATTTGTGTGCCGCACCCCGACGTCACACTAACAACGACTGAACGCGATTGGCCGTGAATTGTCACATGGCGGATGGCGCTCGTGTGACGTACGCGGACACGGCGCATGCGTATAGTAACTTAAAACTTTTAACCTGAGTTAGAGTGAGATGGAAGTATTTTCTGCACGCTTTTTAGCTTCTCGTATTTTGATTAAATTTCCCGCCAATATTGAAAAAAGCCTGAACGGTACCTAATAAGAATTGATGCCAAGAAGTACTTTTGTATTGAATATTATTTTTAGATTAGGTTTTTAAAATGTATTTTTCTACTTTACTCATTAGATAAAGTATCTAAATACACTAAATTTTCTACAGCGTTTATTGCCTATCTATTACTACTCCAGTAGACTGAAAATAGGAAAAAATGTAGCTATAAATTATTTGTGAGCCTAATTTTCATTGGAGTATCGGGGCGTGAGTCATACTAAGGCTCTGAATGCTCTGAATAACGAAGCGTGGGCGTCTCAATTTCAGAACATTTCAGTAAATAGGATCGGGACCGAGCGGTGGCCGGTGAGTCATCGCGTTTACGCATTTTATATCTATCTTTCCTGCGCTACGTAATCCGTACCGATTTATTTTGAAATATGTATTATAAGTTATTATCTTTGGGTTCCTAAGGATTTCTTTTTGCCTCAGAAAATAAGTTTTTTTTAATAATAAAAATAAACATAAGTAAGTGTACGTGTAGGTAAGTACTTCTTCTCCCTTTGATGAGATGGGATGGGAACCAGTTGAATAATATCAGGTACAAACATTCACTGGCAAATAGCTGATAATAAGTGGAGTAGCTTATCGTACGTGTTACAAGCGGTAAGTAGTTGTTGCAAAAGTTCAATCGCGGGTTGCATGCAGCTAGTTTTTAGACAACATTGTGTAGGATATAATTAGTTTTAACCTTGCAATATTGCCTTGGGAATTTATCCTGGTATAATATTGTAAAAGTTTCTAAATAAATAAATAAATATTTTTTTTGGGTTAATTTACCTATTGCCTGACACTTTGACGTCTGACACTCACAAATAACGTAGCTTTCGATCGGTCTAAGCATTTTCAAAATTCGTTAAGTAGATCCAGAACCCCTACATCCTCACAAACTTTACCTCTTTATACTATTGGTATAGATCTATAGGTAGGTACTGCACGTCTGCACCATGGGAGTAACTTTATTGAATATTTTATTGTATCTCATGTAGGTACGAGAAATTCGAGATTACAAAAAATATTTTTTATATAAAACACCTAATATGGAGGGTCATATTGGCTGTTGGCGTTGCGAGTGTTGCGACGAATGTCGATGACGACATGCATCGCCAAGCTTAATATGTTACGATATATTTGTGTCCTAGTTAGGTACCTACTTTATTTCCTCATTAATTTTACCAAACATCGATGTTTTATAATGCCAGACACTCGATTTCATTTACAATAAATCGTAATCGTAATTTACAATAAATCACAATGAAAAATTCGAATGCCTCGATGGCGCAGTGGTAGCGTATGCGACTGCTATGCTTGAGGTCTCGGGTTCGATTTCCGGGTCGGACCAAATGTTTGTATGATCTGCAAATATTTGTTACTGGGTTTGGGTCTTTTCTATGTACTATATTTTGTATGTATTTACAAAAAAAAAAGTATACTATTTATTTATTTATTTATTTACACTTTAAAACAACAATCATTACAGGCGTAGCCCAATGCGACAGTGTTATACAATCTATTCATTATTTTACAATCTTCTTACTATGATAACAAATGATTTTTAATGCTGTCATTGTGAATTCACTCAGTGAGCAATAAAATAAATCTATCGAATCCGCAATTACATTAAGACTGCAAAGCGCGCGCGTGAACGGCGCCTCGCTCAGCAGGTTGGTTCGCCCGCTCGGGACAGCCAGCAGTGGTGGCCGGCGGCGCCGCCACACGTATCTGTCCGGGACACTTAAAGTGATCCGGCCTAATATGTCCGTATTAGTTACCCCACCCCTAAGTACCCTAAACAGGTACGAGACGAGTGTGAGTTCCCTTCTAACCCTCAGTTCGTTGTATCCCACCATACCCAGAACAAATAACGTGGGATACATCAATGGATAAAATGGATATATTCCATAGTATCTCAGGTACAAAAATCTAACAAATTTATTTTGCACTCGTTCCAACATGAGGCCATATTTAGCTTCATGTGGGGCCCAGATAACTGCGTTACTCTCTAACTGACTTCTTACTAGCGCGTTATATAGTGCTATAATTGTATTTATGTTGCTGAAGTCCTTTACCGTTCGCAAAACAAAACCTAAGTTCCTATAAGCTTTTTTATAACACTTTACAATGTGATCACGAAATCTTAGCTCAGTATTAAAAGAAACCCCCAGATCCCTAACTTCTGCGACCCTTCCCATCGGCGTCCCGTCCACCGTATAGTTGTATGAGATGGGTGAGCGTAAGCGAGCGAAGGTGATTGTCAGGCACTTTAAGGTGTTAAACTGCACTAGTGGTGGACCGCGGCTCCGCCCGCGTATATGTCGGTTATCGCGACAAATAGTAGCCCATGTGTTATTTAGTAAGTAGTCTATACTAATATTATTTGTTGTTGCAGAGTTTGTTTGTTTGTTCGAACGCGCTAATCTCAGGAACTACTGGTCCGATTTGAAAAATTCTTTCAGTGTTGGATAGTCCATTTATCGAGGAAGGCTATAGGCTATATTTTATTTTCAAAAAAGATAGGGATCCGTAAGAAAATTGCGATTTCGTAACCCAAGGTGTGAAATCGAAAACCTATTTATGCGTGCGCTGCAATAACTATTGACAATAGAACAAAATAATGTATTACGGGTTTGTAGGTCCCATTAAGATCTACAAAAAAGTCGGCGAGAGCATATATCCAACTATCATCAGCTCGGCTCGGTCAGCTAGTTTATAATATTATATAGTATAGATTTTTTCTATACTAATATTATAAAGCTGCAGAGTTTGTTTGTTTGAACGCGCTTATCTAAAGAAATACTGGTCCGATTTGAAAAATTCTTACAGTGTTAGATAGTCCATTTATCGAGGAAGGCTATAGGCTATATATCATCACGCTAAGACTAATAGGAGCGGAGCACCAATGAAGAATGTTTCAAAAACGGAAAAAATATCACGCTACGGGCAATAGGAGACGTAAACGACGCACTTGTTTCATGATTGTTATGTTATGAACTCGTTGAGATTTTTATAAAAAAAAACTTCGTTTAAAAAAAAACGACTTCAAAAATTAAAAAGTGTAAAATAACTTATTTTTGTATGTGCTACCTATTCATAGGTTTGAATTCAGTGCCAAGCCAAATGTAATAGTAGGTACCACACTCGCTATATTTCGAGACGAACGTCAACGACGTCATCGGCGCTTCGGTTGTTTTGTTCTACGCGAAGAGCAGCTATCCGCTCAAGGTCACGCGCGGCGAGTGCGGTACCTACTATTACATTTTGGCTAGGCACCGACTTCAAACCTATGAATAGGTAGCACTTACAAATTAAGTTATTTTATACTTTTTAGTTTTTGAAGTCGATTATTTTAAACGAAGTTTTTTTTTCGCTTTTTAGTCTTTCTCAAGTCTCTCATCATCATTTCACCTAAATAACTTGAAAGAATACGACTAAAGGTAACATACAACATACTGTATACAATCGAAGATATTTTTTTGTAATAAAATCTCAAATGGACTATATATTATGAAATTAAATGATGTCTACAGAATATGAAGGCATGCAGACAATTGCCTTAACTTTATTGCCTGCAATAAAGTTAAGGCTCACGTAAATTTGAGGGTTTCCTTCGATTTCCTTGGGATCCCATCATCAGATCCTGATATGGTGGCCATGGGACTACACGGGGAGCATACCCTTTCGAATACAAAAATAATTTTTAAAATCGGTCTACTATTGACGGAGTAATCAATGTACATACATTAAAAAAAAACTATGAAATTGAGAACCTCCTCCTTTTGGAAGTCGGTTAATAGCTTCCATACTTGACCTTTTCTTTTTCGTCTTAGAGACTGTTAAACTCCTTGTTAGACCTTACCAAATTATACATTGAATAGGGAACGTAATCAGTGGACTTCAATCTGCTTAATCGTTAAAATTTAATTAAGGTTTAAATTAATCGTTTTATGTAACTCTGATATTATTTTAAAAAAGGGGTGCCAGTCGCTTTTTATATGAATGACTCAGACTTGGCCGACATAAGGTGGCGGCAAAAAGACGCGACTGCGCGGTTTGCGTGAGGCGCCGATACACCGCCATTCAGCCTTGTACCCCTAGCTAGCCGAACGATAATTTTAGACGCCAGCCCTCAGTGCAATTCACTCCCTGTTACTGTTCACCTATTTAATATTTATGCAATGTGGTAATGTATATAGGTATAATATGAGCACAGGTAAGTAATTTCTAGCGAGTATAAATCAATTAAACTTTTGCCATAGACTGCAAAGAAAAGTCTAGCTCAGTGTTCCGCAAAGGGTGTGCCTCGTGTGGGTCATCTGGGTGTGCCTCTGAAAAATACGATTATCCCACAAACCTAAATAGACGCCCTGAAGAAAAATATTTAGGTACACAGATGTTAATTACGCGAAAGCACTAGGGAGGCGTTTTGTTTCGTTCATCTCTACTAAGTGTGAGTTGGTCAAGAGAGTTAGCGTTATTCTAGGTGTAGTCTACTGCCCTCCTGCTATTAATAACTACTTCTCCGAAGAACCGAGTTCAAAAATACTATTAGAATGATATCAATTGTCATTTCTCATCCACAACTACGCCGGATCTTCAAACTAAGTATCCCGCTATTGACTCATTTGAATTTTCTTTATTGTCTTTTGAGGACATCAAAAATATTATCCTATCTATACACTCTAATGCTGTGGAGCATGATGGCAGTAGCGTAAGGCCTACGTCATCCCTCTTCCCAAAAAAAAGTAGACCCTCACTTCCTGAACATTTTCACCCTATTTCCATTCTATACTTCCTGAATGTAATTTTCGCCCTATTTCTAGTCTTTCCTTCCTATCCAAAGTGCTTGAGGTCTGTGCATATTAGAATTCACTTGCAGACAAGTCTGTTCTGATTTCTGAGGACTTCACATTTTGTATTCTGTAATTTCTGAGGTATTTTTATTTTGTCTGCCACTGCCTAACCATACAACTAGATAAGAAATATTTAAAGTAGCGGAAGAATATTTCGATGAACATAATTTGGAACGGAGCAATGACCTATTTATGTGAATTAGGATTTTTAACTCTTAATACAATAAAAAACAAAAAAGGGATCACCTCAAGACGATCGCCGAAGAGAAGAGATTGTCTCACGCTCAATTAACCTGTGAGATAAAAAAATATAGTTTTGTTGACTAATAAGAAACATTGTTTTTTATTACTTAAAAAATATTTTTAACCGACTTCAAAAAAGCAGGAGGTTCTCAATTTGACCGTATATATGTTTTTTTATGTGTGTTCGCGGATAACTTTATGAACCGATTTTGATGATTTTTTTTTTATGGAAAGGAGATATCCCAACGGTGGTACCATGATAAGGACACTAAGATCTGATGATGACATCCAAGAGAAATCGAGTCGAACCTTGAAGTCGTTTTTTAATTTATGGTGTGCCTCCAAAAATTTGTATCTTCCTAGATGTGCCTTGAACCCAAAAAGTTTGCGGAACACTGCTAGACTCTAGCTCATATTTTAAAATTATAATAAATCAAACCCCAGTACAGATACATGATGAAATAAATGTACCTATTGAAAACTTAAGTCTTATGTATCCAACATTTTTAAAAGGTAATTTTACAACCAATCTCCGGTCTCTGACAGCTCTTTCATCCACCACGACGAATTGAATCATTCCTCAATATCTGACGAGTTAATAAGGTTGTAGACTAGGGTTGCCAGATGGCCGGGAAATCCGGGATAGTCCCGGAATTTTGCGTGATGTCCCTTGTCCAGTTATTAGACCTTATTATCATGGATTCCGAAAATCTACAAGCTTTGTAACAACATAAACTAACAACGAATGACACGGCTGGCTTGCCTGTGAGTGAGGGGAAAATGCTTTCCGAATTTCTCACGCTATTGAATGTATAGTTCGTATGTCTGAAAACTGTATGTAAGGTGCTTCCGAAATAACACGTCCACAAATTTTACCAATTTAAAGAAAGTAGTTTGTTTTGTTCTTTCAATTCTAACAAGCAATGCCTTTTGCGAAAGAATATTTAGCCAATTGAGTAGTTTATGGACTAAAGAGTGAAACTGAATGTCCATGAATTTAATCAAGTTCGTACTGCAGACTCCTATCAATTTTAGGCGTGTCTTGCTCAGAAATTTTATCAGTTTTGCAAAGCTTGGACTAAGAAAAACTAATAAAAATGGCAAAATTCAGTGATAAACAAGATATTTTACTATGGTTACGACCGAGCGACCCGACACCGTTGTCCTTTTTTTTTAGAATTGTTCCGGATTTGATAAGTTTCCATCTGGCCTGGCAACCGTATGGTAGACTCACCCTTAAACTTGAGAAATAGCTCATTCATTCTCATTAATGATCATATTCAACAATTTTAATAGTCCTCTACAGGACATAGAATAGACCTACTACACCACGCTGGCCAGATGGATTTGCATAGGGTTTGTATTAAAATGAAGTTTTCTTCTCTTGGTAGTGTTAACATACTCGTACGAGTTGACCAGACGGTTTGGTATACTGTATAGAGCCTTGTTAAGATTTCCTTTCCTTTAGAGTGCTGTCGTCCTGCGTGGTTTTAATTCCTAACAACTTTATTGCTTTATTACTTCGATCAATATTATTGATCGAAGCTGTATTACAATTTTTACTTACGATTGTGTAAATTAAGGGCCCTCGCGTTATGCGTCACGCAGTCGGCGCGGCTCGGCGACGTTAGGGCTGGCGCCGCGACGCGCGGCATCGAGTCGCCACACGCCACCTCGTCTGAGGCACCCCCTAGGACACGGAATTAATAACCTGTGTTCCAGGATAAGCAGTTTATTTTGCCTTCACACTTTAATAGGGCTTCTGGTAATAGAGAATTCAAAATTACACCTACAAAGGCAGGTACAAGCAGTGGCTACACTGGCTATCACAGAGGAGCAAATATTTATGGAGGCAGTACGATGTCTCGGTATGCTCTCTCTATCTTCAGTCCTCATACGACATAGAATCCTAGAGTACAGAACATTTCGAGTTATGCGTGAAAAAAAAAAATATTAAAAGATTATATAACTCGGTTACAAACAAACATGAAGTTGATGTTATTAAAAGCATGTTCTTAATGAAAATTATCGAATTAGTTAAGCGAAGTTAATTTAATAATAGCGGTATTAATCTAATATAGCTGTATAATAAGGTTTAAACGGTGAAAAATTAAAAATAACTTGAAAATCCAAATGTGACGTGTACGAAGTAGTGGGCACAGCTAGTAAATTAATAAAATTGTTGCTAGATGTTAAAGTTCACCGGTAATTGGGAGTCCGTGTTTTAGAAACTTTTAATATTTAAATTTACTCGACCTTGTAGCAGTTGTA
This sequence comes from Diaphora mendica, assembly GCA_949125395.1. Lineage (NCBI taxonomy): Eukaryota > Metazoa > Arthropoda > Insecta > Lepidoptera > Erebidae > Diaphora > Diaphora mendica. Next base: position 27,669,414 of record OX421319.1, read on the forward strand.
GCAAGAGGAGAGTGTGAAAAAAACATGGATAGGTTTCAATTGAAATTGGTTGGATTTAATAACAAATACGTATGTACGAAAAGAAATTCCTGAAAGAATGTGGTTTTTAGACCAGTGTCGATAAGTTTTGTATGTTTTCTGTTCGTTGAAATCTCTACTTTCCGATGGTGAAAAAAAAAATGTTACCACAGTAAATCTTCTCAGAAAATGCAAAAAATCGAAAAAAACTTTACTTACAACTTTGCCATTTGACTTTTTTCCATAGGACTTTTAGTTTTGCCGGAAATCGAGAAAAACCGTTTTTTACCCTTAAAACCTTCCCCCCATCCCCTTCCCGACCTCAGATCGCCCATAAATTATTTTTCTTTTCATTTTTATAATATTCTCCTCCTTTTCTAATGGGTTTCATCTAGTGACCGACCGAAGGTTCGGTTTCGGTTTCGGCCAGTTTCGGCCAAAAAATCTAGTTTCGGCCGTAGTTTCGGTTTCGGCCAAAAAATGGCCGAACCTTCGGCCGCGCCGAAACTCGAGTGAGTGTGAATAATCGTGCGTCATTCGGCGAACTTTGTTACTCACTCGTGCTCACACGCTCACATGGCCGGCTCAGTTCGCTCCCCGTAATTCCATCGTTAATCGAATTGAATTGATTTTATGTTTAACATATATGTATGATTAACATAATATATGACATACTGTATTTCTTTAGTTCAGAAATATTCATAACACAAAACGTAAACAATATATTTACTACATACTTTAATCATAGAATGTGCAAATACATGTTTAAAATATCCAATAAATTTCAGTATATATCAGGAATTTTATATATGTTTAACTCTTATTCCAATAAAAGTTACTATCATCACTTAGAACTTTTTTTAAAGCTGCTAAACAACTTGACACGGTAATGTCACAGTTCTAATTTTGTCCTTTATTCAGTGTCACAAAGTCATCATTTCAATTTTTTATTATTTATATTTTTTAACAACTTATCAAGGCCATCCAAAGCTACAAGTTGATTTGACAACAACAAAATGACCAAACCTTTTGCGTGAAAATATTCACAATTTTCGAGTGCCATTGTAATACTGTTGCAAATTAATTCAACGAAAATTGTAACAATATTTTTTTCGATGTAAATACGCAAACTATTATATTTATAGGATAAGCTTATTTGTTAGCTAAATCATAGGCAAATGGTGTTTTTTTTTTTTTTTTAATGTTTAAGCTACCAAAATGACTCTACTCTGCCTGATAGAAAGCATAAGTAGAATCCAAAAGTGGTGGTCACTATCCTCAATGTGAACGTGGACAGAGCAGCATAGTGACCCACACTATGGCGGCCTAGTGAGATGCTTTTTCACGCCCCGCTTAAAGGACCCGGGATCATAATGGGAAGGGAACACGTGTGGTGGTAGTAAGTTCCATGTTTTGATCGCTCGACACAAGAAGGAAGAGCCGAAACGTTGCGTTCGAGAGCTATTTTAGCTTATTTATCACAAGCATAATATAGCTTGTCACGCGTCATCGGCGCTCGCCTCCCACCGCTGAGCCGCTGTCCCTACCACCGCAGGGACACATAAAAGGACGAGCACACTACAGCTCGACCTCTTTCGCCCGGCGTCTACCACGCCGGACGGCTGCGCTGCCCTCTACGGGGGGTCGGCCTCTAAAGCCGACCCCAGCACTGCACTCTTTCGCCCGGCGTCTACCACGCCGGACGGCTGCGCTGCCCTCTACGGGGGGTCGGCCTCTAAAGCCGACCCCAGCACTGCACTCTTTCGCCCGGCGTCTACCACGCCGGACAGCTGCGCTGCCCTCTACGGGGGGGTCGGCCTCTAAAGCCGACCCCAGCACTGCACTCTTTCGCCCGGCGTCTACCACGCCTGGTGGCTGGGCCGCCCGGCCTACGCCGGAGCCCCAGCACTGCACCTCTTTCGGCCGGCGTCTACCACGCCAGTTGCCTGCGACACCTCTACGGGGGTCGGCCTCTAAAGCCGACCCAGGACTGCACCTCTTCCTTTTCTCATCGCTGCGAACCTACAGTTAAGTGCTTCTTGTCTGGAGGCACTGACTGGTCGAATCTCTCAAACCCACACCCTGACTGTACATCTATCTGTTTGTGTTATACTTCAGTAAATAAATTCTTTAAATTGTTGTTGTGAAGCGTCTAATTTAATCATCATCAGAACCTCGTGGCTTCACCACAACCTTCTAGGCTCCTAAAGCCACTACGTGACAAGCTATTAGCTATATTATGCTTGTGATAAAATAATTTTAACTAACAAATATGATGGAACCTTTCTAGCTCACTTATGCACTTTCGATTTCCACTATTAGTAAGACAACATGTAGTTCAAAATTATTAAATGTATGTGGAACCGTAAAAAGTGAGTTGGTATCAATAATATTTATTCAACATTTAAATTTACAAGAAAAAAATAAACTTAAACAAATGGATGTCACTATTTTAGCAGTTCTGCATGGATAATTTTAAATTATTTACCACCTCAAAAACCAAACAATCTTATTTTGTTCAGTTTTGATAAAATATTCTAAATAAGAAAAATAAAAACTGACTTCAAAAAACTTCAAACTCCATGCCTAGAAACACTAAAAAGCGTAAAATAAATTGGCTCTCCTTAAATTACTATGTGGCAACTCTTGTGTATTTTTAAGTATTTGTTAATTTAAACAAAGTAGTATTATAGTGTGTGCTATGTACCTAAAACCTGTTTGAAGTCGGTGCTAAGCCCAAAATATTACTAACAATTACAAAAATCTAAGTGACCTTTTTCAAAATTAAAATAGCCCATGGATTTACAAAAAAAATGCGTTAAGTCGCGTAACCGCACTAGAATATGTTACTCTTTATGACTAAGAGCCCAACGAAATTCCTAACAAGCTGCATGATGAAAAGCGTAGAAGCGTTACGCAAAGATCAACAGTTAAAACTTATTGTAAATATTTAAATGAAATGAATGAAGAATAGAAAAAAATTGTGGAGATCCCATCATCAGATCCTAATATGGTGCCAATGGACTACCTCGGGTGCATGCCTTACCGAATACAAAAATAATTTCCAAAATCGGCTTACAATTGACGAAGTAATCGGTGAACATACATAAAAAGTACATACCCTAATTACCTAAAATATAACAACTTTTGTAAAACTAGGTTTGGTTCACGTATTTTTCAAGGGCAAAAAAGGTTCGGTTTCGGTTTCGGCCGAAACTGAGAGCCAGGCCGAAGGTTCGGTTTCGGTTTCGGCTGAAAAACCAGTTTCGGTCGGACACTAGTTTCATCCGTTTCATCCTACTATTTTTTTTTTTCACTTTTTATAATTTTTAAAGGCTTCTACACTGGTCTATTTGTAGAAGCACAATATCTATGCACAAATCTGTTTTTCATACTGGACACTAAGATATCATAGAAAAAAAAACAAAATTTTAAATCTTTGCCGAACCATACCATCGAGACTCAATGTGTCAATAGTCATTATATCACATCGCCATTTTTCAGAAATATAAAATTATTTTGAAACAAAGCAGAGGAATCAATCTGAGGAATGCCAGAACAATTCCTGAAGATACCCCGCAGCGTGTCGCCGGTGGCTGGTGCAGGAGCCGGGGACATTTCTGAACGGGAACTATCACGGGAAAGGCACAAGTTGCAGACCACTCCACCTGCGTGAGTTATCTATACTATACCATTTCTATACTAATATTATAAAGCTGAAGAGTTTGCTTGTTTGTTTGAACGCGCTAATCTCAGGAACTATTCTAAAAATTCTCTCAGTGTTAGATAGCCCATTTATCGAGGAAGGCTATAGGTTATATATCATGACGCTAATACCAATAGGAGCGGCGCATCAATGAAGAATGTTTCAAAAACGGCGGAAAATTATCACGCTACGGGTAATATGAGACGCTATCAAATGAATTCAACACATCTTGGATAGAAATGACCAATAAAATGAACAAACAATATATAAATACAAATAAAATTAGCATAAATGACACAATTTTTTTGGAACCAGTGACGCTCATAGAAATTTACAATATTATACTGTCTCTTAATAATTCTAATTCAGTGGGATATGATGAAATAGCAACAAGGGTGTTGAAACACTGTGCAATGATTTTAACCCCTTTGTTAAACATTTAATTAACCTCTCTTTTTCTCAAGGAGTGTTTCCGGAATCTTTGAAAAAGTCTATAGTAAAACCGGTATATAAAAAAGGCAATAAACAAGATCTGAATAATTATAGACCGATAACACTGATACCAGTGATATCAAAGATATTTGAGAAAGCTATGCATAAAAGAATTACATCATTTATTAACAAACATCATATAATAAAACCCGAACAAAATGGTTTCCAGAAAGGAAAATCCACTACTTTGGCTGCATATGATCTAACTCAAAATATTATAAGAAGTTTAGACAATAAAAAACATACGGTGGCGGTGTTTTTTGATATGTCAAAGGCATTCGACTTTGTTTCACACAGACTATTGCTGGAAAAAATTGAAAATTATGGAATAAGAGGATTAGCTTACAGCTGGTTAAAAAACTACTTAACAGGTCGTCAGCAGTGTGTAGAAATTTGTAACTTAAATGAAAATCATACCATTGACATTTATAAATCTCGTTACTTAATAAACGAGTGCGGAGTCCCTCAGGGGAGCGTAATTGGGCCCCTTCTGTTTTTATTATACATAAATGATATGCCTGACATTACGAATCACAAATGCACCCTATTTGCAGATGATATAGCGGTAGTTTTGACATCTAATAAATTGACAACCTTAGACATAGAAATTAATAACACTATTAAGAATGTAGTCAATTGGCTTGATAGAAATAAATTAACTATAAATTTAAGTAAAACCCACTACATAGAGTTTTCAAATGCAAGAAGTCAAGAACATACACTTAATATTGTCTACAATGATCACAGGTTACAAGAGGCTGATAATGTAAAGTTCTTGGGTATAACTGTAGATAGATTTTGCAATTGGAAGTCACATGTGAATGAAGTCTGCAACAAAGTAAACAGATTCGTATATGTTTTATCTAGACTCCGTAGGACTGCAGCACTGCAAACAGTATTAATGGCATACCATGGGTACATAGGGTCTGTGTTGCGGTATGGGATTTTAATATGGGGCAACTCCACAGATATAAACAGAGCCTTCTTGGCACAAAAGAAGTGTGTGAGGGCGATGGTAGGCATCCCACCCTATGAGTCATGTCGTCCACATTTTAAAAACCTGGGGGTTTTGACCCTGTCTTGTATCTATATTTACGAGATTGCAGTATTTGTGAGAACTCACCCACAAATATTTAACAAAGCCAGGGACATATTTCCACGGAACACAAGAAACAGAGATAGACTGGTTTTAAATTACCAACCAAAAACAGCTTTGTTCCAAAAAAACTGTTATTCCATGTGTGTCAAAGTATTTAACGTGTTACCAGAAGATATTGCTGTCCTACCTTTATATAAATTCAAAAGGCAGTTGAAATCGTGGCTCATAAAAATGTGTTTTTATTCGGTGAATGAATTATTCAATAGAAGCTAATTGATAATGATTTTTATGTAACTTTTATTATTGACATGTTTAGTTTATTCTAATTTATTGACTATTAACTTGCAATTTTAATTTATGGATAGATTGTTATTAGATTAGTGACTTTATTGATTTGACTTTTTTTTATAAAAAAGTTTAAATTAAAATAACAATCACAAACTTTTGCATGTCACCATGACTAAATGTTAGAACTAAATGTAAATTTTCTATAACAACTTATGTACAACATTTAATGGCAAATAAATTATTCTATTCTATTCTATCGAGGTTGCGTGGGTCAGCTAGTTCATGATAATATTTCTTTGACATATCAAACAAAGTGTTCTATGTTGATAATATTAGTGCTTACCTTAAAACGACTCAATAATTATGACATGTATGTACCTACTTAGTTATTAAGCTTCTTAGTAACGTAAGTTAACAAAGACGCAGTAACATCACCTGATTTTTCGATGTCGCTTGAACACCGCAAATATCGCAAATAGAGCTACTGGCAGGAAGAAAGGACCTTGTTACTCATTTTGTTGCCAATTTCCTAAATTTATTTTAAGTCTTCTCTTTTTCCATTTTCCTCTGTCACTCATCAGTTCAAGACCTACTCCCTCTCTAGCCATATCGTTTTTTGCGCAGTTGATTCATTTTCCTTTTGTTCGTTGTTTACTTTCTTATCCATCGACTACCATAAACGTAGAACAATAACAATAATATCCAAGGTTTATCACATTTCGTATATCTCCACGCGTCATATGTTCATACCTTCCCTTGATTTCAATTCCGATCGATCGGTATTGAATTTGTGATGTTTCGTACTCTGGAATTCGACACTACATATGTAACTATTTTCATCGTAATTTGAAGTTGGAATTGGATGCGTATTAGATTGAAATTGGAATTGAATTTAAAAGCAAGGCCGCAAGTTAAACTGTTACCCCTCAACTTGTATGTACTTCCAAACTTCCTGAAATGTATCCATCCTTACCTTGTCACCCAAGTCACTGGTTGTATTATCTGCATTTACTTTTACATCTTTAGCAGGGTAGTCATTTTTCTAATTTTATTGAGGGTCTGAATTGCAGGTTATCCAAGGGCGGTGGAAGTAACTTGCCTTCAGGTGAAATGTCTGCCGTCCTTAAAAACATAATGAACTTTAAAGCTACAAAAACTTTCCAACCTCTCAATTCATTGTAAAGACACCATAACTCCAAAAACAAAATATCCTGTATAACATATAATTCGCTTAAGGATCTAAACATCAAGCATACTCTTCCCGAGGGAATATCTTTAGGAGATTGAAACTGCGGAGAAAGGCTCATTTAATATTTTATCTGTCGTTTAATGGATGACTCAGACGGCTAACGTGATCTCACTTGCTGTGACTGGACGAGTTTCATTATTTACATACTTAGCCAAATATACAGAACGGTATATTCCAATTTGCTCTCCTGGATATTACTGAAAAAAACGCCTAAAAGAGTGCATTAGGCAGGAATCGAATTCGAATAAACTTGGCAAGCTATCAGATCATCGACTCAACAAGTGGGTTAAGAATCAATTATTTTTTTACTTCTTTCTATACTTAAACAAAAAAAAAACGGCAATTAAGAGTTGATAGTGAGAGATACAAGGGCGCCATCTTGATGAAAAAGTATATTCAAGTATATTTTAAGGTTGCCTGTAAGAAATTGCTTTTTAGCGATAAGGCCGCCATTTGTACATGGTTTTCTTTTTTTAAGTTGATAAGCTTCTGAATGTAAACTATTTTAACTGGTGTACAATAAAGTTTATTCTATTCTATTCTATTCTAACGTATTTCAGCCCGGTTACTTGTAAGACACAATTTTTTTTTTTCATTAGTACTCATTCACCAGATTAACTCCTTATGTACTCCTAACAAATCAATGGATTAATACAAATACGTTTATATTTATTTACTGGGTAAATACATTCGCGTCATAGCGTCATCGTGGACATTCATTAACACATTTCGTCACTTAGGGAAAATAGAGGAAGAGTCGTAGATATAATGGGTAGTACCTACAACATTGATCTATTATAGGCGGTCCACACCACAACGATATATCGTAGCGATTTAACTGTGCAGTTTTATCGTACGTGTGGACGGAAATTGGCTCAGATTAATCTGATCTAAATCGCTACGATATATTGTTGTAGTGTGAACCGCCTATTATACACCTACAATGAGATTTTTGTTACTGTTTGAATTATGTACCTTCTCTTTTTCTAGAATAAAACGGAGCAAAAATTTGTTACTTAGTACTGCACCTTCTCTAAAATGTATTAAGGTACTAGGAAATTAGTCTTAATCCAATCTGGGACCAATCGTTTGTCTCGGTTTTTAATAATTGTTAGTATTTACCTTAACAATATCTTGAAGGACTTAAGGGACAAGTTAGGGTTTGCGTCGCTTGGCTCAACGTGTTTGCCTTCTACTTTAAATTTAATCATTTTGCAAAAATTACAAAGAAACCACATAAGACACTAGAAGTATCTTAAGCAAAGAACAAATAGTTTTGTTTTCATTACCACTTGTGTTATAAACAAAAAGATGATTGAATGGGTGACTTAAGTATTTTTTATATTTTGCCTCTGTCAACAACCTATAACGTGTCACTGCTGGGCTCGGGTCTCCTCTTAGGAGAGGGTTAAGGCCATACGTCCCCACGCTGACCGAGTGCGGGTTGAGGACTGGCAAGATAACGTTGTGGCTACGTAATTTTGCCGTTGGATGTTTTTAAGCCGCCCAAAGGCCTCCAACTAAGCTTCACGACTGTTATCCCATGATAACAACCGGGACCGACTGCTTAACGTGACCTCTGTCATGGAAACGCTCATGGTATCATGCCACCAGCGGTCACCCATCCAGGTACTGACCGCGCCGTCGTTGCGCCTCTGTAATCAATATAAATTAAGAAATACGACTCTGTCATTTAGACCGTACGATTAATTTAATCATTCACATTTACTCTGCATTTTTCAAACAGTCGCCTTCAGCCTGTGCATCCAAAGAAGCAGCTGTTTCTGACTCCAGTTAACAAGTTCACGGCGAAATGGTGCACACCCAGTCCTAATTTGGCCAGGATCCGCAGCTGTTTGGACGAGTACAAGCGTCAAGATACGCCCGTCAGACCAGTCACTAAAACCAAAGCAGTATCTATGGAAGACCTGACTCCAACTAAACGGATTAAGTTTGACAAGTAGGTGCTACTGAAGTTTCTGCAGGAGTTACGGCAGTAGTAAAAGACATAAATAAAAGGCTACCGAATAAGTGCTTGGCTTCCTAATAATGTGTTTAAATTGATATTTTGACTACAGTGGATAATTTAATAATTACGGTACAGGCGATATAAGATTTTTCACCCTATATCGCTTGTACCGTGATCATATGTGTGTTAAGGAATTTTTAATTTATATCGTTCCCCACCTTTTCGCTCGTATCCCCTCACTTGAAAAAAAAAACAAAAATTAATGGCTAGTAACTAGTTTGTATTTGTTCCAATGAATGTAACTGGTCCCGTTTTAAAAGTTCCGAATGTTTCAAAGCAAGCACTCGTACGTTTCCCACCTATAAAATAGCGTCCTGTGTTTACTGAAGATACTTTGTAAATATCGGGCTTGGTCCTGTATTATGGCCGTTAGCTTTAATTCATCGAAAAATAAAGGAAAAGGCAAGATGCACTCTTTCCTGCAACTCTTTCCTGGATATTACAGAAAGGATGGTGATCCACCTGTTCTGAGATCACCTGGAGTTAACGCCGCTGCTGAACAAATGGCAGCTGCCAAGATCTGTAGGTTCATGATAATGGTGGCATGGAGACGACGACGCGAGGATGTTACATGTTTGCGGAAAACTTTGGAAACTCAGGTAAAAACCTTAAGAATTTTCTATACTTTTGTTGTGATCAAATATTAAAAATATTACTGTAGCCATCTGTAAGACATCGTCCCTATTTTCTTAACGCGAATGACATGTAGATAGAATATATCTTACTGGTTAAATCGTTATAGCATTTTTATTTTAGGTTTCTTATTCAGAACGTCTTCGTATACAAATTAGCGCGCTGAAATCCCTTTTAGATTCTGATAATGTCAAGGTACGTTTGGCAATGCGGGAGTTAGAACGACTCAAACAGTTGCTGAAGGACAAAGAGATCGAGAAGTCTGTGTTGGAACGGGTGAGTCCTTTTACTCTCAAAAATTTACCATCTTCATGAAGAAGGATTAGTGATCCTGCAATGAATATCTTACGTTGCAGGAGAAATCGGCATTGGAAGACGATATATGCGCAGCGGAAGATCGTGCATCTGAGATGAGTATCGGTAAGGATTTTATGTACATATCTAGACATTTGTAAATTATGAAAATTGTATTGTAACAACAACTCCAGATGATGGAACGAGGCTTAGGAAGGTAATGTCGACCTCATTGTTGATATTGAGCGAGTTCTAGGCGAATTTACATGTGTTAATTAGTTCGGCACAACGTAGTGCCAGCTAAGGTTATTGTAAACGATTGTAAGCTTAGACAAGCTTACAATCGTTGTTAACAATTGTAAGCTTGTCTAAGCAATCCGATCAATTGATTTGTCACACTCTCGAGAATAGACATTCTCGAGAGTGTGACAAATCAATTTGCAAGGTAGTAGAGCTACGCCGTTTTCAGCACGAACGGGCCGGCACGACCAGGGCGGTACTACCCTCGCACAGAATTCAGAATTCTCTTCATAGCATTCATGCTGCATTGTCTGCAATCGCAATGAGTACGGTGACCTTGGACTGACTTGACTCTTGGATTCTGCTCATGCTTTCCATCAAGCGGAATTGTCACTTCAGTAGGCTTATAGATACAAGAAGAATAGATTGTGTGTCCGTGTGGCAGGCTGGCGCAACTGCCGCAACGAGTTGGAGGCGGTGCGCGCGGCGGCGGGCGCGTGCGAGCGCGCGCTGGCGCTGGAGCGCGCCGCCGCCGCGGAGACGCGCCACCAGCGCGACCACGCCTGCGACCGGGTACGTAGTCACGTAGTACACCCCCCACCCGCTCCTTCTGTACATGTTTACCTACATTATCATTTTAAACCTTATTTCTAAACTAAGAGCATATATAGGTTCCTGGAGGAGCAGCTGAACGGGCGAGACAGATTGATTCTTGACTGCGAAGTGACCATTGTGTGAACTGTAATAAACCAATCAATCCTGAAGACGTCTTTCAATCCAAGCCTCGAAACATAACACTCATAACAGCTAGGAAGATGATGATGAGTTCCTAAGCTGTTGTTTTTTAATGTAAACTGTCATAAACGAGACTATAAAATATACAAAAACTTTAACGTCTCAGCACATTACAAAATGTCCTTTCTGAAATATGTAATATTTTTCTCGAAATGTCCTTTTCTCAAATATATGTTCACATGTACATTAAAGGGTTACAATTCTTTTACTAATCATGTAAGTACTACTAGTACCTAAGTTACTGTAATTGCAGAATATAACGTGAAAAAAAAACCCAGGTATAATTGATAATTAGCATTCAGCTTCTTTATTTTCAGATAAAAGTAAAGTAACGTTTTTGGTTACGGATGTAGTCTATGGATTGTAACCCTGTAGTGCACATCTAAACATATAGGACATTTCGAGAAATAATATTTTATGAAAGATAATTTCGAGAAAAGGACATTGTGCTGAGACGCTCCATAACTGTATACATTATTTTCTTTTTAAAATAAATGACTTTGACATGACATGACTTTGACTATAATTTCTTTCTTTTTTGACGTTTGGTAAAGTGAACTTGTGGTAGAAACTTGTGGTCTGTCCAGTTTACTAGTAAATAGCGATGTCTTAGAAAAATTACATCTGTGTTCGACATTCTGCCAATAATTGTGAAGTCTGTCCGAAGCTGCTTTATGTGACCATAGACAAATCAAAATTATTGATACTGAAATACTTTTGGTTAGTTGGCAATGATAGAAGCAGATCTTGCCCAGCATGAGAGTTTACTGCTGACAGCGGAGAATGAAGTCGCTGAATTAAGACGAGATGCAGACGAGAAACGCAAGGAGTTAGAGATTACGAGCGAAAGGCTTAGAAGTGAACAGGAGTAAGTTTTTTTCCAAATAATGATATTTTCATACTCTCTTACAGAAGACCAACCTAAAATGACAGCATTTGTGTCGTGTTTCGTTAGCGAGTAGGTACGAAACCAAAGGCTCAATGGACGCAAATGTATCCCAATAGGCCGCCATAGTGTGGCTCACCATACTGCATTCGCAATGAGGATGGTGACCATCACTCTTGGTTCCTGCTCATGGTTGCCTTCAAGTGTAGTAGTAGACGAGTAATTTATTTTTATATTGCAGCCACTTACGTACCTACACATACTTGAGTTACTACATCCCTCCATTTGAGAACTAAAATTCTTTAGATGAATATCCTCACATTGTTTTTGGATTTAGTATCTAGTCCATTTGTTTACCAAAATAACTGTGCGTATGGCGTAGTGATTTAGGCTCACCTTGCCACTTTTTACTGCGCCGAGTGCTGTGGGTTCAAACTCAAATCCTCGGACAAAATTTTGTGTGATCCGTGAGTTTTTCCGGATTTTCTTTGTATCAGTTTCATTATGTTTTTAAAGTCCTTCCCGACACAGGAATATTCCTAAGGAAATATATAATTGTGTGTGCATGTCAGAGCCCGCGAGCGGTGCGGGCGCGAGTGCCGGGCGCTGGACACGCGCGTGGCGGCGGCGGCGCGGGAGACGGACGCTCTCCGCGCCGAGCTGCACGCGCTCCGCACGGAGCTCGCCGGCCTCCGCCACGAGCTGCGCGTCACGCGCGACCAGCTGGACTGGTGGCCGCGACCGCTCACCAAGTTAGTCCAACTCATGGTATAACAATACGATGACATTCCGAAAGCTACCCAGGATGACGTCACTATCCACTTACCACTTTATAGCAACACTACATGAAATGATGGAAACATTTTCAGTCACCATTCTATTTAAAAAAAATGTAAAATCCATTTAAATTGTTGTTTCGTGTACATAATCAAACAAAATATTTGAATTTAAATATATGATAACGTAAAACTTTATTGATCTCTCGAATTCACAAAGGGAATAATGGTGGTTGGGGAGTTATTATTTCACACTACTGGTAACACTGAACCAGCGATAGTGATGATGACGTCATCTCGTCCTCTATTATCCTGCCTATTGTATCTACCTGTATTTTTATACCATGGTCCAACTTATGCTTTTTATTTGTGTACGTGTACTTTGGTGTCATACATGTATCGGTCCCTCTACAACTAGCTCTTCACTTTTCTCGATCTCTTCTCTATTGTATCGTACATTTGTCTTTCAGAACTAAGGCAAGTTTTTGGTGATATCGTAAACTTTTTCCCTTGGCCATTTTTAAATTTGTTTTTTTTTATGTTGGACCATTTGATGGTATGTGACTGAAGTACCAATAGACCTATCTGGGTACAGGACTTGACTGCCTACAGGACAGATATCACATCCGAAACTTTAGTATCCTTTAGCCTATCGCCCCCGTCATATTCGTTTTTACAAGCTTTTTATTAACTTGCTATGTATGTATGCTTGTATGTTAGGGTGGAATCTTGCAACTCAATTTTAAGGCAGAAATTTGCAACCGATTTTGCTGAAATTTTGCAAGCATATGTATACAGCGTGACAATACAATATTATAATGACATGAAGCTGATCTGATGCTGGAGCTGGAATGTAGCCTCCTGGATATGTGGTAGGAACTCTGTAAAGAAACGTCGCAACATCATCGAGTTTGGACTCGTTTGATTCGTCTTGAGACATTCCAGTAAAAGCTTGTTTTTAAAAAGCTTTTTAATTAAATTTATTGTTACCTCAATTCACCTTCCTTTTTTATCAATTTCAAAATGACTCCCAGATTCGCAGTCGCATAATTTGGTCACAGATTTCAGCCAAAACCTTCTGCGATTTTACACATGATAGAAGCTGTCTTCTCGGGACAGATCTAACTGAAAAATTATTAAATAGCTACACTCGTACACCACTCTCACTTCTATTTTTGACAGGATGCTCGGAGCTGCAAGATCATGGTTCAGCTCTACGAAATCAGTGCCGGAAGCAGTTCTGTGGAACCTCATACCTGCTAGACATGGATGTTAGCCATAGTCAAATTTACAATAGGGATTCCATAACAAGTAGGGTAGAAATAATTCTAGTCCAAAACTGAGAATCTACTGAGTTTGCCGCTTTTTTGTTTACGCTGCGAACGTACATTTTCCTACTGAAAATCTCTGGCTAAATCAGAAACTCAAATTCAATATTTTACATTACATAGCATTACATTACCTACATAGATTTGCTGTTCTTATTTTTTAGGGCTTTTGACTGTGAAATTATTATTTAGGAAAAAAACAGCTCCAAAGCAGAGATACATCTAGATTTTTTATTGTTTACAAGGTAAGTTTGGTAAGTAGGTACGTATTGAAACTTTGATATAAGGTGGCAATTTAATAATTTAAATGTCGTTTTAAAGTATTTTTAGGTGTTTGTTATTTTACTAAGTTTTAGATTTTTAAGTAATTATTGGTTCTATTAAAGGCGATAATTAAACTTGTTTTTATTTCATCATTGTTTGCTACCTATATCATGAAAGGTTTTCACGTAAAATTAATTGCCAAAGAAATGATCCGCAAGGCCTAAAGAAGTTTTGAAAGTGCTAAGATGCGGGAATCGGCGGGATTCATTGTCAATGGGCAAACGACAAAACTTGTTAATGTCCGTGGTACTGTTACTCGTAGTAGGACTACGCAGTAGGACCACGGACAATGAACCGAGGCATTATCTACTTGACCACTTGCGTTTCTGATGATATGCTACAAACCCATCAAGACATGTGTAATTTAAAATAAAACTCGAAAGTTTTCATCATCAATTTATTTTCAGTCTTACTTATTCTAGTCAACAATGTCTCAACTACAAAATATCAACATTTCGGATTGTTTCTATCACAAGGGGCGAGCTCACTAGCGCCACACACACCCATTATTCACACATATATGCTGTAAACACGTTAGTATTTTACGATGCAAATTTCATGCGTAATTGTTAATGTTATCATTTAATTAATATTGCACTAATATATTTTATTTAATTGGTATATTTTGGGCAGGTCTTTTCTATACCCATATCATATTTGCAAAACTAGCAAGAGTAACATAATATTAGACCTACTGTGGGTAACCTTATACTTCAGGAACTATTTATGTCTCCAGAAGAATTGTATATTCATCCCAAAAAATCTATGATACACCTTGTCAGACAGATCTGAAAATAAGGCCTAGTGTGATCCCGCCCCTCGCTTCCTACAGTTATAACACTGTGGACTTGCGGCACACAGACAGAGCTGAATATCGTAGGTCTGAAATACATGGAGTAGGCTTATAAGGCCCAGATTAGGATCCAGCTCATCAAAATTGAAAAAAAAATGGGCACAAATGGTTCATTCAATCAGCTAAAACCTGCATGCCACTAGCCCAAATGTATAATAATTTGACATACATATTTACAAGTACGCTACTCATAAATTACATATTATATTATTAAACGGTTTTATCTTTAATTTCAATTGGACTAAATTATAGATACATTAAAAAGAAATATTTCTGGATCTACTTAGTTACTTATGCCTGCCTACATAGATTCAAATTGAAAAGAAAAATCTACTTGTGGTTTTATACTTAAATGCGTAGTACATTAATGCCTTTTAAGTAATAGCGTTCATTGCGTATGAGCGCATAATATCCTTATCCTTTCTCAAAATGTCCTTTCCCCAAAATGTTCTTCTCAAAATACTTGCACACGTTCATTAAAGGGTTAAAATCCTTATAATAAACATGTTTATTTCTTCAAATAAAGTAGCTAAATGATAAGTATACTGAATTGACATTACGTTCTGAAATTGTAGTTACATTTAAGTACTTAATAGTAATTACATGTATAATATGGAGATTGTATCCCCGTAGTAGGTATATTTGTGAACATATTTCATAGAGACATTTTGAGAAAAGGACATTTCGAGAAAAGCAAATTTTGAGAAAAAGACAATATGAGAAAGGACATTTGGAGAATAATTACATAACATGGAATGCGCAAGTTTGAAACTTAAAAATATAACTATATTTAATAACAAATTAGTTTCACTTTATTTGGTCAATTTTCAATGATTAATATACCTTTGGAAAACAATTTCACTTTGAATACAGATTATTTCAAGTTATTCAATCGGCTTTGAAAACTGAATTAGCTGAAAGCAGTCAGTGACTTTTTATGTACATACATATATAATACACATATTACATATTTGTGTAGACTAAAGACACTGTTAAACACAAGTTCAACGAGCGAGTTTTCTTAGACTGCGCTGGTCGGTCTTTCTGTAACACATTTTCGCCCCTTTTCATGAAAACAAAGGCAATCACACGAAGAGCGTTCCGAAGCGTTCGTGTAAAATTAAATAGATCGAACAAATTTAATAAGCACTTTGTATTTCTGGCGGCCAGAAGTCTACGTATATGAACTGTGATTGAATTCGCAGTCTGCGAATTAAAATTGCCACTTCCCAGTATATACACATAATATTTGCTATTAAATTGTAAATATTACGAGTACTTACTTGACTAGAATAATATTAAAGAATTCCAACTTTTCACAAATGTAAAAAAAAAGTTTTAAAGTGAAATTGAACATTTACTTATTCTATACAAAAAACAACGTCGATTACAGTAAATAAAATTAATGATATACACACATCAAAAGTGTCTAGGGATCAAGCATTTTTATGCGGATTTCTTGAGATTGAGATGTGGCTTTGGCCCTGGCCTGCTCAGTCGCCAGACTTGAACCCGATTGAGCATGCATGGGATATGCTACAGAGAAGAGCTCTGCCGAATATGGAGGGTATCCAGTCGCAAGAAGACCTTTATTTGTTGTTGCAACGAACATGGGCGGCCATTCCACAGCGTGATTTGGATGAACTCATTTTGAGTATGCCAAACCGATGTTCTTGTGTTAGAGTTCGCGGTAGAAACACGGATTATTAATTGTTTAAGTTACCTAATAAAATTTTAAAGAAAACTGTTATTTCAGTCTTTTTTTCGAACTTTAATGTTAGTGGTTCAAATGTCAAAAATCCTTTTATTAGGAAAATGGCAAATTTCTTTATTAATGCAAAGGTGACTTGGTTTATCGTTACTGTGACAAACGAAAACACTTTATTTGATGAATCCTTAAAGAAAATTTTAATTAATATCAATCAGGAGAAAAGTTATTGCAAAAATATATGTTGATCCCTAGACACATATGTCGACACTTTTGATGTGTGTATTTCACTCTGACATGTACATGTAAAAAACATGAAAAAAATAATACTTTTCAAAATAATTATTAAAGAAATATACAGGTTGGTGACACTTAAAAAAATAAACTTTGAATAAAAACATTTTACTAACATAATTATATTTAAATACAATCTGCATTCTTTATGTTGCTTGAAAATATAAGTACACTATATTTATTATATATTATTTTTATAAAATAATATTTAATTTTCTTAAAGCAACATGGAGTTCAGAGTGGAGTTATTAGTTCAGAGTTTAGGCCAAAGTAAGTTTTTACTAAATGTAGTACGAACAGTTTTAAACTTATCAAGTCCTGCAGATATTATTTTCAATTTAAAGAATTTTATCGAAAATGTATGTACTGAGAAATATTAAGCATTTTTTACGTATTTTGTGCGTTAAAGACTTGAAACATATTGATGATAAATTTATATATGCAAGAACATTATTTATTTTAAATATGATTTGCTACTCAATACATTTTAAGATCACCCTTCTGCAGACAAAGGCATCCCTCTCTCACGTAGAACAACACGATTGGTAACGAGCAGATTTCCCTAGTGGCTGTTTGCGGGACTAACGTAAGACAGATACTTCAACCTGACAGTTTAATATACAGAGCGAGTGCATTGTTATTTTAAATTCTTTCTACAATGGTTTCATTAATAGACGTCTACGGAGTAGTAAAAAATACTATAAGACCACTTCGTGAGGGTGATCAGTATTTTAAAAGTGAAATGCGTGTATACGTATTTTTATTTGTCATACGTTAGTTCTGCGACTTGCCGCTAGGGAATCTGCTCGTCACCAATAGGGAGTAGCTATACGCAAGCGTTTCCCTCTGTCAGAATATAAGCCCAAATGGGCCTACGCATTACACTGTTACAACACCGAATATATTTATGTGTGCGTGATATTCTGAATGCTTTGTTGGAATTAGGTTGCTTACGCAAAGCTAATCTTAGAGGGCGCCACCGAACTATAACGTAAACAGATTAGCGCGGTAAACTTTTAAAGTTTCATTAATTGTATATTTTATTTTATTTCCATATTATTATTAAAAATGTATAATAATTATAGACGTCAACTATTCCGGAGTTAAAAAAGCTGCTCCGTTAACGCAGCGCATCCCTCAAAGGAAAAAAGTTGTGAAGAAATAGGGTATTTGTTTTATTGGTTATGTTATATTATGAACAAATTAAACACAATTTTAGGAATAAATAGTAATAAAATAAACATTGAATTTTACACTTACCGGTCGCAAATCCTTCAATAACATAATCTTCTGCTTTAAAATGACAGATTTGAGTGCATAAATAGCCTTGAAGTTTTTACGACGCAAGCTATCTCCCATTGCTTACGCAGCTTTTCACCCAAATGCACAATACTGATGCATTTTTATTATTTTCTCACAAAAATAGTTTTGATGCAAAAAGTACTATTATGTCAAATGTCAACATGAACGTTCTAATTTGTTTATGTTGTAGTTCGGTGGCGCCTCTATCGGGTTAATTTGGCAGTAATATTCCCTAATGTCGTGTGTGAGTTCGTAGTGACAGGCGATTGTTTTTGTCTGTTAGTCTAAAATGTGTATGTGTAAAGATTGCCTTCCACAAAAAATGACAGAGTATTTTGTATCGGGAAAAGATGCTATAGCTACTCCTTTCCGGTCCACCGGCCTGTGGTGCTCTATACTCTATGCTCTCTCTCTAATTCTTACTTCTTGCATATGTGTTAGTAAATATTAACAAATGAATAATTCTACACAATACATTTTCTCATTAAATCTATTTATCTTAATATGTCAATACTTTAATTCAGATCTACTTTTATTTTAAAGATACATTATTTATTTGGTTTATAATCACATATTTATTTTTGAATCCATTTAAATAGCTTATAGCCTCAACTACTTCAATAGAGTTTTACAATAAACCATACAATTGTGTTTGATCAACTATTATTAATGTTTTATAAATATTTCAGATACTAAAGATGTTTGATTTTGCATGTTTTTGCAAATGGTGGCCACGTTTATTCTTCAGAAATGTAGACAATTTTTATACATTTTATACAATGCAAACTTGTTACTTTTTTAAATATTATATTAAAAATTACAAATAGTTTTTTTTAATGTGCAACACCAAATTTTATTTTCAAATTTTAAATTGGTCACGTTACTTAAATGACAATAATCATAGGTGTTAACTAACAATTGTTATTGTCATACGTTTATCAATTCCGTATAGATGGCAGATCTCTTTGGCAGGATTCCGTTTATATACAACGACTAGTCGAATATTATAACAATGTTACAATTGCGACTAGCTCAATGACATTTTGTTTTTATTTCCATTTTGGATTAATTTTTATTTTTTGGTATTTTTCTCGTAGAACACTTTAAACGGAAGGACTTAGGTGCGGACTCTTTGACGATTTTGCTCTTTGAGCATTTCGCGGTAAATTATGTTTTGACATTTGTTGGATGCAATGGATGTTCCATTTGAACATTTTTTTTTTGATTTAGTGTGTAAACGGTGCACACTCCAGTAAACTAGGGAATGAATTTTCAGTAAAGATGTACCTATATCATGCCAAAGCCCTCTCCGCCCTCGTTGATGGCCCAGAGCAGCGCGTGCACGAGCTGCTCGTAGCTGTCGTAGTCGGGCAGGCAGAGCTGGTTGAAGCACGTGTGGGCCGTGGGCAGCGCGCCGAACGTGGGCGCGGGCGTGATCTGGAAGCGCGGGTTGAGGTCCTGGAAGCCGCCGGGAGGCAGCTGCGAGCAGCCCGTCGTGAACTGCAGCAGGCGCGCTCGCTCCTCCGTGCTGAAGTTGGCCAGCGCCGCCCACAGCCAGCCCAGCAGCCGCTCCCACTCGCGCCCAGAGCCCGACACCAGCGCGTGCGCGCGCCAGTCCGCCACCGACACCTCGCCCGTGCCGCACACCAGCAGCTGCACACACACACACACACACACACACAGTGGCGCCAGTCCGCCACCGACACCTCGCCCGTGCCGCACACCAGCAGCTGCACACACACACACAGTGGCGCCAGTCCGCCACCGACACCTCGCCCGTGCCGCACACCAGCAGCTGCACACACACACACACACACACACACAGTGGCGCCAGTCCGCCACCGACACCTCGCCCGTGCCGCACACCAGCAGCTGCACACACACACACACACACACACACAGTGGCGCCAGTCCGCCACCGACACCTCGCCCGTGCCGCACACCAGCAGCTGCACACACACACACACACACACACACAGTGGCGCCAGTCCGCCACCGACACCTCGCCCGTGCCGCACACCAGCAGCTGCACACACACACACAGTGGCGCCAGTCCGCCACCGACACCTCGCCCGTGCCGCACACCAGCAGCTGCACACACACACACAGTGGCGCCAGTCCGCCACCGACACCTCGCCCGTGCCGCACACCAGCAGCTGCACACACACACACAGTGGCGCCAGTCCGCCACCGACACCTCGCCCGTGCCGCACACCAGCAGCTGCACACACACACACACACACAGTGGCGCCAGTCCGCCACCGACACCTCGCCCGTGCCGCACACCAGCAGCTGCACACACACACACACACACACACACACAGTGGCGCCAGTCCGCCACCGACACCTCGCCCGTGCCGCACACCAGCAGCTGCACACACACACACACACACAGTGGCGCCAGTCCGCCACCGACACCTCGCCCGTGCCCCACACCAGCAGCTGCACACACACACACACACACACAGTGGCGCCAGTCCGCCACCGACCTCGCCCGTGCCGCACACCAGCAGCTGCACACACACACACACACACAGTGGCGCCAGTCCGCCACCGACACCTCACCCGTGCCGCACACCAGCAGCTGCACACACACACACACACACAGTGGCGCCAGTCCGCCACCGACACCTCGCCCGTGCCGCACACCAGCAGCTGCACACACACACACACACACACAGTGGCGCCAGTCCGCCACCGACACCTCGCCCATGCCGCACACCAGCAGCTGCACACACACAGTGGCGCCAGTCCGCCACCGACCTCGCCCGTGCCGCACACCAGCAGCTGCACACACACACACACAAACAGTGGCGCCAGTCCGCCACCGACCTCGCCCGCGCCGCACACCAGCAGCTGCACACACACACACACACACAGTGGCGCCAGTCCGCCACCGACACCTCGCCCGTGCCGCACACCAGCAGCTGCACACACACACACACACACACACAGTGGCGCCAGTCCGCCACCGACCTCGCCCGTGCCGCACACCAGCAGCTGCACACACACACACACACACAGTGGCACCAGTCCGCCACCGACACCTCGCCCGTGCCGCACACCAGCAGCTGCACACACACACACACACACACAGTGGCGCCAGTCCGCCACCGACCTCGCCCGTGCCGAACACCAGCAGCTGCACACACACACACACACACACACACACACACAGTGGCGCCAGTCCGCCACCGACACCTCGCCCGTGCCGCACACCAGCAGCTGCACACACACACACACAGTGGCGCCAGTCCGCCACCGACACCTCGCCCGTGCCGCACACCAGCAGCTGCACACACACACACAGTGGCGCCAGTCCGCCACCGACACCTCGCCCGTGCCGCACACCAGCAGCTGCACACACACAGACACACACACACACACAGTGGCGCCAGTCCGCCACCGACACCTCGCCCGTGCCGCACACCAGCAGCTGCACACACACACACAGTGGCGCCAGTCCGCCACCTCGCCCGTGCCGCACACCAGCAGCTGCACACACACACACACACACACAGTGGCGCCAGTCCGCCACCGACACCTCGCCCGTGCCGCACACCAGCAGCTGCACACACACACACACACACACACACACACAGTGGCGCCAGTCCGCCACCGACACCTCGCCCGTGCCGCACACCAGCAGCTGCACACACACACACACACACACACACACACAGTGGCGCCAGTCCGCCACCGACACCTCGCCCGTGCCGCACACCAGCAGCTGCACACACACACACAGTGGCGCCAGTCCGCCACCGACACCTCGCCCGTGCCGCACACCAGCAGCCGCACACACACACACACACACACACAGTGGCGCCAGTCCGCCACCGACACCTCGCCCGTGCCGCACACCAGCAGCTGCACACACACACACACACACACAGTGGCGCCAGTCCGCCACCTCGCCCGTGCCGCACACCAGCAGCTGCACACACACACACAGTGGCGCCAGTCCGCCACCGACACCTCGCCCGTGCCGCGCACCAGCAGCTGCACACACACACACACACACACGCAGTGGCGCCAGTCCACCACCGACACCTCGCCCGTGCCGCACACCAGCAGCTGCACACACACACACACACACACAGTGGCGCCAGTCCGCCACCGACACCTCGCCCGTGCCGCACACCAGCAGCTGCACACACACACACACACAGTGGCGCCAGTCCGCCACCGACACCTCGCCCGTGCCGCACACCAGCAGCTGCACACACACACACACACAGTGGCGCCAGTCCGCCACCGACACCTCGCCCGTGCCGCACACCAGCAGCTGCACACACACACACACACACACACAGTGGCACCAGTCCGCCACCGACACCTCGCCCGTGCCGCACACCAGCAGCTGCACACACACACACACACACAGTGGCGCCAGTCCGCCACCGACACCTCGCCCGTGCCGCACACCAGCAGCTGCACACACACACACACACACACAGTGGCGCCAGTCCGCCACCTCGCCCGTGCCGCACACCAGCAGCTGCACACACACACACACACACACAGTGGCGCCAGTCCGCCACCGACACCTCACCCGTGCCACACACCAGCAGCTGCACACACACACACACACACACAGTGGCGCCAGTCCGCCACCGACACCTCGCCCGTGCCGCACACCAGCAGCTGCACACACACACACACACACACACACACAGTGGCGCCAGTCCGCCACCGACACCTCGCCCGTGCCGCACACCAGCAGCTGCACACACACACACACACACATACACAGTGGCGCCAGTCCGCCACCGACACCTCGCCCGTGCCGCACACCAGCAGCTGCACACACACACACACAGTGGCGCCAGTCCGCCACCGACACCTCGCCCGTGCCGCACACCAGCAGCTGCACACACACACACACACACAGTGGCGCCAGTCCGCCACCGACACCTCGCCCGTGCCGCACACCAGCAGCTGCACACACACACACACACACAGTGGCGCCAGTCCGCCACCGACACCTCGCCCGTGCCGCACACCAGCAGCTGCACACACACACACACACACACACACAGTGGCGCCAGTCCGCCACCGACACCTCGCCCGTGCCGCACACCAGCAGCTGCACACACACACACACACACACACACACAGTGGCGCCAGTCCGCCACCGACACCTCGCCCGTGCCGCACACCAGCAGCTGCACACACACACACACACACACACACACACAGTGGCGCCAGTCCGCCACCGACACCTCGCCCGTGCCGCACACCAGCAGCTGCACACACACACACACACACACACACAGTGGCGCCAGTCCGCCACCGACACCTCGCCCGTGCCGCACACCAGCAGCTGCACACACACGCACTCACCTCGAGCTCGTTCTCGTCGAAGATGGCGAGCAGGTTGTCGGGCACGAGCAGCGTGAGGCCGCGCAGGAAGGCGTCCGTCTCGGCCCGCACGCGCGCCGCCAGCCGCCACTGCGCCAGAGCGTCCAGGTACGAGATCTTGCTGCTGTTGCGGACCTATACCCACGTACTCAATGTTAAATAATTTATTATCGTGAAATGTGTAGACTGACAATGAACAAGAAACAACGGAGTTTGTGAATATAGTATTAAGTATAATACCCGTATAGTGCTCCCGTTGGGTATTAGGTCGTGTGTCTCCCGCAGTCTCCCGTTAGAGTCGTACACGTCCTCGGCGAAGTACAGCTCAGGCACCCCCTCCGAGCTGTCCAGGTCTGTCTCCAACACGTATTTGATCTTGGACAGGTATAGCTCTGGGTCATCTTGTTCAAAGTACTGGGAAGGGGAAAAGATCCCGTCTTATCAAGACTACAAGATATGTTCCAATAAGTAGTGGTCTAAAACTCATCTCGCTAATTTGCTAGTCTTTGAGTTTAATGCGTTTTCTTTTTTTATATGGTTTGCGGTGGACTGTAATAGCTTGATCGTATTACTTATATTTAAAAGTTGGGGGTCAAATGTTAAGTGACTATTTGAGAAACGTAAACGAAGTGACACACACTGAAAGCTGTTGTTGTAGTACTAAGTAAGTGATGGTCTGTGAGTGTAGTGTGATAGTGTGTGTGTGTGAGTACCTTGTAGTGCACGCGCAGGCCGATGATCTGCGCGAGGAAGGAGCGCGTGAGGCGCGCCCGCACGAGCTGGCGGTAGGAGCCACCCAGCGCGCTCTCGTACAGGCACTTGCCCACCAGCTTGCCCGCCAGCTCGAAGTGCTTCAGCTGCACACACACACATCACACAATATTATTTATGCTAATTCAGTGCTCTACAATTACATACTTCAGTTACTCATTCCTTTCACTGAGTAGGTAGGTTATGATTGTTTGAACGTAGAAAATAAAAACAATTTTCAATAAGTACAGTAAATTAGATTTCGACACCATTGCAATAACTCGATCTGGCACCATAAACAAAGTTACAAAAGTTAATTAGTTTTATACAAATTTAAAATATCAACCTTTTTTAAGGAATACTTATACGAATACCCATTCGCGTTAGGGAAATAGTGACGCATCGATCAAGCCCCCCGATCTTGACCAATCACCAATGATTCGTTTCGTACGAAAGCTAAGAATCTGATTGATCACAGAGTGCTTACCTACCGGATAGTTTTCTTAAAGGGAACCCCATTATTAGAACCCCCTGTTACGTTGTAACAAGGATCCTAAAAGTAAAAATTAATATATTTATAAACGTATAACTCTAAAAATAAACATAAAAAGTATTACGTACAAAATGACTGCGGAATTATCTAATATTAGCAAAACGCGAACCGCGCGAATTCACTAGTATGGTTGGGCGTGTAAACTGTGGCGAAACATTGCCTTATAAGGAAATCGGAAATGCACATTGATGGAACATCGATATAGGAAACTTGTTGCTACTCGCCGCCAGGAGTCGCCACGGTAAGATATGCCGTGCTGTTCTTACCGATAGCAGGGTCTCAAGAAAAAACCAAGGGCGTACCATCTTGATAGGATAACCCGCTCATTTCATAGCTCTGTTCGTGTCATCTCGGAATTGTTCTAGAAGCCGGAAACGAAGGCCAAGCTTCCATGAGCTTCCATTACCTTCGATCACCGAATGGCAGTCTAATTCTAATTGCATATAAAAGCGGGTTCCCGAACGGGAAGATCATTTTATTTTTCGTATCACTAAGAAGTTGAAAGTGTATCTATTATCAATGACACAATATTGTAGAAGTTCCGAACTAAGTCGAGACTATCGCCGATATAATTTATTAACAGTAGAATCAGTTTTAATAACTTCAGTTACAATTCCCCTGATTTGGAGTTGAAACCAGAATTGGGGTTTGAACCCAACCACCAGACTTGGACCATACGATCGACCAGCCTGACCGCAGACAACAGCCACCGTCTCAAGTACGACCGGTGAGCGACGGATCAGAAACCAGGAGATCGACCTGCACGGCCAGTCACCGGCCAGTCACCATCATTAAGACCCCACGCTGCGGGACTAGACCCTTTAGTTAAGTGGCTTAGGGTTCGACCCTGTATAAATAAAGAACTTTCCAGTGCTTAGAACCTCACCCCCAAATATATTTGTAATTAATTTAAAGTTTTTATTTTATTTTTGTAATAAATTGTGTTAAATCGTTTAGTGTTTTTTTTTATTGTTCCCGCCGTAAGGCGAGGGTAACACCCCTTAGCGTTAACAGTATTACCTAAAATACAGTATATTAATAATATTCTCACTCAACGCGCCTCTAATCCCAAATAAGGCAAATTACTAGTACAGAGTACTGTACAACCAGACAAGACAAATGATCGTATTCGTGAAGATTGCGAATCACTCAAAAAGTGTTTCTTTATTAATAAGCATAACAAAAGAACAGTGTAACAGTTACTTACTACTAGCTACTTACATAACAAGTATAATAATAGAAGACAACTAAATAATAGAAAAAACTAACTAATGGGAGTTATGAAACTGTTTTTTTTTCATCAATTGGTTGATATCAGGTTTGATAGAAGACAATTGAAGTCTCATATCAGGTTCGGCGTCCAGTCTATTGCGGAATCCTGTTTCGCACAAATATGTTGTTGGAAACGGAAGAAGAATATTCAGAGCTATTTTGGTAAGTATTGGGTATTCATTAAAAACCACCAAAAATCGTTGACAGGCGTCGTTTTGAACAGTGACTCCATACTAGAGTCTGATGACATATCTAAAAGAGATTCATATGTGTCTTTGACATACTTTTAGGCTTTTGTAAGTTGGGTAAAAAAGGATTATGAATCCATGAATTCAGTTTCATTTTTAACTCCCGACGCAAAAAGAGGGGTGTTATAAGTTTGACGTGTCTGTCTGTCTGTGGCACCGTAGCTCGTGAACGGATAAAGCGATTTCAATTTAGTTTTTTTTGTATGAATAGTGAGTTACGTGTGAGTGTTCTTAGACATGTTTCATGAAAATCGGTTGAATCGTTTAAAAGTTATGGGGGTGAAAGTGGGGAAGAATAACAGAATGTCTGCAAAAATATAATTGGCGTATGATTAGGTACTCGATTAAGTGCTTGAGTAGGGGGTTTTTCAAATTCAAGAAGTTATTGTATTCTCTTCTTCGGGAAAATACGTTTCAAAAGATGAGGTCATCGAAGTGAGGTATTGCGCCAATTCTTGAAATACATCATCTTGAAACATTTCTGAGTCGTTATCGCTAACAAACCTCTAAGTGACGTAAAACTATCTATTTCTCTCTTATCAACGCAAATAATCCATATCCACGCAATAATCTAATTTTCTTTTCGTGGCCTTTTCATTAATAGTTTGGGTTGCATGCATCATAGTTTTTTGACTTTCCAATGACTGTTCTATTTTACGTACAAAAAAATCTTTATTCTTGTACTTAAGATGTACGGTGTACAGTTTCTAAATGACGCCCCAACTTGGCAGGTGCCATGGAACTATTAGGAAGCAGTTTACTACATATCATGCAGAGAGGTGAGCCGTTGGAATCAACAAATCCGAAACTGATATATGATTCATCATACTTCCGTTTTTTCGCCTTTGAAACCGTGAAACTTAACGTCGTTGCATCATCGTCTGGATCGCTAATTCTTTCGAACTTGCTTCCTCCGTGTCCGCGCGTGCTTTCGGACATTCGGCTTCATTAGAACATGTCATTGCAACACGTTTAACGCCTTTAAACCAACGTTCCATTCTTCTTTATTAATAATGTTGCATGTCAGGATGGTGGGGTCAAATAATGCACGATCGTTACTGCGTATAGTTTAGTCCAAAAAATCTGACGTGATGTGCCGCGTCAGAACGGTCGACGAGAGAGAGGTGTTTTAAATTGCTTTCAAAATTTTTGCGGAACCCCTACAGGGGTATCGCGGAACCCTAGGGTTCCGCGGAACACACTTTGAGTATAGCTGAGCTAGACCGTTGAAACAGAAACGGCCCTAGCATGGAACTCTGCGGGACGCCCATTGTTACAGTGGATTTTAGAGATATTTTGCCCTAACATCAACGGTCTAACTCTTTTACTCAAATAAGACGTTAGAATATGATGAGCCTTATTCCTTATTCCACAGTGTTGTAACTTCTTGATGAGTGTAACATGTGAGACAGAGTCGAAGGCCTTAGACAAATCACAGAAGATCCCAAAAGCACTCTGTGAAACCTTTGTGGTTCTAAATATGCGTAAGCAATTCCACGCCCCGTATTTCGAAAGGCCTTCTGTAAATCTAAATTGCTTTTGATGCATACTTTCCAGAACTAATTTAGGTCTATCCTATTGTACGACATGCTTATTATATCTGGTGTTTCTAAGACACAAATGAAAATGAAAAATCTAATTGCAGCTCCCGTAACAACGGTTGCAACGGTTTCTCGTGCAGAGTCTTGCGTTATCATGGAACTATAATGGTGAAGATCGATTGACGAGTCGGGGCTGTTTCAATGCTAGTTTCGACATCGCATCCAAAGATTACTCGGATTTTCAAAGTTAAACTGCTTTAACGTTCGAAGAAAAACAATTGGAAGTCTAAATAAAAACTTCATAGGTATCATGTTGTAGTATATCCCTATACTATATTTTCGGCTCTGAGAGACATGTACCCGATCACCTCCGTCGCTCACAGTTCACTGAATTGTGTGCGACACACATGCACTAGAGATGACATAATGCTTCTTTTTCATTCATTCACAGATAGTACAATGAGTGAGTGAATGAATGAATTCGTTACTAATGTAGTGATTAAGAATAGACAAATACACTACACATGTGAAAAAAGCTAGTCACACCACGATGATTTTATGTCTATTTCTATTAAAGTATCAATTACTATTTAACACTTCTTAGGGTAGAAAATTAATTGGACACTGAAACTATACTTTTTATTAAATCTTCTAACCTTTAAATGTGGTGGTCGATCAGGGTTTGGGTGTACAAGGCCGGTGGGCGAGTCGTGGAAGGACACAAAAAGCCCGAACTTGGAATCGAACAGCTGACCGCACAATAACGAGAACCACTCACGACGTACGCCACCCCAATCCACTCCTGAGGATAAACAAACCCAACAGAATTTTAAAATTGTTTTAGCAGCTTGTTTCAAAATGTTTGTAAAATTATGAAAATTATAAATTAAGTGGTGTTAAATCCATACTTTATGTATTATCCTGTTTTAATTTATTCAACACACAATAGATGGCGTTGTTTCGGTCGGCTCAATCGCGGAGTTCAAAGTATCTATAAATTTTTAGTCGGATTTTTGTTTTTTTTTTGCTTTCAATAATTTAAGTAGACATTTTTATCATCGATGAGACATTTTGGATGTCCTAAGGAAACAGTCAAGTAAAGTTGGAAGTAGTTTTTTACCTTGTTCTCCCTGGAATGTGACATCGAAGTTCTTGCACCAGTCAGCCACTGTGAAGTGCCTGGTGGCTTTGAGGCTACTCCGCACCAGTTCCGAGCGCAGGACCCTGATGGCCAATTTCTCGTGAGGATGACGAGAGTGTGCCTTGCGGATTTCGCTGTAGAAAAAGTCTTGTTTGTTCTGGAAAATAAAGGAAGAAAATAATGCTTTCAGTCGTTTTGTATAGTTTTGGTACATTGGAGTCACCTATAAGGGCCGATCTCGAACGTAGATGTTAGAGTTGATAGTAGCCACCTTGAGCCAATCAATCATTAATATGATAATGAATGAGTTTATTGTTTACCAAAAAATGTAAATAGGTATACCTGTTGTCAGAGATAAATAGAAGTTAAATGGGTACTTTTGGCCATACAAAAGAACAGTAGTTTTCTGGACGTACCTGAATCAGGAACAATTTAAATAGGTTGAGTACCTAAATTCATTGATGAAATGCATGTAAACTAGTTCGTGGTCGAAATTCGACCACAATCTATTTTTTTTAGCTATCTGCACTCCTCCATATAAACTTTAACTGTGTCAAATTTCATACTCGTTAATATAATTCTCGAGGGGTACAAAGTTTTGCTTCAACGTCTTAATATAGAGATAAGATTAGCTCTGACAGAAGTTAGCCTAAAATATTTCTTGCTGATAAAGTGCAGCCTTGTCTCGCTGTGGTCCAGCAGTTGCAGGCTGCAGGCGGTACCTTGAAGGAGTCCTCCCCGCCGCAGTTGGCGATGAGCAGCTGCGTGAAGGTGGCGGCGATGAGGTCCCGCTCCGCCGACACCAGCTCCAGCTGCGGCTGCACGCCGTCCTCCAGCGTGAACTCGCCACCCGTGGGCTTCAGGATCAGCTGCAACCATGTATACCACATCAGTGTCACCATGCTGCATTGTCTGCACAACCGATGAGTATGGTGACCACCACTCTTGGATTCTGCGCATGCTTTGCATCAGGCAGAGTAGAGAGTCATTTTGGTAGGCGCTTACACAATATTTAGGGGATCGTATACAAGGTTCCCATGGTACTTGCTGTAAGTGTAGAGTTTTGTATCTGTATATAAATCTACCCCTGTATAGTACACACGTACATATACATGTATGTATCATTGTGTCCCTACACAATAAAAAGAATTCGGAATTCTAGGCATCTCTCAGAAAAATTTATAAGTTATTTCTTAAAAAACAAATCTAAATCTTTGCAATGCGGTTCAATAGATAGGATTAGTAGCCATTACACTAAAATACGCGTTAAATCTATCAGAGTTGCTTAAATTTAAACCGGAAAAAACTTTTCTACATAGAACTTATTTTTAAAAAGGAAAAAAAAATGTACGCAAAGCTTATACAGATCCGTCTGGTTAGCAAATACAAAAACTTTTCTAAGAATAGGTCCATCTCCAGTAATTTTTTTTTAAAGTTAATTCCCGCTTAATCCTGTGTTACGGGATACTTTATAAAGATCATTAAACGGACACAAAGAACAATTTGTGAATCACACCACTAGGCTAGCCGTGCACTGAAGTGAAGTGAAGTGAACTGGTGGTGAGAGAATAGTGACCTTGGTGGAGGGGCAGAGGCGGAAGCTGGTGATCCTCTTGGGGATGAACTTGAAGAGGTAGTCCTTGAGCGTGAGCTGCTTGGGGCTGAGGCAGCACAGCACGCGGCGCGGCCGGCCCGACGCCAGGCGCGCCTCGTAGCACACGGACGCGCGCTTCGACGACAGGTTGCGCTGCACCGTCGCCGTGTCGCTCGCTACACCGACATCATCCATCAATACATCTATCACACGACGCTATCACTCTGTTTACTTTATACAAACAAAAAACTGTTTGGATGCGAGTACGATCCTACTAATATTATACATCAGAATAACACATAGGCTACTATTTGCCGCGATAACCGACAAAAACGCGAGCGGAGCCGCGGGCAACGACTAGTATATATATATTTCTTTAAAGTTTTATAAACTACCGGAAAATCTTAACAACGCGATTCAGCAAAATGGAACAACGCCATCTACCGAGCGTTGCCTCAATAAAAATACAAAAATTCGACTGAACACCATCTAGCCCCAATCTAAGCAGAGCCTGTGTTATAGGTACTAGACAACTGATATAAATACATATATACTTTTTTTATAAATACATACATATCTATTATACATAGAAAACACCTAAACTCCGAAGCAAATATTTTCAGATCGTACAAACATTTGATCCGACTCGGGAATCGAAACCGAGATCTCAAGCACAGCAGTCGTAAACACTACCACTGCGCCAAAGAAGCAGTTAAAATGTGTACATTCGATGAAAATACCCGCAGATATAGGGTACGCATACAAATTAATTAGTAAACAATAAATTACAGTGCTCGTTATCTAAATAAGTAATATAATATTAATATCAACTAACAACTCCGATAGACTTAGTCTTTCATAAATTATTAGCTTGTTGCAGTCCAATAAAAACTATAAAAGTAACCGAATTGTTAACTTTTACGCTTAGAAACAAACACATTTAGCGGTTAATTTTTATTGAAATAAATATGTTTGACCTTCAAAATACAAATTTATTTCAATACTTATATTTAACAACGATTTTGAGTTTAAACTCCTTTCAAAAATAAACAAACAATAATTCATAATGTTGATATACATTAATTCACTTTATGGACATCTTGATGCTTCGACCAAACACCGAATCCTGACCAATCAGAATACAAGAAATTATCGTTTCGTATGAAAGCTTGGAGTGCGATTGATCAAGGTTCTCGATGCGTCACTATTTTCTTATTGCGAATGGGATATAATCAGAACTAACACCTATTTTCAGCTGATCACAGGATTAAATGCAACTGGAAATTAACAAATATTTAATATAAGTCACCTGTAAGCACAATACAATCGAATTCCCCATTATGCAACAGCACATCGTCGTAGAAGACCGCGGCCCGGTACACGCCGGCCCGCTCGAAGCACAGCGTGAGTATCACGCGCTGGTTCACGTTGTCGTACGAGAACGTCGCTGATTGACACAACGCCTCGTCCACTTCTTCACCCAAGAGATTCAGTTTGATGGAGAAGCCCTGTGTGAAGAAATAAGTTATTCGAAATAATCTGCATGATACAAAGATTTGTAATTTGATATGGATATGGACATTTCATGAGAACGTCAGAGCAGAAAGCAAGCAGCAGAACTGTGGAATGAACTGTGGCCTGTGATAAACCTTCAAGAAAAGAGCGTACTCCTTCTTAAAAGGCCGGCAACGCACTTGTGACGTCTCTGGTGTTGCGGGTGTCTATGGACGGCGGTAACCACTTACCATCAGGCGATCCGTCTGTTCGTTTACGTTTCCATAAAAAAAAAGCAGATAAGGTAAAAAATTCAGTGGATGATCTCCATTGACATAGTGGACCAGTATAACACACCGAGTTACGACACTCGGACATTAATCAGAAGAAAAACTGGAGCAGTTGGAAATATAATAAGTGCAGTTCCCTCCTTTCCAAAGCGGAAGACAAAATAAGTCGAAATAGGCAGACATCTTTTTCAAACTGGGAAGCACCACGGATAAAATATTATGGGTCCTAAGTGAGCTCTCCACTAGAGCAGGATTGGTCATACTGGTCAGTATGACCAATCTCCTAAAAAAGGCGAATTTACTCGATAGCCTTTGACATAATGTCTAGGCGTCGTGAAACAAGTAGAGCCGACCCCACATAACGAGGAAAAAGGCTAGAAAGAAGGAGATTCAAAGATTTGTAATTTAAAAGATTTTCTTTGACGTTTAATGAAATGCTCTGAAGTCTGCCGCAACGGAGGAGAAAACATTTGAAAGTATAGAGGCTTTCGTGAAAGACATCCAACTGTGAGCACACGGTATTATAGTTACTGCACATTCTGTTTAGTGGATTATTATGTGAAACATTATTGTTGCTGGGAGGAACACTAAACAATTGTGGTGTACGTACAGATCGTGTTGGTATTTTGACTTCTATATTTTCTATAAGATTAATATCAGTTGTACCACTTACAATTTTGTGTAAGATGCACAAGTCGCCCATCCATTTTCTATTTTCCAAAGAGCTTATAGACAATTTTAGCAATCGGTCA
Source organism: Diaphora mendica (assembly GCA_949125395.1). Taxonomy (NCBI): domain Eukaryota; kingdom Metazoa; phylum Arthropoda; class Insecta; order Lepidoptera; family Erebidae; genus Diaphora; species Diaphora mendica. The sequence continues at coordinate 27,702,727 of OX421319.1, forward strand.
ACATACTCCGGTATTTTGCGTTATGCCTGTCTTATGTATGCTACTTTAGAGTAACTAATGTACATAACTATGTATAATGTAAATAACTAATATACATATTCTGTCCTTAGTAATAAATTGATAATGCTGATATAGTATTTATGCATTTTAAAAAATAAGTTTATTCCATTCAATAAATTCAGATTACATGTCCACAGGCCAGGTGCAGGGGAAGCGTGCAATTGGAAAAGTTCATTTTCAACAGACTCCACGACCACATGGCGATTTGACATAGCACTTGTAGTGTATGCGTCTATTGAGTGACTTCACTCAGTAACGGATTTATTCATTCACTCTTTGTACTATTTGTGAATGAATGAGCAGGAAGCATTATGTCATCTCTAGTGCACGTGCGGTCGTGACACAGTTCAGGCAACTGTGAGTGAGGTGAGTGGGCGCGTGCATCTAAGAGCCGACAGTAAATATGGATATACTACAGCGCTGTTGGAGATGGTGTGGTGAAGTGTAAGACATACCCTGGGCGGGTTCTGGTCGGCGGGCGACAAGGGCGCGGGGTTGTCGTAGTGGTCGCGCGGGTGCACGTGCAGCGCGCGCGCGTGGTCGCACGCGAACACCAGCGCGGCGTGCGCGCGCCCCACGCGCGAGCGCCGCGCCTCCACCCGCCCCGCGCTGAACCACTTGCGGAACGGCGCTCCGCACACCGACACTCCGCCTAGCGCACACCGGGACCTCTATACACTTAAGGCCGATACACACGTTCGAGTATACTTGCGCAAGTCCGTCTGTCTGAATTTGCGCAAGTATACTTGAACGTGTATGGCGTTTACATACAGACTTAGTTACACTCGACGACCAAAAACAAGAAGGAGAGGTAAACGAATGTTTCCCGTGATTAAAAACAATTTACCTAGGTTATTTGGAATAAAAAACAAGCAAATTTTCACTTTTATGTTATTCGCGATCGCGATATTGTATCGAGACGGTTTACAAGATTGACCTTGCAAAAACTACTCCATGGTAAGAAAATTCTGAATACTTCCCTTACATCCTACACTATCTATCTATCTATTATTAACGATGCGAGTAGTTTTGTTATTATTTGGTAAATGGAAAAAAATTAAGTGGGCGGAGTTTAACACAACCTCCCTACGCAAATTGTCACGCGTTGTTTCATACGAAAATCTTATTGGGGCATCTGCTCTTTCTATTTGCTCCGTAGTCACACTCATAATTGCACACACTTTTCTGTAACTGTATTGTACTATTACTTACTAAATGCCATATTTTGTTATAAAATATAATAAGGGTTTGTTCGATTGAACTTTCTTATCGAATTGAAAATATCTTATAATGTTGAATAGCCCATCAAAGAGGACTATAGAATATTTACCATCATGCTACTACCAATAGGAGCCGAGCAATAATAAATAAAGGAGCAAAAACGGAGAAAATATATTCCTTTCATGACGTTGCACTGGTCAGCTAATTTGGTTATAAAGGCTTGTGAAAAACTAAACCTCATATGTATTTACATCTGCAAGATCTTGTACATGAACTACAATTTTAATTTAACTTTTTATATAACGCCTGTATAATTTCCAACAATATTTCCTATACTCCACGATTATTTTAACAGAAATTTAAAAATTAACAACACTAGAACTCCTACGAAAGATAGTCGCATCAGTGATATTCATGAAAAATGTATATATTCAAACAAGATTTCCTTTTAACTACAATTACAACTATAACCTATCTTACCAATCATGATAGATATGATGTAGACGCCGGCTGTTCTCACAGTAAATTTCACGCGTGCTGTATTCGCTTGTGCTGGGTCACCAGATCCCAACTCTATAACTGCGGTTACCTGTAAATACGAATCAAAGACCTGTAGAAGATCAGACATGTTCTATTCTTTTTAATCATGATCAAATCTAATCGGCTAATCGACGCGAGCACTTCTATATCGCGATACAGGATAAGTTTTTACACCGTAGTTCGATGTATCTTCGGTAGATGGCGCTGAATAATGTTTTTAGTTACGTTGTATGTAGAAGTCGCCACATGCGATCCCTAATGCGGTTCATTGGCAAACCCCTACCAAATAAAGTTAAAACTTAAATAATAATAACAACGAAAATCATAAAAAAACAAAAAACCTTTAATTATTTTCTCGAATTGCATTCTGCATATACATTAATATTATGTTCATATATGAAACGAATTTCAATACACTTTTACACATGCATGGTGCCGGTTGCGTTGCGTGTATGCTCACTGTGAGCATGAGTGCATGGTTCTCTGTGCACACATTGTGTACCCATGAAACCCACTTTTAAAATAAAACGTACTGTTATATCAGTGAATATCATCATTAGATATCAGCTTCGTGTTGGCCTACTAACTGCACGTTTGGCCTAGCGGTTTCACTGTAACCACGCCGTTTCCCACTTTGCCAAGTGTCGTGGGTTCAAATCCCACGTAGGACAACACTTTGTGTGATCTACAAATTGTTGTTCTGAGTCTGGGTGTTCTTTGTGTCCGTTTCATGTATGTTTGTAAAGTCCCCTGCGACACAGGATTTATTCTTAGTGCGGGAGTTGTCTTTAAAAAAAAAATACCACGCTGGCTAGACTGGTTGATTAGTTTCAGGTTGTTCTTCTCTTTAAAATGCTGCTGTCCTGCATAGTTTGCTCCTTAATACACCCATAGGATGTATAGGGGTGGTGTGGTGGCACTCCGTATTTTCAATTCAGTTAGTCAATGGACAGTACACCAAGGTAGTAGAGCCACGCTGATTGCAGTACGAACGGCCCGCGCGACCTGGGCGGTACTACCCTCTCACAGAAAATCAATGTAAAATGACAGCGATTTTCGTTTCGTTTTCGTTTGGTTTTTTTAAACAACTCCCGTACTAGGAATACATCATATGTCGCGGGGGACTTTACAAACATACATGAAACGGACACAAAGAACACCCAGACTCAGAACAACAATTTGTGGATCACACAAAGTGTTTGTCCTACGTGGGATTTGAACCCACGACACTTGGCGAAGTAGGAAACCGTGAGGTGACCGCTAAACCACTAGGCCAATCGGGCAGTCAAACGATCGTGCTATCGTGTTTCGTTGGTGAGTGCGAGACCGGAGGCCCAATGATGCAGAAGCATCACTAGCCCACCATGGTATGGGTCACCATGCTGCATTGACTGCATTCGCAGCATGGTGATCACCACTCTTCAATCCTGCTTATGCTTTCCATCAGGCAGAGTAGTCATTTTGGCAGTGCCAAACTAAAAAAAACTAAACATATTCTATCCGAAGCTTACCTTTCTGGTACCATGTGATATGGAGACCGTTAGTTCATCTGTGTCACATATAGGGTATGGTTGCCCGTTGCGTTGAAAACAATGTACAGTGAAGCACATCGTTTCACCTACTGGCTGAGGTTCCTGCCATCCCCATTCCACCTAGACCAAAGAATCAGCTTTAAAACAGTTAGTAAAATTCCCCATGTTGGGTGCCAATGTTCAACTAGGACATAGTTTTATGTAAACGCGAAAATTTACTGAAAACGCATACTATTCATCATCATAAACCTATTGCAATCCAGTGCTCAAAATGGGCCTCTCATATTGCACGCGACGATCTTCGGCTCGTGGCATCCAGCTCCTGCCAGCCATCTTACGTTAATCTATCCGGCCTGCGAAAACTATTAGTATCTACTCGCTAGATACCTTACAACTGGGAGGGTGAAGGTATTTCCCGGTGACGTACTGCAGCAACGAGTGCTTGGCCTCAGGTGCTAACGAAGGCTGCGTCATCGCTGCGAGTGTCACCAGCCCACAAACCGATACTGACACGACCAGCATGCCACCTGTACATCAGACCGAGGTCTATAGTACACTTCAGGACAACCAGCAGGTCGTCTAGTTAACTGATAAAAATGGTTGTGAATTACTAAAAATGCTCATAATAGAAATAAAACCACGAGGTTCTGATACTATATATAATCGTTAATTTATTTTGACTTCCTATACCGCACCAAAAGCCTTGTACTTATATTGTGAATAAAATAAACCTCTTTTACTTTTTTCGGACCAAATGTTGATTTCTGGGCAATTTATTCATTTGTGCATTTCTCTCCATAACATTTACCCCATGTCCAGGCATCTTGGTGTTTGCTGTTTTTTACAACAGCACTCCAGAGTTCTGATTTAAGTGTTTGCAGCGCGTCTTTGGCGATGGGGAGGCTTTGCCGCGCAGCTGACCAAGCGCCGAAGTCCTTTGGCTCAAGCACATGCCGTGCCCTCGTGTCTTCCAGCCAGTATACGTCCTCGAGTGCAGACACATCGAGACTGAGCAGCCTGGAACAAAAGGACATGGTATTGTTAACTTATGACTATGAATCTCTGCGAAGGTAGAACACAAACGTTATCTATCGAAGCGTTATCTTTTGGTGACTCGTGTTTAAGAAATATTTTTACTTTTTTTGTAACCCACACAATAAGGAGTAACACTATCACTTCAGTGTCATACGAGCAAGCGGCAAAGAATATTCCTTGAATAATCAATACTATACGTAATAACAAAAATTGAAAAGTAACTCTGTCAAACCGATGCAGCGCTTTCAAATCAGCAGTAATTTTAATAAATATATTATACATATGATAAAGTACAGTTTAAAATCTTACTCAACAAATTATATGGAATAGGGATCCGCGGTACTGCTCACAAATGGTTCGCATCGTATTTATCAAATAATAATAATAAATCTTTATTGTACCAAAAATGCATTACAAGACACTGTACAGCCCTGACTCCCAAAGTAGCGCTAGCTGTGTGTTGGGAGTCAGTTCCTATTCACAGGCAAAGAGAACAAACTAATGGTTAAAGAAAATACAATAGTAGACATTAATAAGACAGTAGTTAACTAGTGTAAGTGTATATTTGTATATTTAGATAATTGTATATGCCTGTGTTTATGTGTGAGTATAAGTGTGTGAGGGAGTATGATTTATTGTGTATTTGAGTCTTTGTGTTAAAAGTTGTGTGTAGTGTTGGTGTGTTTGACATTATTCAAGCTTTCATTATTTTACTATTTGTAATAGGTTTTCAACATTTTCAAATTCCAGTTTATTAAGCCATAATTTAATTATTTGTTTCATTTTAAAGTTGCTCAAGTTTTTTGTTTTATAGATTAAATTTAATTGGTTATAAAGTCTTGGTGCAAGATGACTATAGTGTTGTTGGGCAAATTTGCTTGCCACTCTTGGAACTGGACACCTTTCAATCCTTTTACCCGATGGTTTTAAATGTGGAACAGTTATTTGTGTGTTATATAACAGTGATATCTCCGTATAGTTTGGTAAACAAATAGCTTCCGTACTGTAAGCACATCAGCTATTTTATAGACTAAATGTGTAGGGTGGCGGAATGGCAGATAAAGAAGGACTTTAAGGATGACGCGTTGTGCCCTTTCTAATTCTATTAAATGTGTCTTGGACGCTGACCCCCATGAACATATACAATAGGTAATTACACATTCAGCCAGTGCTTTGTAAGTTTGAACTAAAAGTGTAGTATCTTGTATCAGTCTCAAATCTCTGAATATGTATATAAGCTTTCTCAATCTACCACTGACCACATTTATATGTTTTTTCCAATTCAACTTGTCATCGATGTTAATTCCTAAATATTTGATGTCACTATTTTTTGATAATGTGGGACAACAACAATGTGGAGGCAAAGTATTAGTTCGATTACATGGATAGCAATGTACACGAATCTGACAATTGTTAGGCGCTGAGGCCAATGTTTTGCTAAAGCAGAGAAATTTTGTTTTGGTGGTATTTAAAGATAGTAAACTATCTTCAAGCCATGCTGTGATAACAGACATACCTTCTTCAGCTAGTTGTCGTACAATGTTCCAAGAGCTACTGTGAAAAAGCACGACAGTGTCATCTGCAAACATTTGTATATCTGCGCTCTTGATTCGATGCTTGCATAGATCATTAATGTAAGCCAGAAAAAGCGTTGGTCCAAGGGTACTGCCTTGCGGGATCCCAAACGTCACCGTATCGTAGTCACTTACGTGATTTTCAATTCTAACACATTGCTGTCTTTCCATAAGGTAGTCCCTGAACCACAGAAGTGCGTTCCCTCTAATTCCTATGTTCTCCAGGCGGGTCATTAGTATTTTAGTTGATACAGTGTCGAACGCCTTCTGTAAGTCAAGGAATACTCCTATGCATTTCTCCTTTTGGTCTAGGTATGTTGTGATTTTAGAAGTGAGTTGTAAAACAGCATCAGCAGTAGAGCGATTACGGCGAAACCCGTACTGATTTTCCGAAAGAATATTATTATTTTCTAGGTAAGTAACAAGTCGTTTGTTCATAACCTTTTCTATGATTTTAGATATACTACTTAAGAGAGAAATTGGTCGATAATTTGTTGGTAGTGATTTATCACCTGACTTATGAACAGGACACACAACGGCGTGTTTAAATATGTTAGGGAAGACACCCCGCTCAAAACTTAAATTAACTAGGTGACATATGGGCCCCGCAAGACAATGGCGAAATTTTTGTAAAATATTCGCTGTGATCTTATCTATGCCAGGAGCGCTATGTTTTTTCAGGCTATTGATCACTTCGCCAATCTCAACAGGGTCTGACAGATATAGTGCCATGGAATTTAGCGGTGAACATATGGCTTTCGCTTTTTGTGCTAGTGTTGTCTCATCTGTATTTAATTTTTGTAGGGTTTGTTTTGCAAGACTTGGGCCAATAGATGTAAAAAACTTATTAACCTTACAAAGAGAATCAGCTGTGGTCACTTCAATGTTGAGTAATTCCGCTGATGAAGTATTTGATTTGTTCATATTACATAATTCTTTAATAATATTCCATGTTTCCTTTATATTTCCCTTATTTTTGTTTAATTTTTCTTTGTAGTAATTTTGTTTTAAATGTTTTATGATTTTCTTTAATGTGTTTCTGTAGTTTATGTAAATATTTCTGTCATTTGAATTACAATTTACTTTTGCCTTTTTGTACATTTTGTCTCGTTTTCGTATTGATTTAATTACCCCTATAGTAATCCAGGGTTTTAAAGGTCTATTACGCTTGTTTATTTTTCTTTCAATAGTGCTGGTATCAATGATATTTCCTAGTTTTGTTGTTAAGATTAGTGCAGCGTAATTGACATCGGTTGCAGCATACAAATCACTCCATAGTTCCCTCTCCAAACACTCACCCACAGTATCGAAGTTAATGCTAATTTTACTAATGTATACGGTTTGCTTGGGAACAGATGTACTGTCAATGTGCAATAGTATAGGGGAGTGATCAGTTACTTCATCAAAGACATACGTTCGCACTTTAGAAGGAGTTCTGATCATAAAATGATCAAGACACGAAGTTTGCCTAGTGGGACAGTGAATTCCTTGCCTAAGCCCGTGGTTAGCCATTAAATTTAAATAAATAGCAGCATTAGCGCTTATATTATTAGGCATAATGTCTAGATTTAAATCACCAGTCAAAATAACAGTTTTACTTCTATTTAATGTATTCAAAATGAAATTTAAAGAGTTTAAAAAACTAAGCGGGTTTTTAAAACTAGGTGGGCGGTATGTACAGACAATATTTACGCTATTTGATAGACTAACCACTATACAATTGCCCTCACGACAAACTGGTTCCGTACACGTTGCCTCAAAGACTTCACGAATATACACTACAACTCCGTCATTCTGATTTAATTTTATTTTCGATCTAAACATTTTATATTCATTAATAGATGGCGGTATAAAATGTTCATTAGTCCAACATTCTGTTAACACCAAAACATCCATCTTTACGTTAAATTTAGTTAGAAACATAAGGAAAATATCAAAGTTCGCACCAATACTTCGTATATTTATAGTCAGAACCAATAGAGAATTATTTTCGGAGAAGGATAAAAATGGAATACAGTCTGAAGGCTCATTCAATCTTCTACATTCAATAGTTTCATTATCAACATCATTTACTACTGTAGTATGTAATTGATTAAACTTTGTTTATAAATAATTGTAAGTCACGATTCAGCAGCAACAAGTGGGTAGTTTCATTTTTCAATATCCATAATAGACTATTGATATCATAAAGATTGATACTTAGAATATTAATAATTATTTTGCTGTAGTGGTTAGTTACGTAAATAATGGAAACATAAAAGATGTGCGCATAAAATGTTTTGTTTACGAGACAAGTGATGCAAGTTTGTATGTAGTTTTTAGTATAATTGTTTACGATTAGATGTAATGTCGTGTAGATAGTGTATGGTATGTGTAGGTGAAAGTGAAGTATGAATGTGTTTGTATTGACACCGACATATGATATTATAATATATTCAGTTATTACAGAGATTACGTTTTGGTTACTAAAGCTTAATAACAAACATGAATATATACCTATGTGATGTCTGATCCAAAGAAGCGAGCATACTGTTATATTGTCTGCCAAAAGTAGTTTTAAAGTAGTGATTTTAGGTAATGTGTGTAATTGTGAGTGTAATACCGTCAAAGTAGAAACCAAAATACACAGTGACAAAATAAATAAGGACATATAACAAAACTTATTATGTATGGTAGGACTTATTGTCAGCCTTAAGCTATTACAAAATAGGGCCTTAATAAACTCATAGTGGAGATCACACTTGTTTTTAATGTAAAATGTTAAAGGATTTTTGTTTAAGCTAAGACAAAAGAGTTTAGGGGATACTCGGAGCGACCGCAGACATCCTCTCCTCCATCCCAGTCTCTTCATTCGCTGTAGAAGTAGAGGGTGAAGGGAAACGCTCCAGGTCATTAGGTGATCGTATTTGGACGGCTGGACTGCCCTCCTTCTGCCTAACGTAGATAGTACCCTGACTGCACCAGCAGAAAGCGTAACCGAGCTGCCTGGCACGGATCCGAGCAGAACGAAATAAAACTCTGTTTTCTTTGGTTAATCGCTCATTAAAGAAAACTCTTCGTGTTTGTGTACCACACACGCCCAGATCAGAACTGCTGAGATTCTTCCGTGACTTAGTAGCCCTAAGGAATCCATCCCGCTTTGAGCGGCGTAAAAATTTGACAACCACTGGTCTTGGCATCCTGGCTCCATCCTCAGGCAGCGAAGTCGTCACCGGGGGGCGGCGTGGCCCCACTCATGATACCCAGTCAATATCCCTATCCTCAAGCTCAATCCCTATTTTCTTGGCTGCAACTAGTATTATGTGATTTACATTTTCGTTGGCAATCTCAGGTATTCCCATTATCTCGATTTCGTTACGCAGATTAGTTTGTGCTTGCACATTTAATTCAGACTTCAACTGAGTTACCGTAGCCCGTAAGAACACAACCTCTGCCTCTCGTTTTTCCAGATATTTTAACCGCTCGTCAGCGGCACCGAGTCTTAGTACAAGCTCATCCAATCGCTCGTATGAGTGAGACAAAGAAACCGTCACATCTTCCAATTGTGCCTTAAGTGCTGAGAAAGCTTCAGTCATTGCTCGCAGCTGATCGGTGAGTTTGGTAAGATCAGGTTCCGTGGATTCTGGAGTTTGATCCGTCTTCTTCCGAAGGGTAACATTGTCAGAGACAACTCGAACTGGTGTAAGACTATTGTCTCCACCCTTTTTTTGTGAAGCACAGCAATCAGGACACCTCCACTGCTTCTTGCGGTCGGCAGTCAGGGTCGTAACGTTAATACATTGCGTACAGAAGCTCTTATCACAGACAGTAGACATACATCTAACTAGATGAGGGTCCTTGATAGTCTTTATACACCCGGCACACTTCATGCTGACTAAGTGTAAATAATTTCTGTTTTATAGAATGATGAGAACAGACAAACTATCAAGCACCCAGTATTTATGTGTAATATTTATAAACACAGTCCAAGTAATCTCGCTTGTCGCTTAATATGTGTAAGTAATAGTTCGCGACTAAAACGTCGTAAACGCCGTGCAATATGCGTCGCTTAGGCGTCTTAACGAGACTGCACAAGTTTATAAAATTAATGACGGTGTGCGGTTTTTATTGTAAGTTTATATTGTTTAATTTCTATTGTTTGGCACTGTGTAACTGCTCACCCACTGTCGACTTTGATGGAATACACTTTTGGGAACGATTATTGGACTTAAACCACTACTAACACCAACTGAGATACAGTAAATATAATAATTTTACCAAGCGAGTAAATACGTGTGTGATTAGAATCGCGGTTGACGGTAAAGTGGTAATAGACGGTAAATAGGGAGCAATACGTAGAAATTGAACATTTTAATAACGACCTTAATCAAATAACACACGTTAGATCAACCAAAAAGAATATAAATGCCTCAATTCCTCAGGGTAGTGTTCTCGGATGTCTTCTTTTTATTTTATACATAAATGACCTACCTACAACCCGGTCACATTATCTCGAGACCTGGCGTCGATGACGTCACGTCGCGTCGGCGCTCTGATATGGTGCGCAAAACAAGTATCCTCTAGTAGGATATTATTATAAACAATAAGATTTCCAACAAAACAAATATTGTGTTAATTAATTTAATGTAGGTAATATTATTATAATAATATTATCATAATCACATTAATTTTAATTTATCTATTTCTAATCTATTTTACATGCACACTGTAAATGAAATTGTACTATGAAATGCAAGAAATAAAAGGCTTTTTATTTATTTATTAATTAATATAATTATAATGATATGATTAAAATGATGGAAAATAAATGAAACAATATTGGTTAAGTGGGTACAAGAAGTGTTTATTACACAAAATTAGACTAAAAATCTTCTTCAGAATATATGATTGGCTCAATGCCAGTCATTGTCTCATTATCGCTATCGCTGATCTCACTGTCCGAACTCTCTTCGCCTAGGGATATAATTATTTCACGAACATTTTCTTCTTCAAGGTGGTCTTTCTCCCAATACTCCTGTTGTAATCTTTCAACGTGATTTACTTCTTTTTTCCAGTCGGAAGGAGTGATGGAATTAATCGCATCTCTTGTTAATTTTTCTATTTCTTTTTCCGACTGGGTAACATTTTTGTCTGCCACCCTTTGCTTCACTAGATTCCAGATATATTCAATCGGATTTAAGTCACAGTGATAGGGTGGCAGACGTACTATTTCCTGACCATTCTCTTTCATTAATTCGTCGACGACGTATTTTTTTGGAGGCTTTGTCCTTAAAATTATCGGGTACAATTCTTTTTTCGTCATATTCTCGTCAAACGGAACGTTATTGTCACGCAACCAGTTTTGCATAACAGATTTGAGTGATGCACTCGTGGGTGCCTTTATTGATTGCGTTGAATGGTAAGGTGCATTGTCAATGACGACTATACCGTTCGGCGGTAAGTTAGGTAGCAACTTTTCTTTGAGCCATTTCAAGAAATTATCCGTGTCCATCTCATGATGATAGTCGCCTGTTGTCTGTTTACATTTATATAGTAATTCTGCGCCTGGTATGAAACCGTTTTCTCCCCCAGCATGCACAAGAATCCATCTCTGGCCGGGGTTAAAATTTTTTTTTACGCTGCTGTCGGTACTATTTTGCCAACATTTATTAACGGTGTAGTGTGAGTGAATCCATGTTTCGTCTAGAAACGTAACCGGTTTTTTATGTGCGCCAAGGTCATTGTTTTCTTTCATCCGGCGCAGGTAGCGAGCCCTCCACGCGGCAATATCTGGCTTTTGTATTAAAATTGTACGGGCGTTTTTACATTTTTTGAATTTATATCCCAAATGGTCAATTAAAATTTTTCTAAGGTAACTTCTTTCACCTTTAAAATTTATATCCCTTTTAGCGACTGCCAAGATTTTCTTTAAGGTTGGGATTTCTTTTCTTACAGTATAAAAACTGTTAATAATATTACGTATGGCACAGATGTCAAAATCATCAATTTCGATTTTTTTTTTGTACTTCTTGCGCTTTTTACCTGGTGTTGACAATTTTTCTTCACGTGTATCGTTGCTAGAACCTTGACTAGTACTCGTACTCGGTGTAGCATGTTGCAGTGACGCATGCCGCAATTCTTTGGCCTCCTTTTTTATTCTCATCAAAGTACATTTTGATATTCCTGTTGCAGCACAGGTTCGTTTAACAACTTGATCTACAGGTATTACGAATTGCTTGTTAGCTTTCTCTGATTCAAAGAAAGCGAGAACTTTCAGGATTAAATTTCTTGCTTCACTGTGAATAGGTTTTCCCATATTTGAAAATAATTTCACTGTCCCACTTCAAAGCAACGAAATAGTAACAAAAATGTCCAAACTAAACCAAAATGTCCAAACTTAACAAAAATGTCCAACGTTGCAACAAAAACAATATTTTAACGTAACAGCAATAACAAAATAACAATAAAAGTCCAAACGTAACAATAACAATGAAATGTTTAAAAATATACCACGAAAACAAGTCAACGCGTATCGGCAACGAAAGTGCTAACCGTACTGACACGCCGTGGCGAGCGCGGGGAGGTGAAAGGAGAACGGGGCGGGAGGTTCGCATTCCAGCGAGGTCTCTAGATAATGTGACCGGGTTGTACATTCATAAAGGAACCGTGTGTACTGTTCGCCGATGATATTTCTTTGCTTACATCATGTCAGAACAATGACAATCTCAATGAAAAACTGCTTTCAATATTGAATAAAACAATTAAATGGATGGATGACCATAACCTAGAAATCAACTACCATAAAACGAAACTAATGACATTTTATCCCTATCAAAAAACTCCTTTAAACGTTAATTTTAGTATAAACAACACAACAATTGAAGTCGTTAACGATTTTACACTGTTGGGGCTCACAATAGATACTCACATTTCCTGGAAGACTCACATCAAACACATTAGGTCTAGGATTTCTAGTTTTAGCTATGCATTATACGAAGTTAAAAAAACTACAGATCTTGAAACTGCGCTTACAACCTACTATGCATATGCACATTCATGGCTAAGTTACGGAATCATTATGTGGGGAAACAGCACAGATGTACCTACACTTTTCATAGCACAAAAGAAATTGATTCGTATTTTATTTAATTTAGAACAAACGGACAGCTGTAAACCTTATTTTACAAAACACAAGGTACTTACCTTACCGTCTATTTACATTCTGGAAATATGCAAGTTTGTCCGAAAATATATTACATTTTTCACAACCCGCGGAGATAAAAATACGAACCGATCTCTTAGACACAAGAACATGTTAATGTTACCCACTTCCCGTATTACGTTACATTCAAATAGTCCCTATGTGATGTCCATCAAAATATTTAATAAATTGCCAGATTCCATTAAAAATGAAACAAATGAGATGCATTTTATACACACAATTAAACAAATACTTATAAATAAAGCTTATTACACAATTAATGAATACATGAATGATAAGGAAATGTTATAGTACCTATGTAATGTGCCAAATTATTATTTAAATTAAATTATTATTGTTACTGAAATCGTGATTATATTTTAAAAGTCTGAAATATTATAATATATTTTCTTGTTTGATTTTATTGATTTTAGATTCTGATTAATTTATAATTTACTATTTTTCTTATCTTTTATCTAATTTAATTTTTTGTTTGCATGAACTTGATATTATTAATTTGTTATAACTAGAATAATTCTGATTGATTGATGTTATGTGACTTGTGATTTGCTGTGCCCTACAGGGTCCACGATTGTTTCTAGTTTTTAAGCCTGACATGTAAACCATCTATTAATAACATTGTGGAATGCAAATAAATGATATGAATATGAATAAAATTTGGCATGGAGATTCTTGAGGAAGGAAATAGGCTATACCGCGATAACCAACATACATGCTGGCGGAACGGCGGGCGGGCAAAAGCAAGTTATTTAATAAATTGCTACGACAATTAATTTAACTCAACGTTTGACTGACGTGACTGCACGTTTGGCCTAGTGGTTTAACGGTCACCACGCCGTTTCCTACTTCGCCAAGTGTCGTGGGTTCAAATCTCACGTAGGACAACGCTTTGTGTGATCCACAAATTATTGTTCTGAGTCTGGGTGTTCTTTGTATCCGTTTCATGTATGTTTGTAATGTCCCCCGCGAAACAGGATTTATTCCTAGTGCGGGAGTTGTCTTTGTAAAACAAAAAAAAAAAACTTGAAGAATATCGTAACCAAATACTTAAGTAATTTATCAAATCCATCGATTAGCTTGGTCCAGTAAAAGTAATATTCGTTATATAAATGGCCACCACTTCCTTTCAACGTGAACATTTATTATATCAGCCCAAATTAAAGCGAGAGCAATATCAAGCCCTAAATCATCCCAAGACCCATTACCGAAACTGGGCGAAAATTAAAATCAATTCATGAGGTAGCCTTTTACTATAAACGGTCCATTACATAACCCTATCGAAACCCTTTGGTCCAAGACGTAGGGTGTTTTGATATCGGCAAGCAGATAAAGGTCCAACGGTTTGATTAATGGGCCGCGAACTGTAAGGGATCATGGAGGGCTAATGAGGCGATCAAAAACAGTGACTTACTTATACGGATAAATGGATAGACACATTAGAACAAAAGCTTTCGTGTGTATTCTTTATATTTATTATAGATACACGGTGTCAAGCGTCACACGTATAAGTTACGCCATAACGGCAGTACGTTTCACTCCTAGGAAAAAGATCCAACTCGTGTCGGATACAAATAGGGGGAATCCCCGACATACACGCGTTAGTAAACCTATTTTTTCTTTAATTTGACCCTGAAATTTGAAATAGAAACGCAAATCTGCATAAACGCTCAATAGTTATCGTGTACTCTTATCCGTCCACCATCAAATAAACTCAAATTCCGTAGCAAATATGGAATTCGGCTATAGAATATCGTAGGAACATAATACTGGAATACAAATCGTAAATCTGTCAACTGTCACATAACATTTGGGGGTACCAATAGCGTAATACATCGTGATCGCATTAGCGGATTATCCCGACGTAAATACTGGATTTAATTTAATCACACTCGCGCATGTCCAACTGATATCGTTGGCCTAATTCGGAGATATTCCAACTTTCAAATAAAATTTTGGCAGAAATGTAATTTAATATCAAGTAGTTTTTTTGTTATTTTTGGCCAAGTGAGTGAAGTTACCGAAGTTCAAAAAACGCCTCCTCTCTCAGATTCAGGGGGAGAACTTAAAATGTGGCAACCCACTACCTGTGGCGGTAGCTACTTACTATCAGGTACGCCTGCTCGGTTGCCGATAAGTAAGAAAAAGAAACATCATCATTATCAAGTCTTTAATAGTAAACTGCTAAATATAGGCATAGGAAAAAGGAGGTGATTTGGCCTTCTAAACGTAATAGCGCAGTTTGCTCCCTTAGAAAAAGTATACCCACAAATAATTACGTTTATTTTTATTTTAAACTAGCTGACCCGGCGAACTTCGTACCGCCATATTTACATATCTGTCTCAGCTTCCCACAGGCAGTGTACAGTCGCGGACAAAGAAAATGACTTTTCCCGTTATCTTTTATATTTTTTCTTTCTAACAAAAAAGAATTATTGCAGTCGGACTACTCGTTAATGAATTACAATTAATTACACATTTGACTTTCATCCCCCCGCACAAGGAAACCGTCCGGAATTTCGGAATAAAAAGTATCCTATGTCCTACCTCGGAGTATGAACTCAAATCATGCCAAGTTTCATTTGAATCCATTCAATAGTTTTGGCGTGATGCGCGGCCAAGATACAGACAGACAGACAAAAATGAAAAAAACGATAACAGAGAGCCCTCCAAAAAAAAATTTCAAAATATCTTCAATGTACAGAATTTGACCTGTTAAATTTTTATTATAAGTATAGATTTTTATTTTAAATGTTAAAAGAAACATTTATACATTATTGATATGTTTTTGATGAATTTGGAAGTTCCTCAAAATTGTAAAATTATTTTTTGATCAAAATATTAATACACTTTTCTGTGGCATTCGTTTTTAAACGGTTTTTAGACCTTGTATGGAAGAACGGTTGTATGAAATTTAGTCATCGTTGTCAAAGTTAGATACACGAAATAAGTAATAATCACACGAGCAAACCTGCGGGCAATAGCCAATCATAGATAAATGAATGGGGGAAATAATAATTCATTCGAGTTGCTTCCGGCTGTGGTTTGGTTTAAATGGCAAAGATATATTGTACACGCTACAACCAGTTGTGGTCATGTACGAGGGACGCATTGCGTACGAACTGAGTTTAATGAAATGTCATTTTAAATAGGAATATTTTTACCAATATTCGCATTGTAAATTATTGTCGGTATGGTGAGTAATACAGATTGTTATCATCCCTATTTATCCTATGGGTATCGTAAGAGGCGACTAAGGGAACAAACTAAGGGGGAAAACTTGAAACGAAGCCCACACCAACCCGTGTGACCAGCGTGATATAGTAGGCCGAACCCTCCTTTATAAGGAGCTACCTATGTGCAACAGTTGACGTTAAAGTCTGTTAATGTATGTTGAAGAGCCGAGCTACCGTGGGAGAGCCATGCTTCGGCATGAATGGGCCGGCTCGACCAGAGTGATAGAAAACCGGTGTGAAATAGTGCTTGCGCTGTATTTCACCGAGTGAGTGAGGATACCGGAGGCCCATACTCCAACCCCTCCCCCCACCCCCCTTCTCATCCCCCAAAGGCCAGCAACGCACTTGTGACGCTTCTGGTGTTGCAGGTGTCCATGGGCGGCGGTAATTGCTTACCAACAGGCGATACGTCTGCTCGTTTGCCCTCTTAATTAAAAAAAAAAGGCTGAACTAACGATGAATGACCTTAAAGAAAACTGAATAATTTCCTTGGTGTGAGCAGCTTATACGACGAAGTATTGTTTTCTTTTGGCTGTCGATTCCGTCTACTTCTTAGGGCTAAACTCTAATACATATACAGTTATATGTGAGTACAGAAAACAGTGTTTTTGAAGATTTTTTATTATACTAAATCCCATTAATAGAGATTAGATGCAACTTAGTAAGACTACTATCCCTGTTAAATTTACGATCACAATTTTGAATGGAACATTGATCTGACTGTTCTAATTTAATTTCCTACACATGCAAACATCACCTGTCTGTTAGCTGGCAGCACCGACAACGGTTACACAAGACAGATGCACGAAATATTAATTAAGTTAGCAGGAGCGGGCGACCTCATTTGTTTATAGGGCATTACTGTTGCATATTTAGATAACAACTGTTTTAGTTATACATGCAAATTGCATGAGGTTAATTTTTACAAAACGGAAAGCCCGTAAAAAACTAAATGACATTAAAAAGCGTAAAGTAACAGGAGATATTTACAATGATGCTCTTATTGCCCTTAGAGTTGCCAGGTCTCATTATAGAGCTGCTGTGGAGAAATCAAAAGGAAATTTAATACGTAAAATTGTTGATAAACTCGATAGAGAGGGCCCCTGGTCACCTTTGTATCATGAATTTAAAGCAAATAGATCAATCGACCTTGCATACATACAGAACATCAAAATTAATAATAGTTATACTACAGGAGTAGAACAAACCACAGAAGATCTTTTAGAATCACTTGTGCCTGACTATCGGCCGGAGGATGACACGGATTATCACCGACAAATTAGGCAGTGGGCTATTGAACCACCGTTGTCTCCAATGTCTGACTTGCCATCTTCAGACGAATTCCTCAGTATTGTTAGGTCATTGCCACTAAATAAGGCTTCGGGCGACGATAAAATATCAAACAAAATGAAAAAAGAAGCTTGTAAACTTTCGGGTGACACGGTTTTAACAGTTTTTAAACGTTGCATTGCGGAAGGAGTATTTCCTAGTGTTTGGCGGTGCGGAAATATTCGTTTAATACCAAAAAGCGGCGATAAGCCGCCGGACGATCCCAAATCCTATCGACCCATAACATTGTTACCATCGCTAGGAAAGGTTTTAGAGCGTCTTGTAGTACCACGACTTCTATCGGGTGGAGTTAAATTTCATGATAGACAATTCGGGTTTACGTTGGGAAAATCGACAACTGATGCGGTTGTATCTGTAAGGAAAACTGTCACCGAGTCAAGTTTTCAATACGTTTTAGGCATCTTCTTAGATATATCTGGCGCCTTTGACAATGCGTGGTGGCCCATGCTATTCCTAAAATTTAAATTAAGAGGTTGCTTTAAAAATATTTATTCCCTTATCTCCTCGTACTTCTTACAAGGTACTACTAAATTGAGACTTGGGCATCATTCTGTGTCGAAGGCGCTTACGATGAGGTGTCCTCAAGGGTCAGTGCTAGGTCCATACTTGTGGAACATAGGCTTCGACGATTTTCTGGCAATGCCTGTGCCGTCCGGATGTACCCTGAACGCGTACGCGGACGACGGTTTGTTGCTGATAGAGTCGGATACTAGAGCGGGGCTTGAGAGGCCGGCCAGTGAATGTTTGGACTTAATATCTCGGTGGGGTGGGCGTAATTGGTTGACTTTTGCACCAAACAAAACCTTCCAGCTACTTCTGAAAGGTAACCTCAAATCACCGCCGTGTATTAAATTTGAAAATGTTACTATAGAAAATAAAACCTCGGTTTGTTATTTAGGATTGGTTTTAGAAAGAAATTTTTCATTTATTGAACATATTAGAACAGTTTTTTTTTTTTTATGTTTGGCCCGCCAAAATGACTCTACTCTGCCTGATGGAAAGCATAAGCAGAATCCACGAGTGGTGGCCACCATACTCATTGCGAATGCAACAATGCAGCATGGTGACCCACACTATGGCGGCCTAGTGATGCTTGTGCATCTTTTAGTCTAGTCAACAAGTATGGAACTTGTTGACTAGACTAATTGGGCCTCCGGTCTCGCACTCACCAACGAAACACGACAGCACGAATGCTGTTATTTTACGTTGATTTTCTGTGCGAGGGTAGTACCGCCCCGGTCGAGCCGGCCCGTTCGTGCTGAAATCAGCGTGGCAGTTAATGAAAAGGCAAAAAAGAGTTTATTTGCACTGACGAGGATATCAACTGCGACGTGGGGTCTGTCATTTCATACACTAAAGATCATATATGGAGCTACTTATTTAGGTTCTATTTGCTATGGTGCTCCTGTATGGGCAGATAGGGCGACTGTAGGTGCTGTCCGTCGCAAACTGTTACAAGGCCAACGACCTGCGTTGATTTTCTTGTGCAAGGCATATAGGACGGTTAGCACTGAGGCTTTACCGGTGTTGGCAGGTGTTCTTCCGGTCGATCTCGAGGTGCAAAGACGTGCAGCCATGCACTATTCCACACTACAAAACATGGAATGCGATTTTTTGGGCATACGAGACCGCGGTAAAATCATAAGATTGTTTCAACAAAAATCCAATGTCTATAACGACCTCTTGGATGAATGGCAGCAACGATGGGACGAATCATCTTTTTTTTTTTTTTTTTTTTTTATGTATGGCCCGCCATAATGACTCTACTCTGCCTGATGGAAAGCATAAGCAGAATCCAAGAGTGGTGGTCACCATACTCACTGCGAATGCAGACAATGCAGTATGGCGACCCACACCATGGCGGCCTAGTGATGCTGCTGCATCTTTTAGTCTAGTCAACAAGTATGGAACTTGTTGACTAGACTATTTGGGCCTCCGGTCTCGCACTCACCAACGAAACACGACAGCACGATCGCTGTCATTTTACGTTGATTTTCTGTGTGAGGGTAGTACCGCCCCGGTCGAGCCGGCCCATTCGTGCTGAAATCAGCGTGGCTCTACTACCTACCTAAGGGGCGCCACCCCTACCAGTTCTTTCCATCTGTTCGCGAAAGGTTGTCAAGGACATGGCTCGAGGTAGATCACTGTGTCGCTCAATTTCTTACAGGCCACGGTAACTTTAAGAGCAAACTATACTCATTTAAATTGGTCGATTCACCATTGTGTCAATGCTCAACACCTGATTCTAGCTGTGAACAGTCGGCTCATCATATCCTCTGGGAATGTAGTCTTTGGTACAATGAACGTAACATCATGCTAAATAGCTTACAAATTACGTCTGGGGTAGTATATTATGGGGATCTTGTGTCAACTGCGGTGAATTTCCGTGCGTTTAAGCGATTCTGCCATACATACTATAGAAATCAAATATAGCTCACTTAGGACCCATAATATTTTATCCGTGGTGCTTCCCGGTTTGAAAAAGGCGTCTGCCTATTTTGACTTCATTTTGTCTCCCGCTTTGCTAAGGAGGGAAGTGGACTTATTATATTTCCAACTCCTCCAGTTTTCTTCTGATTAATTTCGTTGCGGGTTCCAAGACAGTTTGATTTTTCCTTGGACTTCCCGAGTGTCATAACTCGGTGTGTTCGTGGGTCACCGCTGTTGATCCTGGTGTACAGGAGTTACAGTGGTGGTCGTGTGGGCGGGATTAGTCCCATTTTACAAAATTTAAAAAACCCCCTACGCAAGCACTTAATCGAGTAATTATACACCAAAATGCCTTACATCATTTTGGATAAGATCTGATGCTCTGCGGGACCGATATTAACCAAACATAGCTAAGAACCACTGCAAGGAAACTGGCTTTCAAATGAAAAAAACCGAATCAAAATCGGTCTATCCGTTTGAGAGCTACGATGCCACAGGCAGACACACACAGACAGACAGACATCGAGGTCAAACTTATAACACTCCTTTTGCGGATTGGGGTAGACATAATTAAGTCCAATTAAACCCCACCAATTTGCGCGTTAACTGCTAAAAAACTACCGTGAGTCGTATGTCGTCAGTAAGGCCAAATTAGCCTCGAAAAGCTTGGCGTGTTCAACAGATCGAAACAGTATTTCACTCCAGCTCACCGCCTTCTGCTTTATAAGGCGCTGGTTTGGCTTCACATGGAATACTGTCCTCATCTTTGGGTGGGGGCACCCCAGTACCAGCTCCTCCCTCTGGACTGCATTCAACGGAGAGCGAATCGAATCGTCGATTGCCAAGAAGTTTCAATTCGGCTAGACTCTTGGCGCTAGTAGAAAGAGCGACAACGCGCTTGTGACGTTTCTGGTGTTACGGGTGTACATTAGATTAGAGTGCGTAGCGTTGAACCTCAAAAAGAAAGGTCGCTTGACCACTCTATCAAATTTGTGAGAACGACATCATCTTACGTTAAGACGTTTAGTCACGTGGTCTTATCAAAAGAATGAAAGAGAATAGAGGCGTTAGCGATTGTAGAAAGAGAAATAAAAACTCTTTTTTTATGTTTGGCCCAGCCAAAATGACTCTACTCTGCCTGATGGAAAGCATAAGCAGAATCCAAGAGTGGTGGTCACCATACTGCGAATGCAGACAATGCAACAATGCAGCATGGTGACCCACACCATGGTGGGCTAGTGATGCTTCTGGGCCATTCATCTTGGGCCTCCGTTCTCGCACTCACCAACGAAACACGACATCATGATCGCTGTCATTTTACGTTTATTTCCTGTGCGAGGGTAGTACCGCCCCGGTCGAGCTGGCCCGTTCGTGCTGAAATCAGCGTAGCTCTACTACCTTTGAAAACACTTGTATTTTGTGGTTTATTGTATGTCACATATGAAAGTAACAAATAGTTTTGACATTTTTGTTTCAGAAGAATAACGGACACATTCCTATGCGATATTTTGTGGCCAAATTTTTTTTTTATGTGTGGGCCTACCAAACTGACTCTACTCTGATTGAAATTATGAGCAGAAGCCACGACTCGACTTCTACCTACCTAGCACACATTATAATACTACTATTTAAATGAATAAAGAATTAGGTATAGGCAATTTATGAAGAACCAGTTTATTTTACGCTTTAAGTGTTTCTTGGCAGAGAGTTTTCATTTGATGTTTTTTGGAAGTCGGTTTTTTTTTTAAAGACAGTTCGAGCGTTAGAATTTTATCCGGACACAAAGAACACCTAGAATAACGATTTGTGGATCACACAATGTATTTTTCCATGTGGGGTTTGAACTCACAACACTCAGTACAGTAGCAAGCGTTCCTGGCGATAAATCTTCTTGTACACTGCGATCTCTAACTGACAGATAACTTTTAAATGGATAATACTACAAAGATAGATTGTGCCACACAACTACTGAGTAGAAAGATTATATAATAATGTTACACTGGCGTTACTACAAACAGAATGAAAAAAAACACCGTCTGTGAAAGCTCTGTTGAACAATAATGTTTTCGTCGAAAATCGGATTAAAAGCTTTATTGTAACCAACAAAATGTATTTGTTTCTAAAGGAAATTTTTATATCCTAAATTTTTTTAGTGTGAATGTACATTATAACCATCACTTCAGGTATCAAGTTACACACATCAAAAGTGTCTAGGGATCAAGCATTTTTATGCGGATTTCTTGAGATTGAGATGTGGCTTTGGCCCTGGCCTGCTCAGTCGCCAGACTTGAACCCGATTGAGCATGCATGGGATATGCTACAGAGAAGAGCTCTGCCGAATATGGAGGGTATACAGTCGCAAGAAGACCTTTTTTTGTTGTTACGAACATGGGCGGCCATTCCACAGCGTGATTTGGATGAACTCATTTTGAGTATGCCAAACCGATGTTCTTGTGTTAGTGTTCGCGGTAGAAACACGGATTATTAATTGTTTAAGTTACCTAATAAAATTTTAAAGAAAACTGTTATTTCAGTCTTTTTTTCGAACTTTAATGTTAGTGGTTCAAATGTCAAAAATCCTTTTATTAGGAAAATGACAAATTTCTTTATTAATGCAAAGGTGACTTGGTTTATCGTTACTGTGACAAACGAAAACACTTTATTTGATGAATCCTTAAAGAAAATTTTAATTAATATCAATCAGGAGAAAAGTTATTGCAAAAATATATGTTGATCCCTAGACACATATGTTGATCCCTAGACACTTTTGATGTGTGTATTTTCAGGACTAAAGAGTGCGTGGATACAGTGTGGGTTGACTTCAGACGTAAAGGGCAACCTTTAAGACGGCTGTTATCTAAGTATGCTAATTTTGTATTAGTAACACTTCTTGATACCAAATTAACTTTTCCAATTACAACATTAACATATCTTTAGAAGTCATTAGTAAATAAGCTTTTCCTTATGGTATACGTTTTTAGTTAAGACAATTTAAGTTCATCGGATTTGCGATCTAAGTTAAGTTTATTTATTAAATATTCAAAAAATGTCAATGAGTACCTCTTTTTATTATTGTACTACTATTGAAATCGTTATTTACTGAATAAAGATAGAATCAAATAAACTAAAGCGATGAATCGCATGCCTCAAGAAAACTATTTGGGTCACAGCGCTATTTCGAAGGTAACTTAAATAACTTTTAGCTTAAATTGTTTTTCAGATACCATTTTAACTTTCGCAGATCACAGAACCTTTAAAAATAAAATGAGAAAGAGATTCAATAGTGCATTTGGATAAGACTAGTCGAAATATCAAGCCTACCCTACAGTAAACAAACAAAAACAATGATCCGCAATATTTACGACAGAAAAGTATTCGAGAATTAAATTTTTGGGACAATTCCAAGTTGACGAAGTTTAATATCTTTTCTTTTTATTTTTAAAAAGACAACTCCCGCACTAGGAATAAATCCTGTGTCCTTGTGTGGGGACCTTACAAACATACATGAAACGGACACAAAGAACATCCAGACTCAGAACAACAATTTGTGGATCACACAAAGTGTTGTCCTACGTGGGATTTGAACCCACGACACTTGGCGAAGTAGGAAACGGCGTGGTGACCGTTAAACCACTAGGCCAAACGTGCAGTGCAGTGCAAATCGATAAGACATGCAACATGCAACGGCATCAGACCAACGATAAATTTACAACAAAGCAGATTCAATAAATCTACGACAAACTTTATTGTTATCAGAACATTTGAAGCATCTTAATAGGCCGCCTAAGTGTGCGTTAAATAATGACAATGTTATAGCCTGGCAGGGTCGCCATGTAATGTTGGGATTCCTAGCGTGATATTCAAGAAGACAACCACTACGTACAAAAGTAGTTTATTGAGTAAATTACATTAATAATGCGCATTATAAAGTAAAATGAACAATCAGCAAAATACAATATCAATTTAATTACGTTTTATTAGAAATTTACCTGTAAGTCCGTGGGGTGAGGACCAGCTCCTCACATTTCTAAACTAAACTGTGTAAAATAACTAGTTTTAAGTATACCATTGTGAGGAGAAATAAAGTATTATTATTATTATTATTAAAAAAAAGAAGTATACTTACTAAGTAACTTAATCATAAGGAGCATACACACTTCACTGCATTGATGAAGTGTCTGCATTCGCAGTTGTCTGTATTTTGACAACCACTTTTAGATTCTACTCATGCTTTCCATCAGGCAAAGTAGAGTCACTTTGGCAGGCCCATATTTAAATAAAAAGTGCACTACGCCGCTAAAGAAGATTTCACATCAAAAAGACAAAAAAGCTTTGATCAACGGCTTTTACATTATTCGTAATCATAAACTGACATTGAAAAGACACAATTGTATTGAAGGTCTCCTATCTTCAGAATTAGTTAGCAGATTTGAGAATCCAGCAATCAGACTCACTCAGTAAAAAGCTACGAAAAAACTTGCTAGAACAGTTTCCGGCGAGGCTGTAACATAGTTTCAGTCGAGCTAGGCCATAGTCTCTCGCAAAGCCATACCAAAACCTGGCCGTGAAACATTTCTTAAAGGACATTTTTCTGTCAAATTCTAGAAGGTGTTTGCCAATATCTGTAAGTAAATCAAAATATCCGCGTATGTGAACGTTTGCAGATGCCAAGTATTCAATGGAGCGCAAAAGATGGTCATACATCATACGGAGGCCACGTAGGGACGCACGTGAGTAGATAACTTAAAATGCTTGCGTTATTTTTCAGGAAGACATTTTATGGAATGTAGATGGAGCTCTTTAATCAATTGCGTGCGAATTTACGCTTTCCAATTACACCTTTTGCATATTATGAAATTGCTTATACAGCTTTATGCTTATTCACTCATCTCTGAATGGTAGACATTTGGTTTGCTTTTATTATGTAGGAGTAAAGCCGGTTCTCCTGCGACACTGTTTTATGTTTTTAAACACAAAACATCACATATTTATCAAAATACGGGCATGGCTTAACTGTTTTGTTAATTTTAACAAGCAAACATTTTATCCAAAGCGGACTGAAAACATCCCAGCGTATACTTCTCGTATAATGAAACTGAACTGAACTAACATTAATACTTATATTATTCATATTTATACTATAAAAGTAAGTAAGTAAGTGTACTATAAGTCTTTTTGTCGAGTAGTTAAAATATGTTTGCTTTTCGTGTAATCGTGTTTGATGTTCGTTTAAAAGTCCGTCTCCTGCGACTTTTCGCTAACATGTTAAGTTAACAAGTTTTGGTAGTTTGTTTTGTTATTTTTAGCCGCAGGAGACACGCCTTAACATATTCAAATACTTATTTATGTATCGTATTAATTAAACAACAATTTTGTATCTGTGTGCAACGTTCCTTGACTTTATTATACCTACAGGCAAATATTTCGGCTATAGATTTATCTTTATTTATATTTAAAGGCCAAAATCAAGCAATCTATCTATCTATCTATTAAGAGAATATACGCTACTATATTTTTTGTCGCATCTCCGTCATCACAAGGCCGCAGGTTACGACTTCAGAGGCTACAGATGACCGATTTCGATAAGATTTTGGAAACTTTATCAGCTGGTCTTTGACATGAATAGTGGATAGTTCAAAGGTGAAATGGAAATATAAATTTAAAACGAATATTGTGACTTATTAATATTATATTTTACGGACAGGATAAAGTCGAAAAATGAACGCATAAAACCAGAACTCCACACAGATATTATGAAAAGATGACAAATTCACATGTATGGTTACAAATAGTCACGACCATTTTAAATATCTTTCAACGTCTCATGAAAAGAGTTGAATTTCAAACTCGGAGACTCTAAAAACGTCAGAAATGCAAATGAGTTCCATTCACAAGACAAAAAAATTGTCGTAATTCTGATGAAAGTGTTTATAACGCTCCAAAATACATATCTATACACTGACTTGTTAGTCTATACAGAAAAGACTACAAGTGGATTCACGAAGGTGGCTGTTGACCTAGTTGCAACGAACAATGCTCGGACAGCGCCAGGTGGGTATTTATTGATAGCAGTTGCTGGCGTGTCCAATTTTCGCACGCTAGCGGATTTGAAACTGCTGGACTATTCAGATTTATTCAATATATTTTCTTTTTTTTTATGTATGACCCTGCCAAAAAGACTCTACTCTGCCTGATGGAAAGCATAAGCAGAATCCAAGAGTGGCTGTCACCTTACTCATTGCGAATGCAACAATGCAGCATGTTGACCCACACCATGGCGGCCTAGTGATGCTTCTGCATCATTGGGCCTCCGGTCTCGCACTCACCAACGAAACACGACACGAACGCTGCCGTTCGTGCTGTACGAAGTAGCGGGCACAGCTAGTAATATTATAAATTCGAACGTAACTTTGTCTATCTGTTACGCGTGGTAGCAATGATGGACTGCACCGATTTCAATAATGGACTGCACCGATTTCAATGATGGACTCCACCGATTTCAATAATGGACTGCACCGATTTCAATGATGGACTCCACCGATTTCAATGATGGACTGCACCGATTTCAATAATAGACTGCACCGATTTCAATGATGGACTCCACCGATTTCAATGATGGACTGCACCGATTTCAATGATGGACTGCACCGATTTCAATGATGGACTGCACCGATTTCAATGATGGACTAGTTTATACTTGTTGACTAGACTAAAAGATGCAGAAGCATCACTAGGCCGCCATGGTGTGGGTCGCCATGCTGCATTGTCTGCATTCGCAATTAGTATGGTGACCACCACTCTTGAATTCTGCTAATGCTTTCATTTCAAAAGATGGCGCGACGATCTTGACGCCTATCACAGAGACTGGCCGGAACTGGCCTTGGATAGAGGGAAGTGGTTTGTTGCGGGGGAGGCCTTTGCACAGCAGAGACACAATAGGCTCGTAAAAAAAAGTTAAACTATTGCAACGGTAAAGATTAAAATTTAAAGCAATTTAAAAATGTGTAGTTAGTGAGCCCTACTATAATATCAACGTTGCAGACTTTTAGGCATCAGCAATATACTGAGATAGATGCCTTTTCTGGCATTGCACAGGGCTTTTTTAAAATTAAAATACTAGCTAAGTCCCGCGGTGTTACCCGCGGTTATTGTCGTACGCAGGTATCGCAGGTGACGCCGCGGGTCAAAGCTAGTCTAAAAAAGCCTAAGTTACTCCTTATATCATCAGCTACCCGTCAGTGAAAGTCCCTTCAAAATCGGTCCCGCCGTTCCAGAGATTAGCCGGAACAAACAGACCGACAGACAGACAAAAATTGTTACATTTCGATTTTCAAGTTATTTTAAATTTTTCACTGTTTACAATAAACATTTCAAAACCAAAATTTAGCTTAGCTTGCTTAACTTACATTTCACTTAAACATTTAATAACTGTATACAAGGGATAAAAAATTCAATACCTTTGTAGTTGGGAAGGGGCAGGCAATGAATATGGAAACGCGTTGGATCGTTAAGGAGCATCGAGTCTAGATTGTGTTTGTTGTGAAATAAAAATGCAGTAATCCGGAAGGCCAATCAAGAATTTTTCGTTATGTACATGTTTAATTTCCGATGTTTCTTTTTCAAAATCAGGAATTTGAAATAACATCGTTTACATGAAATATCTGTGGCTTAGAGAGAGTCCACAAAATTCCAGAATACAATGTTATGAGAACAGTTGCCGCATTTCCAACTAAGATCGATACATGGATGCAGCACATAGGCAAAGAGCACAGATTGGAACCATTACGAAACGCAGGGGAATATGGAATGAAATTTTTCTCAGAACGGTTTACTCACGAATATTCTTACTTTAACAGCATCGAACCTAGGATAGTGGAAAAAATTATCATTTTTATTAGTTTTCGATATTGATCTCAAAAACTAATTTTAATCCTGCTTTCAGTTAGATGTAAGTTATACTTATAACCCATCTTTAACACAAAAATGAAAGCCGTTCGTTTATTATTTGGCCTATTAAGATAATACTCACTTTTTAGGGTTCCGCAGTTCATGTTGTAGGAGTTACAGAGACTTAACTTGTACAAGTAAAATTTTAACAAAAATAAAACCGACTTCAAGGTTCGACTCGATTTCTCTTGGATGCCATCATCAGATCTTAGTGTCCTTATCATAGTACCACCGTTGGGATATCTCCTTTCCATTAAAAAAAGAATCATCAAAATCGGTTCATAAACGACGAAGTTATTCGCGAACACATTTAAAAAAATTATATATAATATATACGGTCGAATTGAGAACTTCTTAAGAACAACTTAAAAACTTCGTACAAAAAACCGACTTCCAAAAAACATCCAACGAAAACTCTGCCAAAAAACACTAAAAAGCGTAAAATAAACTGGCTCTTCATAAATTGCTATGTGCCAATTCTTGTCTATACCTAATTCTTTATTCATTTAAATAGAAGTATTATAATGTGTGCTAGGTACCTAGCATCTGTTTGAAATCGGTGCCAAGCCAAAAAGAAAACGAACGAACAATTACAAAAATCTAAGCGATAGTCGCTTGGCACCGACTTCAAACAGATTTTAGGTACCTAGCACACATTATAATACTACTATTTAAATAAATAAAGAATTAGGTATAGACAAGAATTGGCACATAGCAATTTATGAAGAGCCAGTTTATTTTACGCTTTTTTGTGATTTTTGGCAGAGTTTTCGTTGGATGTTTTTTGGAAGTCGGTTTTTTTTTTATAAAAAGTTTTATTTTACAGTTTTTAGTGCAAACAATCGTAGGTAAGTAGTAAGTTGAACTATTTCATAAAATTTCTACTGATGAAAATAACTTTTGTGGTTTAAATGTCAACCCCTATTTCACCCCTTAGGTATAGAATATCCAGAAACGCTAGGGAATACGTTAATACTCATTTTTATCAGTAGCCCAAAAATAAAGTTTGGCGTTTCTAACTTAAAAAATATGAACTTTTATACAATCTTTCAACCCCTATTTCACCCTCTTAGGGTTAGAATATCCAGAAACGCTTAAAGACATTTCTACTCATTTTAATCAGTAGCCCAAAGATAAAGTTTCATGTTTCTTACTAAAAAAATGACGGACTTTCGTACAAACTTTCAATCCCTATTTCACCCCCTTAGGGGGTAGAAATTCCAAAATGCCTTCCTTAGTGGGTGTCTTCTCAATAAAACGATCCATATGAATAACTGAAAGAATACAAATTAAGGTCTATACGTACGTGTAATATTAAAATCATCCTCTAATCCCTAACTGTTGAAGAGTTTAACCTTCTATCATCAGCTCACCTAAATAACTTGAAAGTGTACGACTAAAGGTCTTCAGATACGTATGAAATTAAAAGAATTATCCTCCAACTCCTAACCGTTGAGGAGTTGTACCTTCCACCTTCCATCATCAGCTTACCTAAACGATGAAATGTTCCACTGTATATAGTATTTTTTTTATGAATGTTCACCGATTACTCCGTCAATTGTGGACCGATTTTGAATTTTTTTTTTGTGTTCGAAGGGGTATGCTCCCGAGGTGGTCCCATTGCCACCATATCAGGATCTGATGAAGGGTTCCCGGGGAAATCGAGGGAAACCCTCATTTTTTGTAGGCACATACTATGTTTTTCGTATATTTTCCCAAGTTACACCGGTATTTGCGTCTGGAAGTAATCATTTTATGATGATTTATTTTTTTATTTTATTTATTTAGGACAAAAAACAGTTATACATTAGAGTTTTTTCAAATATCTAACAGATTGTGTTTATAACGTATAACCCACACTATTGTCCACGAGGTGATAAAAGGTGTATTGTAAAGTAACGAACGTGCATTATACAAAAAGAAAAAGAGGGTGGGGTGAGATTAAATATTTAAACAATTCCAACAAATGCATGGTAAGGGTCTTCATTGAGCTGAAAGAGATTCAGAAGCTATTTTTTTAAATTTAGACTGAGTGAGAGCGAATATGTCCAAATGCATGAAATGCAAGTTGTACGTTATCAACAATCGGCGAAGAGGTGCACGCTCCCCAGCATTAGTTCTACACTTTTCGTGTAGAATAATCGAGGTACGCGCACCTCCCTCCGAATAACAGTTCTGGGTACCACATAACAGAGCTTATTTGACAATTCCGTACAATTGTACACATTGTGGCATATGCCGTACAGCATCATTACCATGAGTAAAGTACGTCAGTGCTCCAAGCTCAATAGCTTAAAATGTTTTAGAATATTTATATAAGAAATTCTAGAATGAAAACACTTGTAATATGTAGTACGAAGGTTGTAGTTGGTAGTAAAATGTTACGCAGAGTGGTGGACTGTAATAACTTATCACTTTTAACACTTGATGCTACTCATCACTTTCCAAACTGCTCTCCTTCTCTTCTTGACCTCATTCTTGTCTCTTCTACAGATCATGTCATCAGCCATGGCCAATATCCGGCTGATGCCTTCTCTTATCATGACTTGATATTTCTTTCTTATGCTATCCGTCCACCCAAGGCAAAGCCGAGAATCCTTGTGCAACGCAATTTTAGCGAAATGAATCTTACTAAACTTAAAGAGGACGCCCGTAACATCAACTGGTCTGTTTTACAAAATTCGCAGTGTGTAAACGAAAAAGTTCAAATATTCACCGAAAACTTAATACAATTGTATAACGTACACGCACCCTTGCGATCGATCAAACTCAAACATTTACCGGCTCCGTGGCTTACTGAGGAGATACGACGGATTATGTCCAATAAATGCTTGGCGAAAAGTAAATACAAGCGTCGACCAACGGACACTAACCTAGAAAAATATGTGTATCTGAGAAATCTCTGCAATAAGATGTGTCGAAACGCACAACGCCAACATATCCACTCTTCCGTAGAAAACGGTAATCCAGCAAAAGTCTGGAAATTTCTTAGAACATTGGGAGTTGGGAAGTCTCGTCAAGAGTCTATTCCTAAAAATTTCAACATTGACTTACTCAATAAACATTTCTCTACCTCGTCTGATATTAATGACAATACAAAAGCTAATACTCTTAGATATATTTCTTCTACCCCAACTCCCAACTATTCACCTTTCGTCTTTGATCAATTGTTCGCTTGTGATGTTAAGAAGACCATTCTGGCGATTTCATCCACTGCAGTAGGAAGTGATTGCATAAGCCGAAATATGATTCTTCCTATCCTTGACGAAATCCTTCTCATCTTATGCAATATCCTTAATCACTCCTTAACAAGCGGTGTTTTTCCGTCTACATGGAAAGATGCCCAACTAATCCCTCTTCCTAAAAAAGCTAAACCCTCCTCATTATCTGACTATCGGCCCATATCCATCCTACCTTTCCTATCTAAAGTGCTCGAACGCCTCATCCACTCTCAACTAAGTTACTTCCTTTCCAAAAATTCATTACTGAACCCCTTCCAATCCGGCTTTCGTCCTGGACACAGCACTACTTCTGCGCTGGTACACATTACAGATAACATCAGACTGGGCATGGAAAGTGGAATGATTACAGTACTCACCTTACTTGATTTTAGTAATGCTTTTAACACTATAGATTTTCAAATTTTGCTTGGTATACTACGGTCTCTTAACATATCTCCAACGACAATTGACTGGTTTCAAAGTTACCTGTCTGGTCGCCGGCAACGTATTTGCATTGAAGACTCGGTGTCTTCTTGGTGCAATATTTCTGCTGGTGTACCGCAGGGTGGCGTTCTATCTCCCTTACTCTTCGCTGTTTTCATAAACTCAATCTCTAATCAATTAAATTCCTTCTACCATCTTTATGCAGACGATTTACAAATATATACACAAGCTCCGATTGCCTCGTTACCAGAAGCGTTTAACACCATTAATGCTGACCTGCGTCACATTGCTGAATGGAGTCATAATTATGGACTCAAGGTTAATCCTGTTAAGACGCAGGTATGTGTTATTGGCAGTCCCAGGATGGTTTCAAAAATTAACTGGACACAACTGCCCCAAATTCTATTTGGTGGCACCACTCTTGAGATAAGCACTAGTGTAAAAAATTTAGGGATCTACATAGACAATACTTTATCCTGGGGTACACAGATACAAGAGGTCAGTCGAAAGATATTTGCTTCTGCCGGGTCTCTGCGAAGATTACGTAATTTTCTGCCGATTGCAACTAGGGTTGCGATTGCACAAGCACTTCTACTTCCAATTCTCGACTATGCCGATGTCAGCTATCTGAATCTCACCGAAGCACAACTTGATAAGCTTGAGCGACTACAAAATCTCTGTATACGATTCGTATTTGGCCTACGTAAATATGATCACGTCTCTGAATTCCGTCAAATGCTCGAGTGGCTTCCGATTCGCTCTCGCCGGAATACTCATATCCTTATTTTTCTCTACAATATTTTGTTCAATCCCAGAGCCCCTTTCTACCTCAAAGAACGATTCAAGTTCCTTAATGACACACATGAAAAATGTCTAAGGTCATCCGAAAATTTGAGACTGGAGATGCCTCTGCATTCCACAAAATTTTACGACCAGTCTTTCACTGTTGAAGCTGTACGCTTGTGGAACGCACTGCCGGTAAACATCAGGCAAGCGCAAACAATAAATGCATTCAAAAAAATGGTTAACGAACATTATGCATCTTAATTAAGACAGTCACGAATTAGGGTATGCAGGAATTATTATTTTTTATTTTATATACATTATCTAGTTATGTATATATGTATGTGTATATATAAATACTTATATATATGTGTGTGGATATATTTATATATGTATGTTGTTCATCACATTCATTAGCAAATAATATAATTAATTCAAATCTCATTGCACCGACAACTACCACTGTCTCTCCTATACATTTTGATCCATCCAAAGGTTGCCTGGAAGAGATTGCTTTAGGCAATAAGGCCGCTCTTTGTACACTCCGTCTCACATTTTATTGTACTCTCTTCTAACTCTGTAATATTATGGTGTGCAAATAAAGAGTTTTCTATCTATCTATCTACGAAGGATTTTTTTCTGAACCATTTCAATCCTCTGTTTATATTTTGCATAAAAGGGGCACCAAACAGGTACAGCATACTCTAACTGAGAACGTACCAATGTTTTGTAGAGGAAAAGGTAGGTGTTAGGTTTTTTGAAATCTTTACATGAGCGCATGACGAAACCATACATCCGAAAGGCTTTACTAATAATGTTATCGATATGAATATCTAAGTG
Organism: Diaphora mendica; assembly: GCA_949125395.1. Classification (NCBI taxonomy): domain Eukaryota; kingdom Metazoa; phylum Arthropoda; class Insecta; order Lepidoptera; family Erebidae; genus Diaphora; species Diaphora mendica. The sequence continues at coordinate 27,736,138 of OX421319.1, forward strand.
TAATTTAGAATCGAGTAGTACACCCAGGTCTCTAGTGCAGTCGTTTTTAGTAAGATTTGTGTTATTCAATGTGTATGGAAATGTAATTGGAGTTTTATTTTTTGTAAACGATATGAAGTGACATTTTGGCAGACTAAGGTATAACTTATTAACAACACAGTATTGAGAGAGCCTACAGTGATCCTCTTGAAGTAGTATGCAATCTTCAATGTTGGTGCAGGTCTTATAAATCTTCATATCGTCTGCATACATAAGGAATTTAGAATTAACTATACAACTTTTAATGTCATTTATAAACAAAATAAAAAGCAACGGACCTAGCACCGAGCCCTGGGGCACACCGGACTCCACGACTATGTAATCGGACTCATAACCATTGATAACGACTTTTTGAGTTCTACGGATTATGTATGATGTGAACCATCTGAGAAGGTTACCTCTGATGCCGTTGAAGGCGATTTTGTCCAAAAGCAATTTATGATCCACCTTATCAAAAGCTTTCTGGAAATCCGTGTAGACAGCGTCAACCTGGATGCCCTTATCCATCTTTTCGAATAAAAATTGAGTAAAAATCCACAAAACAAAAAGATATAAGTAGAAATGACTAGTAGGCGTGGCGCGCTTGCCACTGATAAGCGTTGCAACGCATACCTTTATGAGTTGTAGGTATTTTGTATCATAGTCGTGTTACAACGCTGCGTTGAATAGGTCGTCCAATGAAAGTTCTTTTTTACGCCGCAATGCAGTACTGTTCTGTTTTACAGGGTAAAAATGATAGCAGAAGGAAAAAGATTGATAATTGAGGTGTTTCTTACCATCTGTAGGTACAATTTTATAAGTTTTATCAATAAAATCTTAAAATTTTATTTAACTGATAATTGACTAGAGATTTAAGCTAAACTCTTCCTTATCCCATTCACATAAATCTCAATCTGGTATGATCGGGTCTTATCAGTTTTGCACGTTATTCTCGTATTTTCTATTCCACTCAATTAGTGATGTAGCCAGGTAGGATGTTAGCTTTATCGATTTTCATACTTTTAAACGTGTTATATTTACTTACTATAATAATTATAAATATTAAATTTTTCTTGTTTGTTTACGTGGCCTTGAAAGAAAAACACTTGTTTTAACCATTGAATATCTATACAAATAAGTATATAGTAAGAATATATATATATATATGTATAATAAGAGTGTCTGTTTGTAATATTAAATATTTATATCCGCTTTTTACTAAATGCATCTGCATGTGTAGGTACACGGTACAATTTTTTTTTTACGGAACAGGTGGCAAACGAGCAGACGTATCACCTGATGGTAAGCGATTACCACTGTCCATGGACACCCGCAACACCAGAGGCGTCACAAGCGCGTTGCCGACCTTTGGGGGGTGGGGAGGGGGAGAAGTTGGGATATGGGCCTCCGGTATCCTCACTCACTCAGTGAAACACAGTGCAAGCGCCATTTCAGACTGGTTTTCTGTGAGGCCGTGGTATCACTCCGGTCGAGCCGGCCCATTTATGCCGATGTTTGATTCTTTTCTCTGCGAAATTTGCAGGCACGGGCCGGGCCGTATACCAAAATAACATTTTTTTTTAATTTTGTCTGTCTCTCTGTCTGTTCCGAACTCTGACTCAGCAGTCAGGATCGCTAAACACTATACCAACGGGTCGACAATTAGACGTATTGCATTTTTGTTCATTGCAGTCAATAAAATTTATGATTATTGATACCATGTATTTCCTATAAAACTAAATATGAATACATACTGTGCTAAATATTAATTATGTAACCACTGTTTTGAATTTTGTTAAGTGGCTAAACAGTCTTTATTAAATATAATATGATTATAATACAGATTCTTAAAATTAATAAACATTATTATGCAAGTACTTATTTTTTAGCTTCTTCACCTTTATAATGTTACCTCCTCAGATATCCTTCAATTCATGTTTTTTTAATCTGCTCCGTCCTATTACAACAAAACACGAATATTCTTACTTTAACAGCATCGAACCTAGGATAGTGGAAAAAATTATCATTTTTATTAGTTTTCGATATTGATCTCAAAAACTAATTTTAATCCTGCTTTCAGTTAGATGTAAGTTATACTTATAACCCATCTTTAACACAAAAATGAAAGCCGTTCGTTTATTATTTGGCCTATTAAGATAATACTCACTTTTTAGGGTTCCGCAGTTCATGTTGTAGGAGTTACAGAGACTTAACTTGTACAAGTAAAATTTTAACAAAAATAAAACCGACTTCAAGGTTCGACTCGATTTCTCTTGGATGCCATCATCAGATCTTAGTGTCCTTATCATAGTACCACCGTTGGGATATCTCCTTTCCATTAAAAAAAGAATCATCAAAATCGGTTCATAAACGACGAAGTTATTCGCGAACACATTTAAAAAAATTATATATAATATATACGGTCGAATTGAGAACTTCTTAAGAACAACTTAAAAACTTCGTACAAAAAACCGACTTCCAAAAAACATCCAACGAAAACTCTGCCAAAAAACACTAAAAAGCGTAAAATAAACTGGCTCTTCATAAATTGCTATGTGCCAATTCTTGTCTATACCTAATTCTTTATTCATTTAAATAGAAGTATTATAATGTGTGCTAGGTACCTAGCATCTGTTTGAAATCGGTGCCAAGCCAAAAAGAAAACGAACGAACAATTACAAAAATCTAAGCGATAGTCGCTTGGCACCGACTTCAAACAGATTTTAGGTACCTAGCACACATTATAATACTACTATTTAAATAAATAAAGAATTAGGTATAGACAAGAATTGGCACATAGCAATTTATGAAGAGCCAGTTTATTTTACGCTTTTTTGTGATTTTTGGCAGAGTTTTCGTTGGATGTTTTTTGGAAGTCGGTTTTTTTTTTATAAAAAGTTTTATTTTACAGTTTTTAGTGCAAACAATCGTAGGTAAGTAGTAAGTTGAACTATTTCATAAAATTTCTACTGATGAAAATAACTTTTGTGGTTTAAATGTCAACCCCTATTTCACCCCTTAGGTATAGAATATCCAGAAACGCTAGGGAATACGTTAATACTCATTTTTATCAGTAGCCCAAAAATAAAGTTTGGCGTTTCTAACTTAAAAAATATGAACTTTTATACAATCTTTCAACCCCTATTTCACCCTCTTAGGGTTAGAATATCCAGAAACGCTTAAAGACATTTCTACTCATTTTAATCAGTAGCCCAAAGATAAAGTTTCATGTTTCTTACTAAAAAAATGACGGACTTTCGTACAAACTTTCAATCCCTATTTCACCCCCTTAGGGGGTAGAAATTCCAAAATGCCTTCCTTAGTGGGTGTCTTCTCAATAAAACGATCCATATGAATAACTGAAAGAATACAAATTAAGGTCTATACGTACGTGTAATATTAAAATCATCCTCTAATCCCTAACTGTTGAAGAGTTTAACCTTCTATCATCAGCTCACCTAAATAACTTGAAAGTGTACGACTAAAGGTCTTCAGATACGTATGAAATTAAAAGAATTATCCTCCAACTCCTAACCGTTGAGGAGTTGTACCTTCCACCTTCCATCATCAGCTTACCTAAACGATGAAATGTTCCACTGTATATAGTATTTTTTTTATGAATGTTCACCGATTACTCCGTCAATTGTGGACCGATTTTGAATTTTTTTTTTGTGTTCGAAGGGGTATGCTCCCGAGGTGGTCCCATTGCCACCATATCAGGATCTGATGAAGGGTTCCCGGGGAAATCGAGGGAAACCCTCATTTTTTGTAGGCACATACTATGTTTTTCGTATATTTTCCCAAGTTACACCGGTATTTGCGTCTGGAAGTAATCATTTTATGATGATTTATTTTTTTATTTTATTTATTTAGGACAAAAAACAGTTATACATTAGAGTTTTTTCAAATATCTAACAGATTGTGTTTATAACGTATAACCCACACTATTGTCCACGAGGTGATAAAAGGTGTATTGTAAAGTAACGAACGTGCATTATACAAAAAGAAAAAGAGGGTGGGGTGAGATTAAATATTTAAACAATTCCAACAAATGCATGGTAAGGGTCTTCATTGAGCTGAAAGAGATTCAGAAGCTATTTTTTTAAATTTAGACTGAGTGAGAGCGAATATGTCCAAATGCATGAAATGCAAGTTGTACGTTATCAACAATCGGCGAAGAGGTGCACGCTCCCCAGCATTAGTTCTACACTTTTCGTGTAGAATAATCGAGGTACGCGCACCTCCCTCCGAATAACAGTTCTGGGTACCACATAACAGAGCTTATTTGACAATTCCGTACAATTGTACACATTGTGGCATATGCCGTACAGCATCATTACCATGAGTAAAGTACGTCAGTGCTCCAAGCTCAATAGCTTAAAATGTTTTAGAATATTTATATAAGAAATTCTAGAATGAAAACACTTGTAATATGTAGTACGAAGGTTGTAGTTGGTAGTAAAATGTTACGCAGAGTGGTGGACTGTAATAACTTATCACTTTTAACACTTGATGCTACTCATCACTTTCCAAACTGCTCTCCTTCTCTTCTTGACCTCATTCTTGTCTCTTCTACAGATCATGTCATCAGCCATGGCCAATATCCGGCTGATGCCTTCTCTTATCATGACTTGATATTTCTTTCTTATGCTATCCGTCCACCCAAGGCAAAGCCGAGAATCCTTGTGCAACGCAATTTTAGCGAAATGAATCTTACTAAACTTAAAGAGGACGCCCGTAACATCAACTGGTCTGTTTTACAAAATTCGCAGTGTGTAAACGAAAAAGTTCAAATATTCACCGAAAACTTAATACAATTGTATAACGTACACGCACCCTTGCGATCGATCAAACTCAAACATTTACCGGCTCCGTGGCTTACTGAGGAGATACGACGGATTATGTCCAATAAATGCTTGGCGAAAAGTAAATACAAGCGTCGACCAACGGACACTAACCTAGAAAAATATGTGTATCTGAGAAATCTCTGCAATAAGATGTGTCGAAACGCACAACGCCAACATATCCACTCTTCCGTAGAAAACGGTAATCCAGCAAAAGTCTGGAAATTTCTTAGAACATTGGGAGTTGGGAAGTCTCGTCAAGAGTCTATTCCTAAAAATTTCAACATTGACTTACTCAATAAACATTTCTCTACCTCGTCTGATATTAATGACAATACAAAAGCTAATACTCTTAGATATATTTCTTCTACCCCAACTCCCAACTATTCACCTTTCGTCTTTGATCAATTGTTCGCTTGTGATGTTAAGAAGACCATTCTGGCGATTTCATCCACTGCAGTAGGAAGTGATTGCATAAGCCGAAATATGATTCTTCCTATCCTTGACGAAATCCTTCTCATCTTATGCAATATCCTTAATCACTCCTTAACAAGCGGTGTTTTTCCGTCTACATGGAAAGATGCCCAACTAATCCCTCTTCCTAAAAAAGCTAAACCCTCCTCATTATCTGACTATCGGCCCATATCCATCCTACCTTTCCTATCTAAAGTGCTCGAACGCCTCATCCACTCTCAACTAAGTTACTTCCTTTCCAAAAATTCATTACTGAACCCCTTCCAATCCGGCTTTCGTCCTGGACACAGCACTACTTCTGCGCTGGTACACATTACAGATAACATCAGACTGGGCATGGAAAGTGGAATGATTACAGTACTCACCTTACTTGATTTTAGTAATGCTTTTAACACTATAGATTTTCAAATTTTGCTTGGTATACTACGGTCTCTTAACATATCTCCAACGACAATTGACTGGTTTCAAAGTTACCTGTCTGGTCGCCGGCAACGTATTTGCATTGAAGACTCGGTGTCTTCTTGGTGCAATATTTCTGCTGGTGTACCGCAGGGTGGCGTTCTATCTCCCTTACTCTTCGCTGTTTTCATAAACTCAATCTCTAATCAATTAAATTCCTTCTACCATCTTTATGCAGACGATTTACAAATATATACACAAGCTCCGATTGCCTCGTTACCAGAAGCGTTTAACACCATTAATGCTGACCTGCGTCACATTGCTGAATGGAGTCATAATTATGGACTCAAGGTTAATCCTGTTAAGACGCAGGTATGTGTTATTGGCAGTCCCAGGATGGTTTCAAAAATTAACTGGACACAACTGCCCCAAATTCTATTTGGTGGCACCACTCTTGAGATAAGCACTAGTGTAAAAAATTTAGGGATCTACATAGACAATACTTTATCCTGGGGTACACAGATACAAGAGGTCAGTCGAAAGATATTTGCTTCTGCCGGGTCTCTGCGAAGATTACGTAATTTTCTGCCGATTGCAACTAGGGTTGCGATTGCACAAGCACTTCTACTTCCAATTCTCGACTATGCCGATGTCAGCTATCTGAATCTCACCGAAGCACAACTTGATAAGCTTGAGCGACTACAAAATCTCTGTATACGATTCGTATTTGGCCTACGTAAATATGATCACGTCTCTGAATTCCGTCAAATGCTCGAGTGGCTTCCGATTCGCTCTCGCCGGAATACTCATATCCTTATTTTTCTCTACAATATTTTGTTCAATCCCAGAGCCCCTTTCTACCTCAAAGAACGATTCAAGTTCCTTAATGACACACATGAAAAATGTCTAAGGTCATCCGAAAATTTGAGACTGGAGATGCCTCTGCATTCCACAAAATTTTACGACCAGTCTTTCACTGTTGAAGCTGTACGCTTGTGGAACGCACTGCCGGTAAACATCAGGCAAGCGCAAACAATAAATGCATTCAAAAAAATGGTTAACGAACATTATGCATCTTAATTAAGACAGTCACGAATTAGGGTATGCAGGAATTATTATTTTTTATTTTATATACATTATCTAGTTATGTATATATGTATGTGTATATATAAATACTTATATATATGTGTGTGGATATATTTATATATGTATGTTGTTCATCACATTCATTAGCAAATAATATAATTAATTCAAATCTCATTGCACCGACAACTACCACTGTCTCTCCTATACATTTTGATCCATCCTAAGGTTGCCTGGAAGAGATTGCTTTAGGCAATAAGGCCGCCCTTTGTACACTCCGTCTCACATTTTATTGTACTCTCTTCTAACTCTGTAATATTATGGTGTGCAAATAAAGAGTTTTCTATCTATCTATCTACGAAGGATTTTTTTCTGAACCATTTCAATCCTCAGTTTATATTTTGCATAAAAGGGGCACCAAACAGGTACAGCATACTCTAACTGAGAACGTACCAATGTTTTGTAGAGGAAAAGGTAGGTGTTAGGTTTTTTGAAATCTTTACATGAGCGCATGACGAAACCATACATCCGAAAGGCTTTACTAATAATGTTATCGATATGAATATCTAAGTGTAATTTAGAATCGAGTAGTACACCCAGGTCTCTAGTGCAGTCGTTTTTAGTAAGATTTGTGTTATTCAATGTGTATGGAAATGTAATTGGAGTTTTATTTTTTGTAAACGATATGAAGTGACATTTTGGCAGACTAAGGTATAACTTATTAACAACACAGTATTGAGAGAGCCTACAGTGATCCTCTTGAAGTAGTATGCAATCTTCAATGTTGGTGCAGGTCTTATAAATCTTCATATCGTCTGCATACATAAGGAATTTAGAATTAACTATACAACTTTTAATGTCATTTATAAACAAAATAAAAAGCAACGGACCTAGCACCGAGCCCTGGGGCACACCGGACTCCACGACTATGTAATCGGACTCATAACCATTGATAACGACTTTTTGAGTTCTACGGATTATGTATGATGTGAACCATCTGAGAAGGTTACCTCTGATGCCGTTGAAGGCGATTTTGTCCAAAAGCAATTTATGATCCACCTTATCAAAAGCTTTCTGGAAATCCGTGTAGACAGCGTCAACCTGGATGCCCTTATCCATCTTTTCGAATAAAAATTGAGTAAAAATCCACAAAACAAAAAGATATAAGTAGAAATGACTAGTAGGCGTGGCGCGCTTGCCACTGATAAGCGTTGCAACGCATACCTTTATGAGTTGTAGGTATTTTGTATCATAGTCGTGTTACAACGCTGCGTTGAATAGGTCGTCCAATGAAAGTTCTTTTTTACGCCGCAATGCAGTACTGTTCTGTTTTACAGGGTAAAAATGATAGCAGAAGGAAAAAGATTGATAATTGAGGTGTTTCTTACCATCTGTAGGTACAATTTTATAAGTTTTATCAATAAAATCTTAAAATTTTATTTAACTGATAATTGACTAGAGATTTAAGCTAAACTCTTCCTTATCCCATTCACATAAATCTCAATCTGGTATGATCGGGTCTTATCAGTTTTGCACGTTATTCTCGTATTTTCTATTCCACTCAATTAGTGATGTAGCCAGGTAGGATGTTAGCTTTATCGATTTTCATACTTTTAAACGTGTTATATTTACTTACTATAATAATTATAAATATTAAATTTTTCTTGTTTGTTTACGTGGCCTTGAAAGAAAAACACTTGTTTTAACCATTGAATATCTATACAAATAAGTATATAGTAAGAATATATATATATATATGTATAATAAGAGTGTCTGTTTGTAATATTAAATATTTATATCCGCTTTTTACTAAATGCATCTGCATGTGTAGGTACACGGTACAATTTTTTTTTTACGGAACAGGTGGCAAACGAGCAGACGTATCACCTGATGGTAAGCGATTACCACTGTCCATGGACACCCGCAACACCAGAGGCGTCACAAGCGCGTTGCCGACCTTTGGGGGGTGGGGAGGGGGAGAAGTTGGGATATGGGCCTCCGGTATCCTCACTCACTCAGTGAAACACAGTGCAAGCGCCATTTCACACTGGTTTTCTGTGAGGCCGTGGTATCACTCCGGTCGAGCCGGCCCATTTATGCCGATGTTTGATTCTTTTCTCTGCGAAATTTGCAGGCACGGGCCGGGCCGTATACCAAAATAACATTTTTTTTTAATTTTGTCTGTCTCTCTGTCTGTTCCGAACTCTGACTCAGCAGTCAGGATCGCTAAACACTATACCAACGGGTCGACAATTAGACGTATTGCATTTTTGTTCATTGCAGTCAATAAAATTTATGATTATTGATACCATGTATTTCCTATAAAACTAAATATGAATACATACTGTGCTAAATATTAATTATGTAACCACTGTTTTGAATTTTGTTAAGTGGCTAAACAGTCTTTATTAAATATAATATGATTATAATACAGATTCTTAAAATTAATAAACATTATTATGCAAGTACTTATTTTTTAGCTTCTTCACCTTTATAATGTTACCTCCTCAGATATCCTTCAATTCATGTTTTTTTAATCTGCTCCGTCCTATTACAACAAAAGTTAGGTATCGATATTATTGATAATATTGTAATATGTGCCACAACACTAAGCGAGTAGCGGTAATTATCGAAGAATGACACTAATATCGAATTTATTCTTATAGTGATTAATGTTATAATTGCGTGCATTTAGAATAACGCCATCTGTTTTTGAATAGCTTGCAATGAAGTATTCTTACTTTCAAGATTACGAAACGTTGTAAGTTCTTCTTACGCTATGGCAAAATAACTGTTAAAATTACGCGATAAGATATATTATCAAACGTGTGACTTTATGTATTGTAGGCTAGTTTTGAGCAAATAAAAACATCAAATCAAAACAATTCGTTAGTAGTGTGCAGTAATAAAATAGTGCTTTCATTTGTCTGAGTTTGGCGACAGTCGTTCCGTTGTAAATTAAGACACATAACATTTCTACCTATTCTTTATGTTCTGTGTAAAAATCATTAAATTTGTAGTAGTGGATCCGGATTGTACAAAGCCATGTTGTTCGGTAATGATGAGGTGACTTAACTGTGGAAATAATTGACCATGAACTAGTCTCTCAAAAAGCTTAGACAAGGTAGACAATATAGATATTGGGATTTATGATGAGCTGATGATGTAAGGTACAACTCCTTAACGGTTAGGAGTTGGAGGATAAATCTTTAAATATCATATGTATGTATGTTACCTTTAGTCGTGTTCTTTCAAATTATTCAGGTAAGCTGATGATGGAAGGTGGAAGGTACAACTCCTCAACGCTTGGGAGTTGGAGCATAATTCTTTCAATTTCATACGTATCTAAAGACCTTTAGTCGTATACTTTCAAAATATTTAGGTGAACTGATGATAGAAGGTTACACTCTTCAACAGTTAGGATTAGGATTAGAATATGATTTTAATATTACACGTACGTATCAGTATAGGCCTTAATTAGTATTCTTTCAGTTATTCATATGGATCGTTTTATTGAGTAGACACCCACTTAGGAAGGAATTTTGAAATTTCTACCCCTAAGGGGGTGAAATAGGGGTTGGAAGTTTGTACGAAAGTCCGTCATTTTTTAAGTTAGAAACATGAAACTTTATCTTTGGGCTACTGATTGAAAATAAGTAGATACGTATTTAAGCGTTTCTGAATATCCTACCCCTAAAGGGGTGAAATATGGGTTCAAAGTTTGTGTGGAAGTCCATCATTTTTTAAGTTAGGGACAAGAAATTTTATCTTTGGGCTACTGATTAAAAAGTGGCCAAGTGCGAGTCGGACTCGCCCATGAAGGGAACCCTTCATGGGCAGCAGCAAGTAACATAATATAATTTTTGTTTTATTTTTATATTCGTGTTGATTGAATGAAAGGTAAATTGCAGTTTACGATTTATGACGTATTAAAAAAAACTACTTACTAGATTTCGTTCAAACCAGTTTTCGTTGGAAGTTTACATGGTAATGTACATCATATATTTTTTTTAAGATTTATCATTCTCTTATTTTAGAAGTTAAAGGGGGGGGGGGGGGCACTCATTTTACCACTTTGGAAGTGTCTCTCGTGCAAGCTATTCAGTTTAGAAAAAAATGATGTTATAAACCTCAATATCATTTTCGAAGACCTATCCATAGATACCCCACACGTATGGGTTTGATGAAAAATTTTTTTTTGAGTTTCAGTTCTAAGTATGGGAAAGAGCTGGGGTTGGAAGCTTTCCCTCATCCGCCATACTCACCAGACCTTGCACCTACCGACTATTACTTTTTCCAAAATTTAGACAACTTTTTAGTGGGTAAAAAATTCAATTCCTGAGAGGCAGTACAAAATGCCTTTGAAGAGTTTGTTGCCTTCCGTCCAGCTGATTTTTACAAGAAGGGCATCAATAAACTGTCAATGCGTTGGCAAAGATGCGTCGATTGCATGGGTGATTACTTCGAATAACAGAAATAAAAAAGTTTGGAAAAATAAGTACTTTCATTTATTGCATACAAAACGGCAATTTCATAGGTAAATACCTATTATTTAATTAGTTTTAATTTTGTATTTGCGTAACCTTATGTTTTCTAAAAAAGTAGTCTTAGTATTGATAACATCAGCTATCTGCCAGTGAAACAACGCAAAATCGGTCAGAGATAAGCCAGAATAAACAGACAGACAACAATTTTAAAAATGATTTGTTATAAGTTCCGTATATACTTCCGTATGCAAGCGAAACTTCAATTTCTCTTTACTTGTATACATTACATTTTAATGAACGAACCGCGAATTGGGCGAACTGCGAATTGGACGAACTGCGAATTGGACGAACAGCGAATTGGAACAAAAGCGACTAAAGGATTGAAAAGTAAGTACACGCGCGATTTTGTGTTTGTCTTTCAGTAACATCAGTGTCAACAACCATACCAAATATAATTGTATTTTTAGTAGCTGAGGATTATGATGGCTGAGTGGTGGAATATTGTAGGTCACGTCGACGACAAACAAAGGCGAAATTATATCAAAATTGACACACTTTCCTCAAAAGTTAAAACTATTCTGAGGCGTGTGAACCGCACAACAAACAGGTTGGTTTGGATAACACAGCTACCTAAAGTCTATCAGTAAACTTTCTAGAATTATATCAATCATTGCTTCGTTTGCTGGAGGCCTCCATGAGCAGCTGTCAGATAAAAAGATCAAGACAGATGTTCTACTTCGTATTTTTATTGTAAGGCTTTTATAAATCTGTTTAAAGAAAACATCAGATTTATTATTCTTCACAAAAAAAGATTCGCTTTTACACGCAAATTGTTACTTAGTCTTTATATAATATTAGCTGTTGCCCGCGGCTCCGTATATGTCGGTTATCGCGGCAAATAGTAGCCTATGTGTTATTCTAATGTATTAACTATATTACTGTAAAGTTTCATCCAAATCCGTACAGTAGTTTTTGCGTGAAGAAGTAACAAACATACACACAAACTTTCGCCTTTATATATTAGTGTGATGATAACTAGGTTTTGACAGCGGCTCCACCCGCGTATATGTCTGTTATCGAGCCAAAAAGTATCCTATATACTTCTTCAAGGTGCAATCTATCTGTACACTGAAATGTATCCAAATAGATTCAGACATGGTTATTTTCAAATTTATAATATTGAGTATGTATATGAACGATATTATCAAGCTCCTTTAAATCCCGTCCTAATTAGAACACGTTTTTATAATATTAATAAGGATAAATGAAGATTAAACATTCATAACCAAATTACAGGATTATGGCATCGAGGTCTTCAAGGTCGTAATTAAATGCTCATCAATTATTACCGTCATACGGCACAATCGCACGAAGCGATCGCAGTAATGATAGCGACACAAATACATAGAGCAAGCAAGCACTTAATCGAGTAATTATACGCCAAAAATGCCTTACATCAATTTGGAAAAGAGCTGATACTCCTACACTGCTGGACCGATATTAACCAAACATAGCTAAGAACCACCGCAAGGAAACTGACTTTGTAATGAAATAAAACCGCATCGAAATCGGTCCATCCGTTTAAGAGCTTCGATGCCACAGACAGACACACACACACACAGAGACAGACAGACATCGACGTCAAATTTATAACATTCCTCTTTTTGCGTCGGGGGTTAAAAAGAGTGTGCCATTTTCTCTCATAGTGCAACACGGTAGGGAGTAGCGCCACTCAGACGTTCTCCTCTGTCTAAGTACAAGCCCAAATGGGCCTTTACGCATTACACTGTTACAATTACAACACAGAATGTGGGTATGTGTGTTTAAATGTGGATGTTTTGTTTTATATAATTGTTTGGTGTGAGTTCGTAGTGACAGGCTATTGCTTCTGTATGTGAGTCTAAAATGTGTATGTGTGAAGATTTCCCCCCACAAAAATAACTGAATATTTTGTATCGGAAAAAGACGCTATGTTATATGAATGAAATGAAAAAGCCTTTTATTTCTTGCTACATTATATGATTATAACACGATATTTACTTATTTTTTTTTTCTTTTGCAGGAACCCCTCTTCTCAGGTGAAGGCCTCCTCTAAGGATTTCCAATCGTTTTTATTATTCATCATCCGTTACTTTTATTTCGTCTTCTTATGTGATGCTTTTTTTTCTATTTTCCTTGGAGGGTTATGGTCATAGTCCTCCACGGTGACCAGCCGGGTTGGAAGATGTTTATTGTTGCTTGTCAATGTGTTATATTATATGCTATGTTATATATTGTTATTATATTGTTGCTTTATGTTTATCTCGATATTTTAGACTCACAAGAAAAATCGAATACAAATACAATTAAAACAAAACATTTACAATTACACACACACATAAACTCATTCTGTGTCATAACAGTGTAATGCGTATACTTTGACCGAGAGGAACGCCTGGCTACACAAACACTATAAAATAATTCTGCTTTCTCAAGTTAAAACGTACCTACTACTTAGGATCGCATCGCAAATATCTGCGAGCTCGCAAGAATGCACCGCAATAACTTCACGCCGCATCGCATCGCATTGCAGTTATGTGTGGGAGCCCTTAAGTGTTGGTCTGATTTAGCACTACAATTCAATGCGACAACTTTATTTTATACAAAGAAATTTCTCTAGCGAAGCTGGTACATCATGTCTGGCGTATAAATTTGAAATTAAGCAAATTGAGCAATGGCATAAAGACTTCTTCCAATCATTTAACTAATAATGGCCTTTGAAACTTTTATTTTAGTCGTTAGATTAATTGAAATGTTGCAATAAAGGCAAACCAGACATCTATTAACGGTCCCTGTTAATAGATGTCTGGTTTGCCTTTATTGCAACATTAAAATGTATTTAGTCTGGTTTTGTAGTTAGCAATATTGTGTATTACATTTAGTGGTCATCATTACAGAGGTTGTTTCAACCGAGTTTAAGTTATTAGTATCCATAGAAGAACTATAACATACTTAAACCATTTTCAAACGATAGACGGTGGTATGGCATGCAATAAAGTATGAAGCTTGATTTTAATTTAATAAATTTTAAACAGAATGTAAGTATTTTGCAGAAAGTCGATAAGGAGACACTGCAGCGAGTTTCGATAATCATATAAATATTTCGGACATATACTTATAAAATGAATAATGCAGTGTACATAGCATTTACAGTTATGTAAGAACACTGATCTACTTAAAAATATATAAATATTACAATTAAATAGTTGTATTTTTTTATTTTTAATGCCCAAATTCAGGAATATTACTATTATCTTTGTAAACGTTGTTTCGACATCATTCTCCTATCTCCAAAATATTCAAGATCTTACTTGGTGTATACGTGTTGCAGCCTGTGCGTGGACAGCCATTGACGGAGCACAAGTCGCTGTTGCAAGACTTGTGCAGCACGCCGAAGACGTTTTTCTTCAGCCGGCGGCAACTCCGGCAAGCGATCCAAATGGTCCGGGGAACCGCATCCGGATAATGTGGAGATTCCTGAAATAACATAAGACTCCTGGTATCGTGACACATGGCAAAATCTAGGAATAGATATTAAGTACAATCATACAAATCAATAAAAAAATTTGATACACATTTTTTTTAAATTCCTTCATTATACTTTCATATAATCATAAAGTCATCGATAAATAAAACTGATACCGACATAATACGACCGTGAAAATAAACCTAAATATATGCAAAGGCATTGAATAATTCATTTAGCGTTTGTGGTAACATATTTATAAACTCAGTAACACCCACCAAAGGATTATAAACACCCACTCCGGTGTAGAAATACTAATTAAACTTAGTTTAATAACCGTTAGTCATGGAATACACGAAAAACAATTAACTATTAAAAGTTATAATTATTACATAACGCAATCCGAATTTAGACAAGACAATGGCGCCCAACGTGGGACCTTTAACTCATTCTCTTAAAACATTTATTTGAGTAGAAAAAAGGCTATTATTAAAGCTAATAACATTTTAATGCATAATCCATGGCAAGCGATCATTAATAATATTAAATTACAAGAAGAAACGGTTTGATGTCGGCAGGTTGCTTGGATACGGTTCGGTCACGACCTTGGGTTTAATGGCAGACTGTATAGCGACAAGAAAGTTGTTGTTAGCTATTGCGTCAGTTATATTAGCGTTATATTCGTAGTGTAATTTTGTTATATAACGATATTTTGTATGATAGTATGGATTGGGAATGTATGTGTCTAATTTTCTACGATATTGTGTGGGTACAAGTGAAGAATTTCGACTGAAATTCGATAAAACTGTCACTTAAACAGCTTCTGCTCATGAGGTAAGTCTTAGAATATAAAAAAGTACGTCTATATTTTCATTTAGGTACACTGAATACACGTGTATTATTGTTACAAACCAGGTAAGTAAGCAAACCGTTGAAACTTGCTCGTTGATCTATCTATGCTAATATAATGAATTCGAAAGTAACTCTGTCCGTCCGGTCCGCTTTCGCGGCTAAACCGCTGCACCGATTTCAATGAAGTTTAGCATGGAGATACTTTCATTGTCTAGGAAGAATAAAGGCTACTCTTTACCGCGATAACTGACATAAACGCGGGCTGAGACGCGTGCTAAAGCTAGTTAATTATGAAACCAATTTAATCTTGGCAGCTTAGACTTAACTTCCTATAAGAATAAATATTAAGCTGGTATGTACGCCATGTTATTGTAAGAGAAACTGACGTCTTTAAAGTGAATATATCAGGAGCAGAAAATTACAGAACTTGATAATTTCATAAAGAAAGCTACTTATTAAAATACTTGTGTCTACGTATACCTCTTTTTTAGAAATGACTCCATTATAGGAACATTTTTTAATAATGCTATGACAGTTTTAACATAGGTTGGTTTGAGTACTCTTCAAAAACGCAAAAAACTGCATCGATTGAGCTCAAATTTAGACACGATATACAACCCACTTTAAGGATTGTTTTTATTTAGTTTTCATGTCTGTTTTGATCTTCAATTCTATATAAATACACTGCGCCACTACCAAACGAGCGAAGATAAAGCTAGTATCGAGGTTTTAAAGGCAGTAGAGCCATGCAGATTTCCGCACGAATAGGCCGGCTATTCGGCGGTACTCACACTGAAGATCAACCTAAAATGACAGCATACGTGCTTTAGTGTTTCGTTGGTGAGAGCGAGACCGTAAGCATCATTAGGTTGCCATGGTGTGGGTCACCATGCTGCATCATTGCATTGTGCATTCGCAATGAGTAAGGTGACCACCACTCTCGGATTTTGCTTATGCTTTCCACCCATAAAAAAAAAAACAAAAAAGCTATTTGATGTATAAATAAGATGATCTTTATTTGGACTAAAATTTCTCTAATCACGTTGCTATTTGTTCTCGTAACGTGACAGATTTCATGAGACTTCCCTCGTGCAGGCTACACAGTATTTAATAAATAAGACGTTATTACTTTTCGTGACGTAATTTCCTCTTCAAATAAGGAAATGATTAACAACTGCTTACAAGTTGTTGATTTTAGTGACAAGTCAGGTCGTCAAGGTATCTGAGAAAGATAAAGTTTCAAAGCGAGCAAAGCTTTAACAACTTCTGTGGTAGCTTATATCTTAGTAACTGTTTTATACATAAGTAGCGACCCAGCCTGGCTTCGCTCGAAAGTCTTTGAAATTGTAGGATTTCTTCTACTATAATATGCATACACATTCCTCTTTAAGCGCTCTATCTATTTCGGAAAACGGCATTAAAATCCCTTGAGTAAATTAAAATATCTAAGCCATTAAGTTAAGGGAACAGACAGCGGAAACGACTTAATTTTATACTATACCCGCGGTGTTACCCGCGGTTATAGTCGTACTGCGGTGATCAGCTACTCTGAAAAAGTAGCCTAAGTTACTCCTTATATCATCAGTGAAATTCCCGTTAAAATCGGTCCAGCCGTTCCAGAGATTAGCCGGAACAAACAGACAGACAAACCGACAGAAAGACAAAAATTTTAAAAAATGTTATTTGGTACCGTGTATACATTGTAGACAAAAAAAACAAATTATAGAAACTTTTTAAAGAATCGCTATTAAGGCATTTTTTGTCCTCAATAATTTTACTCTAGCATCCCAAATCGACTACAGCTTAAAACTTTCAATTTGATTTTCTTTAAAGTTACATTACATCCGGCACCCCATCAACCTGCGAAGTCAAGGCCACAACCATTGTTACACAAATAAATCGAACGGTTGACCTTTGGCACTGAAAGGGTGTTCTGACACTTAAATGTTCAAAGAGACGATTTATATTCGTATTTATCTATTACCTGCTAAAGCGAGGGCCAAACGATTCGATACATAACACAGAAAAACAACTTGTCACATCTCACATACACGGTCGTCTGATCCCAAATTAGGCAGAGAATTTGCTATGGTAACCAGACTGGCAGGTAATAATCTTACTTATATCTATACTTATAATAATATCTATACTTATAATAAAAATGTAACAGGTCCAATTCTGTACATTAAATATATTTTGAAAATTTTTTTTGGAGGGCTCTCTATTATCGATACTGAAGCGAAAACTGTATTTTTTTTCATTTTTGTCTGTCTGTCTGTATCTTGGCCGCGCATCACGTGGAAACTACTGAATGGATTCAAATGAAACTTGGCATGATTAGAGTTCATACTACGAGGTAGGACATAGGATACTTTTTATCCCGATATTCAGCACGGTTTCCTCGGGGGAGGGGATGAAAGTCAAAATATGTACATAGTTGTAATTCAATAACACATAGTCCGATTTTATTCATTCTTTTTTTGCTATAAAGAAAAAAATAAAAGATAACGAGAAAAGTCTTTTTTTTTTGTCCGCGACTGTACACTGACTGTGGGAAGCTGAGACAGATATGTAAATATGGCGGTACGAAGTTCGCCGGGTCAGCTAGTTTCTAAATACAAATATTATCACACTAATCACACTTCACACTATATTATAAACGCGAAAGTTTGTGAGTGTGATGTTTGTTACTTCTTCACGCAAAAACTACTGAACGGATTTGGATGAAACTTTACAGTAATATAGATTATACATCAGAATAAGACAGGCTACTATTTGGCGCGATAACCAACATACACGCGGGCGGAGCCGCGGCCAACAGCTAGTTATAGATAAAGTACACCCAGACGGAACAAATGATCGTGCTCTACACATGTGTTTTTCCTGAGTGGAAATCGAAGCCACAATATAGTCTATTCGTTTAGATAGTGTCGATGCACCCGCACGCAATTGTGGTTATTGTTATGAAATGCGAATATATTAATTCATAGCACGGCGTAAACTGACAAATCATACTTCCTTGTGGGTGTACGCCGCAGGCGGGCCCTTTGACTTTGTGGCGGATTGGCACACGTGGGACGGAGGCGCGATCAAGGTGAACGTATGTAAGCGAATGGACTATACACGATTACTAATCAGTAGATCAACACAGCACACACATTAAGTGTAAAAGACGTCATCATCGCAGCAACAGCAGTCAACTACTAGACCAGCTTTTCCTTCGAAAGGAGCTTGATTCGTGTATAAGACGTTTACAGAAATATTTGACTTAATTGTTTCTGCGGCTTATACGTGACAATCCAACTTTCCGAATGTAAGAACAAAAACGCGCATGGGACTTCTGATTCTATAAGGGCCTACTAAACGCGCAAGTATCACCACAGTTTTGCCTGCGCAGGCCGGCTTGTACACGGAACACCGTGCGCGTGGTTAGTAAAACTGTATCACGCGCCAAACAACTGTATCACGACACTTTTACCTGCACAGTTATAACTGTGGTGATACTTGCGCGTGTGGTAGGCACTTTAGATGTAGGTTTTCATGGTTGATTGTTATTTTCGATGAAGTAACTTCCTTGCTAGTTCTTCCCATATTTCATAAACTAGTTGTTGCCCGCGGCTCCGCCAGCGTATATGTCGGTTATCGCGGCAAATAGTAGCTTATGTGTTATTCTGATGTATAAGCTATATTACTGTAAAATTTCATCCAAATCCGTTCAGTAGTTTTTGCGTGAAAGAGTAACAAACATCCATCCATCCATCCATCCATACTTACAAACTTTCGCGTTTATAATATTAGTAGAACAAGGTGACCTATGCTTCAGCCAAATCTATCGTATTATTAATGCTACTTCAAAAGTAGATATCTAATAGAATATTTTATTTAGTCGACATGTTCCGACAAGGATGGCTGCCTTGGTATAGAGTGCGTGCAGCACGCGAACCGGTACTAAATAGAACTGACATTGTGAGGTTATTAAATATTTGGTACCGACGATACATAGCTTATATTAGACGTTAAACACTCTTTTTAAAACAGTTAACTATATTATACTTAAGGGAACGTCGTTGATTCATCTGCCTGACTGTGACGTTTTCTATTTTCAAAGTGTTTATTCAAGTACCAAATAATCTCTATCTATCAATAGTATATGTACCAGGGCGATCAATTATACGGGGCCCCCGGGCCACAGGGGCCCCCGACGTGCGTAAGCAAAAATTAATAGACTTCCCATTTTTTTTCAGAAATGAATTTCAGTAAAGCGTGCGTTCAGTTACAACCGCAACTACTGAAAGAAGTTTTTTAAAATTAAAACTGATGAAAAATTACTTAAGAACTTCGATGGGACATGAACGCCGGTCAGACCTGTCACTATTGTCCATAGAGGCAGAAACTTTAGAAAAACTAAAGTCATCATCAGCTTTAAATGATTTAATAAATCAGTTTGCCGAAAAAAAGGCAAGGAGAGTGTTTATTTGATTTGAATTGTTTGTAAAAATTTTGGAAAAAGTGACGGACAGATAATTATGATAAATAAATATTTATTTTAAAATGCAAACATTTTTTTTTCTTTTGTGAGAAATTTTTACCCTTCATAAAGGCCCCCAAACAAATTTTTATACGGGGCCCTGCCAAGATACGCTACGCCACTGATCTGTACGAGTATAATCTGAATTTGTTTTCTGAAGTTTTTGCTTCAAAAAATGTTGCTAACTTCACTGTAAACTAAAGAATATAATTAAGCATTCAATATAAATATAGTTTCTAAAAACTAAAAAAGAAGATACAAAGGTCGGTAACAAGTAACAAACAAGCAAGCAAACAAACATACAGGCGAAGCTAATAACATCGTTGTTAAAAACTCATTTCAGTGGTTAGACATAGCTTCTGTGCGAGAAGTCGTTCGTTTTCGAGCGATATTATTAGTCACACGATTGTGATAAAGAAAAGGACACGTATGTATGTTGAAAGGTAAAGTCTTTCAACTACAGCGCAGTATTAAAACTGTCAATGCCTAAAACACTATATAACATAGGCATCGCAAACAATAGTACGTAAAAACGCCAACCCCGAGACAAACCCTAAAACCTAAATTGAAACAAAGAAATATGAAAAGCGAAAGTACATTAAACGAGGGATCAGTTTTCAGCGTGTCACTTAAAATAAAATAAAATAAAAAATAAAATAAGCCTTTATTGCTGTTTTAAATTTACAAACTAAGTATAATAACTTTAATATCATAGACGATCGGTTATATTCACAGCTTGTCCTTCGACATAGGCCTCCTCTAGAGTTTTCCATATATCTCTTTCTCTTGCCATTCTCATCCACTCTGGGCCAGCCACTTTTTTAAGGTCATCTTCCCAACGTTTAATTTGTCTTCCTCTGCTTCTTTTCCCATCTCTGGGGTACCACTCTGTTATCATTTTAGTCCATTTCTTGTTTGTCTCCCTCAACATATGTCCTGTCCATTTCCATTTTAAGGTTTTACATGTGTGTTTCGCGTTTTTAAATTTAGTTACAGCTTTTATTTTTCCTAATCTTACTTTATCTTTCCTTTTTACACCAATAACACTTCTCTCGATCCCATTTTGACATACATTTATTTTATTCATTAGTTTTTCTGTCCATGTCCATGTTTGGCAACCATAGGTGAGACATGGTAAAATACACATATTGTATACTTTCCTTTTCTCTTTGATTGGCGTGTCTTCATTTTTCATAATTTCGCTTAGAGACCAATATCTTTTCCACGTGTTAGCTACCCTTCGTTCAATTTCTTTGTGCATAGTATCTTCTGTGGCTATTAGTTGCCCTAGCCGTTCCCGCGCTCGGGCTGTAAAGGTCGTTCACCTCTCAAGTGCAATCCGACACTTGAGAATGCGAGCGCGGCGGCGCGCGGGGAAAGGGCGAGGTCATAAGCCATTTTTTGTTGATAATTAGTAAGATGACTCTAATAAAGTGATGTTATTGTTAATGGTTATGAATGACTCTTTCAAGAGGTGTTGAAAATTTGTTGATATTAGTGTCTGATTTATTTTATGTAAAGGTAAACATTGACTGTTGTTGAAAAAAGTCACAGTGTGTATTTTAAACATAATTATTTTACAAAGTAGATCGATACCATATATATTTTATGACTTTAAATGGTAAAAAGGGCCTATCTACACGCGATAAAATAAAAAAAACATACTTCATACGTAAAAAAATATTTATTTACAGGTGTAAGATTAGCACGTTCATTTGCTGGCGGTGCATAAATTTCGCAATTACCAATTTTTTACAACTATACGCTTTGACGAAAATAAAAAAATATTATTAGTTTATAAAAGATATGCTCATATTAAAAGTTATTGTGCAATGATTACGTTGATAGGTATATTTAATACAGTAAAAAAATATGGACTGAAGTCCCCACTTGCGTAAAAACTCACTTAACATTTCTTGTTTTATTTTTTTATTATTTTATTATTATTTTTTTATTTTTTTTTACGTAACTATTTTCTACAGGAAATGCCCTTTACAATGATGTATCACACTTGTTTTTCAATAGCCATCGAAAAAAAACATAGGTAAAGAAATATCACTAGTCGGCACACTCGGCAAAATGGACGCAACACGTGCGCAATAAGAGCGGGGTTACATGAAATGCACTACCGGGTTTAACGCTATTTTATTTTTTAGTTATAAAATTAAACTATTATTGAATATATAATTACTTTTCACTGAGAATTGGTCACACAATTTAATAAATTACGATAAAATACCGCCAAAATTCTAGTACTTGCTACATGCGCAGAGAAAACTTGACATAAATAAAAATATACCTACTCTCAGCTTAAAACTCAGTTGCACACGCTTAAAGTATATTATTAATTAAACATTAAATCAGTACTTACCGCAAAATATACACGAACACATACAAAATATTCAAAATTGTTCCGGCAGACCTCGCGTGACCTTGAGACAAGATGGATAAACATTTGACAATTTTTTTTTTCTTCCGAATGATACTTTGTTGCAGTGTTGTTGTATTTTTTGCATGAAGGAATGTTTTAAAATTCGTGTAGAAAAGAGAAAAAAAATAGAAATGCAACTCGATAAAAAGAAACGAACGATTAATGACGTTATGTCAATCTGACATAAGAAAGGCTCGAACGAGCCCTGTTGTCAGCGACGGTTATAGAAAAAACGTCTCGAACGAGACGTAGCGCGCGCGACCGGCTAGATATACATACTCTTCAACATATTCTATTTGCTCGTTATTGACTATGATGTTGTAAGCCTGTGAAGTGTTAGTCATAATTTTTGTCTTAGCCGTGTTCATTGTGAGCCCTGCTTTCGCACTTTGATCTGACAATTGCTGTAACATTTGCTCTAGTTTTTTTGGGCAATCTGAAAACAGAATTAGGTCATCTGCGAAACGTAAGTGGTTAAGCTTCTCGCCGTTTATATTCAGTCCTTCTTGTTCTCATTGCAGATTCCTAAATATACTCTCTAGAGCCGCCGAAAACAGCTTGGGTGAGATGGGGTCACCTTGTCGTACTCCTCTTTCTATTGGAAATGTTTCTCCCGTAGTCTCGAGTTTGTCTTGGGCTGTGCTTTTGGAGTATATACTCTGGAGTATTCGTATGTACTTTTCATGTATTCCCTGTGTACGCAGTGTTTCCCATATATAATCGTGTTCCAAGGAGTCGAAAGCTTTATTATAATCAACAAAGCCCAGATAGTATGTTTTGTTATATTCATTGTACTTTTGTAACACTTGCCTTAGAACATGAATGTGGTCTATTGTTGAATATTTGCTACGGAAACCTGCTTGTTCTTTTGGTTGGTTCTCGTCAAGGGTAATACTGATTCGGGACAGAATTATCTTTGAGAATACTTTATAGACGTTAGACATCAGACTAATGGGTCTATAATTACCTATATCTCCCTTGTCTCCTTTTTGTGTAATAATATTATTGTAGAATTAGTCCAATCTTCAGGAATAGTTTCTGTCTCTATTATTTTGTTGAAGATATCTGTTAATATAGGAGCGATCACTGGTGTAGTAGATTTTAATATTTCATTTGTTATTTGATCCGCACCTGGAGTCCTGTCCTTCTTTTGCGTATTGATAGCTCTAATTGTTTCTTTTGTCAATAATGTGGGAGTTGGTTCTGAGTCTGTAGTATATATTTTACTTGTTTCTTTTTGATTTTTTCTTTGGTAAAGGTTTCGATAATAGTTCGTGGCTACTTTTAGTATTTCTGTTCTTTTGTTTGTGTATTTGTTGTCTGTCATTTTCACCTTTAACATCCAATCTTTTTTGTTGTTTAGTTCTTTAATTGCTTTTTTTATCCCACCAGTTTTTTTAATGTATTTTCTCAATGTGTTTTGTCTGTTAATTTTCTTATCTTTCCTGATATTTTGATTAATCATTTTACTGAGTTCTGATATTTTAGGACGATTACTTTTCTTTTCTTTATTTTGTAACAATTCTTTTCTTTCTTGTAGCAACTGGTACGTCTTGTCTGAAAATTTTTTTTTTTTTTTGTTTAGTGTATTTATCTTCTTCGTTTCGGATTTCAATAGATTTATAAATTTCTCGTATTGTTCTTGAATTGGTAATGATTTATGTATGTCTATATTTGTTAGTTTCTGTAGATTATTCAAAAGTTGAGCGGTGTCACTTACATAAACACAAAACCTTTAATAATGAACTCATCAGAATGACGTCAAACAGCAAAATGAACAAAACAGCTGTTGATGTTCTTCCAAGGCTAAAACAGCGCCCACACACCAAACCTTCCTTATTATTCCATGATATCCATTCATAAAGACTGAATAAAAATAAGGAGGGAAACTCATAGTTGATTAAAGGGTGTATGCGCTCTAAAATTGTACGGTAACATGTCTCACGCTATATTCAAATCTGAGTCATAAATTAGTTGAGACCAACTTAGATAGTATCTGCACGTAAAACACGAACAGGTAGCATGCAAAGCGGATGTTCTTCGAACTCCGCGATAGCAGAAAATTGCTAATTCAAAGTCTACCTGGAATTTTTGCATTACGTCTTTAGTTTGCTCATTAAAAGCATGCGATTTGAGGAGTAGAAGTTATTAGAAGGTGTGGCTGAAATGCCTGCTATTTCAGTAAAAGACACAACTTCGCTTGAAGAAACGCTACCACAGCAATTAATATTAATAATAATGTTTCCAAGGGTCTCAGACAAAAGGCTTATCCTGGACTCTTGAATTTGTTTTGACCTTCAAAAACCCGCTACACAAAAATAGGAGGGAAACTTTACGAGTATTATAAGATATCCGGCTCCGAGGTATAGGTATTTTTAAACTTCGCCTAACCAATATTAAAGAAGGTATTTTTTTTTATATCATACAGGGTAAAGGAGTAGACGGATAACCTGATAGCGACTACCACCGCCCATGGGCAACGTTTCACTGTAAAAAGCAACAGGCTTTTAGTGAGGCTAAGGTATCACTCTGGTCGGTTGAAGAGTAATTCTCCCACGAGAAACTACTAAAGAGCAATTGCCTATGAGTTAGCATAAATTTTCGTACTAATCCATACTTGTAAGAAGAACACAATTTAAGCATCTTTAGGCGTACCTAAGGTTTAAACCTAAAATTTTGTTCTGATACTGTATAAATTGCTTAAATACTCGATGGAGTAAACTTCTTCCTTCAGCCGAAAACTAACGTGCATGGCTAATTATATCATGGCAGTCACGTCCTGAACCCATGACACCACACCGGCTTGCATCACTGGTAGTGTAACAGGTATTTTTTAATACTCGTTGCCTACTACTACCATAAATAAAATAGGGATGTTACACTTACTCCAAATAAAATTTGCTTAAATACTGAGAAAAGTGGTATTATAACGTCGCTGTGTGATAAAACGGAAAAAATAAATAATCAAGACATAGTTTTGTACTTTATTGCGGTAAATAATTACTGGAAAAATAAACTAAAGAAATAGTGCACATGCTTAACATTGGCTCAGTCTTGAGAACAATTCGTTTCACTGCATTGTAGTGCAAAAATAACTGCAAGTAGTAAAATCAAGCCGCTGTATATAATGGACGAAGTGGAAGCATTTTTTAAGAGCAATCTTTTGTTATTACATACGGTTGCAGTTTCTAAGACTTCTTTTTACAAGCTTTATATTAACTTGCAATGTATGTATGTATCCTTGTATGTTCGGGTGGAATCTTGCAACTCAATTTTGAAGCAGATATCTTCAACCGATTTTGCTGAAATTTTGCATTTGCATATGTATACAACGTGACAATACAATACTATAATGACATGGAGCTGATCTGATGCTGGAGCTGGAAGGTGGCCATAGGAACTCTGTAGAGAAACGTCGCAAAATCATCGAGTTTTGACTCGTTTGATTCGTCTCGATGTATTCTAGTAAAAGTTTGTTTTTAAAAAGCTTTTTAATTTAATTTATTTAAAGTATATTTTAAAGCTCATGGCATTCGCATTGAGATTTAGTGCACATTTATAGATCAAAGCTTATTTTGGCAATGTGGCAGGTTTTTTACAAGGCTGAGGCCCATCTGTCAGATAAGCTATCCTAAACTCATCTACAACTGCTGAAACAGGGCCATAAATTTTTAATCTAGTCGATCTTTGCAGTCATCCATATATCTGTGAAGAATTACACTAATCAAACTAATATATAAAGGCGAAAATTTGTGTGTATGTTTGTTACTTCTTCACGCAAAAAAACTACTGAACGGATTTGGATGAAACTTTACAGTAATATAGCTTATACATCAGATTAACACAGAGGCTACTATTTGCCGCGATAACCGACATACACGCCGGCGGAGCCGCGGGCAACAGCTAGTGATAAATAACGTGGTCCTGCCACGTGGCCATGGTCAAAAGTCAGTGAGCATAATACCAACGTCTGAAGGATACAACTAAAATATATATATATATATATATACCTACATATAATATAATATGCATATTGTAATTATAAACAAGAAGTTACAAGAACTTCAAGACTTCAAGTATTCTCCGTCAGATTCCCAACAAAAGCACTCAAGTATGTTCAAGATGGTTTGATCGCGAGTGCAAGGTTCAGAATATTTCTAACAACTTTGTGTAACTTTTACTTTAGCCAATTAGAATCAATATTGGATAAAAGAATTAAAGACAATTTCATTTCATTCGTATCGATCATAAAGTAAATAATCTAGGGATAAAAAACCCCCGACATAATAACCTGAGTTCCCTTTAAAAAGTAAATCACTTTTAAACGACTCAACCGATTTTCATGAAACATGTCTAAGAACACTCGCACGTAACTAACCTTTCATACAAAAAAAAAACTAAATTGAAATCGCTTCAACCGTTCGCGAGGTACAGTGCCACAAACAGACCGACCGACAGACAGCCAGACAGACACGTCAAACTTATAACACCCCTCTTTTTGCATCGAGGGTTAAAATGATATATTTTTGGCGAAAATTATAGCAAAATAGATATCTATTAAAGCCGTCACAGGGTATTCGTTTTTATGCGAATGGAACTACGGACTGGTAATATGTATACGATGTGTTAATCTATTATATCTATCTATTTATATATATAAAAGAGTAAGGTGACTGACTGACTGACTGACATACTCAGAGATCAACGCACAGCCCAAACCGCTGAAGGTAGAATCCTGAAATTTTGCATGTAGGTTCTTTATATAACGTAAGTGAGCACTAAGAAAGGAATATTTGAAATTCCACCCCTACGGGGGTAAATCAGGGCATGAAAGTCTACGTGAGCGAAGCCGCGTGTAAAAGCTAGTATCTATATAATTCTCTTGAATGTTACGTGGTTGCTCACGATGAACTCCGAAACTATTTAAGGGCCTACCTCCCTTCAGATGCGTAAAAATGGTTGCATTCTAAAGACTACTCCTCCTTAACAGCTGCATCAAAAGATTCGAAAAAAATATATGTTTACTGCAGATTCATGTGCAAGAATATGTAGATTTAATTTTTTACATACGATAAATAGTATTGCCATAAAAAAAAATTTAACAACACTCTATTTTGTTCGCTTTTTTGCCTAAAGCTTTTAAACGGCTTTGAAGCAAAAAAATATTTTTACACAGAAATATTGGTGGTTGAATTAGCTATAAACTAGGCATACTCATATTTAAATCAATCAATATTTTGTAAAGAAAATGATCAATATTGCGATTCCCAAAATTAAAAATACAGCGGGTCTCTGTGCGGGCGCAGGCGGCAGTCGTGCGTTGGCATTCAGACGGGAAGGCTGTGTCGCTCGCTGCTCTGCTCACGCTTACGACTAACTATGCTTAGACGTTTGTGTTTGTGTAAGTATTTAGGTACTTTCTGAGTTAGTGTGCATTAGAGAATAACTCGCTGCAAAGGACTCAAAGTGATCGTGCGCTTGGATGATTTTTGGTGTTTTGACTGCCTCGATGGCGCAGTGGTAGCGTATGCGACTGCAGGCTATGCTTGAGGTCTCGGGTTCGATTCCCGGGTCGGATTAAATATTTGTATGATTTGAAAATATTTATTTCGGTATTTGACTGTTTTCTATGCATAATATGTATCTACTTACATATTTACAAAAAAGTAATATATTAGTAGAGAATACGATTAGGAACGCCCTTCACCCAACTGTTTATTAGATGAAAAGTATTTTAATATATCATATTTAATATTATATTGCGGGTGGGTTGGCTAAAAATCCCTGTCTGAACTATTATAATATGTTTATATATCTAATATTTATATAATTATCATTTATTTATTATCATATTTAAATATTAATACGTGTATCCGTGTATGCATTTTACATAGCATTAATATTATTATTGTTACTTATAAACCGATAAATTAAAGTTTTTCTTCCCTTATCTCTTTTTCTTATTACAATTGTATGATAGGATAGGCACCTGCCTTGTCCCTTACTGAACCAACTCAAGGTTGACTGAGAGATAATACCATGTGGCATAAAGTCTATAAGTCTTATAAAGGCGGACTTATCGGTTTATAAGTAACAATAATAATATTAATCACTACATAGTATAAAACAGAGTCGCTTTCTCTATCTTGTCCCTATAGGTTTCTAATGTGATGTAGCAAATAAACACATTTTTTTGCGCTTACATTGCAAACGCTGGTTGCACCCTACGAGATAGATCAAAATAATGTACTACAGTATTATACACCTTAAAAGATCTACAAAAAAGTCCGCGACGGTATATGTCTATCTCTTAGGGATAATCCACAACAACCATTTTTTATTCCTTTCTTTTTACGAGAAATAATGGCTTATTTACGAAGCGATTTTAAGCAATACAGAATGAATCCTTATACAATTAAGTAAATTAAATACATTGTGCATTTAATATAGATCAAAATAGCCCTTTACAGTATCTAATTTAAATGAATATATTCGAAGATATTACAGATTTAAAATGCACGAATCGTGTCGTCGGCGGGGGCATCTGAAATCCACCCGAGCGAAGCCGGGGCGGGTCGCTAGTGCTATATAAAATGCATACACGGATATACATATTAATATTTAAACATGATAATTATATAAATATTTGATATATAAACATATTATAATAGTTCAGACAGGGATTTTTAGCCAACCCACCCGCGATATAATATTAAAGATGGTACAAGAGTATAGAGGTCTAACTTGTAAAATACACACACTCACATTCAAAGCTTTGAAAATAATAATCAATATATATTTCGGACATCTGACACACAACGTCTATTAGTTTCAAACTAAGTGGAGCTTGTACTATGAAAGCTAGATTGACTGATAGAACAATTATATGCTTTTATTTGTAAATACAAATATATCATACATAGAGAACACCCAAACGAACCTGAGACCTCATGGACAATAGTCGCGTAAGCTATCACTGCACCAACGTACATGTAAAATCTCTACAAATAAAAAAAATGGAGTGTCTGTTTGTAATATTAAAAAAACCGCTTTTAATAAAAGCATATGTATGTATACACGATACATGTACCATTTTTTTTTTTTACAATTTTTGTCTGACTGTTTGTTACGGGTAATCTCTGCAACGGCTGGACCGATTTTGACGGGACTTTCAGTGATAGGTTGTTACCCGCGGCAAGACGATAGCCGCGGGTAACACCGCGGGGTTCAGCTAGTTAAAAATAAATTCATGATAATTATCTGTTCGACACGATTTTATTTCAATTTGTAGACATTGCAGGTGACTTCGGAACCTTATTCTATGGGTGACCTGACACGTAACGCATTTACCTGTTTTTAACCGACTTAAAAAAAGGAGGTTTCTCAATTCGACCGTATATATATATTTTTTTATGTGTGTTCGGGGATAACTACGATTTTGATGATTCCTTTTTTAATGGAAAGGAGATATCCCAACGGTGGTACCATGATAAGGACACTAAGATCTGATTATGGCATCCAAGATAAATCGAGTTGAACCTTGAAGTCGGTTTTATTTTGTTAAAATTTTACTTGTTAATTTATTTAAACATGCTAGAAGTTTTCAGAAATATGATAATTTTTACTTTTTTCTACAAAGGGTAAAATGAATTAATTTATTTTATCAGATTTCTTACCTAATTTAACATACTTTTTCGTATTTAGTACCTACCTATGATAAAATGTGTCTTTCTTATGTTAACATTTTAACCATTTATAATTATGTTTTGAAGTTAAGGCAAAAACGTCAGACAAGCGCGCATGTCTGTCTCGCTCCCTAGTCTTTGATCATCGTTTTGAAGTAACGCGTAAGGTACGGAGATATGAATGTGTGCGGTGCAGATATGATACTATGCGTTTAGCTCCGCCCAGACGCTCAAGGTCATTGAGGCTACTATACGCCTTAACCGAATTTCACGTTTTTTTTAAATGTGTATTTTGCTGACGTGCCTAAGATAGGGCAGTTAACATCAGACTCAGATCAATAGGAGGCGAGCATGATTGAAAATAAACGCAGACAAAGTGGTTGGTTATACTTGATTATTGATAACTAGCTGCGCCCGCGACTTCGTCCGCGTGGAACAGTGACTTTGGGTAGCAGTTTTAATTATTAAGGCTAATATTATTTTAAAATAAGACACACTTTTCACTGTTAAAAACATATTTAAGTATTTATATAAGTACATAAAATAAAAAGTATTTTGTATGAGCTTATTTCGACATTCGACATGGCCAAGGCTTTCAACCTGTTCTTGCACCGTTCGCTTCTCTCCGACCTCTAAGCATTCGGTCTGCCTCCTAGAGTCGTCTCTAGATTGACTCTTTTCTTCATCAGCGCCTTCGCATTCGGGTTCTCTGCAACGGACGGCGCGGCCTCTGTTTTTCTGGAGGTAAACGCTAGCGTACCTCAGAATTCGGTCCTGTCGCCCAAGATGTTTCTTCTGCATGTCAATGACATATTAGCCCTTGGCAATATACATTGCTATGCAGACGATAGCACAGTGCATGGGCGATATTATGGATACCCTGCAGCCAAGATAGTAGACGTTGAGGAAAATGGATAGGAGCTTGTCGCTAAGCTTGACCGGGTTTTGAACCGCATTTAACAATGGGGTGATGAGAATCTGGTCCAGTTCAACGTTAAGAAAACACAGGTGTGCCCGTTCTCTACCAAAAAGGCTCCGTTTCTTCCCCTCCCCACTTTTCAGAGCACTCAACTGTCACTACGGGATAAGCTCGGTGTCCTGGGCATGGATATTTGCCGAGACCTCAACCCACGGGAGTACATCGAGGGCACCACTAAGGCAGCCTGAACAGGGTGAGACGGTTTTTCGCGCCCGAGCATTTGTGACTCCTTTATAAGACCCAGGTACGCTCGTCCGTACTGTTCTCATCTTTGTGATGGATCTAGGCATTGATTTTCTCGATCTTTTGCAGCGGCAATCAGTCCGCATTATCAACAGTCCCAATACTACCGATTTCTTTGAGCCTCTGCAGTTGCGGAGAGATATCGCCTCTATGGCAGTCCTCTACCGCTTTACCATGGAGAGTGCTCTCGAACCAAACGGTTTGGTTCTGCATTGTCTGCTTTCACAGCGAGTATGGTTGCCTCCACTGTTGGATTCTGCTTGAGTTTTCCCTCAGTCTGAGCAAATTCTCAATTTTTTCAATTTTAAAATACTACGTTTTTGATTTGCCATCCTTTGTCAAAATATAGTGATTTAGCTGATTTGATACAGGCGATTGTGCTGCCCATTTGAAAAACATGCTTTTTTAAATGAACTGCAACTTTAACCGTCTGTCTTTGGGCTTTGATAATTGGTAGTGCAAATGTTGTTTTCAGCGGAAACTGCATTCTTTTAAATTGAAATTGCAAATAAGTTTGAATTATTGGAATACGGGGAATTGAAACATTTTCTTTTACAATGTTGTACCCCAGATGTGTATTTTGTAGCCGTGTACCATTACATATCTTTGTCGCTCAATATTTCTTATTAATAGGACTGGAACATTAACTTTCAGTCTTAACTTATGGGAATGCGCTCCTGATGATTCTAAAGATTTAAAAAACTTTATGCATAAGCTATGGTATGACTGGTTCAGTTTCCCTTGCATTGTTTCCTGAGAGGTATTCGTTAACATCTTCCTCCACGTCTGACATGATCCGTTCGTTTATTTGATAACTGTCTCATTAGTCGGCGGATCCGAATAGATATTATTTTTAGATCATGTGTGCTATCATATACCAGAACTCACGTCTCAGTGTAATCATGTCGTTACTGTCATTTGGCATACAATCATCTCCTATTTTTAGAAGAGCATTTGCATATTGACACTGCTCATAAATCATTGTGAAATTGTACTCGCATAATTGTAGTAAGACAAAACTTTTTAACATGTACCCATAATACATATGTTTCATACAGGTATTTATTTCATCTTGCGGCGTACCCCTTTTGCTTTTTTTGTGTTTAAATCCCGCCGGATACTTTTCCTTCGGTTTTTTTCACGAAGAAAATTATTTGGATAAACAAAAAATCATGTAAACAAATCGAATCCTAGTGAATAATAACGAATTTGTAGTAGCAAAATTCAACATCCGCATGCGGCACAGTCGTCTGCCCTCACATGTCTGCCCGTTCGGGTAAGCACTCTTAAGCATATTGTGATAACTCGGTAAATGTTACATCTGAATAGCTCTAATATTTTGTCTCCTGTCCCAAACTCATGAAGCATTTTCGCAAACCTTGCATCATCATCATCAGCCTATCGCAGTCCACTGCTAGACCTTGATGATAGGCCTTGCCTTGCCTTTCCTTCACAAACCTTGCATATTTCCATACAAACTTTCATCCCCTATTGCTATTGTACCTTGATCTTAAAATTTTATTTATTTTATTATAAATTTAATTATTATCTTATTATTTTATGGAAGCCTTTATGGCTAGCCTTCCTCGATAAATGGGCTTTCTAACACTGAAATAAGTTTTCAAATTGGACCAGTAGTTCCTGAGATTAGCGCGTTCAAACAAATAAACAAACTCTTCAGCTTTATATATTAGTATAGATGTATTTATTATACTCTTCTAAGATCTACTACTCATAATTAACAACACAATTATTTAGATAAAGATTAATATTACGCATTATGTTGATAAAAACTCTTTGGCAAATAACTCATTATTAGGTACCAACTCTTAGCGTCTTATACTCGTGATAACTTCTAAACGAAATGTCGGATAGGGATGAAACAAAAAGTATTTTACTTCTACATAAATACCCTTGATAACATAAAGCTTAATTTGGATAAGGATTAATATTACGATACACATTTAACGTAGTTTCTTTCTTCAGACGATTTAATAATTTTTTCGAACACAAAAGCGGTTATTGTGACTAAACCATGATAGTTAGATATATGCTCTCGCGGACTTTTTTGTAGATCTTAATGGGCCCTACAAACCCGTAATACATTATTTTGTTCTATTGTCAATAGTCTTTGCAGCGCACGCAAAAATAGGTTTTCGATTTCACACCTTGGGTTAGAAAATAGCAATTTTCTTACGGATCCCTAATTTTTTTGAAAATAAAATATGGCCTATAGCCTTCCTCGATAAATGGACTATCCAACACTGAAAGAATTTTTCAAATCGGACCAGTAGTTCCTGAGATTAGCGCGTTCAAACAAACAAACAAACAAACAAACTCTGCAGCTTTATATATTAGTATAGATTTCATTATTACATTTATGTGTTTTTGGAAAATGTAGTATTTATCGCGTTTGGGTAATATTTTAGATTTAGTTAATTATCTACAACTGACGAATGTTGAAAGATACCTTCATCACTTCACACATCACGAACCTTTAATAGTTCGCCGTTGAACATTTCCCTCTTTTTAACCCCCGACGCAAAAAGAGGGGTGTTATAAGTTTGACGTGTCTGTCTGTCTGTCTGTGGCACCGTAGCTCGCAAACGGATGAAGCGATTTCAATTTAGTTTTTTTTTGTATGAAAGGTGAGTTACGTGCGAGTGTTCTTAGACATGTTTCATGAAAAGTCGGTTGAGTCGTTTAAAAGTTATGGGGTGAAAGTGGGGAAGAATAACAGAATGTCTGCAAAAATATAATTGGCGTATGATGACCTGATTAAGTGCTTGAGTAGGGGGTTTTGTTAAATTTGGAATTTTTGCTTGTTAGAAAAGAGGTTTTAGCTTGTCACTAGCTTTAAACTGCGGCTCTACCCGCGTGTATGTCGGTTATCGCGGTAAAGAGTAGCTATGTCCTTCTTCAAGCATTAAAGTATCGCCATGTATTTCATTGAAATCGGTGCAGCGGTGTAATCGTGAAAGCGTGACAGACAAACAGATAGACAGAATTACTTTCGAATTTATAATATTAGTATGGATACCTTACTAATCTTATTAAAATTATTGAAGCTAGGACCGTTTTCAAGAAGTTTGTTCTCTATTGTACAATAATGTGGCAAACAAATAAAGCAGTATCTCTCTATCTATTCTGAGCCTTCGATCTTAAATTAAACCACGATCCTAAATACCAATAAAAC
This sequence comes from Diaphora mendica, assembly GCA_949125395.1. Classification (NCBI taxonomy): domain Eukaryota; kingdom Metazoa; phylum Arthropoda; class Insecta; order Lepidoptera; family Erebidae; genus Diaphora; species Diaphora mendica. Next base: position 27,770,862 of record OX421319.1, read on the forward strand.
CTTCTTTTACTTTACGATTGTAAAGTATTTTTATGAGAGTGCCATTTTTATTGCCACTCACGAACCAGATAGGCACTGGTTTCCACTAATACGTTATTTTATGGCATTATGGGTATTATACCCCATAATACCATATAATAACGTAACGTTGATTGTATACCCCTGGTATACAATCAACTGTCAGTAAGATCAGGCTTTACGTGCTCACCGATGCACGTTGTCTTAACAACCGATGCAATAAAAGTACAGGGTGTAGTTTTTACAGAATTTACTTGTTTCGATTCCCGGGTGTGACAAGCGAATTTTCGGAAATCTTTGAATGCCGTCTTCTTTCTTTTCAAAAATAAAGGAATGTTTTCTTTGAGTAAAATTTTCTAACTACAATATTATGTGTATTGCCCTTCAGGTGGCATTACAAAATTCCACCCTGTATACACATAAAACACTACACGGCGAACATCAAGACATGCTTCCCACCGGATTTTTGTGGGATAACTTCCTTTGTGAATACGAGTCACATTATAATAAAAGAATGTCTGTAAAGTAAATTGAAACATCTTGTCTGGTTGAATTCACAAAAAATGTGGAAAAATGTCGGAAGCGAACTTGTGAGCATCACAGACGGATATAAAAGAGGAAGGTGACTAACATACCCAGAGATCAACGCACAGTCCAAACCGCTGAAGCTAGAATCCTGAAATTTTGCATTTAGGTTCTTTATATAACGTAAGTGAGCACTAAGAAAGGAATTTCTGAAATTCCACCCCTAAGGGGGTAAATCAGGGGATGAAAGTCTGCGTGGGCGAAGCCGCGTGCAAAAGCTAGTTTATAATATAACTACATTGAGACGTCAGGTTTATTTCGATGTTGGAATCAAGGGGCACGGCAGTGCCCCCGCCAAGTCGAGCGCGAAGCAAACATTGCCGTACCATCCTTTACTGGAACCATTTCGCCACATTTTCAGGCCCCTATTTGAGAACCTCTGGATAAGACCAGAACGCAAAAATTTTCGTAATCCAGTAAGCTATAAAATCCTACTAATATTATAAACGCGAAAATTTGTAAGTATGGATGGATTGATGGATGGATGGATGGATGGATGTTTGTTACTCTTTCACGCAAAAACTACTGAACGGATTTGGAGGAAACTTTACAGTAATATAGCTTATACGTAAGAATACCACATAGGCTACTATTTGCAGCGATAACCGACACACACGCGGGCGGAGCCGCGAGCAAAAACTATTCATACTTAAAATAAAAAAAAAACAAGTCTGTGGGTCATTTAGTTCCGAAGTTAAGCGAAAGCAAAGTTTCGCATTTATGACACTCACTCACTCATGATCATCAAAATAGAACTAGTACTTCCCATAAACTCAGAGAGCTGAAATTTGGAACAGAGTTAGGGTTTAATGGCCACATAAAGGGAAAACTATAAAAACTAGGATAATCGAAGATCTGGAGTACCTGGTGACAAAAAAAAAGAAAGATTTGTAATAATAAAAAAACTACTCCTAAAAAGAAATAAAATGTGTCAAATAAGAAAATCTAATAAAATAAATCAATATGCCCACGTTTCTACAAAAAGAAGTGAAATCCCACCAAAAACATTCTGTAAAAAACTAGCCAAGTCTCGATGGAGCTGCTTGTTTATCTCTAAAAAGTAATGAAATCTAGAAAAAGTCGCGCCAAGTCTAATGTTCCTTACCGCGATTTCTTTATTATTATAGTTAATGTTGTGTGACTTGGCCGTTGAAGGGTACACAGGGGTACAAAACCAGGTGCTTTATAACACCATTGCACCAATCTGTCGCCAGAACCGCTACCCATTGACGATGGAAAATTGCCACTTGGAAAACGTTAATTCAATAACCAGTCAATTGTAGGCTTGATAGAGCTGCGTATTTCAATAATACTTATGTGTAGGCGAGCCTGAAACAAACAGTTTTTTTTTCCAGTGCAGACGGACTTCTAATCATTGATAGAAGTCCGCCTGTACGTCTATTTTATGTTAGATCGGTGGTCGATTTGCTGAATTAGAACCGCTGAATGCATGTGTTGCACAATCAACAACAGCCTAAAATGAGACACTAGCGTCCAATTACCAATACCAGTATGGGTTATTATCTCGCTTAACAAACATAGGTAGTTACAACAGATATAACATAACGTGTAAACAAAATTGACTTGTGACTAACGTATAAAGAATGTTCAACGGCCAAGTCACACAACATTAACTATAATAATAAAGAAATCGCAGTAATAAACCTTAGATTTGGCACGACTTTGTCTAGATTTAATTACTTTTTAGAGAGAAACAAGCTACATTGAGACTTGGCTAGTTTTTTACAGAATGTTTTTGGTGGGATATTCATATACTCCTTGCTAAGTCAGAGACAATTAGTTTCATATCCACCGAGGGAAAATAATTCAGGATAAATAATAAGGTTGCCTGGAAGAGATCGCAGTACGTGATAAGGCCTAGTCTTTTTTTTTTTTTTTTTTGAAAAAGACAACTCCCGCACTAGGAATAAATCCTGTGTCGCGGGGGACTTTACAAACATACATGAAACGGACACAAAGAACACCCAGACTCAGAACAACAATTTGTGGATCACACAAAGTGTTGTCCTACGTGGGATTTGAACCCACGACACTTGGCGAAGTAGGAAACGGCGTGGTGACCGTTAAACCATTAGGCCAAACATGCAGTCTGTATTTCGGTTGACAGTGTTTTGTCGTGGATTTGATTGACAAATATTTTTGATTTTTACAAGCGTTTTATTAACTTGCAATGTATGTATGCTTGTATGTTCGGGTGGAATCTTGCAACTCAATTTTGAAGCAGATATCTTCAACCGACTTTGCTGAAATTTTGCAAGCATATGAATATAGCGTGACAATACAATATTATTAGGTTTGCAAGTAGAAATATCTTAAAAATATACACGATTGCTTTAAAGAACACTTAATAAGTTTCACAACAAAATAACCGTAAGTTATTAATCACAATTTACACACTGCATAAATACATTAGAAATAGGAGACAAGGGGAACTCGTCCGCTCACCAGCTAATCGACCTCACATTGCGTTACACCTCCTTTTATATAAAATTTGAAGGTAGATCAACGACTCTGAGGGGAAGTAGCTTATAATATTATAATGACATGGAGCTGATCGGATTCTGGAGCTGGAGCTGAAATAGTCCATTGAAAAGTTACATTTGGGGTTGCGTTTTTTAGAGGACGCAATTTTATTTTTCATCATCATTCATCATATTTTGGGTCAGTGTAAAGCTAAAACCAAGTTTGTGGGGTCGCCACCCTTGTCCCACGGCCGCCATCTTGAAAATAGGGGTTGAAATGGTTTTTACGATATATCTCTTCGACTATTTATTTGATTAAAAAAAATGTTAACATTTTTTATTGCAAATTAAATTCTCTACAACTTTGATTCAGTAACTTTTTGTCGTAGAACTATAAATAAAGAAGTTATAAGTGAAAATGTTCAGAAATTCGAGTTTTTTTTTTAATATTTTTCGATATAACTTTTTTCTTAATCATTTTAAAAATGATATCAGACCATTTTTGTAGATCGTTTTTTGAGAAATAACTTTTATTCGCAACTTTTTTTATTAAGTCAATAGCTAAGGTCTTACAGCGCTCCGAAGTGAGTACAATTTTTCAGTACTCTTAACTATATCTATATTATACGTGTGTACTAATAATGTGTCATCAGTTATTGTGTTTTATTTTTTTATTTTGTTGTTATACTTTTTTTAATTACAAATTTAGCAATATTATTAATAATTAATTATTGACTCTTTTCTACTCAATTAGAGGATTTTACAATTATTGATTTTTAAAATAATTTTAAATCTGATGGTCGTTACCGAGAATGCTGTTCAGGTAGCAAATACCCAAGTGACCATGAGGGAACAAAAGAACAGCTGCCTGCTATTATTATTATTATTCCTAACCTCCCTTATTGTAAGAATAGCTAATAATATTGTGTTGAAGTTGTTGTTCAACTTATATCTTTTAGTTGTGCTACATATTTCTCTACGTGCGGATGTATTTTATTCTGTAATATATATTTTTTGTTTGCACCCCCCGAGCTTCTAAAATTCATCTTTTGCAAATGCCAAGGAAACTGTGGAGCGATGTGTGGATGTCGAAAAGGAGGGCTGAAATGTTCTGTAGTGTGCTTACATTGTTCTGGAGAAACTTGCAGCAACGTAATGGAACTCTCAGAATTAATAAATGAAAATGAGTTTGATGATGAACCGCCTACATTAACACCCATTCCAGTTCTCCCACTGATATTTAATTCAGAAAGCCGATCAGATGCTGAGTCGCAGCCTGGTCCATGGAAAAGACTGAGGACGGAGTAGTTCTAATTTAGAAAATCACCAAATGGATTATGCGTATTGGGGATACCACGTAAAAAAAACGCGCCTCTAGACTCTGCCTCGTGTGTGGTGAGGAAAAGAGTCAATAATTAATTATTAATAATAGTGCAAAATTTCTAATTAAAAAAATTATAACAAAAAAAAAGACAATAACTGATGATTAGACATCGGATTATATGCATTTGCATGTTTGCATATGCAAATGCATATAATTCTATTTTTTTAGCGTTATTGCATATTTTGGCACTTTTTCATTGACAGTGCTTATTTTAGTAGTTATACGTGCTAGGCGTGTTGTATTTATATTTATAACTAGCTGACCCACGCAACGTCGTTTGCGTCTCCTATTGCCCGTAGCGTAATAGTTTCCCCCCGTTTTTGAAACATTCTTCATTGGTACTCCGCACCTATTGGTCATAGCGTGATGATATAGATAAACTCTCTAAACTTCCTCGATAAACGGGCTATCTAACACTGAAAGAACTTTTTCAAATTGGACCAGTAGTTCCTGAGATTATCGCGTTCAAACAAACAAAAACTCTTCAGCTTTATATATTAGTATAGATGACCCACGCACGCGTCGTTTGCGTCTCCTGTTGCTCGTAGCGTAATAATTTCCCCCCGTTTCATTGGTACTCCGCTCCTGTTGGTCATAGCGTGATGATATAGATAAACTCGCTAAACTTCCTCGATAAACGGGCTTTCTAACGCTGAAAGAACTTTTTCAAATTGGACCAGTAGTTCCTGAGATTAGCGCGTTCAAACAAACAAAAACTCTTCAGCTTTATATATTAGTATTAGCTGACCCACGCAACGTCGTTTGCGTCTCCTATTGCCCATAGCGTAATAATTTCCCCCCGTTTTTGAAACATTCTTCATTGGTACTCCGCTCCTATTGGTCATAGCGTGATGATATAGATAAACTCGATAAACTTCCTCGATAAACGGGCTATCTAACACTGAAAGAACTTTTTCAAATTGGACCAGTAGTTCCTAAGATTAGCGCATTCAAACAAACAAAAACTCTTCAGCTTTATATATTAGTATAGATGACCCACGCAACGTCGTTTGCGTCTCCTATTGCCCGTAGCGTAATAATTTCCCCCCGTTTCATTGGTACTCCGCGCCTGTTGGTCATGGCGTGATGATATAGATAAACTCGATAAACTTCCTCGATAAACGGGCTATCTAACACTGAAAGAACTTTTTCAAATTGGACCAGTAGTTCCTGAGATTAGCGCGTTCAAACAAACAAAAACTCTTCAGCTTTATATATTAGTATAGATGTATTTATTATACTCTTCTAAGATCTAATACTCATAATCAACAACACATTTATTTGGATAAAGACTAATATTAGGTATTATGTTGATAAAAACTCTTTGGCAAATAACTCATTATTAGGTACCAACTCTTAGCGTCTTAATACTCGTGATAACTTCTAAACGAAATGTCCGAATGGGATGAAACAAAAATTATTTTACTTCTACATAACTACCCTTGATAACATAATGCTTTATTTAGATAAGGATTAATATAACGATAAACATTTAACGTAGTTTTTTTCTTCAGACGATTTAATAATTTTTTTGAACACAAAAGCGGTTATTGTGTCTAAACCATGATAGTTAGATATATGCTCTCGCGAACTTTTTTGTAGATCTTAATGGGACCTACAAACCCGTAATACTTTATTTTGTTCTATTGTCAATAGTCTTTGCGCCGCACGCAAAAATAGGTTTTCGATTTCACACCTTGGGTTACAAAATAGCAATTTTCTTACGGATCCCTAATTTTTTTGAAAATAAAATATAGCCTATAGCCTTCCTAGATAAATGGACTATCCAACACTGAAAGAATTTTTCAAATCGGACCAGTAGTTCCTGAGATTAGCGCGTTCAAACAAACAAACAAACTCTGCAGCTTTATAATTTTAGCATAGATTGTTGGAAAACTATCTAAAGAGCAATCTACTCCCCATTTGGTTGCTTGCAAGGTCCTAGAAAAAACAAATCATTTAACTATCGCCCGGTTCATGAATGATTCCATCAGAACACTATTTCCCGATTTGTTTATAGACGAGAAAATATGTGTTTTTGTTTCTGACGATGCGCCTTATATGATGAAAGCTGGTCAAGCTCTGAAAGTATTCTACCTAAAATTGCTTCACATCACCTGTGTAGCACAGTAGAAATTTTTTGACTGTGCATATTTGCATGCATATTTCGGCATTTTGATAGTGCATGTAATCCGATGTCTACTGATGATACATTATTAGTACACACGTATAATATAGGTATAGTTAAGAGTACTGAAAAATAGTACTCACTTCGGAACGCTGTAAGACCTTAGCTATTGAGTTAATGAAAAAATGTTGCGAATAAAAGTTATTCCTCAAAAAACGATCTACAAAAATGGTCTGATGTCATTTTTTCGTAAAATAATTAAGAAAAAAGTTATATCGAAAAATATTTTAAAAAAACTCGAATTTCTGAACATTTTCACTTATAACTTTTTTATTTAGTTCTACGTCTTAGTTCTACGACAAAAAGTTACTGAATCAAAGTTGTAGAGAATTTAATTTGCAATAAAAATGTTAACAATTTTTTTTTCTTCTAATAAATAGTCTAAGAGATATATCGTAAAAACCATTTCAACCCCTATTTTCATGATGGCGGCCGTGGGACAAGGGTGGCGACCCCACAAACTTGGTTTTAGCTTTACACTGACCCCCCCTACACCTCAAAAAAATAAAATTGCGTCCTCTAAAAAACGCAAGGTAAGGCCTAAAAAATGTAACATTTCAATGGACTAAAAGGTGGCCATAGGAACTCTGTAAATAAAAGTCGCAACATCATCGAGTTTTGACTCGTTTGATTCGTCCCGAGGCATTCTAGTAGAAGCTTGTTTTTAAGAAGCTTTTTAATTTAATTTGTTTATTAAATTTAATTTAATTTTTATTTTTAACCTATCATACGAAACTACACACCAACCTAACCAAAATAACAACTTATGTGAACTGTGTAATCCAAACAATGTCCCATCAATTGTGTGTTGAGAAAATATCAAACAGCAAACCCCTTCCATCCAATTCCATCTTGTTGTACAAATATTGTTTCCAATTCAACGCCTTCTAAATCGTTTCAGGGACCACTGCTCCCAAAATGTAAAGCTGTATACTAAATAGGGTTGTTTTACCGCATTTGGGATCATTGTTAAAAGTTTTACCTTGACCTTCGGAAAATATAGCCAATTTCCTGCCCTTTCAAGTTTTGAAGCAAATAATTTGTTTAACAAATTAAAAAGAGATATTTTATTGTTTTTTTTTTGAAATATAGACCCTGCCAGAGTGACTCTGTCTGATGAAAAGGAACTGCTCGTTTGCCAGGCTATTTCATAAAAAAAAAAAAAAACAAATGAACAGAATCCAAGAGTGGTGGTCACGATACTCATTGCGGATGTGGACAATGCAGCATAGTGACCCACACACAAAGGCGGCCTATTGAGATGCTTATTCACGACCTGCTTAATGGACCCGGGATCATAGTGGGAGGGAAACGGAGTGGAGAAAAGGGGAGTTCCGGGTTTTAACTAATTGGCGCAGGAAAGAAGAGCCGAACCGTTTAACTTGAGTCCACTCTCTAAAACGGTGACTTCCAAGGCCATCATGTGTTGTCGTTGAAGGGAGAAGGTGGGACCAGTTGGTAAAGCTCGTCAGAAAAATACCATAGAGGCGATAGCGACATCTCTTCGCATCTGCAGAGACTCACGCAACTCGGTACCATTCGTGACTCTTGATAATGCGAACTGCTCGCTGCTGCAACCATTTTTTTTTAAATCCCTTATTCCATGCAAACGAGCAGACGGGTCAATTGATGGAGACTGTCACCCCCAAGAGGGTGTCCATGGACGGCGAGAGTCACAAATACGTGACGTCCTTTAAGTCCTCCGCCAGAATCAGGGGGAAGGGTTTAGGCAACGGTAACCTCTCACTCTCGGTGAAAATAAAATGTATTTCGGTATTTCTAAAATGACACAAGTGATAACTTTCACAGAAATCAAGCTTTATTTTAATGACCTTCTAATGATCTTCTATAAAAAAAAACAGTTTCCCAATGTACCGGCTTAGCATACAGCAAAATGAATAAGGTAGCCTATTTATATCGGTAAATAACTTAACAAACAAACCCACTGCCTCCTCGGTAATCGGTGTCCATTAAAACTCCCAACATGCGATGTAATTTTAAATTTGGCAACCCAAGTGTAATGAGAAAGCTTGCGTCACTAGTCCACAGAGAAACGAACGGAATAAAATTTAATTATCTACTAGCTGACACATCCTTTTATGAAGTTCATAATGAAATTGAACGCTTAATCTGTTGTTCTAAGAAAACAATAAAAAAATGACACAATAACAAAGCCTTTTTACCTTCAAGTTCAAAGTAAGTGGTGACTTTAAAAGCATAATGTAAGTAGTAATTATCTCTCATCAAATAAAAGAAACGAACATTGTAAGATAATTAAAAGTTTAATCCTAACTTCATAAGTATGTGTATATGCCTGTGTAAATAAAATGAAATAGCTTTTTCTACATGTTCATCCAACATTTTTAACTTATAAAAATACTTAATTATAATGTCCATCCTTCATTTAATTTCAGAGTTAAGACGTCAAATGCAACATATTGGTTTGAGGCAACGTCAATCATCACATGATAACGTCATCTAAATACAACAGCATCAAGATTACATAACGAGACGTCACTTGTTGCTCGGCCGGAGAAGTAGGCCGCGGAACTGGGCCGGCGACCTGCGACTGGGCCATACCGGGTTACAGGTGGACTTGTAAGCGATAATGCACCCAAATACAAGATGCTTGTATGCATCTAGATTTTAAGAAATGCCCAAACAAAATCTACTTTTATGAGAACAGTGATAAAAGGATTTCATTAATCTGGAAAAGTGCAATATTTTTTTATGGAATAGGGGGCAAACGAGCATACGTATCGCCTGGGGTATGGGCCTCCGGTATCGTCACTCACTCGCTGAAACACAGCGCAAGCGCTGTTTCACACCAGTTTTCTGTGAGGCCGTGGTATCACTCCGGTCGAGCCGGCCCATTCATGCCGAAGCGTGGCTCTCTCACGGTTAACTATGAACCAACTTGTACACTTCTTTCAATAACAGTCCACTGCTGCACATATGCCTTTTCTTAAAAACAGGTTTTAGTGTACGATACGTCGATACGACCTCTGGTCAGCTGTATCGTTATAGGGTTTCTTTCAAGTATTCTTTCTCTTTGCAGTGATAGTACCTGGACGACTGAGCTTTGCCTAGAAGCCTGACTAGGTAGATTTAACGCCCCCGCATACTAAATTTAATGAAAATCTTTAGGGCCGTTTCCCAAGTTCAGTTTATACATATATACAACAATTGCTCGTTTAAAAGTATTAGATTATCCTGCGTAGTTTGTTCCCTAAGTCGTCGTGGTGACACTGCGTATTTTGACTAAGGGCGCTCGCCCACAGCGGCTTTTAGTAGCGCTGTAGTCGCGTTTGCAACGAGCTACTAACGCGCTGCAGCATCGCGACTATATCGATGCAAAGCGCGAGCGTGTCGGACGACATCGGGGAAGAATAGAGGGAGGGTGGCCTTTGCAACGCAACTGAATCGCGGTTATCTGGGCGTGGGCACGCAGCTTGCGATCGCATCTCGACTGTATTGCTGCGAACTCGCGACAGCCGCGCCGTGGGTGAGCGCCCTAATCTGTCACCGCACGAACGCAACGTAAAGAGTCATTTTAGAAAGGTATACAGAAGTAGACTTTGAGTGATTAGTAGATGGAAACCTAATGATTATCAGGGAGGGATAAATGTCATAACTTTAGTCATTCTTCATCTATGCAGCCTAAGTGTCATAGAAGCCACGTCAGGCATAACAACACAGTTTAGGGAAACATTGAATGGCAAGCCGCCAGCAGCAACTACACCCTGAACTCAAAGAGAAAAAGAAAATGTCCATTAGCTTCATCAAAACTGTAGACTTTCATATTTGTTTATATTTTTTGATAGTATTATAACCAGGACCCTCTAAGTACCCTTGAAACAATAGTTTTTTATGCATCTTACACACTACCGTCTAATCCCAAAATTGCAAAAATCTGTAGATATTATGGTAATCAGACTGCCAATAAACATATTTACATATTTCTAAATACATACAAGTACATTAAAAATAAACTACACGAAGACACAGAACAAATGATCGTTTCCTTCACAATATTTGTCCTGGGACTTGAATCCACGACCTCTGCGTAACAGTCAGGATCACTTACTGCTATGCAAACAGGCCCGTCATATTGAATCTTGAAAAGGTTAAATTGGATTAGAAAACAAGTGTTTGGGCCCAAAATATCACAACTAAGTTGGTAAACATGAATGAATTCCCCTGAGGAGATTGGCTAACAAGATTTCCAATTCCAAGTATCGGTATGTATCAGTTACGTCTGACCTTCTTGAAGAAATTGTGAAGAAATAAATGTACTATTAATATATCGTCATTGCTCTAAGAGTTTCAACTTCTAAACGCATTCAAATTAATACGAACAAATACGGCTGTATTTTTTCTTTATACATCACTAGCGACTCGGTCCGGCTTCGCACGAAAATCTTTGAATTTCTCGGATTTCCTCTACTTTATTAAGCATCTATTACACATATAGACTTTCCTCGTGAATCACTCTATATGTTTCTGAAAACTGCATTAAATCCGTTTAGTAATTTAAAAGATCTAAGCGAACACACAGCGAAAGCGACTACACTTTATACTATGCAAAAATATTGTAGAAAATCATACGTAAGATGTTACTATACAAGATTATAACACTGTTTACTTGGAACACAAAGCAATGAGCCGAATTTCAAAAGCTTTATAATACAACAAAGAAAATCAGGCTTGTCATCTCCTTAATCCAATATTATTCCTCGCAACGTATGAAACGATAATGCTGTTGAAAAGATTCAGCATGATTGGACAAAAGGGGGATGAATGTGAACTTAAAATATATATTAATATAAAGGCGATTTTCGATCTTCACTTGGTTCAGATCATTACCTGTTAATTTGCCAATCGATAAGTGTGTAAAGACGATTACTGGGACATTTATGACGGCTCTGATACAACTGGCTCACAATAACCTGTGTCCTATTTACATAATTCTATAATTGTTTTTCACCGAACTTCCCGCAAATTTTGAGAACAGGAACCTTAAGAGCAGCAACGCGATTTCGGCTGTTAGGTTGCAGATTTCGTATCCATCCATGTCGTGACTGATTACGAATATAGAGTGACACAATTATCTCATAGGTATCGTAAGAGTCGACTAAAGCAGCAAAAATGTAACCTTGGGAGAGCCACTTCGGCATGAATGACGGCCTCACAGAAAACCGGTGTGAAATAGTGCTTGCGCTGTGTTTGACCGAGTGAGTGAGGATACCAGAGGCCCATAGCCCAACCCAGGGGGGGAGATAGGGGGAGAGCCCCCTATCTCCCCCCCTCATACCCCCAAAGTTAAGCAACGCACTTGTGACGTCTCTGCTGTTGCAGGTGTCCATGGGCAGCGGTAATCGCTTACCATCAGGCGATACGTCTGCTCGTTTGCCGGCTTATTCCATTAAAAAAAAAACTACACAGACAACAGCACTGTAAAGAGAAGGAACGTTTGAAACAAACTCTTAAAGAACTCGTATCTGGTCAGCATGGTTTAAAAGTCATAAACCTCCTTTCTAGAACGAGATCCATAGCCAGCAGTGGACTTCCAAAGGCTGTTGATGATGAACTAGCGAATGTCTATTCTTTCCCCTGATATACCATTAAAAGAACTGAAAACGTATTCAGTTTGAAACACATGACTTAGTGGGCATGTTTCCAAAACGCTACTGCAGATGGAAGATTTAAGTAAACCGACACCTCCGAAAGTTGGCCGGGACGGTAATGAGATCCCGAGGGAGTTTACGCTGAATAATAATTACGAAGTTATGCCATGAATCAACTTATATACAAAATTAATGTCATTGTTCTTGATTTACTTATGGAGGTACATCATTATCCTTACTCATATTATAAATTCGAAAGTAACTCTGTCTATCTCTTTCACGTCTAAACCACCGACTTCAATGAAATTTGGCATGAAGATACTTTGATTCTTGAGGAAGAGCCAGGGCTACTATTTACCGGAATAACGGACATATATGCGGGCAGAGCCGCGCGCAAAACCTAGTAGATTATAAAACAGTAGAAACATAATCTGAAAATTCAATTTAAGATTAGTTTTATAATCGTGTTTATTACATTTGAAATTACAATTAACCTTTTGTCCTTTACATCAATAAAGTAAAAATTAAAATTTGATTTAGAAAATATCAATCCAATTATTTATTGCGCTCACAGACACATACTACGGCGCTCTTCAGATTACAAAATTAGTAATCTGATTTGTTCTCCATTAACTTTACCAGCACTTAGTAGTCCACCAGCATAGTCACTGCTCAGTTCCTAAAGGTCATAGCGTGATGTTTTAGTATCAATCTCATAATATTCATTCTCGTCTTTTCTAATTCTTTTTTTTTTACGTATACGCTTTCCATCAGGCAGAGTAGATTCACTTTTGCTTGGCTTTCCATCAGGCAGATTAGATTCACTTTGGCAGGTTCGTATACATATACTCGTATATCAAAACAAAATACTGGTTATTTGCGATTGCAATTTTTAATCATGTATAAAAAAATGGTCTTCAGTGAAACTAAGTTTTGTAAAAATTGACCAATAGCTGACATTGCAGTGGTTAAAATTATCAATTATTTTATCATGAAAGTTTGAAATGTTGTCGTAAGCGATAGTGAGTGCCATGACAGTTTGATGGATGACTACCGTACAGCACTTAGAGTTAATCTTGGCTACTTCCTCACTATAGAGTTGATGAGATGGTATAATATAAGTCGCGTCGATGTATGCTACCACTTTGTATAATACACATAGGTTTACATTATGAGGATTTGGTTTCCATATTTTCGTGATTATTTCTAACTTGGCAAATCATGAATTTCCATGCAACTATTGATCTTTTTTTACCCCCTAAGACATATAATTGCCAAAAAATATTTCTGAGTGTTTTGTTTACAATATTAAAAACATCAGCTGTCAAAAGCTGCGTTGGTGAATCCGTCAAGCCAGTCAGAGTAAATAATTTAATATCATCATCAGCCTATTCAGTCCACCGTTAGACATAGGCCTCTCAAATTGCACGCCACTTGGTTCGATCCTCGGCTTCTCGCATCCAGCTTCTGCCAGCCGTCTTGCGCAGATCATCACTCTACCTGGCCTGTGGACATCCTACACTACCTTTGCCGAGACGCGGTCTCCACTCAAGAACCCGTTTACCCGAACGGTTATCAGTTCTGCGGCTAATATGGCCAGCCCACTGCCACTTTAGCTTGCTAATCCTATAATTTAATATGTCTAGACTTTTTTCTCTAAGGCGAGTAAATTATGATTCTCTTTTATTTTAAGGTTTCTAGAGGAATGGATCTTCCGACCAGCGGTGGACAGTGGCGCTTTCAGTTGGAGGGACGTAGTACCGGCTCCTCCAAAGTGGTGACACCGATGTGACTATTGCAAGTACTATTCATTCAGGCAGGACCAGTTTCAGCCATTCCTAATAAAGTTCCTAATAGTTATCTAACACATAAAAGATGAAAGTTACTGATATATATTTACGCATCGTATTTGACATATGTCTCTTTCAAAGACCGAAATCTGTAGTTGTTCTTTAATCTGTTGTTCTTTATCTGCCAAATAAATTTACTTCAGTCTATCATAAACTTTATCAGCAAGTGGTGAAACTAGTCCTCACTGTTTAAAATTAACATATAACCGAGTTGTAAGAAATGTATTAACAAAGAACGCGTTTGGAAATACCACAAGAAATTTCCAAACCCTTTCAGACAAAATAATAAATTCCCTGCAATTATTTACTTTGTAAATTAAAATCTGTCAGAAGTTATTTTAAACAAGTCGGCTTCATCAACTGCTTGACATAGACCCCTCCTTGGAAAGGAGGTTTTGTCCTAGTATACCTAATATATGCCCAATGATGCAGAAGCATCACTAGCCCGCCATAGTGTGGGTCACCATGCTGCATTGTTGCATTGTCTGCAATGAGTATGGTGACCACCACTCTTGGATTTTTACTTTTGCTTTCCATTAGGCAGAGTAAAGTAATTTATGGCAGAGCCATACCTAAAAAAATAAATAGAGGGTGGACTTCCAGAAAATCTTGTTATAACTAAAATAAGGCATTTGTCTAGTGTCACCATGTGACGTCATAGAGGGCCCCATTTGATTTATAACTCGATAGGTCTTATGTATACCATCTTTACATAGTTTAAAATTAAGCCGCTTCTTTTTTTAAATGGAATTGGTGTCAAACGAGCAAGCGTATCACCTGATGGTAAGCGATTACCACCGCCCATGGACACCCGCAACACCAGAGGCGTTACGAGTGCTTTGCCGGCCTTAGGGGGATGAGGAGGGGGATGGGGGGAGGGGGTTCACACCGGTTTTCTGTGAGACCGTTGTATAACTCCGGTCGAGCCGGCCCATTCATGCCGAAGCGTGGCTCTCCCACGTTGAAGCTTCTGCTGTCTGTTCGCTTAGATATTTTAAAGTACTCGAAGGATTTCAATGCAGTTTTCAGCAATAGATAGAATCATTTAAGAGGAAGATTTATATGTAGATATAGGGACATTTCACGTGAAGCGGACAACGAAAAAAGGGTCAGGATTCCGATTTCGTTTATATTTTAGTATGTTATACCTGTACATATCGTCGACACAGATACGAAATATTTTTGCATTTGCAAGCTTAGTTTTTAAAATATAGGTCTTTGAAGATTTCAGAAAACGTGAGGTATGCACTACTTCGAATGTAGAAGGGGGCCATTACCGCGCTTCGCCATTATTATACATGTAGCTCCTAAATGACTGCGCGGCCCACTATAAAACTTGGCATGATGCTTAAACACAATATAAGCTTTATTTTCATGATCAAAAAAAAATTAATTAATTAATTTAGTAATTAAAAATGAAAATAAAAATTTAAATTATGAGGATATACAGGTTATTAAATGTAGTATATAACTCAGTGTTCAATTTGTCCCAAAATTACTATTTTTGAACTGATAATAACATTGAAGTAGTGCATACCTCACGTTTTCTGAAATCTTCAAAGCCCTATATTTTAAAAACTAAGCTTGCAAATGCAAAAATATTTCGTATCTGTGTCGAGGATATCTACAGGTATAACATACTAAAATATAAACGAAATCGGAATCCTGACCCTTTTTTCGTTGTCCGCTTCACGTGAAATGCCTCTATAGCAAGCTGAACCCCGCGGTGTAGCCACGGGGCACAGCTGGTTATGCATCAATGAATATTTAAAAACTAATTTTCTTAAGCATTAGACAATTTCTTTACAAAAACATTATTTTCATTTGTGTCTAAATAAGAAGATCTTTTTTCTCTCTACGATCAAATGACTAAGCAAATTGGAAACAGTAAATGAAGATGACAATTAAAAAAAATATTTTATATGGTGTGGTCAGCCAGCAGCGGAGCACATGAAACAATTTATGTATCGGCTATGCATAAATTCAATTTTATTGCATGTTGGCTGAAATTGAAAAACTGGGAGACAATTGCAGTTGTCCCATAAAGGGTAAATGAAGCTTCGCTGACCTTTGCTATTACGGATAATGAGTCTGGTCAACCCAGATACAATTTTAAATATGGCAAATTGAATTTTGTGTGTGGCGAGTATATGTAAAATTCAATGAATACATTAAAGTAGTCTTACGTTCAGCATCTGCTGCTTTAAAAAAGTCATCTGACTTTATGTTGAACCATACCACCATACATACATACCATAGATATCGTACAAGAGGAAAAATTACAAAACATACAACTGCCTGAATAAGTATAGGTACTTAAAAGTTACAAACCGGCGATTTAATTTTGACTACCTGACTACAACGAAGCTAAATGGAAGGGTATTAGTTTTAGAATCTGTGTATATTTATATGTTTCACCATAGCGCTGAAACTACCAAACTGATTTTCATGAATGAGGAGGTAGGTTCGTAATAATGGCCCGGGTGGCATAGGCTATTTACGTAGTGGGCTTATAGTTTTTTTGTTGTATTTTTTTTGTGATTTTCATGAACCTAGTGTCACTTTAATAATTAAGGAAAATTTAACCACAATTCCCAAGCCAAAGTTCGTCTAGCCGTTCAGTTAGACTGCAAATCGCCAAATATATTATACTAGCAACCTGGCCCGTCTTCGCATGGAGGTCTTTGAAATTCTCGGATTTTCTCTACTATAATATGTATGTATTACACGTATAAATTTTCCTCTCGAATCACTGTAGCCATTGCTGAAAACTGCATTAAAATGTGTTGAGTAATTTAAAAGATCTCACCGAACAGACTGCGGACTTCATTTAGTTTGTCAAGGTTTGTATTCAAATTTGTAGCTTTATATTTAATACCACACTATAATTAGCTACTGAATTTAGTAAGGAAGCTTATTTCTTTAAGCTTTATTATATTTGCTGTACCTTTATTCGTGCGATAAAAATTGTTTACAAATTTCAGTTTCAAACATCGATTCGTAAAGGTTAAATACACACATCAAAAGTGTCTAGGGATCAACATATGTGTCTAGGGATCAACATATATTTTTGCAATAACTTTTCTCCTGATTGATATTAATTAAAATTTTCTTTAAGGATTCATGAAATAAAGTGTTTTCGTTTGTCACAGTAACGATAAACCAAGTCACCTTTGCATTAATAAAGAAATTTGCCATTTTCCTAATAAAGGGATTTTTGACATTTGAACCACTAACATGTTCGAAAAAAAGACTGAAATAACAGTTTTCTTTAAAATTTTATTAGGTAACTTAAACAATTAATAATCCGTGTTTCTACCGCGAACACTAACAACACAAGAACATCGGTTTGGCATACTCAAAATGAGTTCATCCAAACACGCTGTGGAATGGCCGCCCATGTTCGTTGCAACAACAAAAAAAGGTCTTCTTGCGACTGGATACCCTCCATATTCGGCAGAGCTCTTCTCTGTAGCATATCCCATGCATGCTCAATTGGGTTTAAGTCTGGCGACTGAGCAGGCCAGGGCCAAAGCCACATCTCAATCTCAAGAAATCCGCATAAAAATGCTTGATCCCTAGACACTTTTGATGTGTATAAAAGACAACATCTGCGCGTGTTCGCACGTCATGCTAAACCATAAAACAATTTCATTGTAGTACAAAAACCTTTGCAACTAATATGCATTACACCTTGGGGGAGGCCTATGTCCAGCAGTGGACGTCTTTTGGCTGAAATGATGATGATGATACATTACACGCAAATATGTTATGTAACTTCCTTTATATAAATGAAATATTATATTTTTCTATTAAATAACAATTCTTTTTTAGGGTTCCGTACCTCAAAAGGAAGAAACGGAACCCTTATAAAGAATTTTTATTTAATACTTGTATGTTATTTAATCGGGACCTTTTCTCAGGAGCGCGTGGAGATATCAAACTGAAATTCATATCAAATACTCACCTGAATATTTGAGATGAATTTCAGCCTCCACCATAACAGTAGACCTCTACTGTCCCCTGGAGCTGTGAAAAAATCAAACTGCTGAGCCAACGCAAACAAAAGATACAGCCGTTTATGCTGCAAATTTTCGACACTCGCAATGGAATCAAAACCTACAGGGTACTTCCCGTGAACTCAGAATCTTGAAATTTGGTAAGAAGCAACGACTTAAAGCACAGATTATCATATACACACATCAAAAGTGTCTAGGGATCAACATATGTGTCTAGGGATCAACATATATTTTTGCAATAACTTTTCTCCTGATTGATATTAATTAAAATTTTCTTTAAGGATTCATCAAATAAAGTGTTTTCGTTTGTCACAGTAATGATAAACCAAGTCACCTTTGCATTAATAAAGAAATTTGCCATTTTCCTAATAAAAGGATTTTTGACATTTGAACCACTAACATTAAAGTTCGAAAAAAGACTGAAATAACAGTTTTCTTTAAAATTTTATTAGGTAACTTAAACAATTAATAATCCGTGTTTCTACCGCGAATACTAACACAAGAACATCGGTTTGGCATACTCAAAATGAGTTCATCCAAATCACGCTGTGGAATGGCCGCCCATGTTCGTTGCAACAACAAAAAAAGGTCTTCTTGCGACTGGATACCCTCCATATTCGGCAGAGCTCTTCTCTGTAGCATATCCCATGCATGCTCAATCGGGTTCAAGTCTGGCGACTGAGCAGGCCAGAGCCAAAGCCACATCTCAATCTCAAGAAATCCGCATAAAAATGCTTGATCCCTAGACACTTTTGATGTGTGTACTTTTACTGCTTGTATTTACTTGCTAATATGATCAAACGGGAATTAATCTAATAAATCAAAAAGAAGTTTTCCTAATCGGTCACTAATGACGAAATTCTGAGGTCATAAATTAAAAAAAACGGATTGAGAACCATCGGTTAAGAAAAAAAAAACGACTTCCAAAAAACATCCAACGAAAACTCTCGGCCAAAAACACTTAAAAGCGTAAAATAAACTGTTTCTTCATAAATTGCCTATGCCTAATTCTTTATTCATTTAAATAGTAGTATTATTATGTGGGCTAGGTACCTACAATCTGTTTGAAGTCGGTGCCAAGTGACTATCGTTTAGACTTTTGTAATTGTTCGTTTGTATTCTTTTTGGCTTAGCACCAACTTCAAACAGATTTTAGGTACCTAGCCCACATTATAATACTACTTTTTAAATGAATAAAGAATTAGGTATAGGCAATTTTGGAGAAACAGTTTATTTTACGCTTTTAAGGGTTTTTTGGCCGAGAGTTTTCGTTGGATGTTTTTTGAAAGCCGGTTTTTTTTTTTATAAAAAGTTTTTATTTTTCAGTTTTTAGTGCAAACAATCGTAGGTGAGTAGTAATTTGAACTATTTCATCAAATTTCATCATCAAGAATACAAATTAAGGTCTATACGTACGTTTAATATTAAAATCATCCTCTAATCCGTAACTCTTGAAGAGTTTAACCTTCTATCATCAGATCACCTAAAAAACTTGAAAGTATACGACTGAAGGTCTTTAGATACGTATGAAATTGAAAGAATTATCCTTCAACTCTTAACCGTTGAGGAGTTGTACCTTCCACCTTCCATCATCAGCTTACCTAAATAATTTAAAAGAATACGACTAAAGGAAACATACATACATATGATATTTAAAGATTTATCCTCGTACTCCTAACCGTTAAGGAGTTGTACCTTACATCATCAGCTCATCATCATAAAATGATGACTACCAGACGCAAATACCGGTGTAACTTCAGAAAATATACGAAAAACATAGTATCTCCCTAAAAATGAGGGTTTCCCTCGATTACCCTTGGATCCCATCATCAGATCCTGATATGGTGGCAATGGGACCACCTCGGAAGCATACCCTTTCGAATACAATTTTTTTTTAAATCGTTCCACAATTGACGGAGTAATCGGTGAACATAGGTACATAAAAAAAAATAAAAAAAATACATACAGTGGAACATAGAATCTCGTCCTTTTTGGAAGTCGGTTAAAAAGAGCGTGTCAAGCCACGCATAGAATAAGTTTCCGTAGTCACCCTTTTGTTACGACTTCATTTTTAATGTTTGGCATGTTTACTTATTATTTCGTTACTTTTGTAAGAAGCTTTCTAAGTAAGCGCATTTTACAAGTTAAGCCTCTATAACTCTTAAACTAACAAAGTAATCTAAGCCATTATAGTTTTCCTTCAAAGTTCGTCACATGGACTACCATCCTGATTTACTTCAGATTTTTCGAGTCAGTCGTATAGCTTTTAGAGGGGGGAGGACAGGGGGGAAATCATTCTAGCAACCTCGCAATGTTTTTAAAAGACCTATCTAACGATAACCGATACTATGCGGTAGGCGCGAGAAAAAGGTGCTAAAATAAAATCCCAAAAAAAAACTTGATTTTATTTCAGCACTTTGTCGACGTGGTAAATACACATATTCATCAAAATTTCATCTTTCTAGCACTAATCGTTTCGAAGGTGACCTGAGAACGGACGCCTGAAAAGACGGACGGACATAACGAAACTATGAGTATAAGGGTACCGAGACGTGAACTCTAAAAAGGCAGGAATAAAAGGAGAGCGGACTGGAGGTCGATTTCCTTTGCCTCACTCAGGAGTTAATATAGTCAGGGAGCCAAATATTCTACTACTTATAATAAATAATAGTAAGTCAGTCCTCGAGTCAATGGTCAATAGACTTTTTTTCGTAAAATATCCTAAATATTTAAGACGGTATACATGCATACATATGAGATGGAAGGACGATATCAGGAAGGTGGCGGACCAAATTTGGATACAATCTGCCCAAATAGAAAGAATTTGAGGGGGTTAAAAGAGGCCTACACTCAATTGGTTGAAGAAGGCTTAAGAGATGATGATGCATACATAAAAATATGTATGCGAATGTCAATCTCAATTTTTAAAAGAGTAACTTATGGGAGTTTGTTGCCGGTTCTTCAATAATGATTCCATAGGAATTACATTTTGGAACCGCACAACTAGAGCCATTAATGTAACGTTTCGAAAGTGCTTGAAAAGGCATACTTACTTGGAATTAAACTTGAAAAAAAGTTATTCGATTTTTAATTTGGTATTCGGAGAAAAACGTGTCATCATAGCACGGTACCCTTCAGCATAATTAATTACGTTCCAACTATCTCTCCTGGTCCCCTGGGTCCCCAGGGGACGTCGCACGTTTGCAATACGCTTATGTCACAGTGCAGAACTACTACAGAGGATTATACATATTTTCTGAAATTCAAAGCACAGGTAGCGCCATGTACAATGCTTTCCAATGTCGAACAGATTAACCAGAACCAGACAATGGAAATACGAAGCCTTGTTAAAAACGATCTGCTCCACTATCATAGTATCTAAGCCCTTGCATCAGGGTTCAAATTGGTTTACGATCTCATTTATGTACTACAGGCTATCTGTAGATGCTGGAAACCACTGTATAGACAGTGTCACAGAAGAATATGCTCGGGTTATTTGTGCCACTTTAAACAAAGACCAAATAATATTTAAGATTAGAAGGGATGTTTTAAGGTCTTTAGAAAAGAAAGCTTTTCTACCTACATTTACTTACACAGTTTCAAATATAAAGTAAAAATTTATAGTAATAAGTAAAGAAAGGAACAGAAGTAAGCCGGCTCCTGAAATCACTTATTCATCCATAACCTACCTGAAAACTGCGATACTCCAGACAGCATGGACAGCCCCGAGTGCCGGCTATGCGAGGGATGTATCATCCCTATAGAATATATTTCTGAATCCTCGAACTGCCACATAATGGACCTAAATAGCAAGCTTTTTAAAAACCAACTGTCATTTATTATGATAAAACAATTATGCCGCCTCCGATGCAATTACCCTAACTCCAAACAATGGAAATTCACGATGAATTAAAATTTATACCCAGGTCATCGAAATCGTTAAAAAAATATTTTTTAATTTACATTGACCGTGTTATTTACTCCGGTTTTGATAAAAACGAACATTATTTTGATGTTATATGATATGCATAGATAGCGCAACGTCCGTACGACGGGATGGGTGCGACGCGACTAACGGCGGTCTTCTCTTTGTATTTGTTTGGCGGTGGAAAGGGGGCCGGTGGATGGGGGTGGTGCTACGTCACAACCGCTCCGCAACCTGCCAGGGCCCGCGGGATCACTACAGATACTAATATCATTTTTCAGCCGCTTCATTCCCGCTTTCATCATGTTAATTGGATTATGAATGGAATCTCTCCCTGTGAGACTTAAAACTAATTTAGAAAACTTATTAAGTAACGGGTTGCCATTCGCAAACCAAACACAATGGAATGGGGCCATAAAACTGCAGTGTGTCATATACTGTTATGTTGTCATTATTTTTTTCTTTATTTTTATTATTTATTATTTATTTCTTGCGGTTTTGATCTTTTAATAGCAGCTTTCTTGGCCCAAGGGAGTAGTTTACATCAGGCGCCCTCAGCTCTATTTTTAACCGACTTCCAAAAAGGAGGAGGTTCTATGTTCCACTGTATGTTTTTTTTTTTTTTTTTTTATGTATGTTACCTGATTACTCCGTCAGTTGTGGACCGATTTTGAATTTTTTTTTGTATTCGACAGGGTATGCTTCCGTGGTGGTCCCATTGCCAGCATATCAGGATCTGATGATGGGATCCCAGGGAAATCGAGGGAAACCCTCATTTTTTATAGGCACATACTATGTTTTTCGTATATTTTCTGAAGTTACACCAGTATTTGCGTCTGGTAGTCATCATTTTATGATGATGTAAGGTACCACTCCTTAACGGTTAGGAGTTGGAGGATAAATCTTTAAATATCATATGTATATTAGGTCTTTACCTATGAAATTGCCGTTCTTCAGTACTGGTCATTTCAAATAAAAAAAAGTTTGTAATGGCTCTGTA